>CM060609.1:38432795-39647795 GCA_030578255.1 Tiaroga cobitis | reverse complement strand
TGGTATTACCATGAGACTTTTGCTGTCAGTGGAATTTTGCATGGTCTAACTTTTTCCTAATATTCTTGTTACCAGAGGACCTTCCCCTTGAAGAAACATTAAAGCAGCTGACCATTGAACTGCAGGTTTGGGAAACATAATCCAGTAACTGTAAAAACATACAATTAATGGCAATGAAGTAGGTTCTTTAACACCATCACATGAATCAGTATTGTTCTGTGACTAAATAAGACTGACCTCTCTCTCTCTCTCTCTCTCTCTCTCTCTCTATCTAGCTGCAGAGTGGCCATGAGAAGGTAGCTGAACAGATCAGTAAAGACCTGACGCAGCTCTGTGCTCAGCTGTCTGCTCTTTGGACACAGTTTTTGGAAGCCACGGTTCCTAATCCACATATCCGCTCATACCTGGCCCAGGAGCACCACACGCTCAGGGTGAGAGAGGCTGTTTTATGTTAGGCTGGGAAGTCCTTGACTACATTTGATCTGTTTGAAGGTACACTATGTAACTTTTGGCCCTCTAGAGTTAAAAAAACTAAACTGGATGCATTTTGCGGAAGAACATTGTTTTGGCTCTGCGTGACTGTGCGGATGAATATGGTTATTCTACTGCTCATAAAACATTCACTACTAGTCTTAAGAGATATAACCAGTTTAGAAGGAAAGGATCTCAAGCTGACGAGCTGAAGATGTTACTGTAGCTTTACCCATTAATAGACACGCTACTTCCTTGAAAATACATTCCAGCACAGCGCTACAACAACCATAACCCTTCACAATAGATGATGCTTTACAATCAACTCTGTAATAATCCAGTGAACCCCCACTGACGCGGTTCATGTTCCTGTGCGGGACCTGGCTCTCGGCCAGTTCTCAGCCGGGCGAACTGGAGCCAATCGCGAACTGGCCGCGTGTTTCCACAGACTCGAGGAACGAACGATGACATAACATTGCTACTTTGTTTACCTGACTGTATCCAGTCTAAAAACAAACAGTGCGCGTCCCAGTGTTTGTGCAGGTGTAACCGGTCCTACTAGACCCACTAAAGTCCTGGTACTCTCATGTCCGCGTTTTCTTTTTGTCAGCAGACTCTCCTCTTCTGCGTTTTCCCCGGAGGTTCGATATTTAGCTGCTCCATCTCAACCTTTCTTACTCGTTGTGACAACTAACCTATGCCACTCCCACACCATACATGTGTGAAAGTAAACGGGCAAGTTACGTATAACGCAATTTCCCGCGAAAACCATCCCGACGAGTCTAAAATATATACACTTATAATTTTATACACTTATAAGCTTACCATAGTGAATCAGGGTAAGACAAAGACACATTTTGGAAGAAGCATTGACGATGTATTGACCAATTATCTAAATGTTGTAAATTTTGAACGAAAATAAAGTTACATAGTGTACCTTTAAATATCATGTTTCACTCAGAGTTGGGACTTTTATGAGCATGTTCAACACCCATAGTTCTTCTTTTCTAACCCTGGATTTACCCTGCCATACAGGCACTGCAATAAATGCTTTTCTTACTTAGTATTTTTGTCTTATTTTCAGTACAAATATCTAAAAAACCTTAAATCAAGATGCATTTGACAAGTAAAATGATGTAAGATATTAAACAAGATTATTTTTCTTACCCCATTGGTAGATCAATTTTGCTTGTTTTAAGCAAAAACTCACTTAATTTAAATGGTATTCCCTCAGAAAACAAGACATAATATCTTACATAATTTTACTTGTCTATTAAATGCATCTTGATTTAAGATTTTTTGTTAGATATTTTGACTGGAAAAAATACAAATATACTAAAAAAGAAAAACAGGGTAAATTTCGAATGTGACAAGTTCATTTTTGCTTTATGAGGTATGCAAATTCAAATACAATAGCTTACTTCATAATTCCAGCAACAAATTGACATTATTCCCTGATTGCTAACAGTAGAATTTGTCTCAAGTCAGTCTGATTTATATTACTGTAGGATAAATCCTGCAATAACTTGCGGTTCTCCAACTCTTCCCAGCATCCCTCACAACTCTGTTTTCTCTAGAGAAATGTATTAGATAGAAACTGTGTCTCTTCTGATACATGCAGTAATTCCAGCCACAGGAGAGCTCAGCTTTTAATTACAGAACTGTGAGTTATTATGATGATGAAAAAGATGAAGAGATGAATCCAATTTTGACTTTATTACTAGAGCGGCTTTATTGGTCTCTCGTCTTTTTATAAAATATTTCTGCTCACTGTGGAGGACGTGTGTCTGATCTTAAAAAAGAAATATAAGACACGAGATTGTAATGCATTCAAAATGTGCCTGCAAGAGAGAAAAGTTTAAATGACTGATGTATAACTCAGCATGATCTACAGTGACTTATACACTTATTTTTATTTTGAAATTGGTGATTCTTCAATAAAAACTTAGTTAAAAGGTAACTTTTTTGTTTTCACACAGGCTTTTTAACAACTAAAAAGTGTTTAAATCACATATTCTACTTTCCATGTTAAAAAATACTATTATGTTCAGTTTATTAGGTATGTACAATTCATCATTTTATTTCAAGAGTCGATTCGAATATTTAGTCAAAAGTGCCCCTGATTGAAAAATCTTAACGAACAACAAAGAATGTGTCATTGTCAAATGATTTGTGTACATATTAAATGTGTGTGTTTGTGCAGGTCAGGAGATTTTCTGAAGCGTATTTCTTCACGGAACATCCCAAAGAGTCCTCGCTTACATTTCAGGAGGAGCTGTGAGTCTTTTATCACAGTGTCTGTCTTTCTAGCTTTCTACCTAGCTATCAAAACGGAGACAAAACCTCACTTGTTCTAAATAAAGCGAATTATTACTACTGCACTAAAAAGTACTGTGGTGATATCACTTTAATACCATGGTGCCATATTCATATAGCATAGTTTTGTTTAATTTGTATTTCTGCTATAAATAAGAATAATTAACAAACCTATAGTACATACATCAAGCCTGTAACTGTGCCATACATACACATGTGAGCCAAGAAATACTGACTGAAAGCACTGTGCATCCCTCATGACAGTATCAACAGACACGCACAGGTGGCCACAGAGATGCGCAACTCTGATTACCTGCTCCGAATGCCTCCACTTCCTGTGGAATGCCTGGACATTGACGGAGACTGGAACAGCCTGCCAATCATCTTCGAGGACAGATACGTGGACACGCCCTGTTTAGGTGACAGCCAACAGAGACCCTGTTTAAAAGAGAACAAATTAAAGGGTTAGTTCACCCAAAAATGAAAATTATGTCATTAATGACTCACCCTCATGTCGTTCCAAGCCCATAAGACCTCCGTTCATCTTCGGAACACGGTTTAAGATATTTTAGATTTAGTCCGAGAGTTTTCTGTCCCTCCATTGAAAATGTATGTACGGTATACTGTCCTTGTCCAGAAAGGAAATAAAGACATCATCAAAGTAGTCCATGTGACATCAGTGGGTTAGTTAGAGTGTTTTGAAGCATCGAAAATACATTTTGGTCCAAAAATAACAAAACCTACGACTTTATTCAGCTGGTGACTTAAGACGCTGCTGACGTGTCTCTGGTGCATCCGAGTATTCGGGTTCAAATAAATATCGCTGGGCAAAAAAATGCAAGTCTTCCTCTGTGTGGAAATCCTTAGACATGTTTGCGAAGATTGTTTTGTTTACGGCGTGCGTCTCCCTCAGACTGTAAACGAAGCTCGGCGCACCAAATAGCCCGTCATCAGCATCACTGAACGCGGCTCGACAACAGAACCGGAAGAGAATACAATGCTGAATAAAGTCGTAGTTTTTGTTATTTTTGGACCAAAATGTATTTTCGATGCTTCAAAAAATTCTAACTAACCCACTGATGTCACATGGACTACTTTGATGATGTCTTTATTTCCTTTCTGGACAAGGACAGTATACCGTACATACATTTTCAATGGAGGGACAGAAAGCTCTCGGACTAAATCTAAAATATCTTAAACTGTGTTATGAAGATGAACGGAGGTCTTACGGGCTTGGGACGACATGAGGGTGAGTCACTGATGACATCATTTTCATTTTTGGGTGAGCTAACCCTTTAATGGATACATGAATTAATTAATGGCCAAACTGAACACAAGAATGAGCATGTGAACAAACAAACAAATGAATGAATTAAACGATGAATAGGTTAACTAATTATTGAATTAATGAACACAAGATTAAATGAACAAACATAATAATTGTGTCATCATGAAAGAACATAGTAATGAGCTTTTGAGCAGACTAACATGAATGGACGAATGAACTAACAGATAAATAAATGAATTAACATACAAATGATTGAATGAACAAACAATAATGAATAGACAAACAAATTAAGGAAAGAATCATAATATGAACATACACATTAATGAAAGAATGAACTAACAAATACATTATCGATCTAATGACAGAAGAATAAATGAACGAATAAACTAATTAACATGCTGAACTAACAAATGAATGTGTGAACTAAAGAACGTAAGAAATGAATGATTAAATGAACAGAAGAATGAATGAAGAATCAAATGAAGGAACAAACGGATGAATGAACAGATGAACAAGAAGATAAACAAAAGAATATAGGTCAACAAAACATGTGGTTGACCAAAGGTACACATTAAAGTACCTTTGATTTTTATAAATAACAAAAACACAATTGAACCCTTTTCGGTTTCTCTGTTCTAGACTACAAACTCCATGAGCAAAATCAGTCTGTCTTGAACTCTCAGACGTCTCCTGAGCCAACCAGAACTATCAGTCCAGTTGAAGGAACACAGGACACCAACTCACCAGCATCAGCCCCTGAGAAACCTCCCTGTGAAGATTGCAAGGATTTGCCCACGGACATGACGCTGACTGGCCAGCAGGAGGATCGCATCACTGATTATAAAGAGACCGGACCACAAGCAGAGACTCTGATTGGCCGTGTGTGTGAGACAGATATTGACAGAAGCGAATGCATCGTGACGAGCGGAGATTCAAGAATTGAGTCTGTTGATGAAGCCACGTGCCGATATGAAACCGAGGAAGGATTCGATGTCGACTGTAGGTCTGTGGACAGCGATGAAGCAATAGATACAGATAACCTGGAGAAAACTAGTTGCCAAAAAGAAACGGTTAACTTTGATGAATCTGAACATGCAGGTCTAAAACAAACTGATATCACACAAATAACTGATTTGAGCAGCAGGCAGACATTGCTGCTTGTTGACTCTGCAGAACTTCCCGACCACACCAGCCTTGACAGCTTTGAGTTCTTGCCCACTCACAACCATGACAACCATCTTCAAACACCTGGGAGTCTTGGCAACGAGGAGCCACAGTCGGATGACATATACATTGAAGCGCCTGCAAAGGATTATGGGAGCCAGGATACATCACCAGCTAATCTACTGAACACCAAGTCTCCTACTCGTAACGTTCTACAACAGAACCGTCGCTTGTCCGAGAACCCTCCCAGGGGAGTATTCTTGGGCGGGGCTAAGCTAATAAACCGCTCCTCCTCCGTGATCTCAGACTCCGGTATTGAGAGCGAGCCGAGCTCTGTGGCCTGGACCCTGGAGGGTCGAGGAGTTGTCGCAGGGGGTCGTGACGTCTTGCAGACCTTGGCGCGGTGTCGGGCGGCGCATCAGAGCTCTCTCGAGGGCCTGCAGACGGAAAGTCACGGAAGCCTTCCCAGTGCCACACAGGCCTCTTTGACCTCCATAAGCTCGCTACCGTACGAAGAGGAGGAGGAGAGGCAGCTCAACACTTTGACCAAATCTGTCTCGGCGCCGCAGATCAGCAGCCCTGACGACACCGAGGAGGATCGTGAAACACCCAATCAGGTGGAATGTGTGGCCAATCATCTGAGGCTGAGTGAGGAAGCAGCCAGTGAGGTGAAGCCGAATCTTCAAGGCGTTATTAGCGAGGACAAGGAAGAAACAACCAATCAAGAGAAGATGAATGTTTGTATGGCCAATCAGCTGAGGCTGAGTGAGGAAGCAGCCAGTGAGGTGAAGCCAAATCTTCAAGGCGTTACTAGGGAGGACAGAGAGGAATCAATCAATCAGGAGAAGAGGAATATTTGTGGGGCCAATCAGCTAAGGCAGAGGACTGAAGCAGCCAATGAGGTGAAGCGGAATCTTCAAGGTGTTACTAGGGAGGACGGAAACGAAACAACCAATCAGGAGACTGACACCGAAGAGTCATCCAATCAGGAAAAGACAGATCTTGCTTTTGTAAATACTGAAATGTTACTATACCAGCAATTTCTGATGGATAATGGTGTTGAAAATGCCACACTGACTGAAAACCCTGAGGAATGTCAAGGAAACGTATTGCTTAAAGAGTATTCTGGTGTAATGGATGACAAGACAGAGATTTGTTGTGAAAATGAATACTGCAAACACAAAGGGGTGCTAGAGTCAAACGCATATCAAAAGGACCATGATGACATCAGTGTTTGTAACATTCATTTGAATGAACTTGAGGAAGTAAGTATGGAGAACCTCCCAGATTTACCAACCAATGACAAGAGCGGTCACGGAATAACAGCCAATGAGAAAGGAAGGCTCGCAGATCTCATCAAGCTTCCGGCCAATGAGAGAGAGCAGCAGGCGCTAGAGGGGCAGAGCAGAGCCAATAAGGTGCAAAGTACAGGTCTGGCATTCATGAATAAAAAGGTGGTGGAGGTTGTGAACCTGTCGGTGTCGTGCGCTCCCACATGTCTGCCCTTCTCGTCTGTACTTCGTGATTCACCGTCGGTCAGTGGAATCTCCACACGCCAAGCCACCTCCCCAATTACCCATCAGCCACTGGGCTCCTTCGGAATCATCTCCTCCAACACCTTCTTCGGGGATGACCAGGAAATCAACGAGCGAATGATCAAGTAACTTTTTCTTTGATTTAAACAACGTATCATGCTTAAAGTCAGCAGCAACATTTTATTGTTAGTGTGTTTACTATTATTAAATAAGTCACTATTGTGTGTCTACTGTATACTATATAGTGTGTCACTATTACTATTGCTCGTGCTTAATGATTCAAATCGCTGCACCTAGGTAGTAAATTGTCCTGCACTATTTGTGCTGGGAACATGTAGGAATTTTCAAACATGTACATTTCCCTATCAAACAATAAAACAGCAAAGGAATGCACTAAAGGCAATCAAAACACCTTAGCAACTACATAGCAAAAACACCCTGTTACTACTACTTTAGTCCATTGTTCACTGTAGTATTAAAGTTCTTCATTGCTGGCTTACAGCTTCTATAAGGCAAAGGAAGCCCTGCTGAGTGAGCTGGTGTTCAGAGGCACTCTCTACAGTGATCTCCCTCACCTCGCCTCCGATCATCCATACTTCCCCCCTGAGGAAGACGACACAGAGTTTGAGGATGGGATACACCTCGTGGTGTGTGTCCATGGACTTGATGGTAAACGTTCAAACCTTAAAAGACATACACATTATTAGAGGTTTACAAAACATTTAAGATGAAAATACATTTTTTACATTTTTTTGTGATTATTTTTTACCAGGTAACAGCGCTGATCTGCGGTTGGTCAAAACATTTATAGAGCTCGGGCTGCCGGGATCTAGACTGGACTTCCTCATGTCAGAACGCAACCAGGTAGAACATCCATCCAATCAGCACACTTGTTGAACTCCATTCAGCCAATCAGAGCACTCAGGATGTTAGATCAAAATCCATCTGCAGTTTCAAAAAGATCACGCCAAAAATCTTTTTCAGCAATATTGAAGTATATGAGAGAACAACCTGGAGAATATGGAATAATAAACCATTAGGCAGACTCTAATTTTAAACAGTAATTTAAAATAGACAATTATTATAGTTAACAATGGGATTAAGAACATTTGGTGAGCTCTAGTAGCAACACACACAAAAAGTATGGAAAAAAGGGTGAGAAAAAAATTCTACAATTTTTAGATTCTCAGTTCTAAGTTCACTACAATTCTCAGATCTATAATATGTCATTATTTTATAAACTAATTTGATCATGTCAACACAAAAACATGCAATTATCACTCTGTGACCACTAGTTAACACCTTAGCTGCACACAGCAACCAATCAGAAAGCTCCAATCCCCCTCAACAACCAATCACAACTTCATATGGTCCCCAGTATAAGTTTGGTCAGCTTTCTGTTGACATTCTCTCATTTTCTGTCTCCAGGTGGACACATTTGCAGATTTTGACACCATGACTGATAGACTTATGGACGAGATAATTCAGCACATCCAGCTGTACAACCTCACCATCAACCGAATCAGGTTTATAAACATATTACCTCAATCAACAGCAGAAACTTCACCATCATATTGATATTACAGCAGTGGAATCAAACCACAGCCATTTTTTTTCCAGCAGCACAGCATCAGAGCTCAAACTATGGGTCTGAACTGTTTGTAATTAAGACATTCAATTGCATGCTTTTTGCATCCAGATAGTCACAACATCTAATAGCAAGGCCTAACTAGGCCATATTTACCAATCAAGCAACTATATGACTTTTTAAAACCATGTACAGTGCACACAAAAACACAAATTACAGACTAGTCCGCCCTCTTGTGGTTGAACATTTAGATACATCTGCCACAACCACTTTACAGTAGTTAATCATTTTTTAAGCCTTAATTTTGCATCTGGATTCATGAACAATCTGACATGTATGTATGATGTGTGATCTTCAGTGGTTGCTTGCTACCAAATAGTATGTTGTAGACAAAATTTGCCTTCAAATGCTTGATCCAGATGAAGTGTAGCATGAAGTATAAAGCTTCACTTTAAGGAAATGCTTTTAGAGTCAGCAATACAAATAGTGTATACAGAAGTTCAAATGTGATATTTGCTCCTGGATGGTTATAGACCACTGATCCCACTAGAACTGCACCTGTTATACTTATTATTACCACAAGATGGCAGTAGAGTAAAAGAAAGGTAGTGTTTGGAATTCAGAAGCAATTAAATCTAAACATACTCACACAATGCACTGGAAAATGGAACAAACGTTTCTCCTAGTTCAGTTTTAATCTTAATTTCACAGTCATTTCTTTGTCTTTTAATATACTTCCCATTCTCTGCACTCTCTGTCTTTGTTCCTACTATAAAGTCTCTAATGTCTTTTCAAAATCAAATGTTAAAGTTTAATGATGATTGAGAGAGACTTAATTAAAGCTGTAGCTCCTAAGTAAAATGTAGAAATAATTAGCATGAAAAGAGTTTTAAACTTTTCAAAACTGAATCTTCATTTTACTTTTGGAAAGTTTGATGCCTGAACTTTTTTGTTTCCTTTCTGCAGTTTTATCGGGCACTCTTTGGGGAACGTCATCATTCGCTCTGTTCTGACCCGACCCAGATTTCGCTGTTACCTCTGTAAACTCCACACATTCCTGTCCCTGTCTGGACCCCACCTGGGAACGCTGTATAACAACAGCACGCTAGTCAGCACAGGTACACACAGGAATACATCACACACACTTAAAAACCCTTCAAAAGTTTGAGGTCAGTAAGATTTTTTTTTTTTTTTAAATGAACATTTTCATTCTTTTCAGCAAGGATGCAGTAAATTGATCAAAAGTGACAATAAAGACATTTATAATGTTACAAAAGATTTCTATTTGTCAAATAAATGCTGCTATTTTGAACTTTCTGTTCATCAAAGAATCCTGGAATAAATGTATGATGGTTTCCACATCATTCTGAACCCTTATGACTTCTTCAGGTCTATGGCTAATGCAGAAACTGAAGAAGTCCGGATCTTTACTCCAGCTTACGTTCAGGGACCACACTGACCCACGACAGACCTTCCTCTACAGACTCAGCAAGAAACCAGGTACAGACACATGGGCAAATAAGCAAGAATGAACACCCACACATATACATCAATACCAAGGTTTTCTTACTTTCTTTGTCCAGGTCTCCAGTTCTTCAAGAACGTGGTGTTGGTGGCCTCCCCACAGGACCGATACGTGCCCTTCCACTCGGCCCGCATTGAGATATGTCGGACAGCCCTTAAAGACAGAACCACAGGTCTGTTAGTTCAAAAACTCCCTGTTCCAACCCAGCACTCCATAGAAAGGACATAGCAACCCCATAGATATATAGGCTGCTATTCGCAAGCCTTCTGCAAATTGGAACGGTCAAATCCAGCCCGTGACGCTCAAGAGCAAATTGACTGTACATCTGCAACCTAGTTATTCCCATGAATTTAAATATCTATATCTGCAATAGACATTAGCAGATGATTTTCACTGCATTTAGTTTGTCAGATATTGAGTTATACACCAAAACACAAACCTGTGTAATGGAGGCCAGCTAGTAAAGACCTGTGCAGGTAAACCTCACTCCTCAAGAGGCCCGCTCGGAGTGGTGCGAGTAGAACCAAAGGAGGTTGCGTTGGTGCCGTGACCCGGACGGGAGTGATGGAGTGATTGTAATGGAGGCCAGCTAGTAAAGACCTGTGCAGGTAAACCTCACTCCTCAAGAGGCCCGCTCGGAGTGGTGCGAGTAGAACCGAAGGAGGTTACGTTGGTGCCGTGACCCGGACGGGAGTGATGGAGTGATTGTAATGGAGGCCAGCTAGTAAAGAGCTGTGCAGGTAAACCTCACTCCTCAAGAGGCCCGCTCGGAGCGATGCGAGTAGAACCAGAGGGATTATATTGATGCCGTGACCAGGATTGGAGTGAGTGTAACGGAGGCTAGCTAGTAAAGAGCTGTACAGGTAAACCTCACTGCCCTGGCCTCAAGAGGCACATTACCGACTGATTCTAGAGGCTGCGGTTTTTAACGTCCTTGTTATCATGCCCACCCCCCATGCCGGAAACACCGGTTCGAATCCCGTTTGGAGTGGTGTGAGTAGAACCGGAGGGGTTACGTTGGTGCCGTGACCTGGATGGGAGTGAGTGTAATGGAGGCTAGCTTGTAAAGAGCTGTGCAGGTAAACCTGGCTGCAATCTTTATCGTCCTTGTTGGCGCGCCTACTTCCCATACTGTTTCGAATCCCACTCTGAGCGGTGCTTATAGAACCTTTAAGTTTCATTCTTACTTCTAAAAGGTTATCCCATTACATCTGGAATTTATAGCTCGGTATTTTTTACAACAATAGACTGCACAATGCTTTGACATTTTCAATGAAAGTTCATTGATTGGTTAGTCTGAGTGATGAACAGTGTCATGTTAACTGTTCCAAGATGGCAGACAAGTCGACGTGTCTGGAGCGGTTGAACCCCATCTACGTAAACATACCTATGAAACACCCTGACATAATGCCGAGAACTCCAGAAACTACACACCAACATTCTAAAACACTCAAAACCACCTAGCAACCGCAAAGTAATGCCCTAGCAACTTCAAGGATAATCTAGCAAGTACATAGTAACACCCTAGCAACCAGTTGGAATGCCCAGAGATCAATCGCTTCAACAATTCTTAAAATTTGTACATATAAAATACAAATAAACCTGAGATGTTTCTGCACGCACATCCCATTGGCAAAGAATCGCTCTGCCATTAGTGTGAATGAAATTGAATGAAAAGGAAGCTGCGATAGGAAGTTAAAGAGAGAGCGAGAGGAGGGAGATCGTTCTTCATTTTATGAGACTGTCACCACTGAGAGTGGCGTGCGGCTCTTTGACAGGTATTTTTCTCTCGGTTTGAAAGACAGATTAGAGAATTTAGCCTCTCTGTGAGTGTCAGTGTGACAGACAGAGCTATGGATACACACTCTGAACTGTCACACACACACACAAAGACTATGATCACATAGAACAATGAAGGATGCCTAGAAATAGAGACTTTGTTTGGATATAAATGTGCACACTGCACACTATGTCAATGCATAGCTAGTTGCAGACAGTAAAAAATGTCAAGAGCTTTCGCAATATGACGAGTTCCAATCAGATTGGTAGGCTTTTCAAGAGTCTGTTCGCACAGGTTTTTATCAATCCACTAGGAGACAAGTCATGTTTACGAATTCTTAGGCCCTTCTGGGAAATAACTAGTCACTAGATTTGCAGGGTTTGCAAGGTTTATGCAAGACTGTTGCAAGCTGTATATTTGCTAAAATAAATATTTTGACTCAGCCCAGATATATTTTTAACAAAACAAGCAAAAATGGAAGTCAATGAGGCAAGGCATTACACCAGAATAAATGTTACTTTTATTTATGTAGTATACAACAGGGCTTAAGGCACACTTTTAGAAAAAATGTGTATAATTGAAGAAAAAAAGATATACTGTTTGTATTGAACATTGATGGGGCAACATATTTTGTGTGAAAATAAATCATGAAAGTGGTTTATTACATTTAGTCATTTAGCAGACGCTTTTATCCAAAGCGACTTACAATTGAGGACAAAACCAAGCGAGTCATCGTGAAGAGGCAAATACAACGCAAGAAGTGCTCAAAATACAAAGTTCAGACATAGCTCGGAGTAGCATAAGCCAGGCAAGCGAGGATTTAAAGGAAAGGATTTTTTTATTTTATTTTATTTTTTTATGTTAAGTGCTCCCGGAAGAGATGAGTTTTCAGTTGCCTTTTGAATGCTGTCAGGGATTCTGCATTCCGGATGACGGTGGGCAGATCATTCCACCAGCATGGAACCGTGAATGAGAATGTTCTGGAGAGTGATTTTGTGCCCCGCTGTGATGGTACCACGAGCCGTCGCTCATTGGCCGATCGTAGGCTTCTGGTAGGGATGTACACTTGTAGTAGTGAGTGGAAGTAGGAGGGGGCTGAACCTGTGGTCAATCTGTAAGCAAGCGTCAAAGCCTTGAACTTGATGCGAGCAGCGAGTGGTAGCCAGTGCAGAGAGATGAACAGAGGAGTGACGTGGGCCCTTTTGGGCTCGTTGAAGACGAGACGAGCTGCAGCATTCTGGATCATTTGTAGAGGTTTAGTTGCACATGATGGAAGTCCAGCCAGAAGAGCATTGCAGTAATCAAGCCTAGAAATGACCAGGGCCTGGACGAGAAGTTGCGTTGCATGATCAGTTAGGAAAGGCCTGATCTTCGTGATGTTGTGCATAGCAAACCTGCATGATCGAGTTGTCTTTGTAATGTGGTCAGTGAAGGTCAGCTGATCATCAAAGATTACTCCAAGATTTCTGACCGACCTTGATGGGGTGATTGAGGATGAATCTAGCTGGATAGTGAGGTCGTGCTGTAGAGACTGATTGGCAGGGAAGACGAGAAGCTCAGTCTTTGCCAGGTTGAGCTGCAGGTGATGTTCCTTCATCCATGCCGAGATGTCCACCAGACAGCTTGAGATCCGTACAGCTACTGTGGGATCATCTGGTTGAAATGAGAGGTAGAGCTGGGTGTCATCAGCATAGCAATGGTAAGAGGAACCATGTGCCTGTATGATGGGTCCCAGTGATGTGGTGTAAATGGAGAAGAGGAGCGGTCCGAGAACTGAACCCTGAGGAACCCCTGTGGTCAGTCGATGTGCTTTGGATACCTCACCTCTCCATGCGACCTTGAAGGACCTACCTGTGAGATAGGACTCAAACCAGTTGAGGGAGGTTCCAGTGATGCCCAGTGATGAGAGGGCGGACAAGAGGATCTGATGATTCACAGTGTCGAAGGCAGCAGACAGGTCCAGTAGAATGAGAACTGATGATTTGGAAGCAGCTTTTGCGATCCGCAGCGCTTCCGTGACTGACAGCAATGAAGTCTCAGTTGAATGTCCTTTCTTGAAGCCAGATTGGTTGACACCCAGCTGGTTGTTCAGAGACAGGAAGAGACAGTTATTATCCACACATGGGGTAAAAGGCTCACCAGCATGGGGCAAAAGGCACAAAAAAGATCTAAATTAAGATCTAAAATAAGTCTCTGATGTCCTCAGAGTGTGTATGTGAAGTTTTAGCTCAAAATACCCAACAAATTGTTTTTTACAGCATGTTTAAATTGTCACTTTTTGGGGCTCAGAAAAACATGCTATTTTAGTGTGTATCCCTTTAAATGCAAATGAGCTGCTGCTGTCAGCACAGGGGGCGGAGTCTCACGAGCTCACACTCAGTCAAGACAATCTCATCTCAAGGAATGATAATATCAAAACAGAAACTCTCAGTAGTGGTTTTCATTTCGACCCCGAGTCGGACAATAATGCCCACAGAGTCAGAGAATATCCAGATCCATCCTCGAGGAACAACGAGAGTAAACGAAGACTGTTATGTTCATTCTTACATCCAACAACAAAACACCTCATTCGCTTAGAAAACATTCTTGTCTACAACTGCTCGGGCGTCGAAACAATGGCGGACTGTGTTCAGCTCACTCAGGGCGGGTCTATGCTAATACAGCAGTGTCAGTCAACAGTCGTGGGAGTGGCCTGTGCAAAAGTACGTCACATTGCCCCGAATCTGAGAACGGCTTGTTCTGAGACAGTGCTTATGATTTATGGGGATTTAAAAGAAAGCACTAGGTGGATTTTTTACTTTTATCATTATAGGGTGGTTGTGTACACACACTGCCAACGCACATTTATGTTCAAACGCCATGTAAAAGTGAATTTTGCATAATAGGTGCCCTTTAATACTGGTTCAAAACAGTTACTTCAGCAAAGTTTGTAGTATTTTCTGTTTATTTTGATAAATAAAATAATTAATTTTTGTTCAATAAATATGCTGTCATTAAAATATGATCCCATAATAATTTAATATAGATTTACAGTAGTAACTATAAATTATATATTATATGATTCATATATTTTTAAATATGATGGTTTCACTATAAATATGGTGAAACCATCATATATCTAAATAAGGTGGGCACCCAACTTTATATATGATACCATCTAAATCTAACCATGTCATTTCAGCAAATGGAAAAGTCAGCAAACTGTTTATTATCATGTTAATTATTATGCCTTTGGCCCTAACAGCAGGGGTGCCTTTTACCCCAAATACCATACTTTTACATATTCTTCCGTTATTGAAAAACTGTTACTTTAAAAATCTTGAACAAAACTGAAAATCATTAAGAAGACATTATCCTCACCAAGCTGCATTAATTTGATAAAAAAATACACAGCTGTGAAACATTATTACAGCTTAAAATAACTTTTCTATTTGAATATATTTTAAAATGTAATTTATCCCTGCTATGCAAAACTGAATTTTCCGACAACATTATCTACTTCTTAAGTGTCACATGTCTTTACTGTCACTTTTGATCAATTGAATGCATCCTAGCTAAATACAATATCATTCATATTCCATGAAAAAAACTAACTCTGAATATACATATACACAAGTGTTCAAAAGTTTAATGTTGTATGTAATGTGTGTGTTGCCCCCTAACAGGTCCAGTGTATACAGAGATGATCAATAACTTACTCCAGCCATTGCTGAGCGCTCCAAACTGTCGTTTGATCCGACAGAACGTGTTCCATGCGTTACCGAACACGGCCAACACGCTGATCGGACGCGCGGCTCACATCGCGGTGCTTGACTCTGAACTCTTCCTGGAGAAGTTTCTTCTGGTGGCCGGGCTCAACTACTTCAAATAGCCAAGCTTCAGAGATGACATCATCTCAGCTCTGTGGGAGAGCCAATCAGACTACATCCTCACATCAGCCAATCACATTTCATTTCAGAGTCATAATGAGCTCTGGATTTTTTTTTCCAATAAGTTCAGTCTATGGATGCAAAGAGAACAGAAATTGAAGATTCAGAACATGAATCTGAATACGTGTATGTAAAATTTGTACAGAAAGAACACTATACTAAGCAAATAGCGGAAGGCCTACACACGCCTTAATGAAGCTTCGACGTAGTAACTTAACATTGAATAATCATAACTGGAGGTAATCATTTGAATGTAAATTCAGTGTGTAGCTGGTTTTGTAACAACAGCATTGGTTCTTCATTCCCTCCAGACACCGAACGTAAATCTGCTGTGCCGCTTGTAACTTGAAGAGGTAGATATCACTGGACTTTAATACTTGAAGAGTCAATTCAGTCATTCACTTGGCGTTTAAGTCTCGCGTTATGAGAACGCTTCAGTGTTTTCATGTTCTCATTCTTAGTTTGTGTCTCGACTGTCATGTTGTGAAGTGAGAATCTCACTGTGAAATAAGCCAAATCCATTCTTTTATGTATCGTGATGGAATACATTCCCCTGTAACAGTATTCATTTGGTGAAAAGAGCTCATGATCTGAATGTGTTTACCATTCCAGCCTTAACTATCACAAAGTGAGTATTTCTCAACATTTTCTGTCATGTCAGTGTTTTGTTGATTCATTTCAAATGGTTAGTTCACTTCTGTCATCATTTACACACCATTCATTTCATTCCAAACCAGAGTTCGTCTTTCTTCCACGGAACAACAAAGGAGTGTTGGGGTGTCAAACTCCAGAAATGACAACATAGCCCTAAAAAAACATGAAGAAGAAAAAACCCAGTCATTATAAAGCTGATTTTAAAATGATACATTCTTGTAAGACATTTTTAAATAAGTTTGCTGCAGTTTAACTGTTTGAGCGAGCATTCATAACTATTTTCTTTATACATACTTCATGGATGACTACATATTCAGGATTGGATGGGCTAAAATATATTTGAAAGAGGTTTTGCCATCACTCTCAACAGAAAATGTATTTCCTTATGTCATGCTTTTGTGACATACTCTTCCGAACATTAACGGAATACTTTCATGCTTTACTTTTGCAAGGCAGGACAGCGCGATGCTTGCATACTTGAATTGTAATTGGTTTTCTTTCTTGCATACTAAAATGTGTGGTAGTTTCTTTTCCTTTTTTTTACATCCATCCTATCATCTTTAGCCTCCTTTACCCTACACTTACCACAGAAATTACGTCTCAAAGAAAAGGCTTTGATTGTACGGAAAGGTTTAAAGTGTTCAGAAGTTTAGGGTTGGTAAGAAGTTTGTCATTTATTCCTGTGATCAAAGCTGAATTTTCATCATCATTACTCCAGTCTTCAGAGTCACATGATTCTTCAGAAATCATTCTAATATGCTGAGGTGCTCAAGAGACATTTCTTATTATTAGCAATGTTCCACACAGTTGTGCTGCTTAATATTTTGGCAGAAACCTTAATACGTTTTCCACCCAGGATTCTTTGATGAATATAAAGTTCAAAAGAACAGTATATATTCATTATAGAAATCTTTAGTAACATCATAAATGTCTTTACAGCCACATTTGATCAATTCAATGCATCTATGCTGAATTAATAAAAGTATTTATTTCTTAAAAACAAAAAAAACTATTCTTTTGAATGGTAGTGCACCTAAAACTTCCACACCTTTCTTTTCAGCGCCGATATTCCCGTTTTTATTTTAGATTTTTTAACATTAACCTTTATTGTTTCCCTTAAGATTTGCTGATTGAAAAATCAAGAGAAAGTGTCTTAGTGTTTATGGTAGTTGCGGCCCTGTTGTGTTTGTTTTATGTATTGTATAGTGTGTGAAAACATGTTCTGTTAGCAGTTTTGAGTGTCTGGTTGTCGTGAGATGGGTGAAGCGGTTTCAAATGCCATGTCGTTGTGTTAAGCATCACAGTGTTTTGGGTTCTTGGTCTGTTTCACCACTGTACTCCCCCAGAGCAGTGTGTCTTATTTATTGCATTGCATCTGACTGGAATGACCTCGGTTTTGATCTCTTGGAGGGATCGTAACGATGCACGTTCTTAGTTTTCCCCATAAAGGCTGTTCTTCATCTGTCTGCTCCTCAAGGGTAACACTTACATCTCTCTGCAGCCACACCTCAGGTTTTCACCTCGTTCAGCATCTTTAGCTCTCGTTTTCCATGAGTTCTGGGTCTTATTCAGCCGCTGTCAGCACCGTGTGATTGGGTTTAGATCAGCGCCGCAGTGTCAGCAGACTTACAAGATGCCCTTTCTGTCTCCGCTGAGCTTTTATGTACACGCTGTCTGACTGACGCTTGATTAGTCGGTAAATACACTTTCATGGTGATTGACACTAATTGAACTCCGCCTCTTAGTACACGGGTGCGTCACGTGACTCGACTGCTTCTGTTACCGCTGAAGGAGCCATCAGGCATAACGCCCCATTACCCATCATGCTCTGCTGCACTGGGGTCTTAGTGTGCTTGTTTGTTTGTTTGCCATGCTAATGATGGAAGAGTTTGCTCACACAAGTCAAGCATATTAATTACGGAAATAGAGCTGATCTGGAGTGTGAACACTGACCAAGGGCAAAAGCATGTATGTGTAAAATACGTGCTGTAAAAACGTATTCCCCTTGAAAATCTCCTTGAAGCAGTTGAACCCTTTAATAGCCTATAATTATTATAACACGTTCAATTAAGTGTTATCGACAAGAAAGTACAAAAGAAAGTGTTGACAGTTCTTATTGAAGCAGGAAATTGGTGTGGTACACTATCTATACTATATATATATATATATATATATATATATATATATATATATATATATATCATAAAATATTCACAATATATATACTGTATATATATATATATATATATATATATATATATATATATATATATATATATATATATATATAATAAGTATGTGTATCTAATTAATATATAAACTTATTTTTCCACATCTATTTCATGCTAAAAAAAGTATTGGCAAAATATGTACAATAATATATTGGTGCTTAATATGTTATTTGCAAAAAAATTTATTTGATCAGAACACACTTACGAATATCTATCCATGGATGAAGATGCTTTTGGGGTCTAGATGCTGTAGTTACGACATTTCACGATCTAATCAATTCCCATTAGATGAAGTCCTGCCTTTTTCTCCTTTAACATCCTGCTGAAATATGTCACACAAGGGAAGTTAAATGGGATACAAACAATATTCCATGACTTGAATCATCTTTCCTTTTACAAAGTTGCACCTTCCTCTGTCTTTAATTCAAACATCATGGTGATGGATCTCTATGACACAAAAAAGTCAAATCAAATATTTAGGAGTGTGTGTGTTTATAAAGAGGCAGCTCGTCTGGGTAAATGTTGGGTAAGCGGTTCTTCATTCAGAGCTATTTATTTCCAGCATACGTTTGTGTTTTCATCCAGATATGTGTATTACGCCATGAATGTGAAAACAGATGAAAATGTATTCACTGTGAGACTGTAATGTGTTTATTTGAGTTAGTTTTTCATCCAGTATGTATTTTTCACATTTGTGCCAATGATATCCTGATGTTTTTTCTACGTTTGCTTTAATTACTGTATGTGTCCCTTGTAGTAGCTTATGCCCAAATATATAAATAAGTATATATTCTGTGTACATTAAGAAATATTACATTATATTATGATCAAATGAAGTATTACAATAAATAGTATTCTTCTTTCTTTGTTTATTGTTCTTATTGAAATTGTGCAGTGACCTGACAATATCCACAAACAACATCATATTTAAAAAATGTAGCAGCATAGTATAAAACAGATGGGCTGTATTGACCAATCAGAATCAATACGCAAAGGGACCATTTAAACTACATTACTTGTGGCAAACAGGCAACTCAATGCCAATGTTTTATGGTGATTATGCGCCACTGGGAAGGATTTAGGCACTCAGTTTGCATAAGAAGAGTAAAATCCATTTAATGAGTGGTTTATTGCTTTAATCTATATTATCTGCCCTCTATATTTGTAACTAGACACTGTAATCACAGACGTGTTTAGTAGCTCTTAGCATGTTCACCATATCACTTGTTAAATACAGATTAGAGTTTAATAATGAAGTGCAGATCTCAATAACTTGACCTTGAATTGAAGGAGGATTAAACATTTCAAAGCACGACAGTAAATATGCAACATTCATTTCATCCCACAACAAATCCAGAGAGATTCCCAGGTATTAATGAGACAAAGCCCGAAGGCTCCCGACGCAAAACACTGTAAATCCTCTTAAAGGTCTTGTATGTTGTGAAACAACCCTTCTTGAGGATGCCGAAACCATCAAACCAATCAAAGCCTGCCAAAATGCGACTCCCCTGGCTGCGAGGGATGTCCATAGGAAATACATTCACGACCTGGCGCACGTTTAGAAAAGTCGTTTCTCTGTTCTCTCAGCCTGTTTGTCATTTAACTCAAAGATTTGGCATAGCCTGCAAGGAGACTCAGCTCAGAATCGAATCAATAAAGCCGCTTCCTCCCACAACGGCATACGAACGGGGCCCTCAGACAGATGGCAGCCATTGAGATACGCACTGATACAATAAAGCTTTTCATTCGTCACTTATCAAGCGAAAACAAACACAAAATGAAATGAAACAAAGACAGCGAACCCCATTTACCACCGGTGTTTGATCCGGGTCGTGCGGATTTCAAGTGCTCTGGGACCAATGCGATTCTGCTTATTTCGGTCCGTTTTTCATGTGGCCTGTGGGCGAAAATGATTTTTGTCATTAAATCCATCACAGGCTACTGACTGAAAGAGTATTCATTAGTTTGCGCTGCAGTGTGGGAAGCATCTGTTCATTATTAGTCCCCCGACGAGCATTTTCGAGGAAGCCATTGTCAATAAGCGAGAACTCCGTAAGGAGTAATTAGCATGCTATAAACTACGCGGACAGTAGCGGCCTCTCACAGGTCTCAGAGCACATGACACCAACGGGAGAACGACAGCCAGATTAAACAGGACAAAAGAAGCAAGAAGCATTTCTTACTGTACGATATGTTTTTTTTGGAAAAGAAGGTGCACTGCTGCCAGTTAGTACTAGCGGTTACAGTCTCCATATCAGCATACGCATTTCAAATGGCTCAGGATCCTAGAGACATTAGAGCTTGTGTTACGGCACAGGTCTAACCAGACAAATGAGGTCACAAATCACAATAAAACAGTTGTATGTATGTATAGACAGTAGGGGTTGCACAGACTAGTCGACCTTAAATGTTCTGCCATGACGCCATCACGAACACACAAACATTTAGTAGCGGAGAAATGTAGTCAACTGTTCTGTGATTTATCAATAAAATAGTTCAGAAACTGGAACGTTCCAGTATATATTTCTTAGTATATGCTAAAACCCACAGCTTGACTATTAGTAGAGAGACGCTGCCAGGTATACTTGTTTCACATGCAATCGCTCTCAATAAAGCATTCATATGTAATCTTTACTGTGCTACTTTTTCTGTTTCCGAATTAGAACGAGCAAAAATCTGTGAGAAATATAACGACCCAAAGACAAAAGAACTGATAAAATAAGCTGTTATGCAGGAGCGCTGTCATTAGCCATAACTGTGCACAAGGCAACCCGCAAGTCTCCGCTCGAGGTTCAGGCTTATTTGTTCATTAATGACGTCGTCAGCGACTAGTCAACGTCGACTCGACTTTAATCACATAAATGTCGACTTGAAAAAATCTGAAGCAGACAGACTAAGCTTAATATTTAGCTATCATTCACTCAACATTATGTTGCTTCAGAGAAGATTTTAGGCAGAATGTTTATGGCGTTTTTATCCATACAATGAAAGTAAATGTGGCTAAGGGCCGCAAAACTCGGAAAAAAAGAGAAAAAGCACTAACTGTTCTAAATTTGGGGTCAGTAAGATTTTTTATATTTGTGAAAGTCGTCTCTTATGCTCACCAAGGCTACATTTATTTAATAAAAAACTAAAGTAAAATTGTGAAATATTATAACCATTAAAAAAAGTCCTTACTTGTTGAATATATTATAAATTGTCATTTATTCCAGTGTTGCAAAGCTGAGTTTTCAGCATTATTACTCCATTACTTCAGTGTCACATGATCCTTCAGAAATCATTCTAATACGCTGATTTGCTGCTCAACATTTCTTCTTATTATGTTGAAAACAGTTGTGCTGCTTAATATTTTTGTGGAAATACATTTTTCAGTATTCTTTGAATAGAAAGACATCATTTAACATCATAAATGTCTTTCCTGTCACTTTTGATTAAATTAATGTCTCCTTGCCGATTAAAAGTAATGATTTCTTTCAAATACATAAAAAATGTACTGACCTCAAACCTTTTAACGGCAGTGTATTTTCCAAGTCTTACAAATCCATATGATAAGCTTGAAAAATTTAAATTCAGGCTGTTATGACAATCTTCTCTCAGCTCACAAATCTCATTCATGTGATTTGAATATTTGCATATTTTGTCCTTGTTTTGTCATTTGAATATATACATATCAAAATGAAGTTTTCACCATTCACTTTCTATGCAAGAAAAAAGTAGCATCGGCATCTCGGCAGGTTTCTCCTTGTATGTTCTTCAGAAGAAAGAAAATGGGTGTGAAATAACATGAGGGTGAGTAAATAATGACAGAATGTTCAAGTGTGGCTGAACTAGGCCTATTCCTTTGAATAAATGTTATACAGCAAAAGGTTCAAAATATTTTTGACAAGATGTTTTCTGCAAGTAAACAGATAAAGTCTGCAAGTATGACATGACTTAATAAAAAACACATTCTGTTCCCTGACATTCCTTCACACAAAGCTACTCTTCAATTTGCACGCTCACAAGAGCTTGACACTTCAAACACCAACAAGACAGAAGTTTGACGAGAAACTAAAGCCAGTTGAAAAAAATCAAGTGTCCATCACAGCACACATCCTCGTGAAAGTTGCAATGCTTTCTGCCATGCTCTTCAGTTTTTAAGGGCTTGTTCTTTGGAGACAGCTGAAGATGTACACTTATCAACTATGAATGTGGCCATCTGTGCTTTGCAGATGGGCCTGTCTTACGGGCACTCTTACAATGTTAAAAAGAGGTGTTGATGAGTGGTGTTTGCAAAGGCAAGAATCACTAGTATTTTTGCTCATGCTGTAAGGTTAGAGATTTGAAAACTTCCGGCACAAAAATACATCAAATTATACAGCTTGTTTAAAGGGATAGGTCACCAAAAAATGAACATTCTTCTTTATTTACTCACCTTCAAGTTGTTCTAAACCTGAGTTCTTTCTTCTGTTGAACACAAAAGAAGATATTTTGAAGAATGTTGGTAACTAAACAGTTGCTGGTCCCCATTGACTTCCGTAGTATGCACAGAAATAAATAGAAAAAATACTATGGTGGAAGTTCGACGATGACATCACGCTTTTCAGCTTTACAATTTCAAATCAAGAACCTTTATTGGCATCTATAGTTCCAAGAAAATGGAACCAATTCTATTCAATTCCAATTCTATTCCACAAAAGGTTCTATGGAGTGAAAAAAGTGTTAAAGTGTCCTTCACACTTAAAATGGTTCTTTTTAAAGGGATAGTTCACCCAAAAATTAAAATTCTGTCATCATTTACTCACCCTCATGTTGTTCCAAACCCGGGTTTCTTTCTTCAAAAACAAGGTATTTTGAAGAATGTCGGTAACCAGACAGTTGACAGTAGCCATTGGCTTCCATAGTATTTAATTTCTACTACGGAAGTCAACGGGACCCATCAACTGTTTGGTTACCGACATTCTTCAAAATATCTTCTTTTGTGTTTAACAGTAGAAAGAAACTCATACAAGATTGGAACAACTTGAGGGTGAGTAAATGATGAAATAATTGTATTTTTTGGGCGAACTATCCCTTTAAAGGGGCATTGCGCAACATTTCATGTTAAAAATACCTGTTTTTCTAACCCATACATGCTTAAACAATTGCCTGATGGGCTGAATGAGCCCTTCTCTGATCACTGCGATTGCCTCTATAATCCTGTACAGTAAAATAAATATAAGAGGGATTCAGGCCGGAATCCCTGACAAGGTGTGACGTCACGCGCGTTCACGCTCACCTGGCTATGTCTGGCAGGTTTGTGTATTCGCCGTATTCGCCGCCATTCTCCGTACCAGCGAAGACAACTCGAGCGACAAAACTTTAGTCAACTTTCGACAAAAGTAGAAGATGGATTCAAAGACACCGGCTTGTAGTTCATTCCAAACCCCAACGCAAACTCCACGTAAGACAAAGACAGTAAGGCAGTTTCGCTTATCGCCAGAGGGGGCATAGTTCTGCAAAAACTCAGAGACGTGCGCAATGCACCTTTAAGAACAGTTCACTAAATGTTTTTTTGGAATACTAAAAAATGGTTATTCTGTGCATCACTGCAATACCCCCCTTTTGAACCTTGATGTTTAATAGTGTAGAGTAGACAATCTAGAAATCAGCTAGCATGTACCAAAAACACAACTAACCAGTGCCACCAGATTTTCCCACATGGTGTCTAGAGACCAGAATATTATAGAGATTTGAGGGTGGGCTCTTTTCGACTTCTGACTACCTAGCAACCAACCAGGACAACCTAGTAACCACCAAAAACATCCAAGCATTAAGTTTTGCACTGGCAGAAAGGTAGGTGTATTTACTTACCTCACTGTCTGGTTCTCTCTCAGTTTGTCTCGCTCCCAGACTGCTCTTTGTATTATCAGGAAGTTGAGTCATCTGCCTCATTACCTGGAGAAAGCCGTTAAATGGTCCATTATCAAACGTGATAGCAGCTTTCCTGCAGGAAGAGAGACGTGGGCAGACGTTACTGGAGATCTGCGGTCTGTCGTTCGCCCAAATGAGATCATTTATATTAAAGGATTCTTTGTAGGTTCAGTAGAACTTAAGCTCTATGATAACATACATACACTACCGTTCAAAAGTCAGTATGATTTTTTTTTTTGTAAGAAACATTCTTTTATTTTATAATACATATAGTAAGGATGCATTAAGAATGAAGACAATAATGTTACAAAAGATTTATATTTCATATAAATGCCATTCATTTGATTCCCAGAAGAAGAAAATAAACATCAGTTTATAAAAATACGCATTTAAAATAAATGTTTTTGTAAGATATTACACTCTGATAAACTGATAAACAGAGTTTTGTAAAGTATAGCCAGAATATTAGAAACATGAAGGATGAGTTTTGAATTTATTGTGAGTCCACAATAAAGCTTCAATGTTTTTAAACCCAGAACATTCATAGTTTAGACTATATTAAATTACGTTTCTATATTTCGGGTTTTTTTTAATGTACATTTCTATGGTCTGGAAAGAGCTACACAGTTTATGGAGATCTTACATGTTTACAGGTCACATGATATTTCTTTCCCAGCAGCCTGTTCTGGTGAAGCAACATGTTAGTGTGTTTTCCAACAGTCTGGCTGCACTTGTCACGTATGATGGATGCAGAAACGTCCCAGACTGAGAGCGAGCTCCGGAGGGAGGACACAGACGGCGTTTCTGGGATATGACGGATCTGGAGGACTGCAGGAAACCACAGATCTGTCTCTAACAGGATAAGAGTTAGGCAGTTACAGCTGTTATTGATTCATGCGAAAACTATTAATGAAAATTAAATCTTAACAGGTTAGAGCATGGCAATCTGTATGCTTTAGAATGCTTTTTTTTTTCATATAAAATCTGGGCAGTTTTTTTAATACTTAATACCAGTCTAGTTCATTTTTTGTAGTTATTATAAATGAAAGTTTGGGGGAATCTGTACGCTTTAGAGTGCTTTTTTAATACTTAATACCAGTCTATGTCATTTCTGTTTTGTTAATATTCTAAATATAATTATTTCTCTCTTTCTTTTTTGTTGAGAAATACGGGCTTTCAAATGCTTTTTGATTTTAATAAAATGTTGACATTTTTATGTACATTTTTAAAACAGCTTGTTTGTTTATTTAATTGTGCATTTTATTTTTTGTAGATACAATTATTTGGGGGGAATCTGTATGCTTTACAATGCTTTTTTATTTGAATAGATTTGGGCATTTGTATGTTTTTTTTAATACTTAATACCAGTTTATTTATTTATTTATTTATTTATTCATCCAGTAGTTATTGTTATAAATTATGTTTTGAGGAATCTGCATGCTTTAGAATACTTATTTTAGTAAAATTGGGCCATTTTATGTTTTTTTAATACTTACTTTAGGTTTGTTAGTTTATTTATTTACTGTCATTATTCGTATAAATAAAAGTCTATTTTTGGGGGGGGGGGGGGGGGGGGGGGGGGGGGGGCATAATGCTTTTTTTATGCATAATGCTATTTGGGCTTTTTTATGGTTAATACCAGTCTTGTTACTTATTAGTTATTATTATAAACAATTTTTTCTGAAGAAAATGTTTGCCTGTGGTTACCTGGGCATAGCTATGTGGTTCTGAGTGATTTTTAATTTGTTGCTAAGCGGTTTCCATGTTTTTTCTGGGTTGTCTTTGGGTGGTTTTGTTAGTTGGCTTGAGTAAAAAGAGCCTATGATAAGTCTAAAACGATTTTGTTCTTGTTTCATCATTTGTCAGGTGAAATTAAAATTCATCGGGTGAAAATAAAATCCATCAGGTAGAAAATTAACAGCACAAAAATTACGCGGGATGAATTACGCTCCAAATATTCAGGACTGAATTTTTGAAAAATCTTTAAAGACATCGCTACAAAACCCTCCTTTTGGAATCTTTATATTTTATAGTGCAGGATGTTTCTGAGAGTGAGTGATGTGGGTTCAGACTTGTTCTTTCACACCACTAGATGGCGCTCAGTATCTCTATGTGTGTGTTGAAGTCCAGCAAAGGGCGCTGACCTCAGTCCATTAGAAAGATCTATACTAGACAAACACATATTTCAAAGTATGAACATTTTGCATTACAAATGTTACAGGTCACATCAAGTCTTATGGATGTTTTGGACTAAAAGAATAAGTTAATAGCCACTGAAATATTAAATGTCATACAGCACAAGCCTCAAAATATTTCATTCTATTGCGTTTTCAGTCGGCATTGTGTACGCGAGTGGGCGCCAGTTTGACCTCTGGCTGCATGTAGGTCAGATGAGATCTCTGGTTTGCTGACATTCCTAATGAAAGCTGAGAGCATTTCTACCCATCAGCGAGGAGGCAAGCGGACAAGGAGTATCGATCTTCAGACATTTAACAATTTACCATAGCTGCATGCCTCCCTCCAGCTAAGTTAGAGGTGCAAAGGATGTTCCCTTTCCATTCTCACCTCCAAACTGTAGAACGGAAACAACTTTTGTAACCATGGCGATGTCTTCCATCGACGTAATGCAGGTTTGTACCTCATCCGCACACAGAAAAATGATGCCTCTTCTTAGCATAGACACACGAGGACTCACAAGCAAAGTCCCTTTAAGACAAGTTATTTCACTCTCGGCCATTGTGCAGCTCCTATCTCTTTGAACGGGAAAACATCAAATTTTCCAAAGCTTTTCGCCGAGCTTATGATTACATTTCATATTTGAAATCACCCATGAAATCTGGCAACGACTGTCTAATGAATTTTGTTTCTAAACTCTCGAATCATGACAAAAAAACTGTAAGGCTGGACCAAGTTAATGCGCATGCGCAGTCGTAAGCGCGCGTCTCACTAAAGTAAACAAATGCTACTTAATGAAACCTTATTGTGAAGTCGTGTTACCCCCAAAAAATACATAGAAATATATTTATGTAATTTGAAAATGTTTTTGAAAGTCTCTTCTGCTCACCAAGGCTGCATTTATTTGGTCAAAAATACAATATTTTACACTACATGAAATGCAATATCTGAAATAATAGGGGCACTGTAAAAGTTCCTAAGCCTTTTATAATGCTAAATCCCAACTATGCGTGATCCGAACAGACCGTAAACCCATTTTACAGTCATGACCCACTGGCATCGCATAATCAAGCACACTATAGACAAAATGCCCGTCTTCAACATTACCAAACGAAAAAAGAAAAAAACCCTATTAATTTCCTTCCACATATTTAAGGCTTTATCATGGTCGGCCTCCCAAAAGTGCAGTGTGTTGGGCTGTAGGGCATTTGCTGATGTGCTGATTATGAAAATGATCTTCTAAAGTGCTTCACGGTCAGGTGTGTCCATCTTATCCATATTTCCAAGGTCAATTGGCCGGTCAGCGGGCAGTTTGGAGAAGCAACGAGCCCCTGCGTCAACTGCGCTTACACCCACCAATCAGCACTAAACATGTAGCAGCTCACCCATAATATTCCTCTCTTTTTGACTATACAGTAGAGGTTAACATGTCCTCTTGTGTTCTCGGATGAGAGAGGATAGAGACTGAGGAATGGGGGGGCGGGAGCAAGAAAGAGCAAAATAGACAATGAAATGGAGTGTGAAAGAGAGTTGCAACAAAATCTTGACCCAAATACGAATTTGCCTTCACAGAAAGGATTTGAGACGCATAACCTCGTGTTTTTAGGCTTTCACACCAAACCGGCCTGAAAGGCTTTTAGCATGTGCGCACGCAGGCTGTGTATGGAAATGAAACGGGATAAACGTGTGAATCTATCCTCTTATGAACATGAACCATCTGTCGAAAGGGCCACTGTGCTCCTAATGGCAGCACAACACATAATGCTGCTAATAGAATAGAATATTGCGTTCTGATTTTTATGGGTCATTCGTGTTATGCACTTTCTGAACTCTTGTTCTAATTTAAGGAAGTATTTCAATAAAAGCGTATACAGGCTTTATTAAATACAGGTGAAACTCGAAAAATTAGAATATCGTGCAAAAGTTCATTTATTTCAGTAATTCAACTTAAAAGGTAAAACTAATATATTATATAGACTCATTACATGCAAAGTGAGATATTTCAAGCCTGTATTTGTTATAATTTTGATGATTATGGCTTACAGCTTATGAAAACCCCAAAGTCAATATTGTAAGCTGTAAGCCATAATCATCAAAATTATAACAAATAAAGGCTTGAAATATCTCACTTTGCATGTAATGAGTCTATATAATATATTAGTTTCATCTTAAGTTGAATTACTGAAATAAATGAACTTTTGCACGATATTCTAATTTTTCGAGTTTCACCTGTATAACTTTCTTTTTAAATACATTGATAGGAAGAAATTAAACCAGATGCCTGGCAGAATGATAATAAAAAGGTAGCCATTGCTTTGTGATTGAGAGTTAGTTTACATGATCATTTTGACATCTTAAAAAGAATCTTTTGAAATGTTCATATATTTTACCGAACTTAATGAGTGGATCAAACAACCTGATAATAAAACACCACAGACTAAACTACAATCTGATTAAAACATTACCAGTTAAAACAGTATTACAAAATGATCATTTTGTTCATAGAAAATTAAGAATTTTTCTTAGTAAATTGTTGTTAATAAAGTTGTTATTGCTAGTTAGAGATAAAAATAAATAAAAAATAAACATCCAAAAGCCAATAAAGTAAAATGATAGAACATTCACTCCATGTTCACTCAATTGTGACATTGTGGAAAAACTAAACTTCCTAACATTATTTCCATCTTTGAAAATTGTGTAATGGGTAAAATATTAAGTATCACAAAGACGTAGGCCTACAATAGTTTTTTGTTTGTTTGTTTTAAAGAAGCAATACTTTTATTCAGAAAGGACACATTTAATGATCAAAAGTTTACATTAATATTGTTTTTTTATTTTCAAATATATGCTTTCCTTTGGAACTTTTTTTTATTCATGAAAAAATGAAGTTTCCTCAAACATTAAGAAGAACATCTGCTTTCAACATTGATAATAATAATAAATCTTTCTTGACACTGAAGACTGGAGGAATGATGCTGAAAGTTCAGCTTTGCATCACTGGAATAAATTACATTTTAAAATATATACTGTAAAAACAGTCGCTGCCTTAAATTTTTAAGTACAATTAACTTGGATGCTTAAGTCATTTCAACTCAAATTACATTAAACTGACTTAAAAAAATGAGTTGAATCTTGTATAACTTATAAAAAAAATTAAAGCAATGTAAAACACATGTTGTCATAACTTATTGATCATATATTTGTTTTACAGTGTAGAACAGTTATTCACAGTATTACTGTTATTACTGTATTTTGATCAAATAAATGTAGAGACTTTCAAAAACATTAACAAATCTTATACCGACCGCAAACTTTTGAATGGTATATAACGGGGACATGAAATATAGCTTATGCATTAACAGGAATGACTCAATTTAAGATGGGTAAAAAGAAGTACATAGAAAAACTTTGTGTGTTTACAGTTTGTGCAATTTTAAGGTCTGTTCGCAATGAACGTGATTTGCATCAACGACGCACATTCTTAAGGGACATGGATGAAATGGGAAGAAAAAATTATGTCATTGCTTTTGCGTTCACCCAAGTTCACGCTCGCAAAGAACATACAAGTTTTGCGAGCAAATGCAAAGTTTCTCGGGAGAACGCAAAACTTTTGTGAGTGGAAGCAGAAAGCACTGAAATGTATTTTTTCCTCCCATTTCATATTTTTCCATCACCATGTCCCTTTAGGAGCTCTTTACCTTCTCACTGAGAGTTGATTTGAGTTGATGTGAACCACAGTCACGATGGGAACAATAACAAAGGTCAACTCCTTCAAAACTGAGATTGTGCATCTGGATCTAATTTCACATTATTGTGATAATGAGTGTGCAGCTCGTCATCATCAAGATTATCTGCTTTTTCTTGTCGTTCCTCTCCTCCTCGCCGAAATACATCCATATCCAATTGCAACGACATTAAAATGCATGCCTGTCACATCAAAGCAAGAATCTCTCTATTATCATACAAATATGCACGTGAGCCTTAAATTGCGATGTTTGCAATTGCATGTTGCATAAATTCCCAGGACAGGTGATTATCAAATCTCAGGGTGTCTCATTGTGTCTTTTGTTCTCCGGAATCTCTTATACTGGATTTACGGAAACTTCGGCAGTGATTTTAAATATGAAAACCCGTAATCTCAGATAATCCAGAGAGATCAGAGCAAAGGAAAGGAAGCTTAATGCTGTATAACAACTGCTGATCCTTGTAACGTTCTACACCACAACATAAAACATATATTAAGCAAATGGACTAAGCATTATGTCTCCTCACCCTTAATGTTTGCGACTGAATAGGCAATATGCTGCAGGAGTTAAATCTTCACTGTGATGCATCGCCTATCACGCCAAATATGTCGAGAGTTAGATTTTTTCTTGCTAAAATTGTGTTTTTTGACAGATTAAATTTGATCCAGGGCTTTTTGAGATTATGTGCTTCGTGACCGATGCATATGGTGCATTGCCGTATCTCATCTGTCCTTAGATTAAATCAGACCAGCGGATGAAGCCGTAAGACTTGTCACAGGTTGTGCCGTCCTGAGTTCATCTTGTCACATAGGACGGGGCTTTGTAAGCTCCCTGCTTTGAACTCTAGAGGAGTTTCCCCAAACACATTTCCATCCCTTCAACATCCACTTTAGCACTCTTCAAAACTTATCGACAGTGACATGTTTTCCTGTCCTCCCTCCCATTCCTTCATTAAACTCGTCCCCTAGCGATTTCCTTCACTCATGTTTGGCTTTTTATTCCAAAGTCAGCAATAAAGCAACTGAAGCATGCCTTGGTAAAACACCTAGCGGTGAATGTGAATCGTCTTCTGCCCCAGACCCCTCAGGCGGCCCCCGGGCCCCTGCACGACTCCCACTATGAGGTCCCGAGGATTTCTTTGACCATGATGGCAAAATCTGAAACGCCTGCATTTTTGGACCGTTTCTTTGGTGTAACTTAAGGCTGGAATACATTACATGATTTTTACCATCTAAACAGATTTTAAAATACTACGCATCATGAACTTGCTGACTTTGTAAATGGTTACAGAGGAAAAACTGGGCAGTCTTGTAGTGGATTCTAGCCTTTAGCGTCTGTTTTAAACGCAATATGGCGGTGCTGCAACTCCACTGTTTCTATACTTATTAGAGGCCATATCAGATTTTATAAGTACAGCTAAACGAGTCTACACTTTGTGGTGTGTTTTTCACACTACTACTCTTTTCTACTATAGCCTGGGAAAACCCAGACAACTTCCGGCAAATTTAGATTTGCTCTGAAAGTTAGTCTGGCAAAGAGGTCATTCAAGCTCATTTCCAATCCGTCGAAATCAAGGCACCAATCAGAAACGTTGGGGCGGGCTTTACACGATGACGACAGCGCTGGGATTTTGAAGCAGATTTTGTGGCCTACATTACAAAGATGGATGCCGCCGTCGAACATCACTCGTTCGAATCAGCTATCGCGTCTGTTTTAAGCGATTTGAACGTTTCCTTTTTGTTAAAAACCGAGCAAAGAACAACACTCGGAGATGTTTCTCCGCCGCTCTGCATACGTCATCTCCTTCAGCAAACAGACCGCAAGACAGCATTGTGTATACAAAACAAGAAAATGTCTTTACTATCGCTTTTGATCAATTTAATAATCCTATTCAGCAAGGATGCATTAAATTGATTAAAAGTGTTAGTAAAGACATTTTGTATGTCACAAAAAATTCGGTCCTTTTGAACTTCAAAGTATCCTGAAACAATGTATTACATATGGTTTCAACAGAAATATTAAGCAGCACAACTGTTTTCAACATTGAAAATAATAAAAATGTTTCTTGAGCTGCAAATCTGCATATTAGAAGGATTTCTGAAGGATCATGTGACACTGAACACATGTGAAAATAATTACATTTTTACAGAAAATATTTATTTTGAATTGTAATATTTCAAAATTTTGCTATTTCTACTGTATTTTCATCTAATAAATGCAGCCTTGATAAGCAAAAGAGAATTCTTTTAAAAAACACTGAACAATCTTACAGACCTCAAACTTTTGTACAAGCCTGTTGGCTCAAAAAATGGTTAAAATAGTATTTGTTGACACCATTCACAATTACAACTTCTTATGATCAATAATACCAGATTGATGTCTCCACAACTGATGTCCTCATCTCATGGCCTAAAAAATATCCTGATGATTATGGCATTTACATGCGCTCAACTCATAAAAGCAATCACTGACATGACATGGCTTGAACGTATGGAATTAATGATCACTGTGCACTGTTTGTGCTATGGACATTAATAATAAGTCACTTGTATTTCCTATTAAGTGATCAGACTAATGATTTCTGCCTGGCAGAGATAAAAAAAAATAAAAAATCTCATAAATTTACATCAAATGAGCTAAAAATCAACCAGCCAGAATATCCTAGCAACCACCTTATTACTGAATAGCAAAGCCCTGGCAAAGTTTATCTAGTTTATTTCAGCTTCATTTATCATTTAATATTTATTAATATGTGAGAGGAATGGCGAATAGGATAATATGTGTATAATATGACGTGTATCTCCCACGAGAGCAGCAGCTCAATATACCTGCAACAACGCCACAGCTCTGACATTAATATAACGTTATATTTCCAGATATATCACTAATTGCATCCCTTTTGATTAAAACATGAAAATGATTAATTTTTCTGCTCACTGTACATACCTCAAAGTTAATTAACATGTTTAAAGATTAAAAAACACTAAACTGCTCCCATCTAATTCGCTTGTTAATGAACAACAAAGAGGGGGCCGTTATTTCTGCATATGTGAGGCTCCCTGGCCGACCCTGTTAATTAAACAGAACTTGAGTGAATTAATAAATTGATTCATTGAAAAGTGGGTTATTCATTTAGCGGTGAGATAGATTTAACTCTCAATTGGCTGTGAAAAAAAACATAAAATAAGTCATTTGCATGTATCACTAACTTTTGAGTTAGAACCAAATTAGAAAATCATCCATTCATGACCTCGTTTTTGACATTGCGCATTTGATGGAGTCGTATAATTATCAGTACTTTATGCATTAATATTAAGTAGATAATTTATGGTCCATTTCAACTCTCAGTCAAACATGACTCTTGGGTTCTGTGCATTTTCTTGGGCCCAGATCCAAACGTGTTTGCTAATAATTAGTGTTGTTTGTTAAGTCAAGCATAATTATTTATTAGTGTTCTTAATAAGGGATTTGAACAAACCCCTGACGCTAAACAACTTTAGTGCATAACCCGTCCCAAAACGTTTGAGCTAGAGACATAAATGAGTTTTTAAATAATGCAGTTTTTAAAGGAGAGTTGTGCCAATACATTTCTAAGTGACCAAATTTGCTATTTTCCCAAGAGGATAATAAAATGAGTGAAAAAATCTCACAGATATGGGACCAGAATGTTATAGAGTGCAACGGTCAGGCTCCGGAAGTGAAAACATGCATTTCCTCCAAAGGGAAACAGATTGATGGTATATATTTTTGTTGAAGCCATCTGTTTTCATTATTTCAACTTATATTTCAAATAAATTGTGTTTAACAACTGAATTTGTGGTGTAAAACTACATTACTTAGGATGCTGTTCAGAAATGTCCACCAATCAGAGAGTCGCAGCGAGAATAGCTAAAAGGAACACCCTCTCACATGAAACATGTAATCGAGTCAGCCTCGCTATGCTGCCAAAATACTTTTGACAATTCGAAACACATTTATATCTCTCAATCCTTTTTAATTTGAGTATGCCATTTACAATGTTTCATGGGATTGTTGTCTTTTCCCCACTAAAGTCATTAAGTTCACACTCTTGTACCTTTGTCTTTTTGTTTGCTTTTCCAATGCTTTTTTGCTTCAAATAAAAGTTTGTAATGTTGTAATTCACCTGTTTGCTACAATGTTTTTTTTAAGTTTTAAGACTTTTTTTAAAAAGGTTTAAAAAGTAAAAAAAAAAAAAAATTTTATGAGTTGTGGGTAAAACACAGCGCTCCTCACTGTCACTTTTTTACTCCGAGTGGAGGAGGGGCGGGACAAAAACCACACCGACCAACCGCCACATCCTGCTACGAAAACGGCAACAGACGACGACGACGACGGAGCAAAATCATTAAAAACAACAGTTAGAACAAATAAATTTTATCGACATTTATATTCAGAAACAAACCGTCTGCGAAATCAGATAGCAGCAACACTTCCGCAGATATGATATAATTTTCAGAAGAGTGCTGGCGTTTTCATCTGGGTAAAAGCTCATTGGTTGACAGAAGGCCTTAGGCAAGTTGCCACCTAGCAACCACCCAGACCACCCTAGCAACCACTTACCATGCATAGCAACTCCCATGATGTATATAATCTCTTCATCTTTTCAAACGACAGCCTAGGAGTTATACAAACTCACAAAAATGCCTTTTTGTGCTCGAACGCCTCCAACAAAGCACTTCCGTACAAAAGACACAGCAAGTACAGAACAATGAACGTGGTGAAAAGGTAGTAGAAATAAACCCGAATGATGAAAAGTGCCGAAACAGTCCGGGATCAGTGTCTCAATATCAACCGCAAAGCTGTCACATCTCACTTCATACTAGAAGATGCCACCAACTGTGCCAGCTTCCTCTGTCACATCTATAGAGATGTAGAGCATTGTGAGCCAGTGATGTGCTGGAAATATGAAATGAGAATTTATTCAGGTAGAAGCATCAGAGCAGAATATAAGCTTTATTATTTCCCATTCATTTCATCCTGGAAAGAAAGAGAAGGGGGAGAAAGAGAGGCATAATTCCCATAAGGACAACTAATGAAGAGTGAAACAAAGGAAGCACCTGATGAAAAGGTTACAGCGGGTTCTGGGTGGTGCGAGACGGGCAGGCAGTCCCGTTTAATCGCAGAGGAACGCTCAGCGGGTGGACGGAGGTATGCTGAGGGAGTCTTTGATCAGGAAGCTCAGGCGATTATGAATAAAACAAAGATGTACTTGTGCTGTGCACAGCGAACACGAATCAAAAGCACTCTGTGGTTTCTGGAGATTACACATCGCTCTGAATTTGCCACAGACTGATCTGTGGTAACGTCCCATATAGGCTCGCGCTGAACGATAGCGATGTGTGTATTCTGCACGCCGACTTTGATGTGGACGTTGTGTTGAACGGCTTAATTCGACGAGGCAAAGTCCCTGACAGGCGTGAACTTCCTGTGGGAGAAACAACAGGTATGATTAGCGTGAGATGGAGTAGAACAGATGTTTAGGCCATATAGCAGACCCTGGTAAATCAATGCGCCGCAAGTAATTATCAACCACGGCAGCATGTGCGAGAGAATTTAGCAGTGGCTATAGTGTGTGATGTATTATTAAAGAAAAACGTGATGAAACGTTAAATGTAGAGTCCTCTATTGAAGAATATGATTTAATACCTGATGATTTCATCATAGCTTTCATTCATTAATATTGACTACTTTTTTACATTTTCTTGAGAAAATGTGGATGGTGCAATCGGCCCCATGTCTCTTGATACGGCCCAGGCCACTTTTTCAATGTGAGTCCGTCATATTTTTTATGATTTTACCATGTTTAAGGGGATTTTAGGCAAGCTTCACATTTGTGCCTAAACAACACCTCGTAAGTATGGTAAAAAACCACTGTGACACACACACACCGAATTGGAATTTGGAATGGAATGACTGTTTGGAATGGAATTTATTGAATTATACTTCAAAGAGAATCAACAGGTTTTCTGAGAAAATTAGACATGCAAATCGTGTATTTAATATACATGATTTGCATGACTAATTTTCTCAGAAAACCTGTCATATAATTCCATACAAAATTATAAATCATACACTGTAAAAAATAAATTTGAATGATTAAAGCCTGTAAAAATGCTTCAGTTAAACAAATTGTTAATTGGTTAACATTAAGTTCAGTTATCTTTTGTATCTGGAAAATGGGTTACCTCGTCTACCACCTAAAATAATCAAGGTAAGACAATTAAAAAATATGAATAATGATGCATTTACTCAAGATTTGTTATGTATTAACTGGGACAGGATGGATTTAATTCCTTATGTTGATGATGCCTGGAATTTCTTTCATACTGAGGTATTAAAAGTTATAGATAAACATGCTCCATGGGCATAAGTCAAAGTGAAGGGTAGACATCTACCATGGATTGCTGGTGACTTAACATATCTCTTTAAGCAAAGGGACAAGGCCTGGGAAAGATATCATTTAACAAAAGATCTGTCAGATTGGATTGAATATAAGCGATTAAGAAATGTATGTACTGTTAAAACAAGAAATGCCAAATCTGACTATTATAAAAATTCACTATCAAATGATTTTACAAATCCAAAACATTTTTGGAAAGAACTTAATTGCCTGTTGGATAAATCTAATAAGAATCCCCTTGCAAAACTAAGAATAAATAATAATATTATAAGTGATCCAATTTCTGTAGCTGACGCCTTTAATCAGCACTTTTCTTCTGTTTGTAATTTACGTCCACCTGATTTTTGTTACTCCAACCCTGTAAATAGTAATGTAGTAAACCGTTATTTTTCATTTACTACAATTCTTCCCACTGAGGTACAGCAGGCAATCTCTGAAATTAAATTTGGAAGTGGTGTTGGTATTGCCTCTCATGTTCTAGCATATCCATTGTGACCTATTTAATTTATCTATATCTACTTGCAAAGTTCCAGTCATGTGGAAGTGTGCTAGAGTAACACCTTTATACAAAAGTGGTGATTCTCTTGATTCTAACAATTATAGACCAATCTCAATTATTAGTAATGTAGTAAAAGTATTTGAAAAAAATATTTTCAAGAGACTGTTTAAATACATTAATGAGTTTTCTATTTTTTCTCCAAACCAATCAGGTTTTAGGCCCAATTACTCCACCACTACTGCTCTTACAAAATTTGTTAACGATGTTACATCTTCTTTGGACAATAATATGTCCACTGGAGCAATATTTATAGATCTTACCAAAGCGTTTGATCTGGTTGATCATTATATTCTCCTTGATAAATTATATAACATTGGTCTCTCTGAACAGTCCATTTTATGGTTTAATTCATATCTTCACTACAGACGTCAGTGTGTAAATTTTAATGGTGCTTTCTCTCAGTTCATGACAATGGAAAAGGGTGTTCCTCAAGGTTCTTGTTTAGGCCCTCTTTTATTTTCTATTTTCATTAGACCTCCCACAAATGTGCTCTGATAGTCAAATTCGCTTGTATGCTGATGATACAGTCATTTATTCTTCAAAACGTGATATTAATTTAATTCAATCATCACTGCAACTTGATTTTAATACTATTCAAAAGTGGTTTTCGAATAATGGACTTATATTGAATAAAAGTATGCTATTTTCCACTAGATCTGCCCGACATAACCATGGTAATAGTTTAACATTTAAATTCTCAGATGGTACATTTGTGGAGAATGTTGAGGAATTTAAATACTTGGGCCTCTGGCTCGATTCCAGCCTCTCCTTTAGGCCTCATGTTGACTATATAGTGAAAAGAGTCCATTATAATTTGAGACTATTATACCATTCAATTAATTGCTTTACACAATTGATTAGACTAAGAATTGTAACTCAGCTTCTATTTCCTATTATTGATTATGCTGACTTTGTCTATATGAGTACAACAGAATCACACCTTAAATCCTTAAATATAGTCTATAACAGTCTCTGTCGATATGTGTTGAGATGTCCGTTTCTAACCCATCATTGTCATATGTACCAACAATTGAATCTTTTATCACCAAAGGCTAGACGTCAGCTACACTGGTTTCAGTTTGTTTATAAATGTATATTTTTTCATTATTCTTTTTATTTGAAGCAACATTTAGTCCTATATAGGTCAACTTATGGCCTGAGACACCTTGATCATCCATTTTTTCTGTCCCAAAGATATCTAAAGAAATTGGAAGACGTACTTTCAAATTCAAAGCCCCCTCTGATTGGAACAGCTGACCTTGTTCCTTAAGGTCCATCTCTTCCTTTCCACTCTTTAAGTCAGCCCTTTGAACTTATTTGCAATCTTGTGACCAATGTATATGTTTTCCTGGTATATGAGCTGTATTTTTTTTATTATTTTTTTTCATTAATGCCCTTAGTAAGAAATTATGTATGTGCATGTGAGCATATGTGCGTGTATGTGTACATGTGTATGTATGTATGTGGTATGTATGTATGCATGCATGCATGCATGTTTGTGTGCATATGTGTATATAGGTATGTATTTTTGTATTGGTATGTACATGTAGGTTATATTTGTTTGTTTTTGTGGTTTCGTCAAATATGGTTCTCTCCTGTAATATCTTAATGTCATACTATATTGTTTATGTGAAAACGCTTTGGACAGAGGTGGGACAGGTTGGGGTGGTTGGTTGTGAGGAAGAGCTTTAGTATGTGCGAATGTGTAAGTGTTTGGTGTTATCTTGAGGACCCCCTCGAAATGAGATCTCAAGGGGTTATCCTCTAATAAAATGAAATGAAATGAAAATGAAGTTTCGTTACTATTTACGCTGAAAAACTGTAATAGATCTAATGGGACATATCACAAATTGTACAGTTAAAATACGGTTAAATCTACCATTTAACAGTATCATTTTATGATTTATAGTGAAAAAAAAACATACATTGACATTCCCAGATTTCTCTGAATGACAGTGTGTAGTATTTACCTCAACTTGTGGAAAAGATAGTTGTAATGAACTTTGATTCATCATATCATATGGCTTTCTCTTTACCACCAGTTAAGCTAGTTTTCAGTATTATAAAGGTTAAAAACAGATTTTTAGCAATTTTGTATATTAACATGACTTCCGTTAATGAAATATACACTTTTACAGTAAATTTAAGGTCAACCATTTCAGTATAATTCAAACCTGCAGTACTGATGCTGCCAACTGATACACAAATGATTAAATCATTCACTGTAAAAAAAAATGAAACCGTAAAATAACAAAAAAGTACAATTCAAAATACAGGTAAAGCACCTGTAAAAAAAATAAATACGGAAAATTCTGTCAAATTAATACTGTGCATTGTTGTTTTTTATATATAGTACATTTTAGAGTGTACGGCTGGGCACAAACACACACACACACTTCATGCCCTCCAAGACTTATGGAGAGAAAGAGGGAGAAGAGGAACCAAGTAAAACCTTCCAGGCATCTAACACCTGTGTGATGTTTGCAGAGAACAGCAGTGAGGAGGAAATGCGAGAGCTCTAATTAGTGTTTGTGAAAGAAGAAAACCACCAGCATATGGATAAGATTTCACAACCATATGTTTGTTTTTAGAAACAGTGATAAAAACAGATGACACTCATATCTCACTGCACAGAAAACGCCTCCGTGACACATGCCATTCTCTCCTCTCCAGTTCCAGGTTGTTCATGAGCTTCAATTTCTCTCCACTGCCCTCTTCGAGATAAGGATCATGAGACCATGTCCATCATGTGGTGTGTGTGTGTGAGCCACAGGAAAAGGTCTCGCGCTCTTCCACAAGTTCTATTTAAGATTATAAAAAGCGTGTTAAAGTCAATAGAATAGAACAGAAAAGACCATATTCGTTTTTTTTTTTTTTTTTTAATCCTGATTGTGTCTTCACTCAAACCAGTAAGCAACAAAAAACACTCCACAAACCACGAAGACACACGAGAGACAATGAAAACCACTCGGACACTTTAGTGAAGCCCTAGAAACAGCCACAACACCATACCATTGTGGTTGTGAGTTTTACACAGTCAGACGTCACAAACATCACACTTTTTGTGGAGCAGGATTTTGGACCAATGATATTCCATTGGGGGCGGAGCTACCCAGTGCGGCAATAGACCTTATGCGCCAGAGAAACGAGGGCGTGGCCATCTTTAGAATATTGTCTCTGAACTTCCGTTTTTGCGGTCGCTTTGTATTTTTCTATGGCATTGCTGTCCAGGAGTAATTAGCTTTTGAAGTGGATTTACTTAATGTAAAGTTAACGAAAGCTATCATGAGGATTGTAATGTTTAAAGCAGATGTCTTAACAAATGTCAGTAGATTTTAAAACGAGCCGTTCATTTATAAATACGCAAGATCGCTGTGAAAATACAGACCGGAAGACAAAAGACAACGAGCACAGCGCTGAAAAGGGGCGGGGCTACATAAGGTCTACATAGAGTGGTGCAGGTATGACATCACTTTGTAGGCCAAAACGTGGAAGTGAGTTAGCATTTTAGCACTTCCGGTTCCAGCGTCCTTAAGTCAATGGTTTTTTTAAAATGGGATTTTGGTTAAACGACTTTAATAAGGTCTGTGGTGAACACAAGCTCAAGACACTTTCACATTTTATTCTACGACATAAAAAAACATCAATATTATCCCCCATTTTTAAGCTGTTATGTGTCTTGAAAAGGGCGGTTGCTAACAAGTGGCTGAATGGGACTACAGAGGCTGTCGAGGAGATTAAACGCCATCAGCTGAACAGGTAAACTAAGTTAAGACTCTTTATTATTTAACATCCAGCAATGTGGGGAAATATTTTGGACCAATGAGATTCCACTGGGGGCGGAGCTACCTAGAGCAACGCTGCAACGATTGGTTAATGGTTAAGACAAAAACAAGGAAAAGCTGTTTAGAACATCATGTAAGAGACCAATGAAAGCCATAAAGAAAAACTAATTCATACATGTCATACTAATCATAAGATGACTTATTTTTCGCTTTCAAAAACTGTAGATTTGGCAGTACTTTACTGTAAAATGTGTGCAATGTACCATTAGACCTACAGTTCATGCACTTACATACTTTACTTACCTAAGAAAGTACTGAGTAATATAAGGTAACTACATGGTTCAGGGTTAGTACCTAGTTATTTCCCAGTTATTGGAATTAATATAGTAAGTACAGTATGCACATGGGGAATAGGACTGTAAAATAGTGCTACCCAGTTTTTCAGCGTAAATAGTAAGGGAACTTACAGCTAACCATTTAACAGATTTTCACCGTAGCCTTTTACTAACATTTCTACTAATGTTAGGCACTGGAAGTGTTGTGCTGTTGTGTTTTTTTTATTTCTGCCTTTTGAGCACAAGTCGCAGAAGATAAAGCTGTTTAGTACGCTTGCTTATTTTAAATTCACCATCATAGACTCACAGAGTATGTTTGTGTAACCCTGTACAGATGAAAGAACTTCTGAGGAACGAGAAAAAAAGGCAAGATATGGAACATTTCATTCTGAACTCACAATGACAGCTCTGTCAATGAAGAAAGGGTATCTGTGAATGAAGAAAAAATCATTACCAAATGCTGTGACAGAGCTGTCAGGTGAAATGTATCGTGGGTAATACTGTAGTGTGAACTTTCCACTGGCATTTAACTGAGTGAATCTCACAGTGTGACGCTGCAGGACTGTGTCATCCAGCAAAACTCTTTTTATAGGGACATAAAGGAACGAATGATGGGCCATTCAAAGGCTTTTTTTTCCCCTCAATGTGAAATGTTTAGCCGTTTTACGTGTATTTGCTGGAAATAATTTGCCAGATATAATGAGAATGGACTGTCTTTTTTGGGATTTAAATAATTAAATGTGCATCTAATCCTCAGGTAGCTCATGTTTAGCTCTTTTATAGATGTTTTCTTTGTTGGTCATGCAGAGCTCACTATGAAGTTGTAGATGTTGCTATGCAGTTGCTAAGGTGCTCCTTTCATCCATGTCTTCTTGAGGCCCTTCAAAATCACCTGTTTTGTTGTCCACAAGGTAAAAATAAAAAGTCTGATCACTTAATAAAGTATCAGCACACCTTGTCTCACCAGGACACGACTTGAGAATTCATTCATGGCTGGAGCATAATGGCATTTTATATGCAGATATTTTCTATATAGTATACAGTATATTGCTTTATGTGAGTAAGATATGTATTCAGGAAAAGTAGGAAGAAATATATATATCCAACTTTGTATAAATACATATGTATTTATAAAACTGGCTAATATTTAAATGTTTTGACAATATACTAATCAAGCAAATATGGCATATAGTAGCCTACATACTGCTTAACATGAGTGTACTGTGACTTGATTTGAAATTAGTCATTCAAAGTGCCTCACGAGAAGCACTTCTTACACTCAAAGTTTATTCCAATGGAGATTGGCATTAGCATGTTGTTAATAACTCAATCCTTCAATTAGAAAATTATCTACAGAATGCCCAAATATTGGGTGGACTATTTTTTTTATCTTAAACTATTTAAAGCTTAACTGAGCTCATCGCAATGCATTCTGGGATAGTCTTATCTACAAAAGACATATGCAATGCTTATGACATCAAATACATACGCAACTCTGCAAAGTCGGAATTGAACATTTCCACCCTAAATCCAACTTCAAATGAATTTATATCACAAATTTGTCCAAATTTTGACTATGCGAATGCAATTCACAAGTTCCATGATGCCTAAAACTGTGATCTAGGTAGGCAGAGCACGTGGTTTTGGGCGACAGAGTCAGCTTTTGTGCTTACAGAATAGCGCAAAAGAAAGAGAGGAATAGAAAGCCAGATTTCATACATAAAAAGTTCCTCAATTGAGTGGCCTATATTTCCCATTTTAAACCCTGATATACAACATCTCTCATACATACAATATGCAAATTAACCCTGTCAAAACAGAGCACTGTAAAATTAATTTCCTATTAATTAAAACCGAAAGAGTTGTTGAGAGTTGAGTCAAAGGAAAAACAATTAACAAGCATTTACGACGCCCAGCATCGGCAGGCAAATAAATACCAATTATACTAGCGTTAATTATTCATCGGTTGGATATAATGCTGAAATTACCCTGCTTTAACCTGACTGCTGCTTAATTGTATTCCAAAACCTCGTTATCTCCAAAGAGGTAAATAAGAGTGTGATTACAACTCATCAGTACTGGTTTGTGTGGCCTCTCCAAGGCTGAGTGTCATCAATGTTCGTTAGGTAATGAGCAGTGATTGGTATGAAATTACTTCTTCACCTCGTCTGTCTTCTGCATGCGCTTTGTTCATAATCACCGGCATATGACAGTCAGACAGCGTCAGAAAAAGAATCACCACACAATGACAATGTTTAGAAAACTAGCGCATTGCTACCTGTGAAGTACATAGCAATACACGGACCAGCATCGGAAAACTGAAAACTGATCACAATGGCCTCTTTGTGTTACATGTTTAATCATGTTTAAGAAAGCTATCCATTAACATTCCCATCTGTCTCGACAGTTGTTCAGCTGGCGTATAGGAACTTGATTTCTGCCGTTTTTGAAAGTTCATTTTATGCTTTTTAAGTGTCATGACATACATTTTGATTTTATTTTAATATGTTCCTTAAACAAATATATGTGGAAAAAGCGTAATTTACAGACAAAGCATTATGAGATCAGATCCAATGAAATTGGCTGCTTCATCTTTCAACAAAGGTTTCTTTGCGAACTCTCCATTACACTGTGCCTCGCAGACAAAACAAAATGCTCCGAACAAACATATAATTCTTCAACGCGATCTGGGACACCATTTAAGGGTTAGTTCACCCAAAAATGAAAATTAAGTCATTAATTACTCACCCCCATGCTGTACCAACCCCGTAAGGCCTTCGTTCGTCTTCGGAACACAAATTAAGATATTTATGATTAAATCTGAGAGCTGGATCACTCCTCCATAGGCTGCCAAGGGAATGAAACCTGACGGCCCAGAGAGTCATTAAAGAAAATGTTTAAATATTCCATGTCACAACAGTGGCTCAACTATAAGTTTATCAAGCGACGAGAATACTTTTTGTGCGAAAAAACAAACAAAAATAACGACTTTATTCGACTATTCCTTTTCTTCCTTGTAGGCCTGAAACGAGACTTCAAGAGATTTCCACGACGCACGCGCGAGAATTGCGATCTCCTTCAACTACTTCAGTTAAGTTCTCACGCGTAACAAAAATCATAACATTATTAGAAGCCAAAATGTTGCTATGGTTATCACGTTCTCATGTTGCTATGGTTACTATGTCAATCATCGCAATTTCATGACTCACAGGACTAAAATTTAGCAGATTAACTCCCACATTTAAATGCAGTTATCACTCCCTAAACTTTACACACTCACTAAAACTCTCATCATAAACACTGAAGTTGTTCACACTGCACAGTGAATTTATTTACATTGCGTGTAGACTTTGTTGTTTATAAGGGGATTTGCACAATTGTAACGCTCCTGCTGATTCTGAACATACACTTTGAGCGAATTCTCCGCATGCCTGGTGACTCCAAAACGCCTCTGATTTGCCACTGCGTTCATGCGCTTAATACAAGTCTGTGATTGGCTACAATGCTCAACGCTGAAACCACACAAGGAGTTTCGTTTCGTTTTTGAATAATATTGTCTCCTCAAGTGCCCGGACTCGACTCGGAAAATTTTCCGAGTCTAAAATGTCAGAGTCCGTGTCAAGTCAGAGTACAATGACTTTGTTTATAATGAGGAAGACATTTTGAGCTATGTGTTAATGGTACAATGACCTCTTATGTTACTATCATTGAAAACAAAAATCTGTCCCAGTTCAGTTTTATTTAAAAAATAATAATTTTGTCAGTCTCATTAAATACGCATCGAAAGTAGATGAGAGGAAAAGGAAGCATCAACTGTAATATATTTCACACTGGAAATCAAATTGAGTGCACTGCACTGAGGGAGATGAGATTCTTTGCATTACATTTTAGCAAATGTAGAGTGTCATCAGGATAGCCCAGAGAGTTTGCACACTGAGCACAAAGGAGGATGTTTAAAACAATAGCTCCTGGCATACAGAGCTAGTACAGCGGGCTGTGGGAATTTAACTATATCCCTGACTAAACAGATGAGACTTTAGTCAACAGATTGTCTTAGGAGCCATGGAAGAAAATGCTCTTCCTACCCAATGTTTAGATGTTTCTAGCACTATCAAAAGGCAAGAAGTGCATTTACACAGGACGATCCCTCGTGTACTTTCACAAGCACACTTGAAGTAATTCTGGACACAAAGAAGAAAGTGGAGAACATGCGTCTGAGAAACACACTTCATATTGGATTGTTGAATCATTCAACTGAGTGAATTCATCATTGAAGCGAATGAGCATAGCTACAACACCTTTGATCTCACCGAGAGCCTCATCAGGTGAATGGATTTCAGAGGGGAAGAGATGTAGTTTTGGATTGTTTCAGGATCTGTGCACCTCTCTGCTCAATTTCAGAAGTAGCTCTTGTCTTGGCCATATGTGATGAGTGTGTTTTTACCATTATGTCTTAATGTCCATATTCAATGAACACAGTGACCCCCTAACCTTGGTGCAATCTACTAAATTGTATCTAAGGTATTTGATCTTTCCAGCTAAAAACATTTTATGAAAACATACAGGGACTTTCTAAGCCCAAAAAACACCTCACCAGAACTAAATGAGCATTTATTGAAACTAAACCTTCCGATGTGAGACTAACACATAATGCCAACCTAGTGCAATGGGCCAGTGCAATACCAATCACGCAACCAAAGCTAGTTTTGAAGTGTGAAAAATGGTTTTAAACCCTAGAGATGGTTGTGCGTGAAAATCTCAGTAGATCAGCAGTTTCTGAAATGCTCCGACCAGCCCGTCTGGAACCAACAACCATGCATTCAAAGTCACTCAAATCACATTTCTTCACCATTCTGATGCTCAGCTTGAACTTGAGTAGATCATCTTGACCATGTCTATATGCCTAAATGCATTGAGCATTGAGCATGCATTGCTGCCATGTGATTGGCTGATTAGATATTTGGATTAACAAGTAGTTGAACAGGTGTACTAATAGTGGCCGGTGAGTTTATGTGGATGTCACACTGATGTAGTAAATTATAAACAATCATAAAATATATAATCTGTTCCAGCAAAAAAGGGCATTAAATGGTCATGAAAAAGAAACTTCCATTCCGGAGTTTGGGGTCAGTAAGATTTTTGTTGTTGTTGAAGAAATTAATACTTTTATTCAGCCAAGACACATTAAACTGGCCAAAAGTGATAGTAAATAAATCGTTTCTATTTCATTTAAATGCGATTTCTTTCGACTTTCTATTCATCAAAGAATACAGAAAAAGATTGTTTACCGTTTCCACAAAATTATTAATCAGAACAAATGTTTTCAACTGATAAGAAATGTTTCTTAAGCAGCAAATCAGCATATCAGAATGATTTCTGAAGAATCAGTCTGGACTGGAGTAATAGGCCTAGCTGTTGAACATTTTTACCTTAAAATAATGTTTCCAAAATCGTTTCAGTGGTTCATCAAGTCGTAACAGGGTGAAAGGCACTTATGCCTCCGCTTTGCGGTCCTATATCTGCTATAACCACGCTATGTAAGATTGCCAGATCGGGTCGCGTTTCTGTAGTTCTAATGAGACATAAGAAAACTACAACATTGACTTGCTTTACGTCAAGCGTTACAATAGTCATTATTTTGTTTTTCTTCGTTTCTGATGTCGCAATACATCATACTTTCATGAAATCATGCAACATACTCTACCTTGTCTGTGGACATCGTTCATTCCAAAGCCGGTGCTGGATAAACAACAAGCGTGCGTGTGACAGTAGGCTAAATTATTTACGACAGCGGTAATGGACAATTCCGCTTCCAACCTGTAGGGCGACCGCAGAGGAAAAGTTCCTTGGTGTTGCTTTAAATGACATTTTAAAATAGAAAATAGTTTATTTTAAATAATAATAATAATACAATTTAAATAATTAAAATATTAATAATATTCAAATTCTAATAACAATAACATGATCGTCTCCCTGACAGAACACATCTTGCCAATGTTAAAATGATCTACATTGTGTATTCTCTATCCAGAAGTGTATTATGATAACAGAATGTGGCTTCTGTATCGGTCAGAGGTGGTTAAGTAGACTGATTCTATAGGATGCAGAGGAGAAGCTGTCAGAGATCAGCTCCTGGACGAGCACACATAAGGTCAATGAGAAAATGTCAAATGTGTTTACCCTCAAGAGCCTGTCAGATTACTGCCAGTTCATCATAAACACCACAGCTTTCCACAACATATTCAATTATGTCAGGCATTTTTTGTACTCCGTCACTAGACCAAATGGTATTAATACTGTATGACGGCAATAATGTGTGTGTGAGGTGAATAGATAGAATACTAAATAATAATTTACTAATTTGTATGTCGTTCATGTGATTTTATTTTGTGGAACACAAAAGGTAAATTGTCGAAGAATATCGGAGCCACTTAATGAGGACTGCGCTGTCAAGCTTTAACCCTCTGAGGTCTAAGGGGTTTTTGGGGTCCTTGAGGTGTTCTGACATGCTCTGACATTTGTGCTTTTTTCAGTTATTTATAAACATGTTAATGGCAAAGGTGTAAATTCACTCAATATAGCACAAACTGGGCTGCCGTAATATCTGAGCAACATGTATGTACATGTTTGTATTTTTGAGAGAATATTGGTTATGCATGGTTATTGAAAAAACTAAAACTTAAAGTGTCTGAAATAAGGCCACAAAACACATACTAAATATGTGTCCACAAGACTTTTGACTAATGAGTGTTGTTGCTAGGGGTGGGCGCTATACCGGTATGAACGTGAATACCGGTATTATGTTGTGCCATGATATGGATTTTGCGATACCGAGGATACCGTATTCATAAATTCAAATTTTGCAGTTATATTGTTTTGTTCAATTTGGTATACTCTTTACAACTGTTAACACTAATGACGATACAGAATCGAATACGCTGTTTAAGGAAACGGCTGATTTGGCGCTTCATACGCGTGAAGTTGCTGAGGCGATTAACCGCTGTCCTGTGACGAGTTCAATGAAGGACCGTAACGTAGAACACATCGCTAGTGCTAAGCGGCTGTTCATAAAGGATGCATCTTTTGCGGTGGAATGGGAAATAACAAGGTAATGAGACGCAAGTTTGACTTTTAACTTGAGCGCAGCATTTTTAGAATGCCGTTTCATTTGCGAGATGCGGGTGCAACACCAAAACAAGTTCGTCAAGCACAAAAAAACGTTAAAGTTCTAGGCTACTGTATGTTTGAGATGTCATGTTTTCATGCAGGTTGAAAGGCTGAAAGCTGCTATTATTATCTTTGTTTTTACAAAACATTTACTGCTAATAATATTATCCATGTGGAGACATTTCCCCGCAATGTACGTTAGGCTATGAATAACAGGACACGACACACACATAAGCGCGCGCATACACACGACACATACATAAGCGCGCGCATACACACATACTGGTCCACTATCTTTGTGGGGACTCTCCATAGACGTAATGGGTTTTATACTGTACAAACTGTAGGCCTATATTCTGTCTCCTTACACTAATGAATTAGTTTGTATGAAAATTTTCATTGTTTTTTTCTTGTATACTTTTAAGTTCTATTTATTTGGTGCTTTGTTCAATCTCAAACCATTATTTTATTTTTATTATTAAGATGTCTGCACAAGAGTTAACTGTAATCTGTGCAAACATTAAACTTAAATTAAACGTCTCGCTTTGGTCTACACTGGAAGTGTTCTGCTCGCTCTGCTAAAGCTAAACTATAATTACTAAAACTGAAACTAAATAAAATAAAAAACTATATAGAAATGTGTTTGCAAAATAAAAACTAAATAAAAACTAACAATACCATTAATGAAACTAACTAAAACTAAACTGAAATTTAAAGCAAAATTGAAAACGATATTAAAATAAAAACTAATTTAAAAAAGCAAAACTATAACAACAGATATTCCCGGAGACAGAGCACACCCGAAGACGGCTCTCACTCAGAAATCAATAAAGTCTTCATTCGCTGCCGGTTCTCATTATGACACGACGAGCAAAAAGTGGAAAGACATAACAAGTGCATTCAAGCCTACCTCATGTTGCACGTTTGCACTTTTTGAGAGAAAAAATGGCACAATAACAAAAAAAACATTTCAGGTCTATGTCCGATGAAATGCCTCAACTTTTTTCTAGTTATCTAGTGTTAAAATACATATTCTGCCTGTAATTTAACTAAGGTGTACTAAAATGTGATTCCAATTTTTTTTCTCATATCGCGATATAATATCGATATCGTCCGGACAGTGAAAAATATCGTGATATGAATTTTTGCTCATATCGCCCTAGTTGTTGCCTAGAATTTTTGCTTCAAAATGATCTGAAAATCATCCTGCCTAATCATTTACACAAACACATACACTGATTTAAATTTTATTAGACATCTTTTGTTTGGAAAGGCAATATGCGTGGAGGCGTGTTCACACCTGAGAAGACAAAGGCCGGATAATGTGCCGCATAATGAGCTGCATATTAATTAGCCCTTTCACACAGGTGTGTCACAGGATCCCAAAGAACGCAAGGACAAAATAAATTATCTATATAGCCCAGGGGTGTCAGTTGGTGTTGAAAAGTGGTGGGGACAAATGATCAGATGAAAAAAACATTACAGCAGGACGGGAAAAATATTGAATAATGGCGCATCAAAAATGGGCATAGTGTAAGCCAGTCAACAACACGAAAATACTCAGCATAAAACCCTCAACAATGTTGACTGCACATGTAACAGGCCCTGCAACACCAGCTCAACCGAACAGTGCCAAAGCACCATACTGTACAGGGCTCGACATTAACGCTTGTACGGACAAGTGGATTTTTTTTAAGGGAAAAGAGAATTTTACTTGCCCGACCGGACAAGTAGCCTGATTAGAACATCAATAAGAAAAATAAGCAAATAACTAGGGAATCACTAAACCGAGAGAATGATTCTGATTTTATTACATTTATTGTAGTAAGTTGCGATCGATTGTGGATAATGTATTACTGATGGTAAGGTTGCGCTGTTGACGCTCACGCAGCCTCTCGAGGATAAATCACACACACACACTCAGTTAACAACATACTGCCTATAACACATCTAAATGTGGAGTTTTTATATTTTTAACAAATGTTAAGCAACCTCAATTATTTTTCCTGAATACCATCACAATTGAAAATGGGACATTGATTTCCTACAACAATTCAATAAACAGTTCAAATTAAGTCACTTGTAACATTTTAGATGCAATTGGCTGTTTTTGTTCTGTCTCTGCAGCGAAAATAGCTCCAAACAAAAATCACAGCAGAACCACGGCGCATCTCACAGGAACACTCAACCTGTTTTCATTACTGAATGATTCAGCATTTTGAACGTATAAAGATTCAATGACCCATTCATAAACATCTGTCTCATTCTTGAATGAATCAGCCGTTTGAACGAATCGTTTGAATGAATGAATCAATGACTCACTCATTAAGACAGTCGCCTGGCGCCACCTACTGGCGGTTTAGTGTTATGTTTAAAAGTAGTATCATTCTTTCCAACGTTTCTTATTTGAATATTTAAATCAATTTCATAACATTATTTTATGCAATTGTAATTTTTCAGTGTAAATGATTTAATTTGATCAGCCCTACCTAGGGTAACGGCCCTATAGTGTCTTATTATTCTAAATAATTGAATTTATTGATCAAATTTAGGAATTTAATGATGAAGCATACATTTAATAAGATTGGGGGAGGAGATGCCCTTTAAAGGTGCAGATATTACAATATGCCGATTTAAATATCAAAGCTGATTGAACACTGATGAGAATATTGCTTCAGAATAAATGAAAAAAAAAAAAAATACGGACAAGCAACTTTTTTACTCGGACAAGTGAATGACAGATTTACTTGTCCAAAGGACAAGCACATGAAAAGGATTGTCGAGCCCTGCTGTAGAAAACAGCAGCGCGTTAAGTCAATGATTACAATGAAATTCATTACCTATGTAAAGGAAAACACACACCATAAGCATACAACGCAACATATCTGCATCAAATAACACAAGATAAAATTAAAACAATGTGGGATTTGCAACCCACAGAATGCAGTGCCTGTTTGTCATGTTCTCAGAGAGAGAATTTACTACCTTACTCTGATACTGATCGGCACATGCATGTTTTTGGGTAATTTTAGAATCAGTAATAGTTTATTAGGGCCCAAGCCCTGAAAGGGCGAAGGCCCTATTGTTTTCCTTAGGATTATTTTTTTTTTTTTTCTCTTTTATTTTTCTTACGACTATTCGGGCACTTTTGGGGCTCTTAACGTGCACGAAAACTCTTGAAACTTTGCACACGGGTCAGAACCCGCGGCCATCAGGGCCGGGCTGAAGATGGTACCCGGGCGTGGCAGGGGGGCTCGACAGCGCCCCCTGGAACGGGGTCCGAAAACTTGGTCCATAAATCAAACACGCTTGCATGTAAGAATATGAAACTCAGTACACATATAGATCTCATCGGTTCATATATACTTCATGCTCTTACTTTTTACCCCAGCCCAACAGGAAGTCGGCTATTTAGGGTTGTTTGTAAAACGCATGCAATGGAATTTAAAGTACTTCTCCTAGAGATTTCAAAGAAATGCCACGAAACTCGGTCAGCATGAAGTCAAGACATTGAGGATGAAAAATTGCCAGCGGATTTTTGATATCTCGAACGGTTTGGCCGTGGCGAGGAAATGAAATTATGGCGAGAAACGTGAAACAGGAAGTGTGTTATAACTTCAGCATACATTAACTGATCTTAATGAAACTTCAGCAGTGTGTTCGTTGTAAGAGGACGATCACATGGATGTGACTATTGTGAGTCAAAGTTATAGCGCCACCAACTGGCAGCAGGAAGTGTGTCACTTTCAAAATGCTGTGAAATCACCCTCTTATTTGAACCCAATTTGCTTCAAACTTCATCTGTATAATGTAAACATACGGCAGATGTAGACCTGTGAATGGATTCTTGATATCTTTGATACTGTTGCCGTGGCAACGCATCATACTTTAAAATTCTTTTAGGATGCTTTTGAGACTCTTAGCATGCTTGAAATTGCATGAAACTCGACAGACATGTCACATTTATTAGCCAGTAGACATGTGCAAAGTTTCAGGAACGGACGTGGTGCAGGGGCTCAGTAGCGCCACCTTTTGACAAAAGTGAGAGGGTTAGTTTCATAGTTTTACCTGCAATCATAAAACTCGGTAGGAATATTGTTCAGATCAAGCCGGACAACTTTCTAATTTACAGATTTTGGCTCCGAACAAAAGAAAGTCAGATATTTTGGTTTGAATGTGGATGTTTCGGAGTAATCTCTGTCACTCTCTCCCTCTCTCTGCGTACCTCTGTGTCTGTGGGGGGAGGGGGATGTGTCTGTTTGAGTGAGAATGCTTTTAATTATTGTTGTTCAAGGTTTCGGGGGCTTTTGGGGCCCTTAACATCCTCTAAAACTCTTGAAACTTTGCACACGGGTCAGAACCTGCGGCCATCAGGGCCGGGCTGAAGCTGGTACCCGGGCGTGGCAGGGGGGCTCGACAGCGCCCCCTGGAACGAGGTCCGAAAACTTGGTCCATAAATCAAACACGCTTGCATGTAATAATATGAAACTCGGTACACATATAGATCTCATCGGTTTATATATCCTTTGTACTTTTACTTTTTACCCCAGCCCAACAGGAAGTCGGCTATTATGGTTTGTTTGGAAGCGTATGCCCCTGGAATTCGATATACTCCTCCTAGAGAATTCAACCAATCGCAACGAAACTCGGTCAGCATGATGTCAAGACATTGAGGATGAAAAATTGCCAGGGGATTTCTGATATCTCGAACGGTTTGGCCGTGACGAGGAAACGAATTTATGGCGAATAATGGAAACAGGAAGTGTGTTATAACTTCTGCATACATTAACTGATCTTGATGAAACTTCAACAGTGTGTTCGCTGTAAGAGGCCGATCACATGGATGTGACTATTGTGAGTCAAAGTTATAGCGCCACCAACTGGCAGCAGGAAGTGTGTCACTTTCTAAATGCTTTGAAATCACCCTCTTATTTTTACCCGATTTGCTTCAAACTTGATGTGTATAATGTAAATACACGGCAGATGTAGACCTGTGAAAGGATTATTGATATCTTAGATACTGTTGCCATGGCAACGCATCAAACTTTAATATTCTTTTTGGATGCTTTTGAGACTCTTAGCATGCCTGAAATTGCTTAAAATTGCATGAAACTTGACAGACAGATCACATTTATTAGCCAGTAGACATGTGCAAAGTTTCAGAAACGGGCGTGGTGCAGGGGCTCAGTAGCGCCACCTTTTGTGACAAAAGTGTGTGTGGGGGGGGGTTAGTTTCATCTACAGTTACAAAACTTTTTCAACTTGATGAAAATACATTAAAGATGCTAAATTGTGAACGGATATTGAATATCTCAAACGGTTTTGCTATGGCGAGGGATTATGTCAAAAAAAGAATCAGGAAATGTCTCATATCTTTCTAAAATGTAATTATACACCATTTATTTTTCTATAAAATTATACTAATATTAGAACTAAACCCATTGTATTCCTTTTTTTCAATTTAAGATTTATGTTTAAGTTTAAAAACAGCAAGAATGGTTGTTTAGCCAAAAAAATAAAAAAATAAAAATCATTCATAGTGCTTTACTGCCCTCTTGTGTTCAAAATCAGGTAGGCCAATTGATGCTACTATGGGAATATTTTCCCACCGTGACTCCGCTGGGGGCTTTAAAATCGCTAACTTGAAAGCGAAAGTAACGGACGTCTCCACAAGACGTGCAGCTGTGAGCATTTTCGTTTCATTTTAAAAGAAGCCCCATTTCGGGGGCGGATTTCTTGAATGTATTTTACAAAATCACAATGTTGTGTTTGATTGCGAGTATCCAAAAATAAGTAAACACTTTGCAGTTTGAATGATCTTCTTGAATAAAATGACGGAGTAGCCGATGTTTCCACTGTTCGATCGCGGACGTCCACACGGACATTGATAATGGTGGCGCGTGCAGAGCGCTCGAGGGAATGCCTATGGAAGTAGGAATGAACTAAAAAACGTTCACTCTGTTCTGCTCGCTCATCGCCGTGGACGCGCACCGTTATGAATGTGCAGCCGCATACTTTTTAGTGTCACTTTAAATTTAGTGCAATATCGGGGGCCGATTGCTTGAATTGTGAGTTCAATAGTCTATTATTTTTCACGGAAAACACAACAAAAGAGTATAATGATAGATTCGCTTAAATAGGCGCTTTTACATAAAATAGCCTATTCCGTCATCATCTTTTCAGTCAGCTCTTCACTCTCGTGATTAATGAAATTTGACTCCTGTTGCTGATATTTGCTGCAACTTTCGTTCAGCTCACAATTTAGTAAGCAAACACGCTTCAAATGTGTTTATTTTATTTTTGTGTATATATATGTGTGTGTGTATATATTAGTGCTGGGCCGTTATCGGCGTTAACGTGCTGCGTTAACGTGAGACTCTTATCGGGCGATAAAAAAAAATATCGCCGTTAATCAAAGTTGTTTTGGGATCATAAATAGCTTTTTCGAATATCGTTATATTTTCGCGCAATTCTAATGTGTAGTAGGCTATGACGCCGCGCCTACTGTCACAGATCGCGCAGTAGGGTATTTTCCTGTCAGGGACACAAGGTGTACTTTTACTTTGTTACGTTGGGCGACGTTCCTCTCGTTACTTTATTTTAATGCAATACGTTGTTAAATGAGTTTATTCCAAGCGCGCTGTGTCCTTTGTATGGGCATGAGCGATGCTCATTTACAAATGAATCAGTCTTTTGAGTCGATTCTGTTCACAGACTTCATCAAACAAGTTGTCAGATGATCTGTCTAAATCGGTTCGCGAATCAGTTGATCTGTTCAGTTCCTCGCGCACTGAATCGTCTGAAGCGCTTTCAATTCACACTCGGAGTCGAAACAGGAAGATTTAAGAGCATCACGAGCGTTGGATGAAGTGGCCGATCTACAGTCTAGTCTAGTGAATGCAAATCTGCAAATGCATCATGTTTTTGCCAGCGATGAAGATCTTTATTAGTTGAACATCTTCGTAAGCTGTCTGTGAATGAATGATTCCACAGGACGATACATTCGATTTCATTTCATTCAGGTAATACATTGTGTGTGTATTGCGCGTGTATTGCGCAGTGGCATAATCACACGAATAGTTTACATTGATTGAAACTAATTTGTTTAAAAAATGAGGCTATTGCAGTAACAAGGCAGGTTCACATAAAATTCTTATGACATATGATGACATTATTTTTTGATCTAACGAGCATTGGCGATGCAAAAACGGACTGTCGTGCGTAGCCTATTGTTTTTTTTTCTTCTTCCAATTAGCCTACTATGTTTAAAAAAAGGACGAAAACACGTTACTTGTTCAATTAATAAAAAGTTTGTTTGATGACAAATCGCTAAAGATGAAATTGGCCTCCCTTTCTGTCATTGCGTTTTTTTTGTTTTTTTTTTACGATATTCGACTTTTGCTCCTCGATTGTCGAATGGCATTTTTGGCAGAAATGCACATCCCTACGCGAGGCAAACTATTCTCAAAGACTTACTTTTAGTCATTATTTGGGTAGCACACATATTCTGAATGCCTTCGGGAGAATTCAAATGAGCCATTTTAATCTAGATTAATCTAGATTAATTTCAATATTAATCTAGATTAATCTAGATTAAAAAAATTAATCTATGCCCACCTCTAGTATATATATATATATATATATATATATATATATATATATATATATATATATATATATATATATATATAGAGCTTATGTTTCAAATATGAGTTAATTAACAATCGTTGGAAAGAATGATACTTTTAAACATATCACTAAACCGTCATTAGGTGTCGCCAGGCGACCGTCTTAATGAGCGAGTCATTGATTCATTCGTTCAAACGATTCGTTCGAACGGCTGAGTCATTCATGAATGAGACAGATTATGGATTGGTCGTTGAATCTTTGAGTCAACCGATTCGTTCAAAATGCTGAATCATTCAGTAATGAGAACGCGTTGCTGTGAGATGCTCGATGGTTCTGCTGTGATCTTTGTTGAACTATTTTCGCTGCTGAAACAGAAAAAAAGTCAATATTGCATCTAAAATGTAAGTGATTTGACGTGTGTGTGTGTGTGTGTGTGTGTGTGTGTGTGATTGTGTCTGTTACAGTGATTGTTTAACCCTTGTTAAAGTTTAGGCTTTGTATTTTTGGATATATATCTTTTTATATATAAAAAATTGCATACAACCCATATATTTTAAATGTATTGTTTGCTTTAAATTACATTGAGATTTGTATGTTTGGTAATTGAATTGAACAATGTACATTGTTTCTTTCTGTATCTAAACTGAATTGCATGTTTTATTTTGTGCAAATAAACCTTTAACATTTCTTGGTTCGCTTGATTTTTCAGAACATTTTAACCAAATGCTTTCAAAAAGTGTTGGGGACAAAATCAGCCATTTCAAAAAGTGGTGGGGACATGTCCCCAGCGTCCCCAGTGTAAATGACACCTATGATATAGCCTATACATATTTTACAATTAGAAATTGTAACCAATTACAAATAGGTTGCAATTACAACAACAATTACAATTTTAACAATATTTCAAGTGTATTTCTTTGTAAAAAGTATACATTTTATCATACGTATTAAAAAAAGGTAAGGATTCATTAGTTTGAATATTGGAACAAACACTATAATAACATCTCAGTTGATAATTCAATATACCTACTTTATTTTTGACAAAACATCATACTATAGTATATTTAACTATGAGCAGAAATTGGTGAACAAAAGCGTACCTATTTAAAATGTCAAAAAGCACCATAAAAGTACTCTTCTGAAGCCATTGGATAGTGTGTGACATCTATCAAGTAGTGCTCTCATGAGAGGAGGTTGCTCAACTTGTAAAAAAATGAATCTTTCCAGCTGAATATTTTCAATGATTTGGTTGATCCCGTTCACAAAACCAGTCTGAATGATTCGTTCAGTAATAGGATTGATCCAGTTCTTGACATCAAATAAGAGTTGAAATACAGTTCATGAGTCATATGAATTACTTTGAACATATTTAATAGTTCTTCTTATACTAAACACCTCTCTCCAACAAGACACATGATTTGGTATAATTCGTGTCTCTGCTCAAATGGTGCAGGACGAAGTACATGCTGATTTTTATAGTTATGTGTTAGTGGTTAGTAAGTACATAGCAAGCACCATTGACAAAAAGTCAAAAAGTGAGTTAATACAAATACTTTTTACACATTAATGGCAGCAGTGAAGACTTTCGTGATTCTGGGAATGAAATCGATACCATAGTTTTTGTTGTTGTCTCAATGACAAATGAAGCAGATATGAGCCGACTGAGATGAGTCTGTGCAAGCCGAGCCAATTTTCCTCCATCTGTGTGAGAATGTGACCATGCCGGACTCGCTTCGCACCTCGGATCCCGTCCAGCAGATGATAAATCCATACTGGTGTGTTGCAGATGCATAGCAGTGACCTCTGACCCCGTCTGACATGGGCAGAATCGAGAGCCTGTTTCTTAACATCATGAAAAGTGGGGGCTCTGAGGAGAGCGCCACCTACGAACAGCCCATTTATCACATGACTACAAGAGTTAAACGGCCGGCGATCGATAGGACAGGAGTTAAGAGCAAGCAGGGGGTGCTGAATGTCATCATTTTAATGAAATATAGATTTGGGTCTATTAAACAGCTTGCTGGTCGTGTATGAGAGAGTGGTGCTCTATCTGGCGGCTAAATAAAGCCATCCATTAAAGACGAAAGAAATCGATCGTGGGTGAAACTAACACTCACCTCTCTGATGTGAGCACAGTTTTGCCCTGGTCTGGATAATAGATCAAGGTTAGGTAGAAGCACAACGGCTGCCGTGGGTTTTGGCCAGACCGGTTTTATCGGACGCTAGGGTGAATCTTGTCTGACCGATTTTTCCATCTGTTCTGAAAATTTATGTTGGTTTGCTTTACCTATGCTACCTGTATGCATTTCTTTCTTTTGTAGATCACAAAAAATATATTTTAAAAAACGCTGACGTCCAAACATCATTGGACCCCATTCATTTTCATTGTTATGGTTAGGGTTTATCTGATTAAAAGAGCTTGCAGAGGAGAACTGGCAGCGCAGCAAAACTACATTTCCACACTCACCGTTTGAACAAGCTGCCCTGAGGCTGTCCTGGCTAAAACGATGATGAAGTGCTTTTCTCCTTTTTCTCTTTCTCTCTGTTATTTTAATCTCAAGCTCCTTTTTTAAGATGAGCACTTTTAGGCTATGTAAATGGGAATTTTAAAGGTGGTTTTGTTAATTCATGCCGTGAATATAAAGAAGCGAATGCAGGATGATATGGTTCTGAAAGTTGTGCTAGTTCAGAGTAAGGTACAGAAATCTGTGACAGTGCTGCCTTTTCAGGAAAAGTGTCTATTACCAGTCCATGAATGTGTGCTATCATAAACATATCCATCAATTAAACTAACAGAGTGTTTTTAGAGTGTTTTTATACCGGAGTGTCTCAGGTGTTTTTATCATTTTAAATATTTGATTCTACAATTCTCTACCTCTGCTAACTCTGCAGTCGACTGACACGATGTTGATTTACCATCCTTTCGTGTCACCATTGTCTGGATTGTTTTATCGACATTGTTCCACTCAACGACTTTGCTGTTTCTGTATACAGCGACTAAACTTCACCGCTACTCTGCCGAGCCTCCGCCTTCACTCTACCCCATCAGGATATTGTTCATCGTCCCTGTCCGAAATACATCCCTCGCGGGTCTCGTCTGTGTTTTAGGTACGATGACTCGAAGGCTATTCAATCATTCTAACTAGCGTATCCAGAGATTGATCAGCTCTTCGCTCGGTGGAAATGAGCTCAAATTGGACTTCTCAACATCCGTTCACTTTCCAACAAGGGTCTCCTCATCAGCGACATTATCGACAATTGTAAGTTGGATTTCTTCTGCTTGGTTGAGACCTGGCAGCAAGAAAATGACTTCCTAGAGTTGAATCACGTATGTCCTCCAGGGTTTGCTTACATTTCGCAACCTCACATCTCCAGACGTGGGGGAGGTCTCGCGATACTTCACAACTCGATCTATAAAGTATCTCCGCTGTCTCTACAAAAGTATGCTTTCTTTGAATCGGCTGCTTTACTTATCAGCGGTCCAAAATCTACAGTATTAGCTGTTATTTATCGGCCACCGAAATACTGCAATACATTCATTTTTAACCTATCTGTGTAGCTTCTTACCCAATCTAATTCTCCTGTGTGATTTTAACATTCATGTGGATATTGCCAGTAAACCACTCACAAGGGATTTCAATTCTTGCTTAGACAGTTTTGGTCTTCTGCAATTATGTGGACTTTCCAACTCACTCTAAAGGCCACAATCTGGACCTTGTCTGCTGTTCAGGTGTTACAGCTCTGGGGCCTCATTTATAAAACTTTGTGTAGGATTTGCATCAGAAGTGGCGTACGGATGAAACATAGGACGTGCGTACGCACAGAAATATTCAGATTTATAAAACTGTGAGCACGCACATCCTACGCAGTTTTCCCTTAATAAATCACAATCAAGTCTAAATGTAGCGCAGCTTTTGCGGCTTCATGTCACGCCCATATTTGCCCAAAAACAGTCCGTGAAACGCCCACAAGTTAATATTCATCGATTGCGAAATCATGGCAAACACAGAGAGGAAAACCAAGAAAAGTAACTTCACTCAATGTGAAGTAGAAATTATCATTGGCGAGGTGGAAAAGAGGAGTAAAATGTTGTTTGGAGGGCACAGTGTGGGCATTAATGCCAAAAAAGGCACTTGAGTGGCAAAAGTTTGCATTACGCATTACGTCATTACGCATTGTGATGGCATGGCATTTTATTACCATCCATTTGATTGCATCTGACAAGCCAGATGTGTTATGTGGATGAATTGCATAACATGCAATAATTATTATTGCAGAACATATTTCACTTTTATTTTTGCAAATATGTGTTAATTTGCATTTCTGTTGTTATCTTCGTTTGATTTTGTTCGTTTTACACTGCAGATCGATCAAACGGGTGTTCATGTAGGCTGTTAATTGTAAGACTTGCTTTGTGAAGTCTTCATGTTATTTATGAGAGCCAGTATTGCCATTTCTTTTACACAACGGTCTACAGTTTCACACACTTTCACGTTTCTTCCTTCTGCCGACGGTGTCGCCATTTCTCATTTCACCCGTTTTTGTGCGTACGCCTGGGTCAGAGCTTGCGTGAAGCACCGCACATTTTCCCGTCAAGTTTGCTTTTTATAAATACCAATTATTGCGTAGAGAGCGGCGTACGCCTTCTTTTGTGCGTACGCAACGTTTATAAATGAGGCCCCTGGACTGTACTGCAGATGTGATACCCATATCTGATCATAAATTGCTTTCTTTTAATGCCAATGTTACACTCTCTAAATCCAAACAACAACGCTTGATGACATTTCGGAATATAAAAAAGATTGACCCCTCAGTTTTGACTGCTGCGATTACTGATCTTCCAATCAGTGACCATCTCACTTCTCCTGACAATTTGGTCTCCTTTTATAACTTTGAACTACAGCAGCTCCTTGACACTCTTCCACCTCTTAAAACTCAGACTGTATCATTCACTCACTCTGCACCCTGGTTTACTCCTGAACTTTACTCCGGCGACTGGAATGTTCAAATAATGTTCATAAACTTAAACCTATATAACATGTTTATTTGGATTGACTTTTTCATTTTCTTTTACTTCAGCAATAATCTGCCAAGGGTCTTCTTTAAAATGATACCAAACTTAAGCCTGTGCTCCCAAGCTTCAAATTTTTATGACAGTTTTTTTGACGTGGACATTTTTGTCCTCTATGGAGCTATGTGTAACTTTTTTTAAATGACGCACAAGGGTTAAGAAACTTGATGCAGACCCTAACAATCTAGATAATTTCCGTCCAATCTCAAATCTTCCATTTATTTCAAAAATTCTTGAAAAAGCAGTGGCAGCACAGGTTCATGCTCACCTTAGTAATAATAACTTGTATGAGTGTTTTCAGTCAGGGGTTCGTTCTAAGCATTGCACGGAAACTGCCCTAGAGGGAGTAACCAATGATCTGTTAATGGCTGCTGATGGCGGGTTCTTATCTATTTTTGTTCTTATCTATACTTGATTTGAGTGCAGCTTTCAACACAAAATTCTCTTGAACCGCTTATCCGATATCGGTATCACTGGTATTCTTTATATCTGGTTCACTTCATACCTTTCAAACCATACACAGTTTGTACAAATAAAAAAAATGTAATTCCCAACATTCTTCTGTTAGCTGTGATGTCCCCCAAGGTTCTGTCATAGGTCCCCTATTGTTCCTAATCTACCTTCTCCCACTCGATAATATTTCTTCCAAATTCGGTATTAAATTCCACTGTTACACTGATGATACACAGCTTTATATATCTACAAACCCTGATTCCATTCTCCCCCCTGCCTGTCTTACCAACTGCCTTCACGAAATAAATGTCTGGTTTTCTGCCAACTTCCTCAAACTTAATGGCAGTAAGACTGAAGTACTCCTTATTGGCACTAATTTTACTCTCTCTAGGTCCTGCAGTTTTTCTTTATCCATTGACGGTTCTTCCGTTTCTCCTTCCTGCCAGGATAGGAACTTGGGGGTCATCTTTGACAGCACCCTTTCATTTTAAGCTCACATTAATAACATAACCAGGTCTTGTTATTTTCATCTCCACAATATTGCTCGCCTCCGTCCATTTCTCACTCCGCGTAGTTCCGCTATTCTTCATTCGCTTGTCGACTCCCGCATTGATTACTGTAATTCTCTTGTGTCTGGTTTACCACACAAATCTCTTCATAAACTCCAGGTGATTCAGAATTCTGCAGCTCGTATCATAACCCGGACTCCATCTATTCAACAAATTACCCCATCACTACATCAGCTACATTGGCTTCCTTTTAAAAACTCCTCCTCACTTATAAATCTCTTCATAACCTCGATCCACCTTACCTTTCAGATCTCTTCTCAAACTCTCCGTTCCTCTTCATTGGGTCTCCTCCATACACCTTCTGCTCGTGCTTTTCCTCATCTTTGAAATTCTCTCTTAGTCGACATCCGTAATTCAGACTCGTTAGCTCAATTTAAAGTCAAACTTAAAACTCATCTATTCAGAATTGCTTATCTTCCATGACTACTTTGTGCACTCAAATCTAGTACTTTTTTACTGCTATTTTTTATTGCTATTGTTATTTACTGTTATTTTCTGTTTTAATATTGTTATCGCTGCTACTTGTTGTATGGTGACCTTGAGTGGTTTGAAAGGCGCCTTAAATAAAATGCATTGTTATTATTAGTATTGTATGGAAGAAAAAAAAAAAACCTGACAAATATATCAAAATATCTCCTTTTGTGTTCCACAGTAGTCATACTGGTTTGGAAACACATGAGGGTGAGTAAATCATTTTTGGGTAAACTACAAAGTTTGGAATAATTATGATTTTTGACAAATTTTAATGTTTTTGAAAGAAGTCTCACCAAGGCTGCATTTATTTAGTCAAGTCACATTTATTTATATAGCGCTTTTTACAATACAGATACAGCTTTACAGAGATAACAGGAAAATAATGCAACAAAGTTTGTTTCCAGAAGAAAATAGTCCAGCTTAAGTAAGTTCAGTGATGTAAAAAAAAAAAAAAAAAAGTTATTAATTTAATTAATATATATATATATATATTAGGGATGTCAACGATTAATCGACGATCGATTAATTGTCGATAATACATTTAATCGATACAACTTATCGATCATCGATTAAGCAGGTCTTCATGCGCGTGCGTGCTGCTCAACCGCGAAACATGTAAAGCGAGCGCCCGGAGTTATGTTTGGGACCATTTTACACCTTCATCATGACTAGAAGTTTGCGTGTGCATTCGCAGCCTTTTGTTTTGTGCAAATGTAAATTGTAATACTGTTTATTTTGTGTATGCCTATCTATATCTGATTTCTCATATTGGATGCATTTGGTTAGGAATGAACTCTGTAGTGAAGCGTCAGCTTCAGCGCGCGCAGCTCAAACGGCAATGCACGACTAATAATGACTATTGGGACTGTAATATTACATAACATTATAAAGAGAACAATATTGTAATAAAACATTGTGAATTATTTGGGTTTAGTTGCCGTGTCGAGTTGCTCCAGGAAGAGCGCGTCCACAACATGAGTAGTTCTGAATGAATGGCACGCAACTTAGTTCAAGTTCACTTGTGCATGAATTTGCGTCATTTTGTGCAGATATAATTTGTAATATTATGTTTATTTTGAATATATCGGATTAATCTCATATAGGATGCGTTTCTTTCAGATAAATAACGTGCTAGCAAAGTGCTCCAGTTTAACGGTAGCAGATTCATTCAGCGCGTGCAGTTGTTCCAGGATGAGCGCGTCCACAACAGTCACACATAAGCGCGTTGGTGACACGTTGTATTAGTAGTTATATTTGATTATTAAATAATTAATTAAATTATCAATCACATCGAAACATTTTACAATCCTACTAGCCCTTTCTTTAGATTAAAAACCAATCGCATTAATTTGGTGAGGATTTGAGCAGCATTTGCAGTAGACGCATATTGCAGTATTAAGGCTGACGATTAATCGATTAATTGATCGTTAATTTAAACGACGATCGATCAGGGGAATTTGTGAAAATTGACATCCCTAATATATATATATATATATATATATATATATATATATATATATATATATATATATATAGCCGCTCTGGAGAAAACCATGATGTCATCTTCCAGCTCAGTTCAGTTCTCATATAATGGTGTCAATGCAGGCAGATCAATATTATTGTTGAATGTTAAATTTAATGTTAAATTGAATGTCCCCATTATGCGTTTAATATTATAAATAAACAATAAACTTTAATATTGTGATATACTGTATAATTGCAAAGATTTGTATTAAATAAATGTTGAGCATCAAATCAGCATATTAGAATGATTTCTGAAGGATCATGTGACACTGAAGGCTGGAGTAATGATGCTGAAAAATCAGCTTTGCATTACAGGAATAAATTACATTTTAAAATATTAAAATAGAAACTTTTAATATTATTTCTGTTTTTTTCTGTATTTTTGATCAAATAAATACAGCCTCTGTGAGCATAAGAGACTTTATTGTATCCCTTAACACTATCAGACTAGAGTGATGTCCGGAAACATAACACAGTCTCATCCCAAGACGTCAACTAACTGACGCTTTTGACCATACGTCAACATCCGACGTTTTAGGGTACCCTTTAACGTCAGTTAGATGACGCGGGTAGGTTTAGGTCTGGGGTAGGGTTAGGATTAGATAGCGTCATCTAACTGACGTTAAAGGGTACCCTAAAACGTCGGATGTTGACGTTAAATTATGTGTTGAGTTTCAAATCATGTATAGACATTTATGTAATAAATGAGAAATGACAACAGCACAATTACCTCAGATCAATACCTCTGTGTGCTGCAGTCGGTAGATGATAATCAAAACGCTTCAACATGCAGAATACTTTTCTCCAGTCTAGGCATAAATGGCTTGATTCATTGACCCATCAATACTTGTGTCAGTGGAACAAGCTGTTGGTGATGATTTAATTTGACGAACGCTTCTTCAGACATGTTTGAACCGATAATGGCTTATCAATAAAGTGTTGTTGTTGACTATAGCCATACCTTTGTGGCCATTTCGAAACGGATTCCTCCAGCATCCTGAAGCACACATTGCTTTAGACGGTGACGTCATAGTTCTTCCGCCCGCTGATCTCATTCCAATAGATCTGTTGGAAGGTTCACAGAATTATAGACAATTAAAAATGACATAAAATTCATTCATAAATATTATTGCTTCCACTCGACAAACTTCTCAACTACTTCTTACTTTATGTAGCCTAAATATCTTCTATTTGTCTAATTGAATCAAAGGAATTCTCTAAAGTTCATCTGCAAAGTCAAGAACGGTGTCTCATATAGTAGAGTAATTGAATGCAGTGGTTTAAAAATCTGTCTATTTTGTGTTAATAGTCTGCTGTAGGGTTTATGACTTTTGGCCACTGTTTAGCAGCAAATCAGCATATTACAAGGATTTCTGAAGTACAATGTGACACTGCAGCTGCTGAAAATTCAGCTTTGTCATTACAGGAATAAATTCCATTTTCAAATATGGAAATGACATGGAAATGAAAAAAACCCAACTTATTTTAAATGGTAATGGCATTTCTCAACATTACTGTTTTTACTGTATTTTTGATCAAAGAAACGCAGCCTTTGTGAGCAGAAAAGACTTCTTTCAGGAACAACAACAACAAAAATCTTACCATCCCCAAAAAGGTAGTGCAATTTAAATATACTGTAAGTTTTCCTTCCGATCTGAACTGCAAGCACCGCAGAGATAACTGTAAAACAGTGATTATAACCGTATCATTCAACTGCAGGGACACAGAAGCGGACACTGGACAGTTTGTGGTAGTCAGACTGTACGGTATAGATGATCGTTCTTACAAATGATAGGACTAAAAAAACATACCATGAAACAGTTGAGAAGGATCTTTCCAAAGGTTCAATCACGCTACATGATAACATGTCAGGCACGTCATGTAAGTCAGAGGTCATGATTCGTGAATGGCTTTTATAGCCCATCGTTTGCTCCGTGAAAGCACACAGCCTGTGTTTAAGTGGAATAAATGGTTTCGTAAAAGCCATCCAGACAGACTACTCCAACAGTGTGTGACATGGATGCATTTCACAACTGATAACACACACACACACACACACACACACACACACACACACACAGGGTTTCCATGTTTTATGGGGACTTTTCATAGGCATTATGATTTTAACATAAAAAAAAACATAATTTAATACGATTTATAATTTATTTTCCTCATGGGGACCAAAATATGTCCCCACAAGGTCAACACCTACTGGTATTGCTATCTTTGTGGCGTTTACCAGGTACACACTCACACACACACACACACACACACACACACACCATTTTAAGGAGTAACAATTTTTTTTACTAAAACCTAGAACTGACCTGCTAAATGGAGGATTGCACTGTGCAAATTGAATATTTGGATGTGTTTGTGGCTTTTCCTGATTTGCATAATTACTTTTGTGAATCGGGTGCTAAATAAACGCTATCAGCGAGTGCAACCCCCGCTTAGTCCTAACACATAAACAGAAGCTTCAGTTGTCCAATGGTTTTAAAGTCTTTGATGTTTAAGTATGAAGATGCAAACTAATTCCATCTAAACCTGCTAGGCTAGCTCACTTCTTCGCAAAATTGACATCCGTCTAGAAAGCCCTTGGGGGAAAGCCTCAGAATACAGCGGCTGATAAAGAGAAAGCTTATGTCAACCATTACAAGTCATCCTGCTGCACTGTGCTTTACGCTTGAGGCAACAATGGTGCAACAAGCCTAAAGTGGAACAAAATTCAGTGTTGCACAGGTCAGCTAGGATTTGTGTTCATTACGACTGCATTACATCTCATCTGAGCTTTTACATCAAAACATAAAAATAATAAGCAATATTACTAAAAATAATAGCTGCTCATCATGACCAGCGACTGACATCAGTTGGTGACAGCGGTCTCTTCTTAATGGCCTGCTCAGGAGGTGGCGAGAACACATTATCATGCAATACCACCGAAAATAAGTACAAATGCTTCACTTGTAACATGCATTCGTCATTATGCAGACACTTGAAATCTGTTGCTGTCTAATAGCTGAGGGAACTCATGTCAGAGGAGAGAACTGACATGTGAGCTAATTTAACGAGCAGATATGGTTTTCTGACAGCATGTGGCATATGGCAAATAAACAGGCTGGATTTTTTTTTCTGTCCTGGTTTAAATGTGAAAAGCAGCCAGACACCTGTCGCCTGTTCTCTTCATACAGCACAGAACCAGCGTCTGCGGACGTAATTATCAGTGAGATCTGCTTCACAAACAAATCATCGGTTCTTTTTAAATGAGTCGGTTGAAGTGATGGTTTAAAAGAATCAAATGGGCAAAATGTTCTATAGCCCAACATGATTTTTATGCCAGCACTTTAAAATAAGGTTCAAATTCAGTGAACGCATCAGGTGTCATAAACTAACAATGAGCAATACTTTATAGTTAATTTATAATACATTAATGTTAATGCTGATAATGTTTGAATATGTTTTTAATGAAATAAGTCTCTTTTGTTCACCAAGGATGCACTTATTTGATCAAAAATACAGTATTATTGTGAAATATTATAACAATTTAAAATATTTATATATATTGTGGAAGAAATGTTATATGTTCTATATGTTTTCATTTAATTATATTTATAGAATCTTAGAAACGTGATGGTAATTAGATTAATGTAGTGTCGATACATATCCTTATATGTATGTGTAACGTAGACTCACTGTATTCCGGACACTTTGCACACTAAAACGTCCCGTAAGATATCAATCCGCAGAAAGATAAGCCTGATTGGCTCGTCTGTCTCTGGGGACATGCCTTCCACATGTTCCAAAGTTTGATTGACACATTTTGGACTAATCATTTTGGAGAAATCTTGAAAAAACTGCCGGGAGACGCAGTGTCCGGATTACCGTGAGGACTCACGGTGTTCCGGACGGCTGAAAATTTCTACTCACTGTGTTTCGGACAGTTAAGGAGTCGTCATTTATAATATAAAACACATATACATTTTACCAACTATAAGTTGGTAAAATAATCATATTAATCTTCATAACTTTGTTGTATAAGCGTCTATACACTATTTTAATCGACGATTGCTCATGTGAGCATTATATTCTAACGTTAACGTTATATTTAAGAATTTTAAATGTTAAAAAAATTTAAATACCTTAAAAAAGTACAAATATTTGCAAATTGTAACTCATAATTATTTTATAAGACCATAAGAATGTTTTTTTTTGTCATTTTCTGGTGGGTGAACATGTTTTAAGAGCCGTTTTCTACGGAGGTATTCTCCCCTCTTCCTTTTGTCTTGCCGGAAAACCTTCCCCCCACCATTTTCTGAACAGTCATTGGTGTACGTTAGAAACTCACGTTGATTTCTTTGAAACGACTGGCTCTGGAAACATAGGATTGGTCGGATTTGAAAGAGGAGGAGGCAAAGATGACACGGATATATATATATGCCGTGACCTGAAAGTTTTTATTTATAGAATTTGCGAGAAAAGGTCAAGTGTCCGGAATACCGTGATGTCCGGAATACAGTGAGTCTACGTTATGTCCTTGTCTATGACCTGACAAAAGTTAATGTGTGACTGAGTGTATGACCGAGACAGAGGGTCTCCATTCAAGGGTATAATATGATTAAATAGACAAATCTAAACAATGTGTTAGTTATTGGCTAAGATATATCTTATACCTATATAAGATATACCTACTTGGCTCAATCCAGACGGTTGTCGCGCTGGTCCACTACTAGGGAGACCACACTGTAGTTGCAGCCGTCGTGTGTGCTGACGCGCCAAGTACACTGCAGCCGTTAAAGCCGGACAGAAGGGGAGTCACACCACCATATGGAAAGAAGCGTAAATGGGTGAAGCATAGTTTACTGTAAAGCTACGTCTTAGTGTTGCTTATCTTGGCGAAAGCCGAGTACAAATCAGCATGAAGTTTTAACATCTAACGTTACTCTCGTGTAATGGAAATCATTTAGCCTTGAGAAACAACATGGCTGCTGCGAGCAAATCACTCCGCAGAAGTAGCAGTGCTTCGCCTTCTGAAAATATAGTTCCCAGTGTGTATACGTTAGAAGATGGCTGTGTCTCATGTGACCTTGTTATTTGTACACACTGTGACTATACAAATCACAACATGTAAATAGGAAAATGTTGGCGTTATTTTGTCACTTATTGGGAGCAGTAGGCTAGACGAAGCTAGGCTAGCGGTTAGACAGAGTTACAGCACGCACGCACGGAGATGAGAAGGGTATGTATGGACTTATCTAACTCTGGGGGATACGGTGAATAAGCTAAAGTCCCAAAAATTCGGCACGTTCCTTTAACTGTCACATTTGATCAATAGGCTACGTGCACAAGCGTAGTTTCGAACTTCCGCTATTGTCAGAAGTCGGCATATCAGTTTCCGGTTTACGACTGTTCATCCGCTATAAACAAACAAGATGAGTGCTGCTGTTGTACGAAAAAAAGTGTTCTTAAACAGATCTAAGTTTCTAAGAACTGTAGGTGGATCTATCATCTAACGCCTGTTTCACACATACCCCGTTTGCAGTGCAGGAGCAACGCGTGCTATAGTGCTATCATATGCGTTTGCAGTGAATAACTGATCCGCGGCTGTATCACAAACACATACTTACTATTTTTTTGCGCGTCGCCCAAAATGTCTATTTTGTGCAGCCACTGCGCACGAAGGTTGGTGTTTTTCGGGAGGCGGTGGAAGCTCAAATGGCTGTTAGCGACTTGAAGCAGAGCAAGTGGCACACAGCAGTGCTCCTAACGCACCATGTTAACAGGTTAGGGCTTTCTCTTTTCACACCGTTCCAGATGCGGCACGTAGCTATAACAGCAGTGCAGCGATCGTTTCCGCAAGTCTATTTTTGTTGTGCTGCATTAAAGTGACACTGCATGTTTCGTGGTCAAAATGCACAAAGATTGACCTAAAATACTAGTAATTTCATGCATTTAATACCGACACTACTACTATTTTTCAGTCATCTGAAGACTGTGAAGACCGGGATAAATCAAAGAAAAGTATGTGTTTGTGGTACAGCCGCGGATCAGTTATTCACTGCAAACGCATATGATAGCACTATAGCACGAGTTGCTCCTGCACTGCAAACGGGGTATGTGTGAAACGGGCGTTAGATGATAGATCCACCTACAGTTCTTAGAAACTTAGATCTGTTTAAGAACTCTTTTTTTCGTACAAAAGCAACACTCATCTTGTTTGTTTATAGCGGATGAACAGTCGTAAACCGGAAACTGATATGCCGACTTCTGACAATAGCGGAAGTTCGAAACTACGCTTGTGCACGTAGCCTATTCTATGCATCTATGAACTGTAAAAAGTTCAACCAGGCGCTCAGGTAAAGTTATCAAATCCGTGATAGGTGCTCTTGCGGTAGGGAAAAGATCCAAAGAAACGAATAGCAGGTCCCAGGCACTCACCCAGCTTTTCATTTCTATGCATCTATGCTGAATAAAAGTATTAATATATTTAAAAAATATCTTACTAACCCCAAAATTTTTAACAGTAGCATAAATTAACAAATGCTGTAAAAGTTGTTACTGTTAGTTCATGCTACCTGCATTATAATTAACAAACTGAATGCTACTTGCAATGAAAAGCACCACACAATAATATAAATGAGATGCATTGAGAATGGAGCAAAACATCCCATAAAATGTAGTGCATTCATACCTTCAATTTCTAATAACACATCAGCAGGTTTGTCCTGTGTAGTGGTGCATATGAAGTTTGCTTTATTGCTTCATCTTGCATTTCACACATTTGTAGGTCACTTTGGATAAAAGTGTGACTGAAATTAATGAATGCAAATGTAAGCTCACAGGAGAAAAATTTTAATATTGTGCATCACAACATGCAAAACTAATTACAACACAGGTTTTTGCATTTCTATAATCACAGAGACTGAACAGTTGTGGTTGTGTGCGTTTTATATGGCGTTGGGGACAAATTAGTAAGATTAATGACAACATTTCTTTGGGGACATTCTCAAAGGTAAAAATGATTTATAAATCACATTATATTTTGAACTTTATGTTGTTTTCTTTTAAGTAAAAAGTACAGCTTTGGCTATTTGGCAGTTAAAGAAACAAAACATTGTTTTGGTTGTGCTTCGGCTGTGCTGGATGTACATGTGTATCGATATCCTCCTACTACTCATAAAACATTCAATACCAGTCTTCAAATATAACCAGTTAGCACAGCGCTACAACAACCATAATGACACGACCCTTCACAATAAATAATGAACTTTGTTAGAGAGCTACAGTTGTAATCGAAATTATTCAACCCCTATTGCAAATCAGGTTTATTGGGAAAAATTACAGACTTTCAGCTGTTTGCAATGAACAAATCAAACTAAAATAATAGCTCAAAACAACAAATGTTTCAAGTGGTTTCCCCAAATTCAACTTTTAATTACTTCTGCAGTCTCAAAATCATTCAACCCCCTGAATAGAATCCCTCACAACAGCACACATCTGCAAAACAGGTGTTGTCTCAAACACACCTGATGCAACTTAGGGCTTCATTAGTTGCACCAGGTGTGCTTGAGCTAGAACACATGAAATATCTGAACCGGCTAGGTTTGTTGAGTGTCACATTTGAGTGCATATTAGAAATATGGCCAATAGAAATAAGTCAAAAGAATGGTCCAATTCTTGTGTTGAGCTATTTCCATTACTTTTGTTTGATTTGTGCATTTGCAAACATCTGACAAAATCTGTAAATTTTGCCAATAAACATGATTTGCAATGGGGGTTGAATAATTTTGATTACAACTGTATATATTGCAACTTATCTGTTCAATACAATATCATACTCACCTATCTTGCGTTTTTCCTCATTTGGAAAAATTATAGAAATATATCCAAGTAAATATATGTTTTAAGGTTGTTTTGCATGTGCATGTTTCACTGAGATTCTATCCTACAGGTTTGGACTAAATGGCATATGAAGAAACTCATCGTGCTGTGTTCATAACTGCATGTTGTAATTAATTCATACGGCTGGAAGAGACTGTTTACTTACAGACATGATCAAACAGGTCCATGTCAACAAAACCTGCAGGTCATAGAGTGCATGTAAAAAAAACGTGCATTCGGTGAAGGGGGCTTCCTATCGATGTTCTTTGTCAATTCTCCTGGAAAGCTCAGCTGGTGGGTAAGAGGTTCCCAGCGTGAGACGGGAGAAGGATTGTCCATGCGCTACACTAATTCATATTGTGATCAGAGACATAGACTTGCATGTGAGGTTACCAGAGTGACGGAAAAATAATGAGGAATCCTGTTCTAGATCAGTGAACACAGACAGCATGAAAATTCATTAAACACTCAATTTGTTATTATATAGGTATGACCAAAGCTATGCCTAGACACAGGAGGGGCACAAACAACTGGATGGATGGATGGACATAGACAGACAGACAGACAGACAGACAGACAGACAGACAGACAGACAGACAGACAGATAGATAGATAGATAGATAGATAGATAGATATACTACATACAAATAATAATCCATGTCAAATCTTCGCTAAAGTTGTCAATTGGCTAGTTTGTTCTTTTAAGTATACTAGCTCAATTCTCGAGAATTGAGCTATACTTTAACAGTCTGCTAGAGCAACGATTCATTAAAGCAAAAAAGAGGAGAAGAAGGTTGAAGAAGTACTAATTTTAAATCTATGTAACGGGGTATATATATGAATTTTAATATAGTGTCACTTTCTGTCTGGATGAAATGGAGATGAAAGTAGCCCAAGAGAAACGCTCTGTTTTTATGTACAGTATGCGATATAAATTTGTATGAAATTAACTTTACATCTATTATTTGATGTATTTACATCTATATACACAATTAAATTAATTAGATCTATAGGTGTATAGACAGGGAGAGACAGATAAATGGGTAGATGTGAAGACAGAGGGAAAGATAGATAGATTTGTTCTTTATACTGTGTCTGATTTATATCCATCAAGGTTGATTTCATACAAATTTTTATCGCATACTGTAAATAAAAAGCAGAGCGTTTCTCTTGGGCTACTTTCATCTCCATTTCATCCAGACAGAAAGTGACACTATATTAAAATTCATATATATACCCTGTTACATAGATTTCAAATTAGTACCTGCTTCAACCTTCTTCTCCCACTTTCAAGCTTTAATGACTATGGCTATGTCGTTGCTCTTGCAGACTGTTAAAGTATAGCTCAATTCTCGAGGGACCAGAGAAGTTCCATACCAGTCGAGTAGCTAACAACCGTTCCAAATTTCCAGTGAAGAGACCTATTAAGGGCAAGTCATGCATAGTTGATTGAGCGTCTCGAGTGAGGGGCCGGTCCGGCGCTAGGATTGCTCGGAGGAACTGATACACTCCCGCGCTGTGGATGAGAATGGCTTGTTTTTGGGTCAGTCGGCGCACAGTTCGTTCCTGTTAGTCATTTACAGAGGACGTGGGATAGGGATCCGTAACATCTTTGTAGGGCAGGATGTCGGAACATGTTGAATATTCTGCTGGGAGAAAAAATAAATACATTCCTTTCGGTTCTATTCTTAAAATATGTAATTGGGTACAATACATGATGGATGGATGGACAGACGGATGGGCAGGATAGGCGAATGGATGAAGGGATAGATAAATGAATATATATGCTGATGTAGTGATAGATAATCAAATGGAGAGGTGAAAGGGGGGATAGATAGACAGGTGTATAGACATCAAAAAGAGATGTGTAGACAGAGGGAAAGATAGGTGTATAGAAAGGGAGAGATAGATAAATGGATAGATGTGTAGACAGAGAGAGAGAGAGAGAGAGAGAGAGAGAGAGAGAGAGAGAGAGAAGTAGATAGGTGTTTAAACAGAGGGAGAGATAAATGGATTAATGTATACAGAGGGAGAGATAGATAGGTAAATGGATAGATGTATAGACAGAGAGAGATAAATGAGTAGATGTGTAGACAGAGGGAGAGATAGATAATAGACAGGTGTATAGACAGAGGAAAAGATAGATGAATTAGTAGATGTGTTGACAGAGGGAGAGAGAGATAAATAGATAGGTGCATAGACAGAGGAAGAGATAAAGGAGTAGATGTTTAGACAGAGAGAGAGATAGAGAAAGGAGTAGATGTTTAGACAGAGAGAGATAGAGAAAGGAGTAGATGTTTAGACAGAGAGAGATAGATAAAGGAGTAGATGTTTAGACAGAGAGATAGATAAAGGAGTAGATGTTTAGACAGAGAGAGAGATAGATTAAGGAGTAGATGTTTAGACAGAGAGATAGATAAAGGAGTAGATGTTTAGACAGAGAGATAGATAAAGGAGTAGATGTTTAGACAGAGAGAGATAGATAAAGGAGTAGATGTTTAGACAGAAAGATAGATAAAGGAGTAGATGTTTAGACAGAGAGAGATAGATAAAGGAGTAGATGTTTAGACAGAGAGAGATAGATAAAGGAGTAGATGTTTAGACAGAGAGAGATAGATAAAGGAGTAGATGTTTAGACAGAAAGATAGATAAAGGAGTAGATGTTTAGACAGAGAGATAGATAAAGGAGTAGATGTTTAGACAGAGAGAGATAGATAAAGGAGTAGATGTTTAGACAGAGATATAGATGAAGGAGTAGATGTTTAGACAGAGAGATAGATAAAGGAGTAGATGTTTAGACAGAGAGATAGATAAAGGAGTAGATGTTTAGACAGAGAGAGATAGATAAAGGAGTAGATGTTTAGACAGAGAGAGATAGATAAAGGAGTAGATGTTTAGACAGAGAGAGATAGATAAAGGAGTAGATGTTTAGACAGAAAGATAGATAAAGGAGTAGATGTTTAGACAGAGAGATAGATAAAGGAGTAGATGTTTAGACAGAGAGAGATAGATAAAGGAGTAGATGTTTAGACAGAGATATAGATGAAGGAGTAGATGTTTAGACAGAGAGATAGATAAAGGAGTAGATTTTTAGACAGAGAGATAGATAAAGGAGTAGATGTTTAGACAGAGAGATAGATAAAGGAGTAGATGTTTAGACAGAGAGATAGATAAAGGAGTAGATGTTTAGACAGAGAGATAGATAAAGGAGTAGATGTTTAGACAGAGAGATAGATAAAGGAGTAGATGTTTAGACAGAGATATAGATAAAGGAGTAGATGTTTAGACAGAGAGATAGATAAAGGAGTAGATGTTTAGACAGAGAGATAGATAAAGGAGTAGATGTTTAGACAGAGAGATAGATGAAGGAGTAGATGTTTAGACAGAGAGATAGATAAAGGAGTAGATGTTTAGACAGAGAGATAGATAAAGGAGTAGATGTTTAGACAGAGAGATAGATAAAGGAGTAGATGTTTAGACAGAGAGATAGATAAAGGAGTAGATGTTTAGACAGAGATATAGATAAAGGAGTAGATGTTTAGACAGAGAGATAGATAAAGGAGTAGATGTTTAGACAGAGAGATAGATAAAGGAGTAGATGTTTAGACAGAGAGATAGATAAAGGAGTAGATGTTTAGACAGAGAGATAGATGAAGGAGTAGATGTTTAGACAGAGAGATAGATAAAGGAGTAGATGTTTAGACAGAGATATAGATAAAGGAGTAGATGTTTAGACAGAGAGATAGATAAAGGAGTAGATGTTTAGACAGAGAGAGATAGATAAAGGAGTAGATGTTTAGACAGAGATATAGATGAAGGAGTAGATGTTTAGACAGAGAGATAGATAAAGGAGTAGATTTTTAGACAGAGAGATAGATAAAGGAGTAGATGTTTAGACAGAGAGATAGATAAAGGAGTAGATGTTTAGACAGAGAGATAGATAAAGGAGTAGATGTTTAGACAGAGAGATAGATAAAGGAGTAGATGTTTAGACAGAGAGATAGATAAAGGAGTAGATGTTTAGACAGAGATATAGATAAAGGAGTAGATGTTTAGACAGAGAGATAGATAAAGGAGTAGATGTTTAGACAGAGAGATAGATAAAGGAGTAGATGTTTAGACAGAGAGATAGATGAAGGAGTAGATGTTTAGACAGAGAGATAGATAAAGGAGTAGATGTTTAGACAGAGAGATAGATAAAGGAGTAGATGTTTAGACAGAGAGATAGATAAAGGAGTAGATGTTTAGACAGAGAGATAGATAAAGGAGTAGATGTTTAGACAGAGATATAGATAAAGGAGTAGATGTTTAGACAGAGAGATAGATAAAGGAGTAGATGTTTAGACAGAGAGATAGATAAAGGAGTAGATGTTTAGACAGAGAGATAGATAAAGGAGTAGATGTTTAGACAGAGAGATAGATGAAGGAGTAGATGTTTAGACAGAGAGATAGATAAAGGAGTAGATGTTTAGACAGAGATATAGATAAAGGAGTAGATGTTTAGACAGAGAGATAGATAAAGGAGTAGATGTTTAGACAGAGAGATAGATAAAGGAGTAGATGTTTAGACAGGGAGAGAGAGATAAATAGATAGGTGTATAGACAGAGAGAGAGAGAGAGATAAATAAATAGGTGTATAAACAAAGGGAGGGGTTGATAAATACATATTCTGAGTCAATCCTAGAGGACTTGACCTCAATCTACCACCAAATTCTGACCTTTGACCCTTTCCTTTTCTTCACAGCCTGCGTTCCTCTTTCAGCTCCATTACTCTCTCCGTGAAGAGCTCTTATTTCAGTGGCACGCGGGAGGCTCTGCCAAGGACAGCAGCTCGCGGGGTGGGCAGCACTGGCACGGCAGACGCACCCAAGCATGAAATCACCTCTCCTCACTTTAAAGGGCTAACATGGCTTTTTAATGACGAGCCAATATCTTTTATACACCAAATATGCTCAATGGCTCCATTCTTTTTAATGCATATTTAAAGATCGCAGGGAGTGCAGGCCCGAAACAAGATTAATGGCACGATCACACTGAGACGCTGAGTCTGGTCTCTGCTAGATTACATTTAATACCTTTTAAAGAGCTTGGGCCTTCTTAATGAAACCACTGCTTTTGATGAATCTTGGAATAAACAGTTTCTGCGCTTTACATTAGACAGCCAGTTGATTTTATTTACTCATGGTTTAGCGAATAGGACATCGGATCATTTGTGGTGGAGAAATTTAAGACAACCACAAAGTGAAGCAGAATGCACTGAACCACAAATATTTACGAAAAGTACACTGGTATCACCGTGGTTTTTGGACCCCATGACAGCAACAGTAGTGATCGGCCAATGTAGGATTTTTAACAGCTAATGCCGATGATGCTGATAAACAAACAAATGAAAAAGAACAATGCTACATTTTTGTGTTAAATGTATCTTTTACAATTATATAGAATGTATACATTATATATAAATAAAACACAAACAATTTATATAGCCTATATATGCACATTTATAAATACACCATTTTAATTTTTCTCAGACTTTTGGACACCACTGTGGTTAAAGCATATTTGGATACAAATTCAAATATAAATTATATCATATTTAAAATTGTGATGTACACAAAACGATTTAAAAGTATTTCAATCATGACAACACAGAATCTCGGGTTATTTTTTCTACCCAAATCCTGGGTTGAGCCTTTTGAGTGAGTCACGTAAACGAGTGTCGCGTCGGTCTTTTCGCGTGATGGAAACGCCTGATGCCATGCATACAATTTTATGATTTTATTTAAAAAAAAAACATACAGAATATAATATACTTAGTAAAAAAAAATCTCAGAACTGTATGGACAGGTTATGGAGTCAGTCACAGCATATTTCGGCTACGAGTGGCGGTCTGAAGTTCGAAGTTCCCCCCGCTGAACATGACAAAAGCTCCGGCATGAGATCTAGCGCCGTTACAATGGAAACGGGTCAACAGAGACTGGTCGATTGCACTTTAATTACTTATAAATGTTTAATTTTAATATTTGTTAAACAACCCAATTTGCTGGGTAAAATTAACCCAACATGTGTTCTGTCGTATATTTACCCAGCCCTTGGGTTGGGAACAACCCAAATTGGGTTGATTTTAACACAGTGTTTTTAGAGTGAACTCTCAGAATAGTTTTATCATGTTATTGAATATGGCAATGTTAATGTATTTGGTCTTGGCGGACTGGATCTGCAGAGAAATTACAAACCTGCTAATGCCTATAGATGCACAGAAACGCTGCTGTGAGCTTGTGAGACATGCCACTGCTTCATAGACATACATAAATCCCATAGCAGATCTAGGCAGGTGGAGCTGGGGGAGGTGGAGGGTTTCTGAGAAGCTCTGAGAGCGTGCCTCAGGACTAGATTACAGCAAACACTGGACCAGACTATTTAAATGTTGATCAAGCAATCTCATTGGCCGCAGGCTCAGCAGAAGCCAATCAGCTTGTGCCCTGCAGTAGTGATGTGATTGCTTGCAGATTGCAGGTAAATGCCAAATAATCCTGCGCCGTAGAGTTTCATGACTCAACTAGATATATTTGCTCAAAATTAATTAAAATATATATATTTCAAAAATTTGAAAATGTGATATCAGTCAATTCAAATAATCTCTAATCTCTGGATCTGCTTGTCCTCTTTATCAGCCTTGTGATACCAGTCCTGCATCCATCCTGGAGGTTATCCGCAAGCTAAAGCTCGTCTTAATGAAAGCTTTACTTTTGGTTACCTTGTATAATTAAGATTCAGTCTTCTCATGGTTTCAACCTGACCGATTCATTTTTAATAAAAACTAACCTATTCATCTTTGCCTTCTCTTAGCATTACCTCTTTTTCTCTCTCATAAACTCACAGCACAACAAGAGACTGAATGAGCCAATCAGGGGGCGGAGCTGAATGGCGCAAAAAATACATTCATATACCTGACAAAACCTGACGGCTTCTGACTGTGCCGTAATGGATCTAATGGAGCTCCCCTATTGCTCTCTGCCTCACTCTCCGAATGACAGACATTGTTGACTGACAATACACAGACCGCTCGAGCGCAGGGGGTCTGTATGTGGTCCTATGGATGGAGAATTATAGCTATGACTCACATCTGTAATTAAAAGCACTTTTTCGAGACACTGCTGGTGGTTTTTGATGGCAAGTCTAATAAGGTTAGATAGAGCACAACACAAATCACACCAGGCATGAGTTTCCCACGCAAGACCACATTAGAACACCGACAGACTGTTCACAAATTTCAGACAATACTATGAAACTGATTCGTTTTGTAATACAGACATATACGATTTATTTTGATTTGACCAATTCATCTATTTAAGGGGTCATTGGTTCTGTGTAGTGGGGTTACATGATTCATGTTCAGACAAGAAATCGCTACTGCAGTGCGCACAAATGCTATAAAAATACATGAATCAGTGGAAACGCTCAGGACAAAAAACAAAACAAAGACATGGCATATTTAATACTCCTTGAAAGTACACGGATAAAATATAAGAGCTCTTCTTAGAATGGATTTGTCATGAAGTTTCTGTGCAGATACTAACTTGCCCTTGAACAACAGCAAAAAAAAAAAAAAAACATTGGGTAAACTACACTACAGTACTAAACTACAGTTAGTACCCAATACAACACAAAATTCTGACATGACTCACTAACTAGCCGCACTGTTCTGCATTTGGAAATAATGCAGTGTGCATCTTTATAGGAGTGCAAAAATACATATTTTCATGAATGACTTGTCGACTAATAAGTGTTAGGAAATGTATTTAAATACACATCTTTTTGGACCAATTTGATTTAATAAACTAAGCAATGAACACTGTTCTTACACACATTATAAATAAATAAATGCAAATATAAATAAATACCTTGAATGCAATGTGAGTCTCAAAATAAAAGTGCCCCCCAAATATATAAATGCATAAATAAATAAATGCATACATATGTACATACATTCCTTGCATGAAATGTAAGTCTCTTTGGATAAGAAAGTGTCAACCAAATATATAAATGCAAAAATAAATAAATGCATTACTCAAGTTCTGTATTTAATAAAGCATTAACTACTGTAGTTCTCTGACAGCAAATCTGAACACTCACCTCCTCTTTCCTTCACTCTGTATGATTATTGTGCCCTTCTGTAAAGCTGGACATGAGGGTCAACACAGCCGAGCAGCAGATCTGTGGGGTAGAACCTGCCACCTGAATGCAGCCATGGGGAATAATTGCTGCTTAAAAACTGGAGAGTAAAGGAAAGAGGATTCATCAGGTTGGTGGTTAAATAAAGCACAGCACGTTTGGAATGGAATTCTATTTACAGGATATTTCATTTGATTCAAAGTGCCTCAAAATACTGAATGTCTTTCCCAGATCTGGTGCCACTAAACTTTGAGAGATCCAATGAATCGTTCGTCCTCGGAAGCATTAATTGTAGCTGCATGGGAACTTGACACCTGTTCATTCAGATTAGCTATATGAATCAGGCCGTCTTCTCGTCATCCTTAAGAACACTGTAAAATCACGTCTTATTGCTTTATTTGATCATAGAGTATAATTGGGTTCATTTGCCACCTTGATTTTTCGAACACGTTGTATTGTTCCAAATAAAGTGCTAAGTAAATTGCAGTCAACAGTTACAACTTATCTTTTCAATAACAATTTGCTGTCACCATTTCATTTAAGTCACACAAAGAAATCTCAAGAGATTCACTCGGCCAACTCACTGAGGTAAACGCTGCACAACGGTATATCGCTGTTTAATCTTTACAATGTCGGACACATAACGGTAATTAATATGAATACGATGACGTGATTGGTTACAAGGTAGTTTGTGATATCAGAAACATCAGCGATTTCAACCCGCGTTTTTTAGACTGTCTTTAGTTCACTGCAGTTTTAAGGAGAAAATATACTCAGCAATTGTGTTAACTTATGCATTTGCTTTGTCTTAAAGCACATTAAAAACACCACATAGACATAAACATTAGAAATGTGATTTTCACCACCACAGCGGGACATTAAGTACAGTTCCTGTAATATATTTAAAGGTAGGAACAGACCATCTAATTATAAGCATTCAATGAATCCTGTATATGCCAAAGTTTGATGATTTACTTCATTTAGTCTACAATCTGTCGAGAAATAACATTCAGAAAGATGCTGCGCATCTCTCTTCTGCAAATGGAGGAATGTTTGTCACGCAAAATGCAATACAAAATTAGGACAGCCACAAACCCTGTAATGCATACCAAATATTGTCTGCCCTGCAATCTCTGCGTCTATTAGTTTCTGACACTCCACAGAGTGCTGTCTGGATATTCAGTAAAGTCAGATTTAGCTCAGGGTGAAGTGCTGCTATTCTGCCAATCTGTCCAGAAATGCCTGTCTGCTTTCTGCATTAACAGCAAGAGTGTGTATGACAGAGAGAGAGAGAGAGAGAGAGAGAGAGAGAGAGAGAGAGAGAGAGAGAGAGAGAGAGGTCTTTAGTAGCCAAATGAGACGCTGTAAAACCGGAGCCATGTCTCCCATTAGACCTCTCTCTGTCTCACTCTCTCTCTTTCCGTCCGGTCCTGACAGAAAAAGTCCATTAAAACAGAGCAGTCGACAGATTATATTACACTGTACAAACCAAAAGGACATTATTCCTGGATTACCAAATTGAACTAAGTTATTATGTGACCAAATGTTTAGATTTAGCGGGACATAAGATCACAAGAAGATGGAATATTGCTGTCCTGGACATGTTTTGATATTAAAGCAGTTGACTGTGCTTATGATCAAAGAGAGAGAGAGAGATAGAGAGCGAGATATATATATATATATATATATATATATATATATATATATATATATATATATATATAGAGAGAGAGAGAGAGAGAGAGAGAGATCTGAAAAAGACACATCCACTTTGGGATCCATTCATTTTTGATCTATGGAGATGAAAATAAAATGTGCCCACTGCAGAATCAATAAAAGAACAGGTGTATAGATACATTTAATAGATATACAACATATTGTGAAAAAAGACTGTGCTTTTATTGGTTCAGCTCTGAGGAAACTGTATAACTAATGTTCAATAAGTAATATTTAATGTATATTATAATATTACCTTAATATTTATAATGTTATGACTTATGAGTATTTTCCAAATGATAAAATAATAACTGAAATTACAGAAAACAATCCTGTTCACAATTTTGTCAACTACAAACAGTCAATAAAATGTAGAAATGTGAATGCAATCATAACAGAATTTGCTTTTTCGAATGTTCAAATATGCCGAAACGAGTCGTCGGCAATTCCTTCCTGTTAAATACCTACGTAACAAATTTGCATAATGCCAGTCAGTTGTCTCAATTGGCTGCCCGTGAACATCTACTTTGCCCGCCCTAAAACACTGTATTTGTAGCTGAGGCCTGGAAGTGTTTGGTTCATGTTTGTTGGCATGTCGAGAAGACGCAGTTTTCAGCGCCGCAAATCCACTTCCAAAGGATGAGTAAAACCGATACGGTAAAACCGACACAATTGTTACTGTTCGTATCACTGTGTATCAATTGCTGAGGAAGATCCAAAGCTGAAATTCAGATATGATAATAGGCGTTCGGTTTCCGACACGCGCTGTAAGCGGCCGACCAATCACAACAGATCAAGCCAACTGACCAATCAGAGCAGAGTAGCTCACGGAAAGGAGGGATTTAGAGAGACCAAATCCGTGATCGAACCGTTTCAGACACTGTGAGAAAAGAGGGATTGCTGCAATGTATATTATGAAAAAATTTAAGTGTCTTTTGATGTAAGCCTAGACCTTCACAACTAAGTTAAGAACCTTTAAAATAGGATAACAGGGCACTTTAAAGTGTTTAGAAAGGGAGATTGATTACGTGCCAACAGGAAATGGGAGCCAAGGAAATGTAAACACTTACCATGAGAGAAGTAGCTACTAAATGAAAACAACAAAATGCCATTTTTATGATGCCTCTCATTTTTTAAGAAACATGTTGTGGATTCCACAAAGGGTATGTAAATGTAGAGCAGGACAATACATTTTGAAACCCTTACAAAAATTACTATGGCTAACTGTAGTTTTCACTAAAATACCATACTGTAGTTACTAAACTGTTATATAAAATTGAGGGGCCAGCTTTACTAAACAGGCTAAAAATTAGCATGAGAGGGGAATTCCAGAAAAGCGCAGATGGGAATGGAAATTAAAGATCACAGACGCAGCCGGATCATTTCCATAATGACCAACGAAATCTACCAAGAGCAGCGCAAATTAGCGTCTGGTTTAACACATGCTTTTTTTGGTTGGTAAATAATGCTGCGAATACAAGTAAATTGACGAGCGCAAACCTTAGTAAACCACCTTAAAATCCACAAAATCACCTTGTATGATTATGATTTCAATACCCTGCTTACATAAATGTTGCCTCTGAAAAGGAAACTCTTACAAATGCATATGCAATAATTTCAGCCACAAAAAAAACCATGGAGCCTTTTCAGCGCTGATTTTTCAACACCTTTAGTAAATCCTGAAAGTAGTTTTTTTAACACCTAAAGAGGGTTTGTGATGGCACAAGCTGTTAGTAAATCTGGCCCTTGGTCTCTTACTCCTGCGACAGACGGGTTTGACTCAACTATGCTCAGATTCATAGAAAACAGAGAGCGAAAATCAATGTATCAAATCAATGAAAAAAAAAGAAGCAAAAAGGTACAAAATATCCTCAAATGAAGAATCTTCAGGATATTCTTTCCGTCTTGTAATTTATCACATCTGTAGTAACCGCAAGATATTTGCTGTACGTTTTCTGAGGGAAAAACAATAAAACAAAGTTGCAACTATGATGCTATAGTGTTGCTATGCTGTTTCCAGTATCTTCTGTGTGGTTGGTGGTCCCGAATTCTCCAACAGTTTTTTGTTTTGTTTTTTATTTTGCACTAGAATGAAATTACAAGTCTAATCACTAAAATCCACCTCTCCTTAATGATTTGAGACATAATTTATGCTCATAGCACAAATTGTGGAGAGAGTTAATACTTGAACAATTGATTCGAACAAACCCCTTGCTAAAGTTAAAGCAATAGTGAAGCAGCCATGAACATATACCTGAATAGCATGAAAAAGCTTATTTCTCTCTCTCTCTCTCTATATAATTATTTTCCTCCCTGCACTCTCAGCTAATTTCCAGTCTGTATTGTTGTGGTGCCGTATGACTGTAAATGCTGTCCTTCATCGTAATGTGAAGAGATGCTGTTGAATGGAGAGAATTTAATGAAGAATGCAGCGCTGTGGTATTGTACTCAAACACTCCGCAACAACAACATTTAAAATGAGACGTGGAAAAACACTCGAGTGCATGTGATTGTGTGAGTGGTTTTGTTTGACTCATGGCGTGATATACGAGAAACAAGTGTTTTAACCTTTAGATTCACACACACACACACACACACACACCTGTAGAGAGGAAAACACATTGTCTTCCAAAAGAATAAGTGGATTGTGACTCACTCACAAACCAAGAGAAAGATTTCATTGTTTAGATGTTGCTATTTTATATCTCAAACTTAATGTAGTTCCTACACTGTAAAAATAAAATCCCATTAAATGAATGTTAAAGGTCTGCAAAGTGTCAAACGTTATTGTCTCACAAAAGAGAGTGATTCTGAACTGCCTGAAACGAGTCGTCAGTAATTCCAGTCTCACTTCCTGCACAAACATTTGTAGGTTTGTAATACATTTGCATAATGCCAGCCTATGGTCTTCATTGGGTGCCTGTGAACAACGTCTACTTGAAGTGTTAGCTGAGACCTGGAAGAGTTAGCTTTGTGTTTTAATGTGGAGAAGATGCTGTTTCAGAGCAAATACACTTTGTATGCACTTCAAAAGGATGAGGACTCGCGTTCCAATTGATACGGCAAAACTGACCCCATCATTACTGTTCGTATCACTATGTATCAAGTGCTGAGGAAGTTCAAGAGCTGAAGTTCAGACATGGCAATGGGCGTTTCATTTCTGACATGTGCTTTTTTTCTACAGTAGTCAACATTTGAAGAGGATCAAAATCTTTCATCAAAGTTATACATGAATTACAACAATGCCTGTTCTTGTCTTAGGACAACTTTGATGAACTTTTTTGATCCACTTCAAATGTTGACTCCTGTCTATCATGACATGCACTGACCTGACCTAAACTTCAGACTCAAGACATCTCTGATTCAGATCACTGTTTTTCTAGCAGATCAAAAGAAAATGGATGCAGTCCAGCAGATGCTGTGCTTTAACATGGCCTTGAATCCAATTATAACCTTTAGCAGGGCACCGTTCGGCACAGCTGCATCCGATGGAAATCACACAACTACACTGGAATAAAAAGCATTTATTCACATCCACATGCCCCAGAAGTTCTTGGTAAGATGAGTCAGAATTGCGCATTACACAAAAACATGTCGCATTTCACCGCAAAATCAAAAGAAAAGCCAATTATATTTTGCATGAAAAAAAAAATAAAGAATGTTACTGGGACCATTAAAACTTATTTTAAATTTAACTAAGAAACGAAGCACATTTCCCCCTGGAAATCTCATTACTGTAATGTGTGCTGATCTTGTAATTTTGAGGTATTTTTAGTGATTATGATGTGTCAATGTGCAGAAAGCAATTTCTGAGTGCACTGTTGATCATTAAAGACACGCCCCTACCCAAAAGGCCCACACCCCTATCTTGATAGCTCCGCCCCAAATTCACGAACACGCTATGCAACACAAGCATGACCCCCTCATGAGTGTTTATGCCCCTTAATGCCGATTGGCTACAAGTGTGTTTTGATGTCCGGTCCGATCCACTTTCTACAGCGTTTCTCAGAAATCGCTTACTGCACCTTTAAATCAGCATAAGTTAAAGTCTGTAAAACAAGTATTACCATAAAGTATAATGACCTAATATTATTTTTCACATTAAAGTGATTTTTGCACTATTGTCATGATGCAAATTTATAATAGCAAATATAGCAAAATATAATTTCCATCTCTTTCTTTTGATTCAGGGTTGAAATATGACCCAGGCATGTTCTTGACAGGTTTAGTGAGATCCACTCCTGAAGGTGGATGAATGTCTTCATGCCGCAGACATCATTATTTAGAGTCATACCAGCAAGAACAAAGTCAGCACAAACACTGCATCAACATTACTCTTTGTCTTTCCGTTTCTCATCTGCAGATATGTACCTCTCCACCACGCTCTTGTGACATGTCAAATTCAGGGTTGTATCCATATTCATGAACAGTGAAGCCCCTGCAAAGTCTCAGAGCAAGCAGATTAATGTTTCAGAGAACAAACAGGGAAAGTAAAAAGATAATTGACTACAATGTGCTCTACAAATTATGAAATAGAAGTGATCCATGAAATAGACACTGTGGTTTAATCGGTCTGAACAGTCTTCAGAAATCATACAAACCGAACAAAACAACAGGTTACTGTCGTAAACCCGGTTCTCTGAAACATCGAGTGGAGAGCGGTTACGACAGTAATCTATTGTTCTCTTTCATCATCTTGTGTTCGAGATCCACCTATGGAGGGACATGGACGTCTCCCCAATTGCCCAATACAATACAAGAGGTGGCTAAGCCCCTTGTGGAATGAGCTCTGATGTCTCTTGGGGGCTGCATTCCCTTCGATTCATGTGCCAAAGCTATAGCTTCCACAAGCCAATGTGAGAGGTGTTGCTTAGATATGGGACTCCCCCTGTGAAATCTGACCTGCGACTCGCCCATGAAATCTGGTCCCGCTTCTGGAAAGCACTGGTCCTGGTCATATACGTCCGTAAGGCAAAAGGTGGAGGGGGAAAAGCGGACAGCCCCGGACAACACATAGTCTGGCTAGACAGACAGAAGCGCACAGCCAATTCTCGGTAAGGCTTGGTGCAATTGAATGCTTCTGCAGAGGTCAGATATGGCTGGTTCCTCGTCGAACGGGAGGTTGCCCGTGAATATGTCCTGTTTGGGGAACACAGGATTGGGCTGGTCAGCCCAGTTGAGGGATGTTGCGCCCCGGGAGGCCTCCAGTAGCGTGTCATTGTCACCGTGACCCTAATCGGAGTCAGAACGGCAGTGATCGACGCACAGGATCGCGGCAACTTTATGACAGGGCCGCAGGAGTTTCTTAGGCAGCATAAGGCAATTGCTGCAATTCTCCGGGTTCTCCAAAGCCTCTTTCTGCGTGTTTGAGGCCCAAGCAGACCACGCAGAACGGGTGAGCGACGATCAACACAACACACGTGACCGGGCAGGCCCATGATAATCTGTTACCAAGAGAAGTGGCAGTTTTAGAGAGCGACATACCGGCAATAAACTCAGTAAAATCAGTTACGGGCAGCCATGGAAAGGGAAGCAGGTGAGATAATGCAAGAGAGTGGGCGGCAAAAAACAGCAATCCTAGGCTGAATTAAAGACTGTCACATCTGGCGGTGGCTGATCTGGCGATATGTCCTCCTGAAGACGCGCAAAGTAAGCAGTGTTAAATCCAGTGTCCAAAATGTCAGTGCAGAGATCGGCGAAAAGCGAATGTCAACTGGAGAACAGCAGAGCATGTAGGCGTCATATGCCCTCAGGTAAGGGTGTGGGGCCTTACCTGGCTTTGGGAATGCCTCTGGTGTGAAAGAATGCTTCTGTCTGTCTAGCCAGACTTGGTGCAATCGAATGCTTCTGCAGAGGTCAAGTACAGATGCCCTTCCCATAGGTGGATCTCGAACACGAGATGATGAAAGAGAACGATCTAATAACTGCTAAATGTTAACTTAAGCAGGCCTATGTAATCATATATGTTAGAAATACAATAAAATCAACATATAAATACCATCTCGACAGTTGTTAATGAGTTTATGTGTGGTCAATACATTAAATTTATTTATTTTTAGTGCTTATAGTACAAACAAGCATGTGCTAAAAAACACTTCACACCCATGAACAGTAATAATGAAATCATCCATATGACATGCAAAAACAAATAAAACACTTCTCCACAATGTGACTGACCATAAAAACATCTTATTACAGAACATCTACAAAGATAATGGCTTCTATAGACATCTGGTGAAATCATAAATTAAAGTAAATATTTCATATCGGCATCAGCAGCATGACACAAGCCACCATCCATATCTTGTTTGGGTTCTCACTGTCCTGTGCTATTATATATCCTGATCAAGCAAGATGATGTTAAAGGGTTATGTTCCTTTTAGAAAGCACTTCCCCAAAAGCAAACTGAGTGCTGTCGTTTGCCTGTATTTAAGAGATCAGATATTTGTAGAAACATTTTATTTATGAGATATGAGATATGCCATTATTAATTCATTCACTTGACCAGCTGCTTTGGGCTGGAGTCTCAGTTATCATTAAAAGAGAGACAGGAAGGCAAAGACTCGTCCGTTTTATATGATGTCACGGTTTTATTTGCAGATATTTGCAATATATCATGAAGAGCTAATGCTATCAAACTAATGCTCAAGCACAGCAGAACTCAAAGCAAAACGTGTCTCAGATGAGCTGTTAAATTGTGTTAGGCTGGTGATGTCATAATGGCAGTGAATCATAATGAATCATCTGTTTATGATGTCATAATGCAGCTGATCTGTAATGAGAGCTTGAGTCTTGTCTGTGTGTGTGGGGAAAACAGGCCGCTTTTAAAGTCTTCCTTCTGTCCTCCAGGGAAAATTGTGGTCAGTTAGAGAGGAAGTTGTTGATAATCGCTCAGACTCTGAGGGAAATGGATGTTTAAAAAAAGAAAAGAAATTCCACTCTCTGTCCCGCAGCATGTAAAATGAGACTCAATTCAGACAACAATTCATGGGACGCCATCCAGACGCTCAAAATGTTTTAGTATTAAAAAAGAAATCTATCCAAAGCACAATATGTTCAGACAATTTATCCTCTGGGGGAGTTTAAACAGAACACAAAATGCCCGGAAATGTACTTTAAAACCACTCCAAATAGGGACTGAAAGGAACTAAACAAATTATCTTTTTTTCTGATGACGCATTAATGATAACAAGCTTATCCTCTGAAAAAGCAGCATGTAAATCTGTTTAATCTAAAGAGCTCAGCCTAGTTTTGACCAGAAACTTTAGAACAACTTTGGCATAATTCAATTCACATTTATTTGTATAGCGCTTTTCACAATACATATCGTTTCAAAGCAGCATTACAGAAAATGGATCTACATTACAATTTAGAGTGATCTGTTATCAGAGGTGACTATGTCCAAGTTATGTATTTCAGAAATGTACATATACAAATCACGCATCAGAAATGTACATATAAAAATCATGCAGTTAGCTAACAATTTACCCATTTAAACAATGTATTCATCTATGGCAGAAACAATGAGCTCATTGAAGTGATGCATACATAACAATTGATTAGGATACGTATATAGAAAATGTAGCATTGGTGCATGTTGTCCTCTCCAGTCATGGACACTTCACAGGTGTTAGGTCATCTGATGTCTCCATAAGGCTGGATCCAAACTAGGGGTCGACCGATATGTGATTTTCAGGGCCGATGCCGATACCGATTATTACAGATCAAATAGACCGATAACCGATATTTTTAACCGATATATATATAGCCTATATATTATAGCCTATGTCTGGTGTAAAACTGTAAATGAATGTCAAAATTAAGAATAACAAAGGGTTTTGGCAAATACTTTCTTTAAATGATTTAAACATATCTTTGAATCTGAGAACTGTTATTAATAATAATAATAATAACTTGTAAAAAGTGCAGGGAGCACCCAGCAGCATTCTGTAAACATTTTGTAAAACTTAAAGACTCTATTTTAATGTTTAAATACAATTTAAGTAATCAAAAAATCAAACTTATTAAAGTTATCAAAGTAATTAAAATCATCAAACTTACGCAATTTATTTACAGTTGAACAAAAATTACATTTTTAGGGCCTTGTGAAAAACCGAACTTTTATTTTGACGGGTTGCCGTGGAGATCTTTGAGTTTCTGTGTGTTTATGATATGACGATAACTTTTCTCAGTTGAAGCATTAAAAACCTCATGAAGTGACTAAGCGACTCTGGAGATTATGATTATGCAATCATCATGTCCTCATTTAATGATGCGAATGAGGCTGAAAACAGCGCAAGCGTCACGCGTTCTCCAGTGTGTGTGTGTGTGTGTGTGAGGTAAATTAAATCACGCGTCTGCACCATTCATTTAGAGACACGCAGGATTCATATTTAAATAGTCTTTTTGCGGTTTGATTTGTACTGACCTGCTTTTTATTAATTCATCAAAAAGTTGACAAATTCCGTGATATTCCGCTTTATACAGTAAATTCCGTGATATTCCGCTTTATAGGCTACAGTAAATTCCGTTTTTATGACTGGATTCCGCGATTCCGTCTGTTTTCTGCAACGCGGAAATCACAGGGCTCTATTATATTGAGGTATTTTGCAACTTCAGTGTAGTAATCTATTGCTTTTTCAGCAAAGTCTGCTGCTGCCTTAACTTTGAGAGACAAAACTGATGCGTGATCAGTGAAGCAGCTCCAGTCAGTCAGCAAATGCTCTCGGTGTGAGAGTGCAAAGCTTTCCGCGCTGATTGGCCGGACTCGTGACTCCCAACAAATCAGATGTGCGGGGACATTAGTCTAGTCTGAGTTCCGAGCGACAGAGGTGGCTGTGTTAGAGCCAAATATAGCGCATTTCAAAAGAAAATAATTTTATCGGCAAATCGGTTTTGAAAATGGCCGATACCGATAACCATAAAAATGCTTAATATCGGCGCCGATAATCAGTCGACCCCTAATCCAAACTGGAGCTGACATACTATCTAGTTACCTCTGGATGGGCATCCCAAGATAAAATAGAAAAGCAAATGGAATATAATTAGCGTAGCTGCTGTTCATAACATTAAGCAAAGATACGCATGTGCATTTGATCAGATATAACTGGAGTACAAGATTATGAGATGCATTATGCAAATGCTTGGCTAAAGAGATGCGTCTTTAATCTAGATTTAAACTGGGAGAGTGAGTCATTATCATAAAGGCTATTCCAGAGTTTAGGAGCCAAATGTGAATACGCTCTCCCTCCTTTAGTGGACTTAGATATCCTAGTAGGTACTATTAGAAGCCCAGAGTTTTGTGACCGAGAGCGTGATGGATTGTAGGGCGACAGAAGATCAGTTAAATACAGAGTAGCTAAACCGTTTAGGGCCTTGTAGGTCAGTAGCAATACTTTATAATTGAAATGGAACCTAATAGGTAACCAGTGTAGAGATGATCAAATTGGTGTTATATGATCATGTTTTCTTGACCTAGTAAGAATTCTAGCAGCTGCATTTTGGACTAATTGTTGCTTGTTTATTGCAGATGCAGGACAAACAGCTAGTAATGCATTACAGTAATGTAGTCTAGAGGTCATGAATGCATAAACAAATTTTTCTGCATTAGAAACAATTAGCATGTTCCATAGCTTAGCTATTTTAGGCTGTTTTTGTAACTTATGAAATATGATTTTCGAAAGACAATTTGCTGTCTAATATAACACTAAGGTCTTTAACTGTGAAGTATCAGTACATCCTACTAAATGCAAATTGCATTCTAAGAGATTCGGTGTACAGGTTTTTGTTACAATAAGTAATATATTATCAGAATTTAATAGAAGAAAATTGGTCATCCAATATTTTGTTTTCACACTCTGTTTCATCTGGTTGTGATGAAATATATAACTGAGTATCATCGGCATAACAGTAGAAACTAATTCCATGTTTTTTTTAAATAATATTACCACGTGGCAGCATATATATTGAAAATAACAGAGGGCCTAACACAGATCCTTGCAGCACTCCACAATTTACTGACACTATCCCGTTCAAGACAAAATGGTAACGGTCTGATAGTTACGATCTAAACCCTAGCAGTTCTATGATCTAATTCTAGGGAAGCAGTGGCAGTCTGTAATATTATTATTTACTGTCTGACTTATTTAAATTTTAATCAGTCTTTAAAAAAAAAAATATATATATTTCTTATACTTGAAACTTGGCAGTGTTTATGTTTATGTTTTGGCAGTAAATATTGTTGGCTCTAATGACAGATTGCTTGCCTTGATTTGGATAAATGAATAAATGTCAATAAAAACTAATCTCAATCAGATTGCAGTAGTAGCTTTACTATAGTTAAATATTGTTTTAGTTATGTTTTGAATACATTTATAAGGAGGCTTTGAATGTTTGCCTCTGACAGCCTGCCACTGCTGGGATCCAATCACTACCTTTGTAAAAGCTGGTCAGTGTTCACCTGTGTGCATTTAGTGAAATGGTTTGGCATAAAAACAATGTCTGAAAGCAGAATAGCAGTGCTGTCAGCAGTCCGGGTCAAAGACATTCATACACACTTTCACACACTAGGGGTCTGTGTTCAATTGAAGAGTGGACAGATTCGATGGAAAGTAAATATTCGGCACAGTTTGTGTCCTAAAATGCACATTTCAAGCTTTAAAAAACAACACTTTTTGTCTTATTGTGGAAAGCTGACAGATGTTTTGTGTGTTAGATTCTCTTTAAACTGGTTGTTTCTCACCTAGCAAAGGAACAGTTTTTTAGCTGGACTTTTTTATGTAGATAAACGTTTTATTACTAACAGCAGTCTTTATATTGAAAAAAAAAATCATAATTTTGCTGCACATTTAACAATGTCCCCCCTTTTGTGAGGATGACATTAAATCTGCAAAGTGTTTACAGGAAGCTGTAAAGAGTAATTCAGCTCATGGGTGTGAATAGCAGCCTGCACCCCATTCTGAAACACTTCTCAGCCGGTGATGCATGTACTCTATGGCTTTAAGAAGTCATGATTTAAATTCAATGCTCTTTCACTGTGGGTATGTAATCTAGTATATACACACTTACAGTGAATGTCATTGTGAGGTCGCATGTATGTAATGAGCATCCTGGGAAACCCTTTTTCCCGTTGTGCTGGCTTTTAGGAACCATGATCCATCTATGTGATCTCATTAGCATTCATATATATTTTACATAAAATACATTTATAGTTAACGTGCATTGCATGACCAAACAGAAACGCATGGTGCTTACAACACCAAGGTCATGGGTTTTATTCCCAGGGAACGCATAAAACTGATGAAATGGATCATTTGAATGCCAAATGTATGTACCAGTGTCTATGTGTCTAAATGTAAATAAAAATACATACATAAAAGGTGCTACAATCACTCCTAACATACAATTAGCGCCAAAGAAAACACTGCTTAAAGGGCACCTATTATGGCATTTAAAATGTTCCTAATATCGTTCTGGGAGTCCCCAACAACAGTTTTACATGCATGCAATGACAAAAAACACTTTTGTTGTCTTATAATATGCATTTATTTTTTACCTGATATGCTCACCAACTCCCAAATGATTCGTTCAACCACTAATTTTTCCAAAACCCTCCTTTGCGTGACGCTAATCTGCGGTGATTGGTCAGATGACCCAGTCAGTTATTGTTTGCGTTAGCCCAACCCATAAACATATTGATAAAGCCCTGCAGTACTACAATCTATTGCTCTATTCTTTATGACAACTCCAATAACAACGACAAGCATTTCACATATTTTAAAAAAAAATTGACATTGGAGACCTAGAAGCTGCTCTGAGCGTAACTTACACAACACACACATACTTATTGAGCATGCTACAAAACACATAAAAGGAATAATTATTAATAATACTCACAGGTTGTGATTCGGAAGAGGAAGCTGCAGAGGTGAGACCAAGTCATTGTTTTGCAAGTCACAAGTAAGTCTCGAGTCTTTGCATTCAAGTCCCAAGTCAAGTCCCGAGTCAAGACAGACAAGTCCCAAGTCAAGTCCCGAGTCAAGACAGACAAGTCCAAGTCAAGTTGCAAGTCCTCGAGTTTAAGCTTCAAGTCTTAAACAAGTCATTAGTGCTTTTTGCACAAATTACTGTCTCAGTGTTAATTACTATAGTAAATGAAATGTATACTAATTTACATCAGAAAGGCTTTTAAAATATGATATAATATAATAATATATAATATTATCAAATTTATTGTGGCAATGCAGATTAAAAAATAAAAAAAAATAAAAGTAACTGTTCATTGGGAAAATTAATCGTGATTTGCTACACATTAAGTTAAGTAAAATTAAGTAAAATATTGAGTCCCTGGTTAAATTATATTGTTAACGCGACAGTAATTGTACTAGAACATTCCTATTTCTATGGCGACGTATCAAGCGCCACGTGGCACTTTTTGGGGCTACGTTACGTTACAAAACGTAACGTAAATCCATCCATTTCTCCCGAAAGACATGAAAGTGAGTGGCTGGTGAACAGGGAGAAGACTTTATAGTTACCTATAGGCTAAAATGTGCGTTTGTTGTGGGGGGAAAATAACATGTCTCAAAATTACATTTGAAAGGTTTATTATTTCCGCTTACTTAGATATCAGTGTGTTTTTTTTTTCTCAAATTATAAATGGTTTGCTAGTACTTGTGTATTTAAATGCCTGAAAAAGAAAAAAGAAAACATTTGGTTGAAAACTGTCTGAACGTGTGATAATAAATGACAACTGACTCGCGCTGCTGAACACACTCCATCACGCGCTCTCTGGCTCAGTGCCAAACGTGCGAAAACAGCGCTAATCAGCGCTGTGATCATGCGTCAATGATACAGTGCTATACTACAGTCAGTGATTATTACAACTCTGATCTGTGGTTTTAGAAGGTAGGTCAAGTCTTTCCAAGTCACAGGGCTCAAGTCCGAGTCAAGTCGCGAGTCATAGTTGTCAAAGTCTAAGTCGAGTCGCAAGTCATCTTTGAATATGTCAAGTCGAGTCGCAAGTCATCAAATTTGGGACTCGAGTCCAAGTCAAGTCCAAGTCATGCGACTCGAGTCCACAACCCTGGGAAGCTGATCCAAATAAACTTGGTAACTTACTGAACCTTCCTTCAGTATCAACCGGCTCGCGAACCCACACTTGAAAGCATTTATGTTTGTAAAGCAATCGTCATTAAAATGACGCTAACACAGCACAAGGTTCGGCCAATACTTGTGTGGTATAGTTGTATATATGAACTGTAGCCACTTAGTCTTCAAATGCTCCTCCTTGGGCACTGAAAAAAGGTCGCTTTTGATTCGCACTTCAGAACACAGCGTCTGGTGTCGACATGATGTTTTCAAGTTTTCCCTGGCGTCTACGAGGCACGCGCAATGAGTGGGCGTATCTTATTCAAATAACTTGTCAAATTGACGTAATCTAGATAGAGAAAAAGGATCGTTCGTCTATCGATTCATATCAGCGACTCAGAGTTGACTCTTACTTTTGAGAGACAATAACTTTGTATACGGTGAACTTTCATATTTAAACTTTGCAGGATGTTATCGTTCACTTAGATCTATGTTACACACAACATGAAAGGTAATTTTCTAAATTCCATAATAGGTGCCCTTTAATGCTTCTCACAAAGACATTTAGAGAACATACATTTTTTTCGGTTGATATTTCAGTTAAAAAACCTGCCAATTTACTAACCAACCACAATCTAGTATAACCAGGCCCTAAATGCAGTTAATAGCGAAGCAATATCTGAACCTGCGCTGTGCAAATCAGACACAGACGACATTAGAGCCATGACCTACTTTGCATAAAACTCTCATTAACACATGCAAAACGCATTGGCCATAAGTTATTCTTAGGGATTTCCCCCTATGTGAAAGCACAATGTGTGGGCCCAACAAACCTGGATTTGATGAATTGTAAACCTTCCATTATGCTAACGCTACCAGAGTTCCCAGCCTTATACTCACCGCGAGGACAGGGCTTTGGAACAGCTAGTGGTTAAAGGTTTTCAAGACAGCTTTGAAATTAGCGTTGATGTAAGAGATTCTGTAATTTTGTGAAACTCATACGGCGTAGATAATATTATAGATCACTGTCAGCAAATACAAAGACTCCAAAAACAGCTTGTTTTTGATGAACTGCTGTTCTTCCTGTCGCCAGAAAGTGTGTTGTGACGGCAAAGAAAATCTCTCTCTCTTGCACACAGACATACAGCCACTTTTTTACGCCTGCATTTCCAGACTGTCGCACAGTAACACAGATGGATAATATGTATTTCTCTCCAAATGTTCCTCACTATGCACCCCCCAAAAAAATGCACATTGGTTTTATTTATGGGAGTAATAACTGAACACAATGTTTGGAGCATTTGTAGCAGGATTTCATTCAAAATGGATGAATTACAGAGGCAATATAGGCACAAACAAAGTAAGATGGCAGGGGAGAGAGATAAATTACTTTTTTCCAGTCTTCTTTGCCACATATAGTTAAATGGCCTGACAAGCGCGGTTTTCTTTCCTGTATTAATGCATTTCCTATTAAAGGAAGTTGAGGTGAAATTAAATGCCTTGGTTTTTTGAAATAGCCAATAGTCTTTAGTTTGTTACAGCAGTGAAGCAAGATTGGCTTTTGTTATTGCTATTCAGATGCAGCAACCAGCAAATGGTTAAGGTTTGGCTGGTAAGAATCAAAAGGCATCTTTTTCGACTGACAAACAGAATTAGCCACTTTATTAGGTACACCTTGCTAGTACCATCTTGGACCCCTTTTTGCCTTCAGAACTGCCTTAATTCTTCGTGGCAGAGATTCAACAAGGTGCTGGAAATATTCCTGAGATGTTGGTCCACAGTCTGCAGATGTGTCGGCTGCACATCCATGATGTCAATCTTCTGTCCAGCACATCCCAAAGCTGCTCTGTTGGATTGAGATCTGGTGACTGTGGAGGCATTTGAGTTTAGTGAACTCATTGTCATGTTCAAGAAACTATAGTTTGAGATGATTTGAGCTTTGTGACATGGGGTGTTATCCTGCTGGAAGTAGCTTTAAAGATGGGCCCACTGTGGTCATAAAGAGATGGACATGGTCAGCAACAATACTCAGGTGAGCTGTGGCGTTAAAATGATGCTCAATTGGTACTAAGTCTGCCAAGAAAATCCCCACACCATTACACCACCAGCACCAGCCTGAACCATTGATACAAGGCAGGATGGATCCATATTTTTTTATGTTGTTTACGTCAAATTCTGACCCTACCATCTGAATGTCGCAGCAAAAATTGAGACTCCTTAGACCAGCCAAGGTTTTTTCAATCTTCTATTGTCCAATTTTGGTGAGCCTGTGTGAATTGTAGTCTCCTGTTCTTAGCTGACAGGATTGGCACCGGTGTGTCTTCTGCTGCTGAAGCTCATCTGATTCAAGGTTTGACATGTGCGTTCAGAGATGCTCGAACCAGTCTGGCCATTCGTCTTGACCATGTCTATATGCTTAAATGGATTGAGTTGCTGCCATGTTTGCATTAACAAGCAGTTAAACAGGTGAAGCTAATAAAGTGGCCTTTAAGTGCGTAGTTTTCAAGTTCATGGTCACCGTGATTTTGCCAAGCAACACATGTTACTGGGTCAACATATTTTGTTGATCCTGGAACAAAATTCCTGTCAGAAAATGTAGTCCAAACCATATCCCCATCTCAAAAACTTACCCTAACAATAACTTTCCTCTAGAATCTGAGGGAATTTGGCTATCTTTAAATCAATAATAATACCAGAATCTGAGAGAAAAGGCAGTTGAAGTCTTTGTTCACCTTTCTATATCCGTCCCTGCCAGTGGAGGGTCAAAGGTCATGCTCTACAAGGTCAGCAAGATCTTAAGAATCGTCCTCGGTTTAGTCTCAGGCTCTGACGGATGCCTCTGTCTGTTCCCCTGCAAGCTGGTTATCTATTTATCTCACGACATGGTGGATCTGTCTGATACAGCCGTTCACGTTCATCAGCATGTGTCTGTCAGCGAGGGAAACAACTTCTGGGATGGAGGCCCATCGCCCCGTAACAGAAGCAGAGCGCTTGTGAGAGTCCAATCTAATCAATGTCACCTTGGATGATCACTGGATATGATCTGCCGGGATCAGGCTTCAGGGGAAACTAAAGAAGAGGGAATAAATAAGACGAAGGAAGTTAGAGAGCGACAGAGAGATCGGGCTTCAAAGAACGCAGGGAATCATGTTGGATTGGATAGAGCGAGCTGGAAACGAGCGTCGTTATCGTATCTCTCCTTTGAGAGGATGTCACCCCTGTTTTTCTTTCCTGCATGTCAGGATATTGATCACACTGCGTCGGAGATGTAGAAAAAAAAAAAAAAAACTCTTTATCCACACAGAAAACCGCTCAAGGTGAAACTGAGTAACAGAGGACAGTCATCTCAAAGGAAATCCATCAACATTTTTTTCCACAATCCTAAACTACCATGCAAGACGTATTTTAATTTCATTCAGGCATTAAGAAAATGACTCGGGGAGCTGGTTTGATTCCTGAAGGGTCTCTAATGACATGATAGCATCTGTCAGAGTTGGGAGAGAGAGAGTTCCTGCGTACAGGGAAGCCCTGGTAGAAGCGGATAATGAAATCTCTGTTATTAGCTCTGTTCAGTGTAATACCCCTAATGTGTAATTATGTGCAACAGATGTGTAGGTCTCTGCTTTGTTTACTTAGGAAGTCTATCGGAAGAGCCTATTATTGCATTTGAGGTCACAGGAAAGTGATCCGTCATTGGGAATTAAGAGTAATGCGAACATGATAGAGAAGTTTGAACATGCGCTGGAAGGCCTGAGCTGAAATGGTGGTCTCATTTTCCCACTCTTAGGCCCTAACGGCACACTTGATGTGGATTTGCGAGTCCACAAGACTCCCTTTGCTCGTTTAGATTCAGAATGGTGCTCAATAAGCTCATTCTGCTTGAGGCTTTGGACTCCAACACAATGGTTTATAGCAGAAGAGACAGCAGATTACAACCAGATAATTGTAATCACAAAAATATATCGGACGAGAGGAGCACCTGAAAGGGACCTATCATTCTGAAAAGCATTATGGCAGTAATATAAACATAATAATGACGTTCAAACAAGCAAGCTGAAATGTATGGTTGTAGTCTCATTCTCATACCGTTTGTTCTCACATCATGAGTCGGTTCTGTTAAACGTACAGCGCTACCCTAAGTCAGAGTCGCAAATCAATTACTCTAATGAGTGATTCAAAAACTGAGCACAACTAGTAGCTATAGCACTGTTCCGGAACAAATTATTTTAATGAGTTTTTTAGTAAATCAAAGACATACAGCCCAACTGTTAGTCTGATTGCCTACTAATATCTTTAATGAGTCAATTCTGTTTAGTGAATCACAAACACACAGCACAAACTAGTATAGTCTGATTCCAGAACAAATTATTTTAATGAGTCAATTACTCTAAATGGTAATGTAGACGCATGCATTTTCTGTTATGCTGCTTTATAACGATATGAATTGTGAAAAGCGCTAAACAAATAAATGTGAATTGATTTGAATTTTAATGAGTAGATTATTTTACATGAATCAAAACCATACAGCGCGTATAGCCGGTTCCCTAGCATAAGATTCAAATGAGTTGCTTCGTTTTAAATGAATCAAAAACATACAGCTCAATTAGTATAGTCCGATTCCGCAACAAATTATTTTAGTTGGTTCTTTTTAGTGAATCAAAAACAGTGCAACCAGTGTTGTCCGATTCCCAAATGAAAGATTCTAATTAGCCTGTACTTTTTAGTGAATCAAAAGCTTATTCAGTAGCGCAACTAGTCCTATCTGTGAGACTTAAATCACTCACTGACTGGTTGTTAAAATGACAATGTGTAGTTAAGGATACACATTGTGGATTTTGTCAATGATAGAAACATTTATGAAAATCATTTTTTGTTTAATACTATTATTTGAATACATAGGCCACAAGTCTATGTGGAATTACGTCACCAAAAATGTGGACATCGAAGACTGAATGTGGCATTTGGGACAAGCCTATCTCTCTCTTTCTCTCTCTCCTTATCTTGCCATTCCTCATCACCTCCTTCTCCAGGTAGGCCTATATTTCACCGTGTACTTATCTGGGATGACTGATGCCTGCTGAAATGAAAAACCTGTGATTACAAAGACTTAGATTGATTTAATTAGATACTTGTCCGACCTAACCTGCGAACAGACGCGGCCCGGCTGGCTGACAACTCTACGAACATGTCCATATTCCCCCGACACCCTGTCACCTCACTTAAAGAAATAATACATATCGTGCTCTTTTCTAAAAATACCTCCGGGAGAAGAATGTGTGAGGCTGAGAAATCTATAATTAATGTGGTCATATTTAGCAGCCGTTGGAAATATGATGTGCTCTCCGCTCTTGTTCTCTCTCGCTCGTCTTCCCCCTTGCTTAATTTCTCGCTTTCTCGCTTTCTCTTTCAGGCGGGTTTATGGTCAGGAACCTGATAATCCCAGTGTGAAGGAGGATAGGCGTGAATAATCGAAGCATCTGAGATTTGTCTACAATTCCATCATATGTTTGACAGCTGACTGGTATAATTAGCAGCCGAAGGGTTTTCCAGCCTGAAGGGGGGAAGCACATGTGCTGAGGGAAGAGAAAGAGAGAGACAGCACAAGTATAGAGGACTACTGCTATAAAAACAGCTTATATACAGTCTCTAGAATCTTTATAGACTATAACATCATCAATAATACAAAATGGTGACCTGTGAGGTAAAGATCAGTCTCGCCAATTAGTCTGAGTGGGCGATTCCTTGTCAGAATAAGCTGCAGACAGGAAGAAGCCACCTGACCTGCATGGAAATGGATCAACCACAGTTTGCTTTTATGCTCAGCATGCAACAAAGTGAAAGCTCTGTCAAATGAATGGTGCAGGTGGTTCTGTGAACAATTTTAAAGATGAAGAAAGTGCGACAACTCAACGCCATGATGAAAGGTTATTCTGAACGCTTACTAGAAGTTTCTATGCTATTACTTAAGTGTTCTGAATGGTTGTTAATGCATTGCATGTGGTTTACAGTATTTGGGGTTTTCAAGTGACTATGACACCTGCAAACTAACCAGTAGCACTCATTCATTTGCCATCTAAATCTTTGTCTGTTTTTTTTTCTCAGTAGAACAGTATTTTTCAAAATTTTCCAGTAATATATTTATATATATATTATTTATTTTTCCTGAACAAATCAAAACCATACAGTGCAACTAGTATACTCCGATTCCTACACAAATGCTTCATATGAGTCGATTCATCGCAACTAGTATAGTCTGATTCTGGTCTGAATGATTTTAATGTTCACTTAATATTCAACAATATTACTAATCTGACTGTTGTAAAACTGAACTGAGGTGGTCGATGAAATAATTTTTTGCTTTATGGATGAAATGAACTATTTTAATAATTTATCTTTACAACGGAACTGAATCAACGCTGAACTGGCTTCAGCTAAACAACAGCCAAAATGCATTATTTTCCTGTTATAACTGTAAATCTTTTTTGAAATCTGTATTGTATAAAGCATCGTATAAATAAAGGCGACTTGACTTGATGGAGTTGGCTGATTTTAAAGAATCAAAACAATACAGTGCAACCAGTATAGTCCGATTCCTGTAAGAAAGCAGTCTCTAATGACTCGATTCAGTGCAACTAGTATAGTCGATTCTAGTCTGAATGACTTTAATGAGTTAACTCATTTTAGTAAATCAAAACAATACAGTGCAACTAGTACAATACAATTTCGGAACAAATTATTTAAATGGGTCGGTTATTTATAGTGAATCAAAAACATACAGTGCAACTAGTATAGTCGATTCCTAAATGAACGTCTCTAATGAATTCATTCTGTTTAGTGAATCAAAAACATACGACAACTACTAGTATAGTCCGATTCCCGGACAAATGTCTCCAGTGAGTCGATTCAGCGCAACTAGTCTGATTCTGGTCTAAATTATATTAATGACTTGGCTCTTTTTAAGGAATCCACACCATACAGTGCAACTAGTACACTACAATTTCGGAACAAATTATTTACATTAGTAATTTATTTATAGTGAATCAAAAACTGTGCAACTAGTAGAGTCAGATTCAACGAACGAATGTCTCTAATGAGTCGATTCTGGAGTGAATCAAAAACAGACAGCGCTGCCCGTGTAGTCCGATTCCCTGACCTCACATATGGCTCTAACAACAACAAGTCACTTCCAGAAACAAGGAGTAAAATATACAGTATTTTTTTTTCTTGTTTCAAACAACCTACATTTTAAAACAGACTTATGTTCATATTTTATGCCACTAGAAATCTTGTTTAAATTGGACAAAAAAATAAAATACATTTTGCAGTGCAACAAACACACAATGACGTCTGGAATGTGCATAAAACAAGCCAATCAGATTAAAGCTTTTTAAATTTTGAGATAGTGCTTATTTCTATGTGCAATATTCAACAGGCAATCCGTCAATGTGTTGTCTCGGGCTGGCACTGGTTGAAGATGTTATCACTTACAACTTAATGAGCAATAAACAAACCCAGTAATAGTGAAGTTTACAGTTCTCAGACGCAGGCAGTGTTGAAGCTAACGGTGATTTTCTCTTAGACAGCTGAGGTTATGATGGGGGAGAGATTATAGCTGTGGGTCTGTGCTTCCAACCCTCATTAATACAGTTCACAGGTTCTGCAGCAAATTTACCATGTGTGGTCATTAAAAGTCTTGACTTTACCTCCTCCGATTTTCCCTCGCTATCTTAATCTGCAACCTTTTCACCTGCAGGCTGTATACATTTATGTAGAAATATATATGCTGTAAATTGCGATATAAACAGTGAATTTCATCGCTTTAATGGGATATCATCTGATATGCTGTTTTAAAGGAGGGCTCAGAGGGCAAACACATGCGTTCACACATCCTGGGGCATTTTCCCATGCATCTGTGTCTAATGTGCACGTGTGGTGTTGAATTCAGAGGTGCTCGTTTCATTAGTCCATTACTCACACAGCCCTCAGACTCTATTACATGCATGGGTCGTATAAAAACGCACACACACACATACACAACTTCTCCTTGGGCTGTGACTATTTATTCCACGCATGTATAGACTGGTTGACATGTCGTCTTATGGGCAGTAATGAGTGTAAATGGTGTGTATTCTGATTGACTCTGGCAGGGGAGTGGATATTCCTGGAGAAGTTTAACAGGCACGGGCTGATGTGACCTGGCAGTGGGGAAGCATTACTACTAGAGGTGAAATCTCCATTTGGCAGATCTCTCCTGCGGCACATGGTAATTAATAACTGACCTTTAATGTTTCAGCTGTTTGTCTCCAGATGGATGCAAGTTAACAACCGACAAATCAACAATATGTCATATAGTGCATCATAGTTGCATGTAATATTTGAGTGAGAAAGGGAGAAAGGTGTAGATGTGATCACAACCAGTCATGATAAAGAAAGTTGAAACAAAACAATTTGAACCAATTAGTACATTCAAGTTGTATTAAAGGTATACATTTATATACTATTTCATTCCATTCTATTCTACTTCCACTTGCAATGTCAATCATGGTTTAAAAAAAGCATGTTTTTCATGATCACATATATACATATATATATATATATATATATGTATGATATTTTCAGAATTCTTTAATGAATAGAAAGTTCAAAAGAACAACATTTATTTGAAATAGAAATATTTTGTAAAATTATAAATGTCTGTACTGTATAAACACATACACTACCGCTTAAAAATGTGGGGTTTGTAATGTTTTTTTGTTTAAAAAAAAAAAATAAATTATTATTTTTATTCAGCAGGGACACATTAAATTAATTAAAAGAGACAGTAAAGACATTTCTAATTTTGCAAGATATTTCCATTTCAAATAAATGTTGTTCTTTTGAACTTTCTATTCATTAACGAATTCTGAAAATATGTATCATGGTTTCCACAAAAATATTAAGCAGCACAACTGTTTTCAATAAAAGGAAATGTTTCTTGAGCACCAAATCCTCACATTAGAATGATTTTTCTAAAGTATCATGTGACACTGAAGATTGGAGTAATGATGCTGAAAATTCAGCTTTGCTTTACAGGAATAAATTACATTAAAATATAGCTATTTTAAATTGAAATAATATTTCAGAATATTTGTTTTTACTGTATTTTGATCCAATAAATGCAGCCTTGAGATTTCTTTCAAAACCATTAAATCTACCAAAAATGCAAAAACATGAAATCATAAAAACATGGAAACATGTTTAGAAAGCAAACCCTCATGATTTAAAGGTTCAATTCTGTGATCTTTCATGCTGATATTTTGAGCAGCTGTACCTTGAGCCATGTGTGGTTTCCCGCAGATTAAGAAAAGAAATGCTCTTCTATAATGCATTGAGAGTATTGACATCTCCTTGGTGCGCCATTTCCTTTTCCTGACAGGTAAGAGAGATCCTCCCCCCTCCGGTCCCTAATGCACCTGTCAATCAGAGAACAAATTCAATTTAGGCTTGTTTGTGTGGACATAAAGAGGGCATAGCCAAGTCAAAAAAAGAAAAAAAAAGAAAAAGGTATTAACCGCTATCAGTCGGAAAATAATGCATTTTAAAGAGCTTATTGTCAGTAAGAGGTTAGAGTGATCGGTCAGAGAGATTAGACACTTTATACAGCACTCGTCCCCCAAGGCTCTTCACACCCGCTTACACATTTATGAAATAAAGTCATGTTTTTTATTGTTGGATTGGGAGAGTCTCTTTAATCATTTATCACTAAAAGAAACCGAATATAGAAGACGAGAAAAATCTTAATACTTATATAAAAGGACAATGTAACATGAGAATTCCCAAATTTCAGAAAGAAAGGGAAAAAAATCAGTTGGAGCAAATGAAGAAAAAGTCATAATCCCTGGCTTTACAACAGCAGCAGTAATTTCTTCATTTAAATGGGGTATATGTAAGAATTTTCATGTATTATTTGCTTTTTTATTGACAACGTGTGAACAACTAGTAACGAAACATAAAAACCAAAACCCTCCCCCACTTCATACCGATGTTGTCTATGAAAGCCTGTAGACTGATTTTAATGTGAAGGACTCTGGACGTTTTTGCCAAGCAAATCCAAAGGATGTGAAGTTTACACACACACACACACGCTCTGGAGAACCTCTCTATGTTCCATGACACATCATGAAATGAAAGCTTATTTAATGTTCAGGATAATGCCAAAAAAGCTATTATGTACTGTAACGTCAATGTGTCATGCAAAGACAATTGATTCATTCAAACTATAGTCTCATATAGCCCAATCTATATAGTCTATAGTCTTATATACTGTATAAATTAAACTACTATAACAGCGTAATTTTAATCACCTCATCTGTCATTTGTCGACATGGTGCTAGTGATTGCAGAGCTGATGCAAACATACTCACATCACTATCAGATGCTTTATTAACTTCTGCTTTCTCATCCCATTTATTTTTGTTGCATGTTTATTTTGATGTTGAGAGGAACTATCTAATCTAAATCCAAATGTCGCTCTGTGGACGGCGTCTGGATGTTCATTATTAGTATAATCCTATAAAGCCATTTCCAATTTAATTTTACTTCAAAACAAAGAACGAAAAGGAACTTCGCCTCGAGTATATATCGGGGCCTTAAACCACCATCAGTCTCCTGTACGTTACATGTGCACAAGCGAGAATGAGCAATAACTTGCTGGCTGCAGTTCACTTTATGACCACCGGTGTCACTAATAACAGGAGTTTCTGAATTCTACACGAAGCCCCAATCAATCAAAAACTAGCGCTGACAAATCGATTAATCGTTAATCGATATGACAGCAGTAATAAAAACATTTGGATTATTGCAGAAAATAAGCACTGTGACCAACAAAAGTTTATGATTCACTAATGAACACAACTTTAAGAATTTTAAAGCCTAAATACAAATCACCAGCAGAGCTAAATGTTGGCTATAAAATGAACTACGTCACCATCACTAAGCGTCCAACAACTCTTTCAATTTTTATTTAAAAACCATTTTCCTTAAAGCTACACTGTGTAACATTTTTAGTTTATTCTTAGCTAAAAACACTTAGTTCTTTCAAAAATATATGTGCTCATTAATGTATATTTACTTCGTTCAAGTAATAAAGTATTCTCGTGAGTGTATAATATGCCATTGAAAATACATACGGGTAAGGGGTTCTAATGTTGGTCGCCATGTTGCCCCTCCATCTTGAAAGTACATTAACCAAAGAGGGACATACCCGTTAATTCAAGCTTCGCCTTTCGCGTTTTAACACTCGATGGCACCGTGTCGAATGTGAAGAGGGGGATTGCTTGAGACTGATATATAAAAACCTGAAAGCCGTTTTGGAAGTCTGTTGCTGATGGAGGATCACTCTTATTCTCGAGGATACGTATCAGAGTCGCTAAGGAAGCGAAAAAGAGTTAAAAGTTAAAAATAAAAGTTACTTTACTAAGATTAGCTTGCATTCGTCTGGGAACCTGATAACTGATGTTAGCAATAAAATGGTAAAAAAATTACGAAAACAAAACTATTATTCATTTTACATAGATGTCATAACCTATATGTTACCTGACAAATTAAATTACTGCAAATTATAATAGTTTTCTAAAATAACCTCATCACTTGAAGGAACACTCATGGATGAGGTCGAACTGGAAGCCATGTTAATCTTGGACTACATTGGCCACCGTAGGAGTTAAAACGAAATCGGAATTGAGAGAAACAGAAACTAATATTCACTGGATGGTCATATACCTTTTCACCGCTAGATGGGGGTAAAAATCACACAGTGTAGCTTTAAAAGTTTGAGTTAGAATAGTTTGCAAGAGCGTGATTATAAACGAGTAGATGAGTTTACCTGTTTGGCGTGATGACGTTTAACTCCCCCAATAACCTCTGTAGTCCAATTTAGCCCCTTGTTACCAACCGCCTTGGCCAATGACAGGTAAAAACTTGGTGTATTTTATGTCATAGAATAAAACATGGAAATATCTTGAGCTTGTGTTTACCATAGACCTTAGTTCAGGCAAAAAAACGATTTACTTTAGGAAGATGGAACCAGAAGTGCTAAAATGCTAACTCGTTTCCGAAAAATTTTGACCTACAAAAATATGTGATATATATATAAATAAATAAATGGAGCAAATGTAATAATTATTTAATTCTAATTCTAATTCTAGTGTGCACACATATAGAGGTTCAGTTTCCACAGGTTCAGATCTTACCAGGTGATCCATGAACCATGGTGCCCTTAAGGCTAGACACTAAACTGCATGTTCCTGCCTGTAATATGTTCCCAGAGAAAAAAACAGAGCCATTAACACACATTTACTGTAGGTGTAAAGGCTAACATCTCAATTTACGTTCAGCTCAGATGGGGCTTGAGTTTAAAAATCACCTTTAATTAAGATCATCACAAAACAACGTCTTCACCGTTGACTCCACGCTTGACACATTCCCTTTAAAAACTGTGTGTTTGCCACAACCGTGTGACAGGAAAGGAAGAAGGACACAAGAAAGCTTTCAGGGACCCATGAGACCCTGACAACAGAGGACAGACAGTATCCAAATGCAGAGAGACAAGTGCAAAAATCCCATTCAGACTCATTAGGCTGTGACATGTCATGGTGCTAAGACTGTTAACGCTACTCGCCTGGCATATGAATTTTTCAGCTCGTGGCTGTTTTATTCATAGCAACGTGTGGCAGAGACATGTTCCTCTCAGACACCTGTGATTGAGGTAAGCCAGGGGTCATCACCCGAAAAACACACCGTTCTGCATTCTGCGTTTCAGTTTTCAATAAATAGATAAATCTTTAATTAAATGAAATGGGTGATGCTGGATTCCCTTTGTCTGTTTTAGTCAGTGGGAATTTCGCTTGATATGCTGACTGTAGATTTGCGAGATTTAAAAGGCATTTGGTTTTTGAAGAAACCACTCGCCCTTAAGCGTGTCACGTCACACTTTGAGTTTTCAAAGCCACAATTCACTTTTTCTTTTTTTGGTGGATGCAAAATTGGGTGAAAAAAAAAACTCACTTACATTTAGAAGGGACTGGAGTCATATCTAGAGACCAGAATATCGTAGAGACTTTTTTGACTTTGATCCAGCGGTGAGTTTCCCATACAATGATGTAACTTGCTGCTGAACTACCATAGTATGATGAATCGTTAAAGAAATCAACTAGGTTCGCGAAACCATAAAGTCGTAAATTTGACGTTCAACCATGTTTGTTAATGATGTCATGCACATGGTGGAGTAATAACTTATTTTAATGAATCCGTTTGAGATCTCATCACTTTCTGAAACCTGACAGTTCCATAAGAGCCTTTAAAATCCATAAAACATTTTCATTGGACAAAATGGTTTTTTTTTTTTATAGTGGAAAGGGGTTCTTTTGGTTATTAAAATGTTAATCACACTGAGAAAAAAAAAAGTTCATTGATTTTATATCGTCATTGTTTATTCTTAAGCTGTCCCAAAATCCTTCTAGAACAAGCCAAAAGACCAGGGGCCTCATGTATCAACACTGCGTACGCACAAAAACACGGCGTACGCCAGCTTCCACGTTCACGGCCAGATGTACTAACAGTGAAATTAACGTAAGAATGTGCGTTCCTCCAAGTAAACTTCATGTCTGGCGTACGTATATTTGTCGTGATTTTTGTCCGTTGGCGACTCAGAGGCAATAAAGTGAAGTGGCAAACATTACACTACGAATTGTTCTATCGCACCACCAGCTGTCAGATATTGCTTATAATTTGTAATTGATAAATTATTTGACATATTGTCACACGAGTTTTATTAAAATATTATATTATGCAATTAAGTAAGAACATAGGCTATATAAAGCATGTCCAAATTGATACAACCCATCTAGCAATGGCAGCGTTGGCTTAACTAGGAATAAAAAATAAACTTCATTAATTCGGTCAGTAAAGATAAAAAAATAAAGTAATATTTTTATTCAGCAAGGACACATTGAATTTGTTTAAAAGTGAGAGTAAATGCATTTATAATGTTACAAAAAGATTATAAGATTTCTATATCTGTTTGAATTAAATTTTTATTCATTAAAGAATCCTGAAAATACTATATCACGGTTTCCACGAAAATATGAAGCAAAAGCACACCGGTTTTCAACACTGATAATACTCAAAAATGTTTCTTGATCATCAAATCATCACATTAGAATGATTTCTGAAGGATCATGTGACACTGAAGACTGGAGAAATGATGCTGAAAATACAGCTTTGATCACAGGAATAAATGACACTTTACTATATATTCACATAGAAGACATTTTCAGTGAAATTTCGTTTCTTGCTTGCTTTAGCCATGTTCTTGCAGGTTTCTTTTGCCAAATTGGTCTAATTACCATATTTAAATTAATTTAATTGGGGGTGGAGACTGCTCGGGGTGTTGCGCTCGTGCATGTGCGCTCAATTTTACGTTAATTGGGATGTACAAAGAGAATATGCGTGGGATCCTTCGTACGCAGAGATTCATACATCTGCTTTTTTTTGTGCGTACGCACATTTACAGCTTTGTCCGTACGCAATGTTTTAGTATGAATTCAACGCAAGTTGACCTCATTTATAAACGTTGCACGCACAAAAGAAGGCGTACGCCGCTCTCTACGCAATAATTGGTATTTATAAAAAGCAAACTTGACGGGAAAATGTGCGGTGCTTCACGCAAGCTCTGACCCAGGCGTACGCACAAAAACGGGTGAAATGAGAAATGGCGACACCGTCGGCAGAAGGAAGAAACATGTGAAAGTGTGTGAAACTGTAGACCGTTGTGTAAAAGAAATAGCAATACTGGCTCTCATAAATAACATGAAGACTTCACAAAGCAAGTCTTACAATTAACAGCCTACATGAACACCCGTTTGATCGATCTGCAGTGTAAAACGAACAAAATCAAGCGAAGATAACAGAAATGCAAATTAACACACATTTGCAAAAATAAAAGTGAAATGTGTTCTGCAATAATAATTATTGCATGTTATGCAATTCATCCACATAACACATCTGGCTTGTCAGATGCAATCAAATGGATGGTAATAAAATGCCATGCCATCACAATGCAAGGCAAGGCAAGGCCTTTTTTGGCATTAATGCCCACACTGTGCCCTCCAAACAACATTTTACTCCTCTTTTCCACCTCGCCAATGATAATTTCTACTTCACATTGAGTGAAGTTACGTTTTCCTCTCTGTGTTTGCCATGATTTCGCAATCGATGAATATTAACTTGTGGGCGTTTCACGGACTATTTTTGGGCAAATATGGGCGTGACATGAAGCCGCAAAAGCTGCGCTACATTTAGAATTGATTGTGATTTATTAAGGGAAAACTGCGTAGGATGTGCGTGCTCACGGTTTTATAAATCTGAATATTTCTGTGCGTACGCACGTCCTGTTTCATCCGTACGCCACTTCTGACGCAAATCCTAAGCAAAGTTTTATAAATCAAGCCCCAGGAAACAATTTTTTAGGTAGGTTTATTTAGGAATTCTGTAGCAATATTCTAACACTCAGAACACTTAAAAACTTAAAACACTTCAGCATCATGGTGTCAACTTCAGAAAAGAAAAAATAAGCATAGAAGATAATACAATTTTCATAAGCATAAATAAATAAACTGCAACAACTTAGCAAGATGTGCTAACTTTTTTGATGCATGATACATTCTGCCTCACATTTTATACCCGGACTCCTTCTCCAAGATCTCATTTGTATAGTCTATCTCCAGTCAATCTGTGTGTTTTGGTGAGCACATGAAGACACTGGGGTAACAGAAAGTGAAACACTGCTCTAAATAAAGCCTGGCTTTCTGCCGGCGAAGACGTTAGACAGATTTAGCTTTCAGTACTAATATGAAGGGCCCGGCAATGCAGAAATGATAGAGAGGAATGGTAATGTAGCCTTTATGATTAGATAGGATCCCGAGGGAGGAGTCCAATGGTAGACGGACGAGAGATGTGCATTTACCTTGAACTGAAACACATTATTATTGATGAAATGACACTCCCCGGCACTCGATCTCTTGCCATCTCTCTCTCTCACACACATACAGTACACACCGCTCATCGTTCTAAATTAAGCTAGTTTAAACAGAATTAGGAACTTCAACCTATATTCATTAATTTCTCATACGATTATATCTAAATCCATTCACAACTGAAAAAAACAAGCAATGTATAATAAATAACATGTATTTGTAATATAGGATTTCAAGATAAGCCAAAATGATTTTTGCTATGTATATGTGCATATGTGCTGTGATTGGTTAGCTGGCCCAGGGTGTTGTGATTGGCAGCACTTAGCGTGTGTTTGGGAAATGTCTCGCCCCACCATAACCTCAAGTTTTGCTCTAGTGTAAACATAAAGGATGGTGGCAATTCAAACCCGATTCAGACCCTGACAATGTTAACAAACAAGAGGAGCATCCAGAAAGAATTTCATGCAGACTTCACAGGACGTTTCAGAGTGGTATGTTTTTCTTGCACATTATAGTTATAATGTTATCCACCATTTAATCATGATATTTGTCAGAAAACTATGGTTATACAAACAGTAATCGATGACAAAAACATGGTTAATTTTCCTTAGCGGCAGCGAACAGCCTTACAAAAACAAGAGCTTACAAAACTACAGTAAACAACACTTTATCAACACTAATGTTGGCTAGCAAATTCACAAATGAAGAAACACACAAGCAATGTATCAAATAAGCTAACCATGTTGTAATATAGAAAAAACAGCATCTTTTTGATAAAGCAGCAGCTCATCCAGGCCTCGTCTGCTTTTCTGCGTATTAGGAACATTATGACTTCATAAAGCCTGGAAAAATCGAACTGTAGTTGAAAAAAAAAAAAAAAAAAACATTCTACCAGAAAGATTCGGGAGGCGAGAGAATGTATGAATACGATTTATTTAACAGTTTGTATGCAAAATTAAATGTTAAAGCTCTTTGGTGTAGTCCCTGTCCGTAATACAAATCCGGAGGGTAGAAGACACTTGCAGTTCCTGCCGGCGGAGCCTTCCCCCCATTGGATGGACAGGGAGAGACGCCAGGCGTCATTAGCTTCATTACTTAAACTTAGTAGCGGGCTTACATACACTATGTTGAGTGGTGATTAGCTAGACTGTCACCGTCCCACAGCTGGGACGTTTGCCATTATATTTTTAAAACAATAATATATTAGTAAAACCTTAAGTAATATTGACAAACTATATATCATTTGACAGCTTACAATCTCTAGTTCCCATATTTGGTGACTGATTTTCAAATTAAATTACAGAGGAGCCGTAATTTATCAATTTGCAACAAGAATATTTTCATACACTTAAAGGCGTGTTCAGACCTTTATTTTGAAATAGTGATGAACATGAAAAATCATGAAAAAATGGTTGAAACCTCAGTTTGTTTTCAATCATGTCAAGAGTTCAAAATATAGCATCCATTCAATTATTTTAGAAAAAAAAGGCCTGAAAATGTTTTAAATCTAAATAAAATAAAATAATAAATTCACCATTTGTGATTTGGCAGCGAGCTATAACGCACATGCGTGTTCTTTGTATGCGTTTCTTAGAGGTTGAATTCATATCAAAATCTGCCAAACTTCTCATATTACTTCTGAATAGGATGTCTCCTTCATAAATTGTATGAAAATTGTGGAAATAACGGTTCAGATCACTCAAAACGCATATAGAAATGGAGGCGCCCTTATATGGGCAGTAATGGAGTCTGGATGTGACCTAGTGAAAAAGTGTGGTACTGCGCCGAAACAAAATCTTACTGAAAGCTCATTTTTTGAGATATCAACCTAAAATTTTAAACACAACTTGTTCAGATTTTTGGCTTTGATTTTTCTGCAGTTTTAGAGTAGCCCAGGTTTTGAAAATATATATTTTATTTAAAATATGAATAATTATTTTGTTTTACATTTTACATTTCCATAAACTCAAACTTCTATAACTTTTTTTCTTTTTCACTTTCTTAATTTATTTCACTTCTACAAAAATCTGCCAAATGTCTTCTTAAAAACAAGACAAATCATACATTTATATTCCAAAGCATTCTTGAATTACAACCATTTAAGTTCGGATTGTGCATTTTCATGTTTATTCAAAAAAGGGAGTGCGACACTGAATGACGTGATATTCTTCCCGGTAGAACTTGCGCTATAGCTCCCGTTTCTTGGAAAGTGGATTCTGTTAAATAAAACATCTCCCTTTGGAGTGGACTTTGAGCTTTGTAACCTTGCAGATCTTTTTTTATGCTCAAACAGCAACAGTACACACTATCTATAATCTAAGGTTAAAAAAAAAAGTGGGAAAAGCATAATAGGACCCCTATTGTACAGTGTAACTGTATTTGACCACATGGAAAGGCTATGCTAGGCTGTCGTTAGTGGTTAATGTTAACCAAAGGTACTAGACCCTGAGGAAATCAATTATACATAGAAATGAGAATGGTAAGGAATCCCACTTACAATTCGGGTTCCATTAAAGATTATTTTAGAACTCCAGTAGATGATTAGGAAACATCAGTGAAACCATCATACAAATGATCTGGGTCTGGTGTTTACTGGTTCAATTGTGTGTGGGCCCAATATTTCTCTCAGCATGTCTGTCCCTGCAGAGGTGAAAATAAAGTATGATTCACATGTTTTACATTGAGGAGAGGAATTTGTGTTGGCAAGGTCTCTGTACACACACTGCTCAGCTGAAGAGACCGCTCAGGACCACAGACAGCGACCGACAAAACAAATCAAGAGCTCGCATACGGGAGGCATAGAACAGAAAGATAGTATAGCTGGAGGGTTACGAGAGACAGCTGCAGTCCTTCCAGCACGGAACATGTTAGAGAGGTTAAAAAAAAAATTCTGAGTTAGGTTACCAGCTGCCTTTTGATTCTGTCGGCACATTTACAGAGATTTTGCCTGATATCTGCTTATGTTATGTTAAAATATCCCTGTAAATTTACAGCCTTGCCTGAACTTGAGCAGACTTCAAGTATATGCAACTTATTCGTAGCAATACTATACTATTTTAAGCCCAATCATAAACTGTAACTTTCCTGGGTAAGCAAGCACCACTCGCACACAGTTTCTTCTTTCAAACAAAGATAATTAGTAAGTTAGTAATTTGCAGTAATTTCGAAAATCAATTAACATCAAACATGTTCTCAATCTGCCCTATACTAAAATGGCTATTTCAGCACTGCCGAGTCCCAATAAATAAATCAAAATCTTTTTTACAGATCATTGCTTGTTTGGGCGAAATAGTAATGAAAATGAAAAATGCCTTAGGAAAGCATGATACCAGTTTAATGGGCAATTCTCCATCAAATAATTTATAAGGATGACAAATGCAATTAATTTAATGATTCTTTAACGGGGTTTAACTAATTCCCATTCCTTAACACATCATTTAGTACTTTTGATAGAAGAATTGTATTTCTTTATTCTTTTACATCAGTCTGTTGGCAAATGGTGATGAGATTTTAGATTTCAGCAGAACAGATTTAACAAAATCCAAAATAAATGTTTGATTTAATAACAAAAGTTAATGCTAAAAGTATTATGAATTAATAAGAAGAACTTTTATGGAATTCATTCATCTTGGTTGAATTTAATTTCTATAACCTATATAATTTCGTCCCAAAAAAAGAAAAAAAAGAAAAAAAAAGGTAAAAAAACTTGGATTTGGATGGTGTTTTGACAATTCAGAGACACCGTACAAGCGAACGCCAAAATCCAGAACCGAAATTGGTGGTCTTGTTTTTAATGTGTTTTATCTAGAAGTAAACTTTGAATCGCTCGGGATAATCCCGCAGCTTCTTGATAAGGAGGTGGAACTCTCCTTCCTCTCTACGCAATCTCAGGATTGGATGGACCCGCTATTTCCAATATTTTTCTCTTTTTAAGAAGAGAGAGGAAAACAAATTCTACCTCACTGCTTGAAGACTCCATTTTGTATTGTTTTTTCGCAACGGATTAATTAATACGCATCGGACTCGGCGTGCAAGGTTTCTGTGCGCGACGGATTTTTAGGATGACGAATACGAAAAAACGCATACAAAAATTTCAGACTGACATTTTCAGTGCATGAGATTGTCCTGTTTTGTTGTTGCCGGTATGCCGGAGCATGAGCCCTTGAGCTTCTTGAAAGAGGGCCGTGAGCAGCAGCTCATTTGCATTTAAAGGGACACACAAAAATGGCACCCTCACAAAGTAGCGATTTTAACATGCTATAAAAATGATCTGTGGGGTATTTTGAGCTAAAACTTCACATACACACTCTGGGGACATCAGAGACTTATTTTACATGTTGTAAACAGGGGCATAAAATGTCTCCTTTAATGTATTATGAATGAACATGAATTGGTTATATTATATTTTAAAATGAACAGTAAATGCCTTAATGTAGGCTCATTAGCATAAACCTGGAGCATACACTGATTTAAACAAAATTAACTTTATTGTAATGTTACCACGCATTTAATACAATCCTCGTGAAAGGTGTGTTTGCAGCACAGAGGCTTACAAGCAAGCCAATGTCTAAACTATTTATTAACTCAAAAAAAAAAAAGTATTTATCAATTAAAATACTACTTATAACAACAAAACTACACAATTTACAAAATTTTACTAAACATTTAGAAAATTATTCAGTTCCAGTGTTTATTTTTAGTTTCTTAATTTCAATCCTAATAATTGGACTAAACTTCACTTTTCTGACAGATGATGAGCCTACAGCCTGAAGAACCGTGAAAGTCACCTCAGACGTGGTCTTGTCCGTGTTATTTTACTGATTTGAATTCTACAGCAGCTGTGATTAGTTCATCCATCAGGTTGCCATGCATGAGTCAATAAACTCAATCCAGACCATTTATGTTCTCGTCTAGTGACCTGAGAGAAAAGTTATGATCCCTTTTCATCTGCAGCTTTTGATGTGGAAGAAGTCTTGACTGGTCTATCTCATAAGAATGACAAGGAATGAAAAAAAAAACAACAAAAAAAAACCTGTGTAATTAGCCCATCAGTGTTATCAATCCCTGTGTTGCGACAGGCTCATTTTTTATCATCAATTACATTGAAAGCGTTTGGACAATGATCAGACCCTGGGCGTCTTTCTCTAGCTGAGGCGCTGTCAACGACGTTAATGGAATTTTAAATCTCCTCTGCAGGGATCCACTTAAAGAGCAAGTCCCAATTAGGGAGAGGGTAATACGGCTAATCTCACAGGAGACCACGATCAATATCCAAGCCGAAACATGGGCCCTGCTGCGGTGGAGAGTGATTTGCTCAATGGATGGATACCACCCTCAAATTCAACAGGTTTAGCTTGGAGTCTTGAAGACACTAGCCGCGTTTCCACTGCCGGGCCAGGGCCGGGCCAGGGCTAACAGCGAGCCGAGCCGAGCCAGTGGCCTGGGCCTTAAGCACCGGGCTTGCGTTTCCACTGCCGGGCCAGTAGCCCCGCAGCGCTGCCCTAAACCCCGCCCCTAACACGCCTTTCTGGATCAAACGTCATACATACAACCCAACCCATTTCAGCGGATATTATGAATTTATTTATTTTTTAAGTTAGGAAGATAGCATGTATATTAACTCACCGGCCGTGGCTGCAATAGTGTCCCGATTGTCTCGCGAGTCGCCACTAACAGAGGGACGGTGACCCAGCACGTCCATCAAGTCGAACCATGGAAAGTTCCTTTTATGAGCTCCGCTTTGTCCGTTGTGCGTTTTAATCGCCTTGAACAATACTGCGCCCGCAACTTTTTAATTTTTTCCTGAACTTGAAGCGTTGCTCGCTGAATGCTTAGCTTAGAAAGTTCAGCATTGATGTATTTTATAACGTCCTCGTTTCTTCACACACCGTCAAATTGACGTTGTACCCTTTCTTCTGCCCAAATGCTCAGTAGAGCTTTGCAGCGATTACTTTGCGCGATATAAAAAAGTGAAATGTGCATTCAGATCATATAACGTTCCATAACACCGATAAACTCCGCCTTTTACCTTGAGCACGCCTCTAGCCCGAGCTGGCCCACTTTGGCCCAAGCTATTCGACGGGCCAGAAATCCTGGCCGTTGGCCCCGAGTAAGCCCCGATCAAGCCCCGGAAGTGACAGTGGAAACGCGACTGGCTCTGGCACGCACTAGCACGGCTCGGCCCTGGCCCGGCAGTGGAAACGCGGCTAGTGATGGACTGGGACTAAAACAATAGAACAGGACTCATCACAACCAACAGCGGCCAATTCACCAATCCATCCTTCGGATGAGATGTTAAACCGAGGTCCTGACTCTCTATGGTCATTAAAAATCCCAGGATGTTCTTGGGAAAAAGAGTAGGGGTCCAAATTTGCCCATTTGCCTCCTAATCATCCATATATACTGATTAGCTTCATTACTCGGTCTCCTCTCCACCAGTAAGCTGGTGTGTGGTGGGCGTTCTGGCACAAAATGGCTGCCGTCGCATCATCCAGGTGGATGCTGCACACTGGTGGTGGTTGAGGAGATTCAATGGAAGACTCCTTCCGTATGTATAGCGCTTTGAGTACCCAGAAAAACGCTAGGCTATATAAATGTAACAAATTATTATTTTAGTTATAATACAAACTCCTCTACAACTTCCGTTCAAAAGTTTGAAAGAAGTCAGTAATATTTAGAAATTACAATTTAAAATAACTGTTTTCTATTTGGAGATATTTTAAAATGGAATTTATTGACGGCAAAGCTGAATTTTCAGCATCATTACTCTTCAGAGTCACATGATCCTTCAGAGATTATTCTAAATAATATGCTGATTTGCTGCACAGGAAACTTGTCTTATTATTATCAACTTATATGGGTGATGTACTGTAAGTTCAAATTCAACACTTCCATTTCGCATCACATCTTCGCAATTAAATTAGCAAAAAGTCCAAAATGAAAAAAAAAAAAATAGCAAAGCTGAGTCAAGCATTACATCAAGAGGCTTAAAACACATGGTAAGTTCTGTGGAAGTTTTGTGAGTCAGCATGGTCAGAGAAGAAGGTCAGTGGTTCAATATAGTTCGATCAAGGTGAGTGCAGGAGATGAGGTTGTTAAATATAGATGCAAATACAAATTATCAATACATCACAAGCAAGCAGTTATGAATCTTTTATGGGCAAAGTATACACGATCATTTCAAACCAACTCATAAGTGTGTTTACACTAAACTGAAGACTTCATAAAGGGTTTCAAAATGCACCATGCAACTTTTAGTATTGATGAGTGGGTTATAAATATTCTATGAGTTAAAAGAAACCCTAACACTCCTGGTTTAAGGATCGCTTTTCAATCGACTTGTTCTTTGCGGGGCACAATATCATATGCTTGTCAAAGTCCATAAGGGATTCAGTTTAGACTCCGAAGGACAATCGGGGGACTCATGAGAAAGTTTGTTCTGTCAAGAAATATGGAAACAGCTCAAAATTAGCTCGCCGCCATAAAAAAAGCCACAGATGGAACTATAATTCATTTATCCACTGACTCTCCTCTTCAATTTTAAATGAAACTTCGTTGACTTTCATGTTTGAGGAATCTTCTCTCCACAGAGTGCAATCAATACTACCAGACAACAACATGAATTATTGATACGTATATCCATATTTCCTCGGTCTACGCTGCCGCTGAGAGCTACGGCCTCATTATGAGGAGACTATGCTATGCTATGAATGGTTTAGCGCTAGCAGGCTAAACGCGGCATCTTTCGATAGATTAAGCTCCATTAAAACTGCTTCAGCGTGACATGCTCTTCAAGGTGCCATCGCACTGTCAAGGACACGGGCATAATGAGCCCAGACTTTATTTTCCCATTAAAAGAAGCCTGAGAGAAGAAAGGTGAGGGCACACAGCCAGCCGTTTGGTAAAGTGCAGTTTAGCAGCACAACGAAGCCAATCTGTCAGTCATACAGTTATGCCCGACAAGATCGTTGTGTGTATTGAGAGAACTTACTGACACCTGAATGTGTCTCATTGAGATGTATGACAAAAGTTTTGACCTCACAGGCACTCGGTAGACTACCCGAAAAACACATTCACACTCAAATCCTCCCAAAAGACGTCAAAACAAACATCTAAAACAAGTTTTAAATTAGGAACATTTCAGCTGTTTTCAAACAATGTTTGACCAACAAAAGTTAGCTTTTAGCGTGCTTTCACACTTGTCAAACTTTTGGTGACGATTGACGTTAGAGTTAGGTTCGTACGGATGATGTGAACGCTGATTTCCAAACTTGGGTGCGCAACCTCGAACCGTAGAGTCTGCATAAAAAGTGTGGTCTGGGGTATGGTTCATGTGAACTCAGTACGATTCGCTGCTGATATGAATGCAATCGTGTTAAATCATGGAAGTGAACCGCTATTGATGAAGTTTGATTTGATTAAAACTGTGTGTTTGTGTGTTCTCTTCTCACTCACTTTCCTGATAAGCACGACTGACGCTCTGAAAGCAGAGAGAATGTATGGCCATGTTTACACCTGGTATTAAGTACCACTTCCAGAGGTAGTGGAAAACACATTTGATCAGATTGCTTTCGAAATGTAAATGCTCACGTGGTCAAATGCATTCGAAGCGCTTGCCAGACGGGATTTAATCTTTGTCGGCTGAAGTTTGGCTTGAAGACGAAAAACACACCAAGTAAAATGTTCCATTCCTGGTTTCTAACACACACATTTATAGCGTTCGGCGTGGTCTTGCGGCTAACAGAGCAGAAACAAAAGCTCCGTATGTTTTTACGTCGTCAGTTAATTGAGAATCTACATGGAATATCTGTACTCATGTCACACTGCAGGACAATTTAAAATCAACAAGTCACGGCAAATTGATAATTAAAAATGCTAAACGTTACAGTACCTAAATTGCACTTTTGAAAAAAACATAAATTTGAACATAAAATCTTGATTACAACAAAAACTTCCATATTAAAGTTTGGTATTGGAGTTTACTTAGAGAAAGTTAGCTAATTGTGTTGGGATGCCAAAAAAGACTGAAGTGCTGAACATCAACTAATTTTGCTGCAGAAATGACCTACCTTTAAAATGTACCCACAAAAAAAATCACTGTATAATACGCACACTGCACGCGCACACACATATAAATAGCTACACACAGTCTAGCGAATGTTTATTCCCACTGTATTCTATCTGAAGCTCTCCATACACTCCTGGTCATTAGTAATTGTATTAATCAACACAATGTAATCAACTTTTTACTAATGATCGTTCCGTCTCGTTAAGGGCCTTCCTCATGTTTTATTGAACATCCAATTAGATGGAGCATTCAGCGGTTAATTAGCATGCTAGGGCTCATGTTGTTGTTGTGGGCTCCCACTGTGTGTCAAACAGAGATGTGAAAGGATTTACCAGGGGACGCTTCTAACTCGCAGTACTGTATTTGAATGCCCTACTTCAACTTCAACATCTGTGCTATCACAAAACCACATTAAGCTTATTGTGAGGCTCAACACAGTATTTACAATAATTCTACTGGTATCCCAGCTCTGTTTATAACTTTCCATAGTTATTTACATAGAACATTGTGCTCATATATGCCTTAAACTAATTTACACATATATTTTTTATAACATGATTATATAACATGTACTGACGATATTGAAAAAAATCCTTAGCTTTTAGTTTATGATAATTTTTTAAAGTTATAAAGATAAGAAAGATATGATGAGATAAAAGGAAAAAGCCTTTAAAAGCTGGCACTGCTAATTATGTTAACACTTGTCTCGCAAATTGCTTTCTCATTCAAGTTGCTCATGGATAGCAGCACCTGCTACAAATATAATCATACAATGACAAAAAAAATAATATATAATAGGTGGAAGCTGTCATGTTTCTGATTCAGTGGTATTTTTTACTGCCTGTACTGATGAGTGTTTTAGATGTTGTTTTTCATGTCAGAGATGACTCATGTCAATTGGAGGTCATCTCACAGATTGACCTGATGTCTGGTCAGTGACTGAGGATTAGAGACATAATATGATCATAGAATAACGTGTCTGTTTTCATATCCGTGCAAACAGAACTTATTATTTTAAGCTCATATTATGGGTGGAAAAAGGTCAAGGCTTGTCCCACAAGATAAAACACAACATGATGAAATTGAATTTTCCTTCAGTTCCCTTTTGCCTTGTTGTTCTTCACAACAACAAAAAAAAACAAAAAAAATGGAGAGGCATCAGAAAGCACATAGGCTGGGAAAGAAAGGGGGGATAGAAAAAGAAGCAAAAATGCAAAAGAATGTATGAAAGAAAGGATGAATCTTAAAAGGCGTCAAAAAGCATGAAAGACCAAAAGAAAAAAAGAAAAAGAGCAAAAAGAAACAATTGAGAAAGAACCAAAGAAACGTGCAAAAGAAATCAAGAAAGAGCAAAATAAAGAAAGAAACAAGATCAAAACAGAAAGAATCAAAGACAGATCAAGATAAAAAAACAAGAAAGATCAAAAGAGAAATCAAGAAAGACAAAATAAAGAGTCAAGAACAAAATAATTAAAAAATAATAAAATACAAATAATAAAGAAAGTAGGGGTGTAACAATACATCGATATGGATCGATGCATCGATCAAACGTCTAACGATACGATGCCACACATAAAATATCGATTATTTTGACACTCTCCACATCCTCACATAACTTTTCTCAGCTGAAATAGACACCGCACACCTGACAAGATTGACTGAACCCATAGATATAGGACTGAACCATAGACTGTAAAAAAATATGGACGTAGTGTCCGTGACGTCACCCGTAGGTTTCTGAAGAGCGTTTTTGAAGCCTAAAGTGGGCGGGGCCGGCCGTCGCCATCTTGGCAGCGCGTCACCTCTCGTCACTCCCGGATAAAATCATAGACAGTAAAAGAAATGGACACAGCGACCCCATTGATTTCAACGGAGAAGACTTGAAGCCCGATTTTTGCACTTCCTGTCTGATGTCTGAGCGACTGCGCAGGCTCAAACTGAGCGTGACGACAGTCTGATTGTTGAAAATCTTCTAGTAGCTGTGCCAAGACAAATCTGAATCACCTAATTCCTCTAAAACGTTGTTGAAATATTTTGTCCCGTTGCTTTTATGGACTCTCTATTTATGGGCTTCTACCTTGACTTTGTGCCTTCATGTCCCCCTGATTGCCTCATAGACAGTAAAAGATTGCCGTGAGCTTCTCCTCCTGTCTATACGGTAATGTCTCTATTGCGACAGAAAGTCCCGTGGTTATGACGCAATCTTTAGCCTATTTTTACAAAAACGGCATCTACGGGGTCGTAACGTAAGATAAAAAGTAATGGAGCATTTTATACATTGTCGTGTTTCTTTAGAAATAAATAATCTACAAATTAAGCCTTTGGACGCCTCAGATGTAAAGTTATTCGCAGTCAAAGTGACGCCAAAATGAATGGGAGTCAATGGGATGCTAACAGCAGGTGAAGTTCTGCTACAATGGCGGCTCCCGCGAGGCTTCAACTTCCGGCTGATGGATTACCCCCTTGGATAAAATAAAATGGGCAAAGAGGTGTGACGTGGCTGGAGCTGAGGTGCTAATGCTATTCATAGATTTCATGTGACGTCACACAGTGGAGCGGCCGCCATTTGTAGGACCGAATTGCAACATGCCGTCTATCTGCTGTGCTGTAAACTGTGATAACAGCAAATCACAAAGAAATGTTGAGAAATTAACATTGACCTGGAAATTTAAATAAAAGTAAAATTAGCAAATTACAGGTTAGCTAGCTAAATTAAAACATGTAGTTTACAATTGGAACACGTATTCTCACAACCTTATTCTAGACCGCTATCTATATTTACATTATAACCTTAGTTATACGTTTGGCTGAATGATGTTGTTGTTACCTGCTTCAGTATGCTAAACTACTTCTCACTGTTTCTGCCTTAATGCATTGTTTAAATTAATAGATTATTAGCTAACTGCATGATTTATATACATTGCTGAAATGCATTACTCGGACACTCTAAATTGTAATGTAGACACATGCATTTTCTGAAAAGCTGCTTTGAAATATTGTGAAAAGCGCTATACAAATAAATGAGAATTGAAAATAAAGGTGTCCAAACGTCACTGATAATACAAGAGATATGTGCTTTACCGACATTATTAGCAATTCAGTTCAGCGATGCTTTTATGTTCAGCGATTACTGGTGTAACGTTAATATTGCTTGATTAACAGAGTGCTTACCCTTCCTGTTATCAAGAACATTTTCTTCATGGGGGCATTTAATACAACACTAAATCATAAATCAGATATACCTGTACAATAACATTACGATGTCCAGCAATCAATGTAAATAGTACATATAGTTGTTGTTTAATCAAACTCAACATCTGACTTATTTACATATGTACTTTGATGGTCCAGTGGCGGAACTTTTGCCAAGCGTGTCAGAGGTTCTGGGTTCTAATCCGCCATCGTACCGTTTTTTTATTAAAAAACCCTTATTAAAATCGATTATGTTTATCAGTGGTTGTAAATCAGTCAGGAACACATTTGTGTGCATTTTATTTTGTGATTTCACTGGATTAAAGCGCGCGTCCGTGTGAAGACTGTGCGGTGTGCGCGAGTCACGATAGAACACTGTTTCTGCACCACTGATCCAGAGTCAACAAGCACTTTGATCACTTGATTTAAAAAACAACACATTTCAGCGTGCTAGATCACCTCTTATTTTACTTGTATTTATGTGTATTGGTATCCGTGCCGCGAGATGTTTCAAAAGTGGTGGGGACATGGAGAGGGATTGTGGACGAGGTAGATGTAAATGTCAGCAAACGTAAAATTTGGCAAGTTTTTACTAGACTTTAGTGGAGTCAGCAGTTCGTTTAACAGTAAATACGGATCTATACCTAAAGTATCTATTTTATTTAAATACCGTTGCTTTTCATCTGTGCTATTTAAGTGTGCAACATCTTTCCGATCACCAGGGAGAGATTATGCGATTTACCGCAAAGGTCCTAAAGATGGCGGCCACAACAAAAAAGTCACGTGACTGAAATCCATGAATATGCTACTGGCCTCGCGCTAAAGTGACAGCTGATTGAAGAAGTAAAGCCAATAGTTAAAGTTCATGTTTTTGCCCTTCGAAACATTATAATAGTTAAAAGACATAACTAAAAGTGAGACTGTATATCGTGATGTATTATTATTCTGCTATAAAAATGTATTATCATGCAGAAACTTACAATATTGCTCTGAGCTTGTGCGTGTGACAGTGATTCATGCGCACACATGTCAGTCAGCAGGGCATCGCAGGTCAAGTTCGAAAAGAGCTTTATTCAGTCCATTTTAAAATCTGAATTTGGCCGCCTCTCAATTTCTCAAATGGGTTAAACCAATTTATTACCTCAGAAGTTCGAGTAAATGCACTAGAACACTCATTCAAGGGTGTGCATCTACTGGATGGACGGAGAGAAAGCACTGACACCTGCAGGATTTCATCTGACGGTACTTTTTATTTAACACTAAAAAGTTAAATAACCATATCTGTTCCGTGAGAACAACAGTACCGCATTACGAGTGTGGTCTCTATATCTATAGATGTTTTTAGCAACGAAATTGTCAGACATCCATTAACGTTAGTGCATGCGAGGAAAACAATTGGAAATACAGCGCTGGTTGTTCTCTCCATACTCGACAACGACGCCATCCAATGGCGTGGGCGAAGGTATAATGCGTGTATTAAATTGTATGAAATAATCCCTGAAGAAAAAAAATCCCTGACATTAACAGACAGCAAACAAACGGCCGCAATCCACCTGTCACTCAAGTGGTCACGCCCTTAAATATACAGGCTTAATATAATTTAAACGGATGAGTTGTAAAAAAATTCACCCCCCTCACAGTTGTCATGAAGGGCAAAATAAGCTATAAAGACCAAAATCACTTTTTGCTCCAGGCTGCAGGGCCGGCGCTAGCCATTTGGGTGCCCTAAGCACAAATGCTTGGTGGTGCCCCCCCCCCCCCCCCCCCCCCCCACCCACTCACCCCCTCACCCACCCACTCACCCAAGGAATAACAACCATTCAGAATTTCTTAGTCTGATGAAGCACAATATAATAATTCTGTACATAATTGATATATGTGTGTGTACTGTGTATAATTATTTTGTATATATATAAATACACATTTGCATTTATGTATTTAAGAGATATTTGTTATTTATATATAAAATATTTAAATTTATATATAATATAAATTATATATAAATATATACAGTATATACATGCAAATATTTCTTAAATATATACGTGCATATGTGTGTGTATTTATATATACAAAATAATTATACACAGTACACACACATATATCATGTAGACACAAACTTTTATTTTGGATGCGATTAATCTTTTCCCAGCCCTAATAATTTGACAACTCTGTGAATATGAAAATATACAAACACTGAGATTGTGTTTTTTTTTTTTTTTTTCTAATTGCAGTTTCACCAACAGATGTCGCCCTTGGGCCTTGGCCTATGAACCTCTTGAAAATGACCGCATTATCCGCATAAAACAACAACGAAAAAACGTATCTAAGCGGTCTTCCTTTTCTCCCCAAACAAACTAGCTGCATCTTAAACAGGCCAAGTTTCAAAATTTTCCGGGGGAGAAAGCCCCGGACCCCCGTTAAAATAAAAGATTCAACATGCAGGGCTAAAAAAGCCCCGGATCATTTCATTTGCACTACTAGCGACGCCCCCCCTGGACATGCATACACGACGCAAGGGCGCCCGCGCTACAAAACTAACATTTTTATTTAAAACATTGTCTTGCCTGCAAAGCGACGCGCGAGTATCATCCCGCTGTCTATTCTTTTTCCTTTTTTCGCCCCCGACTCTTGGTGCCTTTTCGAGGCCATGTCTGAGGTCGGTGTCTGCCAAATTTGACATTGATTGAGGCATAATCGAACAGACCACTGGGAGGTGGGGAAGGGGGGGCACCAGAGGGAGACGAAAAAGGAGATTCACCTTTTTCTCGACTAATTTGGTCTAGGCCTATATTACTTTTGAATTGCTTTTGTATATTAACATGCTTTAGACATATTTTATTTGTTATTTATACTAGTAGCCTATTGTGATGATTTTTCACGACCCAGATTTTTTGGTGCCCCCCCAAGCACTTGGTGCCCTACGCGCAGCGCGTGATGTGCGTGTGCGGAGCGCCGGCCCTGCCAGGCTGTAAACATTCTGCTGTAAAATTGGGCATTTTAACATGGGGGAGACTTCCGTGTTGGTTTCAAGAGAGAGATAGGGAGGTCGCCGCTTGGATTGAACCCACACGTCCGTTTTAGCGAATCAGCGCGCAGTATTCAGGTCCGGTGACAATGTAGTTAGTTAGTCACTGTCAGCCACTTCGAAAAGACGCGCTAAAGTGATCGAGGATGGATAATTTCAACGAACTTAATAAACCCGTGATATCTTCTTCGGGGCGTAAAAAGGAAAATAAAACTGAAACTTTTTTACGAAACCCTGCTAAAGCAGACCGTTAATGTTGAGGGAAAAGCTCCCTGTATTGCGTGTAATCACAAAAAAAGTGTGTCAGGCGTCTACGTCAGATGAGGAGATTAACGATACAACGATTAACCGAGTGTTTTATTATGTTTCATAGCAATTACTTGGTTTTGTTTATCTCTGAAACATGAAATGTGGAGTTATCCGCTTTTGCCAAAAAAACCTAACATTTAATATATAAAAAACATTATTTCAATTAACTTTAATTTTGTAAGTTACCTGTGTTTTTTTAGTTATTATTACTTAATCAAAACAACCCAGCTGCAGTTTGATCGATACTACTTGGAAGGCACAATAATAATACAAAAACATAATGAACAAGTTATCTGTTTTTGCAAATGAACTCTTCTGTTGTAAAAAAAAAACAGCTAAAGACAGTACTTTTTAGACAAGCTTTCAGTTGACTGAGCAATTATTTTTTTCTGTATGATGTGTCTTAATTGTTATTATTTTGTTAAACTTCCCATGTAAAGCACTTTGTGATTTTATCTGTGATAGGTGCTATATAAATAAATTTTACTTAATTTTTTTTACTTAAATGTCCCAATTAGGAGAGGGTGTGCAATTTTCAAAGAGTTTAATTAAACGTTCATGTTATATATTTTGGTTGCTTTTGTGAGTTAATAAACGTAACTGCTTATGTAAACTTGGCACATAATATCGATAAATCAATCGATATAGCCCTGAATCGAATCGTACGTATTTTGAGGTATCAGCAAATATCGTATTGCCGGCTGAGAGAATCGATATTGTATCGTATCGTGATGAACTGTCTGATTTACACCCCTACAAGAAAGTGTGGATGACAAATCAAGAAAGAGAAAAAGAAAAGAAGAATCAAGAAAGAGCAGAAGAGAAAGAATAAAGAGTAAACAAAGAGAATCAAGAAAGAGTGGAAGACAAAGAACTACATAAAGTAACAAGAAAAAGCAAAAGCAAGAAAGTGCAGAAGGAAAAAAAAAATCAAGAAAGAGAAAAATGAAAGATTAAAAAAATGACAAAAGTGCAGAAGACAGGAAAACACACAGAGACAGATATGCATTTGCTGGACTGAACCTTCTTGGATTCAATACAGTCTCAGATTTTGTACCTCTTGTTTATTCAAGCACAGAGCCACATGAAGTGTCAGTGTAATTCCCACAAGTGCGGTCACAGATGGGCTCTGTCCCCAGACACCAGCGAGAGGAACCGTCCCCCTCGGGACCGTACCTTCAAAATACAGGTCCCCGAAACAAAGCATCGGCCATTAGTTTCACTCACTTCACACCTGGCTGGCATGAGAAAAAAAAAAGTGGTTTTCTATTTCATGTTGGACTTGCGCTTGAAATAAGGCCAATGTTGAGGGGACAACAATTTCTGAGAGTGGAATATCGCCCGTCTGCTTCTATGGAGAAAGGAGCCGCTACCTTCATGGCTCATGATAAATGAGAGCAGTCCAGAGAAAACGGGAAATAAATGCTTCAGAAAATATTGCTTTACAGAGCTCAATGGGCTGACTTCTGAAATGATCGTTATTTATGAGCAAAGGGCCGGCCAGATGACACAGAGAATTATTTTTGGTATATTTCATGCAACGGGATAGCAGTGGAAACCAGACGTGTACGGTCAGTACGAGAGATGGCTGGATTGGAAGGAGGGGTGAATAAAATTGGTCAGTGAGCAGAACAGGCAGAGAAAAAAATAGAAATCAATAACCAATCTACAAGAGAAAAAAAGGAGCCCTCGGAGTATCGTACGGAGAGGTTATCATAGCAGCGCCTGTAAATGAAGAGTCCTTCACTCTAAGAACGGTTCCACAGGGTTAGCGGGGTCATGGAATGGCTGTCACCATCTTTACGCTTACATTAAAGTCTTTCCAGCTGCTATATGCTCAACACAGCAAACTGACAGCAACAATGTGTGTTAATGTGGTGACTGGCAGCAAGTGTTTCCACCTCAATGGAGATATTGAACACTTGGAGTTGTGGTAGATTAAATTCAGAAACTCTGTGCCTTTCAATGTTTTTCGATATTAAACTAATCTTACTTGGAGCTATTATTTTAACATGTCTTCAAAATGTATTTTCAGAATGTTCCACTATTCAATATATAGTTCCAATCAATGTAACTTAAGCTCAAGAGCTCAAATGACTAACTGCTTCCAGAGTAAAATAAAATAATAATAAAAAGAAAATGAAATTAAATAGAATAAAATAAAACTGGAATAGAATAGAATAGAATAGAACAGAACAAAAAAAATGAAACAATAGAAATAATAATTTAATGAAATTAATTGGAATAAAATAGAATAAAATAAAGTAGGGTGAAATTAAACAGAATTAAACAAAATGAACTGGAATAAAACAAACTAAAATGATAAAAGGAAATTAAATTAACTGGGATAAAATATAATGGAATAAATTGGAATGAAATTAAATGGAATGAAATTAACTGGAATAAAACATTAAAATTAAAAAGTCCTTGACTCCTTACATTATAAAAGAATACAGAGTGCATTTTGCCTGAATCATTGTTTGAAAGATATGTCAGAGTTTCTAATAAAATCTATTTGACTGAGGAAACCACAGTCTCTAACGTTATTCATATGTAAATACGTTATTAGACAATGGACAGATACACACACAATACCCAAAGCACTCATAACCACCACACACACACACACACACACACACACACACACACACACACACACACACACACACACACACACACACACACACACATTACAGCCTATACACTACATGCACACAAATCAATACACCACATGCCATAACAACACACACAGACACAGTCACTTTTTCAAGAGTTGACAGTTATGAAGTCATGTTAATGAGTTTCACTTCTCGATTTAATCTAAATTAATATCAGTAATAAACTAGATTGAGACTCTGCACTGATTATAAATGAAGAGTCGGGGATGATCAGTCCTCCAAGAGTCAGAAAACATTTACTGTAGAATGATCAGAATTAATCCTGCAAATCTGTTTACCTCTTTGTTTTTCTCAAACTCTGTTTCTCCATTTCTGAGATTTGAACTCTAAAGTTGAAATCGCAGCGTCTTACAGTCAACATAAAACGATATTCACAGCCCATTTTCCTACCGTGGATATTCATTGAGAAAGAACATGATTTTAAGGGCTGAAAAATAAGAGGTAGAAATAAATGCTGTCAGTCTACTAATCCAGACAATACTGGTCAAAGAATATTTATGTTAATAACCGATAGCTCTGTCTCTAAATTCTGATTGGATGATCCACATTTTAAAGTCATTATAAAATCTGATACATAAATTCTGTATCAATGCCCCAACTTCGTATATCTCATATGACCTAATTTTATGCTAATGAAAAATTGTTGAACAAATATTTTTTATTGAACACTGGTGTCTTTCATCACAGGATTGTTGCTGTTGTTTTATAGTAGCAATAAGCCTAACAATAACCCTTAAGCATTGTAAAACTCATAGTTACACTCAGCTGGCTCATGTGATTTTATAGCTTGTGTTTAGACACATAAAGAATAACATTAATATGGCTGTAATATTCTCTTGAACTGTTTTACCCCAGCTCAGTGGAGTGAGTCTCGCCGGATGTGACCTGAACTGCCTCCTGAAAGCTGGTTTGGATTCAATCCAGCCTTTCAACATTTCTTTTCATGCCATCCACTGGGTTTAGTGATGAAGACCTCACCACCTCGGTCCTCGTGCGATCAGAAGCAGAGACAGAAGAAACAGCAGCTGTAAAATCCCCAGAGGAGACAGAGAGGAGAGAGGAGGTGTGAACAGCTCTGATGTGAGGAGCCACATGTGGGATCCACAAAAAGTTGAATTTGGCACAAGACCTTCTTAAGAGACTATGCCAAAGCTTGTGGGAGAGACACTTTAGAAATTAAGACGTGAGCTATAGGAGGAAACAAGAGGGTCAAAATAACTAAAACATAAAAACAGGAAATAAATGGGTGTTTCTTGACTCCTACAGTGAGATATGGCTTTAATTAAATGGAACTATGAGGTTCTATAAAGTGAACGGCTTCAAATATAAACACATTTCAAAGGAAACAATAAGAAAAAAAAGGAAAATACATTTTATGGCTTTTCTGAGAATTGTTTGATAAGAGATACACTATAAGGCCCTTACAAACATTTACCATGCATAGTAAGCAGGATTAAACCAAAATATTATAGATACATAATAAAGTAATTGCTCTGTAGAATAATAATACACTGATAATTTATCCATTTCAAAAGTTTGGGGTCAGTAAGATTTTTTTTTTTTTTTTAAGAAATAAATAACTTTTTTCAGAAAAGATGCTTTTGCATTGTTTAAAAAATCAATGTTTCTTGAGCAGCAAATCAGCATATTAGAATAATGTCTGAAGGATTTTTGACTCTGAAGTCTGGAGTAATGATGCTGAAAATTCAGCTTTACATCAATAAATACCATTAAAAAACATTCAAATAGAAAAGAGTTATTTTAAATGTTAATATTTCTAAATATTACTGTTTGATTGTATTTTTTGAAATGCATGCAGCCTTGGTGAAAGAGACTCAAAAGCATGAAAAATATTTAAGCTTTTAAAATCTCATTAAATACTATTATATTACTATTAAAATTTAAAGGATTAAATAATCCAAAATAAAACAGGAGCTCCAATAATGACAAAAGGCACCATTACATCTTGCCCTACATCGCAGCTTTCAAACCAATTTCATGTTTGCATCTTTTTAAATGTCATGACACGTCGCGTAAGGTTTGACGTCAATGACAATCGGTCGAGAAGTGAGAACTGATGACTTTTGATGTTGCTGATGTCAAACCTGACCAGCCATATTTATATGAATATGAACAAAAACTATTTTAGAGCTACGACAGAGCAAAACAGCATTTATGGAGCTCAGCAGCAACTGATGAAATTTTTTTTCACTTTTGCCTGAACTATTCTTTGATACTTTTTATACTTCTTACTTGGTCATGGTCTGATGAAATGGTGCTGTTCTCAGCGAATGTCTCAACACAACAGTGTGAGACTAAATTAACCTCAGGACGAACACTGCTGCCCCACTGAACACATGCAGACTTGTTTGGTACGTATTACCAGAAATTCTTCTGTGAATGTCTAAGTAACACTAACACTTTTATCCAAAGCAACACACAACACATTTATTACAGGTTAAGATCCTGTAGTAACCTGAGGTTAAAGGGTTAGTTCACCCAAAAAATGAAAATTCTGTCATTAATTAATTATTCACCCTCATGTTGTTCCAAACCAGTAAGACTTTTTCAACTTCAGAAACACAATTTAAGAATTTTTGATGAAATCTGAGAGATTTCTGTCCCTCCATTGAAAGCTAAGCAACTGACACTTTGACGCTTCAATTATTTCATAAAGAGATTGTAAAACTAATCCATATGAATTGCGAGGTTTTAATCCAAATTCTCTGAAGAGACTCTGTCGCTTTATATGATGAACAGATTTCATTTAGGCTTTTATTTACATATAAACATTCATCAACTCACACATCAGTTGTGGTAAACGGAAGCTCAAGCATGTTTGCTGGACGTGCGAAAACCAATGAGGTTCATTCTCGTGTTACGCAGCACGTTTGAGCTTCTGCAAGAACCAATGAGGTTCATTCTAGTGTTACGCATCACGTTTGAGCTTCTGTAAGAACCAATGAGGTTCATTCTTGTGTTACGCAGCACGCTTGAGCTTCTGCAAGAACCAATGAGGTTCATTCTTGTGTTACGCAGCACGCTTGAGCTTCTGCAAGAACCAATGAGGTTCATTCTAGTGTTACGCAGCACGCTTGAGCTTCTGCAAGAACCAATGAGGTTCATTCTCGTGTTACGGAGCACGCTTGAGCTTCTGCAAGAACCAATGAGGTTCATTCTTGTGTTACGCGGCACGTTTGAGCTTCTGCAAGAACCAATGAGGTTCATTCTTGTGTTACGCAGCACGTTTGAGCTTCTGCAAGAACCAATGAGGTTCATTCTTGTGTTACGCAGCACGCTTGAGCTTCTGCAAGAACCAATGAGGTTCATTCTCGTGTTACGCAGCACGCTTGAGCTTCTGCAAGAACCAATGAGGTTCATTCTTGTGTTACGCAGCACGTTTGAGCTTCTGCAAGAACCAATGAGGTTCATTCTTGTGTTACGCAGCACGCTTGAGCTTCTGCAAGAACCAATGAGGTTCATTCTCGTGTTACGCAGCACGCTTGAGCTTCTGCAAGAACCAATGAGGTTCATTCTCGTGTTACGCAGCACGTTTGAGCTTCTGCAAGAACCAATGAGGTTCATTCTAGTGTTACGCATCACGCTTGAGCTTCTGCAAGAACCAATGAGGTTCATTCTAGTGTTACGCATCACGCTTGAGCTTCTGCAAGAACCAATGAGGTTCATTCTAGTGTTACGCAGCACGTTAGATATGATCTATGATGACAGAATTTTCTTTTTTGGGTGAATTAACCCTTTAAGTGTTTTGCTCAAGGATCAAACTTTCAGGTTCACACCAGCAATCTTAAACCATCCCAACTACAAAGAGGCCAGTGTTTTGTTAAAGGGGTCATGACCAAAGTCAAGAAACCAAATTTTCCTTGATCTTTTGGTATTTAAGAGGTCTTTGTACCATTAAAACCTCCTGTAAGTTTCATAGCTTAAGACGTCCTCCCCATTATAAACGAACCAATTATTTAATCAAGCTCTAAATACAGCTCGTTCTAGATCCTCTGAACTTAGTGACGTCACGGTACGAAGTGACGTACCAGTCGTTTGCATATGACCGCCTCCAGCGCAAGACAACTACGACTCATTTGACATCATCGCATGCGTTGACGTGCAGCGAGGGGGTCTGTTTACAAGATGACTGCGATGCCACGCGGATGTGCTCTTCCTGCTGTGGACAAACAACATGTTTGAATGCTGCCTAACGATCCAGACGTCAGGGAAAGCAGTTGGATGCAGTTTATTTGCAGCATATGCAGCCCGCCAAAGCCTTATTTGTTCGGTGAGTGATGTAGATGAGTGTGACAGGGCGCATGTTACTGAAAGAACGACAAGAGAGAGAGAGAGAGAGAGAGAGAGAGAGCCCCGGCCGCGCGCGCGGCTTCAAACTGTCTTGCTCTCCCTCTCTCTCTCCCTCGCGCATATGAATCAAAATCAATTGAGAATTGACACGATGGTAAATGATCGGAAGACCGAAGTTTCACGTGGCGGAGAATTGTATAGCCTACATGTGATACAAAATGATTAACGTTAATAATTTATACATAAGCAGCACTTACGTTAGCCAATCATAACAATGGGCGTTAACACTGAACTTTTAAAGGGAAACACCTCCAAAACAGACTATTTGAATCAGAGGGGGAGAAACAGGGTGGGAAAAGGTCATAAATCACTACATTTTTAAATTGTTTTGTACAAAAAACTATAGTAATACTATAATTGCACATAAGGGAGCATAATAAAAAAATAAAAAAAAACATGTCATGACCCCTTTAAGGAATACCAGCAGTAGAGTTTAAAAAGAGCAATGAAAACGAGTCCTGGCAACCTGCTCGCTAAGGATTCAGGGAATGCAGACAAGCTTTTCAGTGCAACCTTGACTAGGGTGAGCTACTGTATAGAGGAGTGTTGCAGACCACACTACACCCCTTGGGCTGGACTGTGTCAGTGCACAGCTCTCTGCAGGGAAAATAGACAGAAAAAGAGAGAGACTGCCAGTGGCAAAAATGGGAAATGAGACAGGAGAAAAAAGGGGGAAAATGAAGGAACAAAAAACCCAAAAGGCCATTCCAGGAAATCATGGTTTGGTGAAACATGCCTGAATAGCCTGTCTCATGTTATTTAAACGTTTTAATGAAAGTAAAAAATGCCCAGCCTATGTCTGTTGGGAAAAATGAAACAGAACTTTTACAAAATTAGTCAAATTAGCAAATCGGTCTTAATTTAATTTTGTACTGAAATATTACATGACAACATTTCTGCCTTGATCATTTTTAATATCTGTGCTCAGTCAAGGTCTTGGTCCCATCTCAGTACGTTAGGCTTTATAGGTTATGTCATTTCCTTTTCTTGACCAGGTTCAGTGATCTCAGGAGTCCAGTTTACAATGAAGGAGCCACAATATCACCATTTATCTTTCTGATTCCAAATCAGTGTAGGCTGATGATATGGAGGTCTTTCCCTTAGAAGGATGAATCACTGCAGCATGAAGAACAGAATTTCCAGACCATTTCCTCCCTTTGATTGTGCCGTTATGTTCAGCCCCATAATAGATTGTTGTGTATCATAAATCTCTTCTTTTCCTCCCCCGTCTGAGATCCTTTACACAATGTGGCTTATGGTATCTCAGATCTTCCCCAATAGGTATATATTATTATTATACAGGTAGAATATAAATATGCATTGGGCTTTGTGGCCCAGTCAGTCAAAAAAAAAAAAAAAAAAAAAAAAACAGGCACGCAATCCTCCTAAACAAGGTCCAGAGATAGCCAAGGCTTTATGATTTGTGCCGAAATGAAGTCCAAAGATAACAGAGACTTACAACACCCACAGAGAAAAATTTCCTTGTGACAGTGTAGTTTCAATTATACAATTTTGTTATGCTTAGATTTCAAATTGTTTTGCTACTTTTTAATCATAGCCTCTGGAATTCATGCAACTGTCAAGTTGAAAAAGCTTATATCAGGCATTAATCAAATCTATACTTCTGTAAGCATTTATACTGTACAGGCTGCTATGACAGGACACATATCAGACAGCAAAAGATGTCAGATCATGTGAAGACATTACATAAAGCCTCTGGGTGAGTCTGACACTGACCCCTGACCTCTTTAAAGACGATCTGAGGGTTGGCTCCCAGAGAGAATGGCCCTGGAGGGAAGGGAGTCATTTTTATGCTCTGCTGGAAGGCATCTCTCTCTCTCTCCGTCTCATGCACCCCTTCAGGCAAGAAACACAACAAGAGTGATGGTATACTGGAGACCGGGGAGAGTTTTGTTCTTCTGTTACTCTCTGAGGTTTTTCTGTGCTCAAACTTTGAAAAAAAAAAAAAAAATCCTATATTTGGGCAAATCTCATTCCCCCTCCCAACCCAACCCAACCCATCCCATCCCATCCCTTCAATAAATAAATAAATTATATAAGTAATAAAAAGAAAGAAAGAAAGAAAGAAAGAAAGAAAGAAAGAAAGAAAGAAAGAAAGAAAGAAAGAAAGAAAGAAAGAAAGAAAGAAAAAGTAATAAAGCAAGTAAAGGAGGAAGAAATATATTCTCTGTGCAATGAAAATAAAGATCACCATTGGACCCTTGTGAAAATGTGACAATATTTTCAGGACAATTTTCATTACTGTAATGCACAATCCACACTAGGCAACATTTGAAGTGGATCAAAACCTTTCATCAAAGTTATACATGAATTTTGAATTAGACCCGTTCTTGTCGATTTTTAGATAAGCGATTTTTAGATTGAATCAGCACGATTTACTGCAAAGTCAGAACCAGCACAAAAGTGGATGTTTCTTACTTGTTCAGACATTTTCCGGTGAAAATTCTTATGTTGGTCATACTTCCAAAAAGAGTAATCTGTGATTGTGAATGCCAGTGTCCACACCGGCGCGGTGACTAACAGCTGCACACTCTCCTGAAACATCGTGTTCATCCGCGCTGTGCCGTGTCGAGGGTGTTAAAGTACAACTCACGTAAAGGTGATAATTGACAATTGCGAATGACTGCAATTGCAGATTTCGAACAGAGATGGCGACAAAGAGGAAAAACTGCGGACTGCAGCTTTAAATTATAAAGCATTAAATAGCTATTTTAAAGCATAATAATTGTAGCATTACTATAATTTAAAATTAAAATAAATTTAGTTACATTTCAAAAATATAATACAATAAAATATTACAAATATGAATGGAATAATGTAATATAATATAGTATAAACAATATAATAATATAATATAACAGTGTTTCCCATAAAGTGATTTTTTTGTGTGTGTGTGTAGCAGCCAGCCACAATATCAACATTGATCCCGGACCCCCCTAGAGGCCCACCCACCAGTTTCACAAAAATCCTGTGGGAAACACTATATGATATAATATAATATAATATAAGCCTAATGTCACAACGCAAAAAAATACTAACATTACATTACATTTTCTTTATGCAACATATTATTTCTTTTTTTTTGGGGGGGGGGGGGGGGGGGGGGGGGGGTTTGTAGCTTTGAAATCTACAACTTATCCTCAAACTGTAAATGATTATTTTCTTGAAAATGATGTTTAAATAAAATAAACAACGTGCCATAAGTATATTATTATTGCTTTAAGGGGCTAAAAACAAAAGTTAAAGGTGCTCTAGAATGTGAAATTGAATTTATTTTGGCATAGTTAAATAACAAGAGTTCAGCATAGACATGGCATACAGTGAGTCTCAAACACCATTGTTTTCTCCTTCTTATTTAAATCTCGTTTTTGAAAAACACCCCTGAAAAATAGGCGAATCTCCAAATAACACCGACTGTGACGCAACAGTCTGGATCATTAATATGTACGCCTCCAAACATTTGCATATGCCAGCCCATGTTCAATGACAGGCGGAACTGCGCAGCCGAAGCATAGCAGTTGCTCAGTGTTTGGATGTACACATGAACACAAAAGTTTTCTTTAGTTTCTTCATCCGAGCCTCTGAAGAAACAATGGCTTAATTTTATTTTCTCTGGGAATGCGCCGACACAACTTCCCAAAGTTTTGTATGGTCCAAACATTTCACCGACGACTATTTCCTCAACTTGGGCCAATACAGATGAACGTCTGAAAATAAATTGATCGAGCTACTAAGCAACAATTTTCTGATGTGTAATTGTTAAAATTCAGACAGGTAATCTTTCTATCAAAATCGTTCAATACTGTTTATGCATCAGTAAGTCAAGCCAGTGACTGAAATATCAACTTCACATCGTTTCTTTTAGTAGGATGAAAAAAAAAAAACGTATTTAAATTGTGAATAAATTATATACAGAAAGCGATCAAAGAACAATCTTTCCACACAGCGCGAGTTTATCTGGACAACTCGTTATGAAATCAATGACGCACGTTACACTGCACAACGAAGCTCTTACTGTATGTATGTACATCGTCGTGTTTGCATTGGTGAAAGCATTAGAGAGAGTGCAGAAACTGCGTTGCGATGATAAGATCTTCATTCTCGCCATCAACAGACTGTCATCTGCTGCTCAATGCTCATCACGGCAACATTTTATGTGATGGGAAAAGATCTAAATACTTTAAAAACTTCTCACGATCCGTTAATCTCGATAGCTGTAATAGTAAAAACGTATAAAAGCTGTAGTAAAAGTATTCGAGAGAGTTTCACATGTAATATGTAGCTATTTCATATGCAAGCATGTCAGCCAATCACAGCAGTGGGCGGTTACACTGAATCCCACAGCAGACACGCCCCTTCAAACAGAGCGTTGAATCAGAGGCTAAAATCAGGCTAGGAAAAATGCCTTTTATTTCTAAATTATGACTATTTTTTATCTAAAAAAAATACTACCATTATAAGGGCAACCCAGGAAACATTATAAAATAACCCCATTCTAGGGCACCTTTAAAGTTAAAAATTTGTTACGACAGTGGTTTCCTCTATTCCGGTAAGAGGCAATTAGGATACAGGAACCGACACAGAAAACACCATGCACAGATAATAGCACCTCCTAAAGTTACAAAACAACTTTATGTTCATGGAAGCAGAGTGAATCCGTTTGACACTACAGAAACACGCCATCATCCTGGGAGAAAATAGCACATCTCTGTATATTCACTCTTATGATAAATCAAACTCACAATGTTGTAAGCACCTCACGATTGTTTTCCCCTATCAGTGCCAACAATAACAGTATGACATGGTAATGTGCCAAATATGCTAGCTCAGGTAAACTAAATCTGATGCCATTTTAAAGTTGGTGAAACTAGCTTTTTTGTCCATTTAGACCCATCTGCACTGTACTTTGCATATGAATATTAGCAAAGATAACATTCCCATAAAACTCCCACATTCTAGCCACAGCGACAAGACACAACACAACAATACATACAAATTGAGCAGCGTATCAGAGCGCTTCTCGTGAAGAAATGAATAGCAGGTATGAAATTGAGGGTGTGAACTCATTTTGAGATGCCGATGTGGCCGTTTGTCTCTGCGCGCAGCACACACTGCGTTTGCTCGGAGCCAGTCTTGGCGTACACTATTATCCCAGACACCCTTCAGAGCTAAAGAGAGGCTCTCAAAAGAGCAGGGACTGCTGACGGCAAGACATGCTAGCACAATTTCTCGACCACATGAGCACCAAAGGTGATGAAATGAGATTCAGTCAAACGTAATGATGGAGATGTCAGGCACGGCGGTTCATCGCTTTGCAAAACAGTACATGCAGGGAATAATAATGAGGTTTTGTTGTTGTAGGTAATTAGTGTGATGTGGCTAACTCTCGTTTAGAGCTGATGGTATCAGGCTACATTCAACTTAGCCTTCAGCATAAACGGACATTTTGTTATGCTTCACATTACAGTGCTTAAGATACATGTGACATGTAAATTTAGTTATTTACAAGCTATTCCACCAAATAAATACAATTATACCATATTCGAGTTCTAAATCCAATTCACACCAGTAAATACATTTTATTTGAATTGTATGCTAATACACCATCTTGCTAAAAGCCACTTAAACGGCCTTGTGATCTAATACTTGGAAGGACTGCAAATTATTACATTATTAAAACATATTTATTATAATATTGAGGATCTTTATAGACAGACGGCCATTACTGTCATTATGCAAGAAGCAGTTGGAGAGAGAAGCACACCAAGGGTAAAAATGTTGAATAGTTGTAGTATTCTGTGGCCGTGCTGCATAAACTGTGCTTAGACTAGTCTTACAAGTTAGTCATTACGTTTATTTCTTCAAGACGGGTCATCATTTTTTTAAGTCAGTTCTATAATAAGGTAGATTGGTTTAATTTAAATCCCCCCCAAAATAAGGGTGTACTCACACTAGCCAGTTTGAACCGTGCCCGAGTGCGTTTGACCACCAAAGCGCGGTTCGTTTGACTAGTGTGAGTGCTCCGAAACGTGCCCGGGCGCGGCTCGATTAGCCGGCCCTGGCCCGCTTGGAAGAGGTGGGCCAGAGCACGGTTCAGTTGGACTCGGGCGCGGTTCACATGCAGTGTGAGCGCTAACCGTGCTGGAGCACGGAACAGGACGCGTGACGTCATGGTTCTGCACTTCAGCTGGTACCTTGCAAACCTCCTCATACGAGCACGAGCAGCACGATTACGTGAAAATTTTCACGCCACTAAGGCGACACATCTGTTTAACAACAGGCTGTGAGAGGGCTGTGGACCACCGTGGACCAAACGACACAAAATTATCCACAAAGAAAACAGAGCGATGGCTCTCCTTCAGAGAGCGCCACTCTACTTGTTTATCCCGAAACCGTTGCACCATAATGACGTAAGCGTGCTCCGGCACGAATGCTGAAACCCTATGTGAGTGCAGGCCAGAGGGGGAGTGGGGAGGGGGAGTGGGGAGGGGGGACAATCGTACTCGGGCCCGGTTCATGGCAACCGTGCCTAGTGTGAGTACACCTTAAGACTGATAAGCCCTAACTAATTGCTAGTTGGTCAGACTAGCTCTTAAGACACATTCTTAACTTAGTGGCTGTTTATGCAACTGCCCCCTGGTGGTGATTTTAATCTGAAGTACTGTAGAATTACAAAATGCAATTGCTAATTGCTTTTGACCAATAGGTAACACTAGCCGCGTTTCCACTGCCGGGCCAGGGCCGGGCCAGGGCTAACAGCGAGCCGAGCCGAGCCAGTGGCCTGGGCCTCAAGCACCGGGCTTGCGTTTCCACTGCCGGGCCAGTAGCCCCGCAGCGCTGCCCTAAACCCCGCCCCTAACACGCCTTTCTGGATCAAACGTCATACATACAACCCAACCCATTTCAGCGGATATTATGATTTTATTTATTTTTTAAGTTAGGAAGATAGCATGTATATTAACTCACCGGCCTTGTCGCAATAGTGTCCAGATTGTCTCGCGAGTCGCCACTAACAGAGGGACGGCGACGTCCATCAAGTCGAACCATGGAATTTGGAAAGTTCCTTCTCTGAGCTCCGCTTTGTCCAGTGTGCGTTTGAATCGCCTTGTACAATACGTTACTGCGCCCGCAACTTTTTTTTCCTGAACTTGAAGCGTTGCTCGCTGAATGCTTAGCTTAGAAAGTTCAGCATCGATGTATTTTATAACGTCTTCGTTTCTTCACACGCCGTCAAATTGACGTTGTACCCTTTCTTCTGCCCAAAATGCTCAGAAGAGCTTTGGTATCTTCGGCAGACCAGAACAGGCGATTCACCATTTCGAGCAGCGAATATTTTTTGCGCGATATAAAAAAGTGAAATGTGCATCTTGCTTCAGATCATATAACGTTCCAAAACACCGATAAACTCCGCCTTTTACCTTGAGCACGCCTCTAGCCCGAGCTGGCCCGCTTTGGCCCAAGGTATTCGACGGGCCAGAAATCCTGGCCGTTGGCCCCGAGTAAGCCCCGATCAAGCCCCGGAAGTGACAGTGGAAACGCGACTGGCTCTGGCACGCACTAGCACGGCTCGGCCCTGGCCCGGCAGTGGATACGTGGCTACTGTTTCCAAATACTGTAATAATGGTACCCAAAGCATTAAATTATAAATTCTGGCCCGGTTTCACAGACAGGGCTTCGATTAAGCCAGGATTAGGCCTTGGTTTAATTAGACATTTAAATGGGTTTTATGTTACCTTAGAAAAACATTACTGGTCTGCATCCTGAGACAAAACAATGGCTCTGACCAGGGGTGTAACAATATATCGTGCCACAATATATCGCAATACAAAAATGCAACAATACGTATCGTGGATAGTGACCATATGTATCGTGGATAGCCCCCCCCCCCCAAAAGATTTACTGTGTGAGAAAAAAATTTAAGTTTTCAGAGTTTTAGTGTCAGTACTACATTAAACTACAATATATATTGTTGAATATAATGTATAATAATGCAATGGGGGAATATTTGTGGGTCCTGATAATACCAAATGTCTTATGTTACCTGACCAGTAAAAAGTGTCCAACATTATTTGAAATATATCTAGTCAGTGAAAAAGTGCAAGAATATTCGTCTAAAATAATTCTGTATTTTCAGCTTCAGAGTCATGAATATTTTTATTCTGGTGTCACCATTGTCCTTGGGTTAAAAGCACTGAGTCCAAGCCTATTCATTTAAACCCACAATGTAATATCAAAGTTAGCATTTTAATCAACAGTACATTTTTTGTTAACCTTTTATCATATGTCTCTGAGTATCGCAATAATATCGTATCGTGAGTTCAGTATCATGATATGTATCGAATCGTGACATGAGGGTATCGTTACACCCCTAGCTCTGACATATTTTAAAGTATAGCAGTGCAAGTTGCTTTCAGTTAAAACAGCTCAAACATGCATTTTAGTCTGGGACGAGGTTTAAGCCTTGTCTGTGAAAACGAGGGATTACCTACTGTAACTTATTTGTCTTTAATCACTTACACAGCCCACTTTAAGTACTCCGATACCACAGCAATTGTAATTAAATACACAAATTACAAGCATAGATAAATACAACATAAAATTACAAATAAATTAAGGTCTTATATTCAGGTACAGAACTGTATTCATTAAATGTAAAATAACACCATAGTGTTCACTGTATAAATTAAGTATAGATTAATCTTTGTTAAAGATGTGTTTGTTGTTTGATTAACATTAATGACAGACAGCACCAGATTTGTATAGGCTGCTCTAGACCTAATGAACGGATCCAATATTATAATACACATCTGATTTCTTTCTCAACAGTTTAAGTTCACTTAAGACATAACTAACTGCGTTTACGAGAATACTTGCAGAGGTGCGTATTTTTACATAATTTTGTGTGTATGTGTTCGTTGAAGCGCAAGAAGCGAAAGAGGAATCAATTCAGAGTTTGCACACTATCTGAAATGTGCCTCTCTCTGTGTGTGCACGTGATCGAGTTCTCTTTCACCTCTTCTCTCTCTTGAATGGTTTAATAAAGCATGAATTGTAAATTGTCAAGAAAAATTGAAATACAATCTGTTGCACCCCTAGTAACAACACTAGACACCATAAGGAGAAAAACTTCTCACCAATAAAATTGGCATGGCATGACATGAAATGTAATTCTATTTTCTAAATGCATGTTATAGATCTTATTGTGAACAATTCATCCTTACATCCGTTTAATTTTTTACATGTTTTTCTGATAATTTTTTTTACCAAAAAGCCACTTTTCCACTGTCGGCCCAAACCATTTTCTTTGCTTAACCGTTCCATTTTGTGACGATCTGGCCCAGGCGAAATGGATATGGTTTCATTTTCCACTGCAGGGCTGATAACAGAGCTCTTTGAAAGTGAATACAGCCGTCAGTCATTGCCTTGGTAAGACAAGAGTTTCCAGACAATATCAGATGTAAATAGGGGCCGTGTTATGGAGGATGGTCAGATATTTCTTTTCATTTTATTAATAATTTGTGTTTACGTCGCTCAAATAGCGCACTTAGCCAGCTACAGAGAAACTGGTAGCCAGGCAAAAAACAAATGACCAATGTCATAACTACACTTTACGTTGAAACTGGACTTCGCTGTGGTGACATACAGTGTGCAGGACTTCTACAATCGTTTAGTCTGCAAGCTCACGTTCATCTGTTAATGGCCACATCTCAACATCCAATCAACAACCCAAGCACAGATTAAGCCCAGCTCCAACTTTTTTTTACTTTTTCGATAATCCATTACACTTGGATGTACATCAGAATACAGAAGAAAAAAGTTGCTACTTCCATTTCATCATGACAAAACAATTGTTTTACACTTTGTTCAATTTTGCAGTCTAACAAGGCTGCCTCCCTTCTTCCTCTCTGCATAAATGTTGGTCAGAGATATTTAAAACCAGAAATAGGAGAGAGAAGATGGGAAATGAGAGCAGAGGGAAATCAGCACATTGAACTGGTTTGAGGGAGCACTTTGGTGTATGTGTGTGTGTGTACTTTTCCTGGGGTTTTCAAGCCCTTGGTCAAGGGTAATGTCAAACGTACCTGTTTGTCACCATTGACTCTCTATCATGGACAGCAAAGGTGATGTAAGCAGCGGTCTCAACACGCTGAAATGCTGAGGCAGGAATCAGGATTGGTACGGTGCCAAAACCCACAGCGTGGAAAAAAGCCTCACTATTCCTCTTCACAGATCTTAGTGCCTATTGAACAAAACAAATGCAGAACAAATCTGCAGCTTAAAATAAACTCAGACGATCCTTGCAATTACCTTAATGCATGACCAAATAGACCAAACGACAGACAAGAAACACCACGCTGCAAATATAAAATCAAAGCAGCCTTATAATTTGAATTCTGTGCACGGCACAAAATTGCTGTATTTGAAAATCAACCTTGTATTCTCAAATCCTGCAAATCCCATCTTGTTTTTCTTTCTTCCTAATTCAGCAGCCGAATGCTGCCTCCACATTTCTTCATTAACTCGTGTTCCTTCATTTTAAAAATCACTCCCTCTTGCTTTTGAATTCAAATTACTTCCATTTGAAGGAGCCGTTTTCATTATAACTACTGACTGTCTCAATTGAGTATGGTTTCTGATAGCCATAATCCTTTTAAAACAGTATAATGGTCATATATGAGGGAAAAGTCTCAGAGGAACACAAATCAAGCCAGAATACAAATCAAGCCTTTCAATTTACATATTTCTAATTTATAAACCCTCCCGTTTGACTGGCTATTTTGTGACCTACGGGCACCAAGATAAGGAAAACGGCTGATTGTTTTTCTGTTATCTTTTCATTGTTTTTTTTTATAGTTTTTTTTTCTGTCCGTCTCTCCCCCGCTTTTACAGAATTGAAAGCACTTATGCTTAATCTTCGAAGATGAAATTTTGTTATGAAATTAAAAAAACGTGTACAGCCTTCAGATGTTGCAACTCACTGCTAGCCATGTCTCACTGTGGTTCCCCTCTTCATTGACCTGTAACTGCGTGTGGTGGCTGTAGCGGGACCCTCGTTCGTCTGACAGGGCAGCTGCAGCAGGCCCCTCATCCTCAGGCCCCAATTAGGCCTTGCCATCCAGGCCGGTCTCCCCAGAGACGGCGTCTCCCCCTCAGGATTGAAGCGAGCTGCCAGTCTCTGATGCTGATGAGGGGGAACAGTGGCTGAAGGCGAGGGCAGTTAGAGCTGCAGCCTCTGAGGCTTTGCCAGCAATTTTTTTGAGAATAAATGCCACTTGCATTTTGTTTTTTTTTTGTTTTTGTTGTGCGCCAGTGCCGTAACAGCTCACAGCTTCTGGCAAAGTGAACTGGTCGAATCAAACTGTGGGTTTAATAAGTCACTTTTCTATCCTTTTTTTTTTTCTTACCCTGCCCCCTTCTATCCACTTACTTTCCTAGTTTTAATGGACAATAAAAACAGGCAAAAAAGTTACTCAAGACATGTCTAGACACAAGAATATCATAAAACTTTTGCCAGAATGTAATATCCTAGTACGGAGCCCTGCACAGACAAATATAACTATATGACTTGCAGACAAATATAAATATATATATATATATATATATATATATATGTATGTATATATATGAATATACAGTCTATAATACATAATAATTAATTAAATTGTGTGCACGATATAATAATTTGTTCCCTTGTTTTAGTAAATCATGGTTACGTTGAATAAATTCATTCCCCTGTTTTGATTAAACTAAAACAAGGGAAAATGAATACAACTAGGGGTGTGAATCATCACTGGTCTGACGATTCAATTTAATTACGATTATCATGTCAACGATTCTATTCAATATCACAATGCATCATGATGTGTTGCAAATACCTGCACATTTTCGTCAATGCTACATTCACATCAAGGGTTGACGCAATTTCACAGCTTGTAACTAAATTTACATGTCACATGTATCTTGGACACGGTAATGTGAAGGTTTATGCAGACGTCATTTCACATTTTTCAGTCATAACAAGTCATTAATGCCATTCTTTTGAGAAATCGGCATATCTGCCAAGAAATTAACATTCTTGAGAGATGTACATTCCATAACCTTCAGAATGCATTCGATACAGGATGGCATGACTAACACATGGCACACAAACAGGCAGATCTTGCGTTTGAAGAAAACTGATATTGTCACTTAACTACTGCATATCCAGCAGACAATTACTCAAATTACAGAAGTCCTGAGTGTTTTTTCATCTCAATGTCCACTATCTATTACAAGTAGACACTCCAAATAATACTCCTATATGTATATGGGGGGGGGGAAGAGTTGTAGGCTACTGTATCATGCAGTGATCAAATCAGTAGTTAAGAGCCTGAACTTGCTTATAGTAATTCGGAAAATAGTGCACATGAGTGAAAAAAATACAGCACAGAAGAATGTCTAATTTAGCGTGAGATTTCTTTGCTGAGCGTGAGACCGTGAGATTGAGGCTAAATGCGTGAGTGTCACGCCAGATGCGTGAGAGTTGGCAACCCTGGACACAATAAAGTTTAAAAAACCACAAGCAGGTTATAACTGTGTGTTCTATGTCATAGATCAAAATGTGAAAATATTTAGAGGCTTTGTTCACCACAGACCTTATTTCAGGCGATTTAGCAAAAACCCATTCAAAAATCCCATAGACTTTAGAGCGAGGGAACCGGGAGTGCAAAAATGCTAACTCACTTCCGCGTTTTGGCCTACAGAGTGACGTCGTAACTTCGGCACTCTATTTAGGCCACGCCCACACCGGGGAGAAACAATCCAACCGTCTCCATTAACTTTGCATTGCGAGAGGCTGCCTCCTTATAACAAAAGTAGAAAAATGCCTAAAAGCTGCTGTGTGACAAAGTGTACAGCAAACAAGCTAAAAAAAAACAAAAAAACAAACAAACCGGAAATGCATTTTTATAAGCTTCCGAACCGGAAAAGCCAGCCTTTAAGGAGACAAAAGTAGATAGGCTACTAAGGCAATAAGACGTGAAGCATCAGGTTCACATAGGGTGCATGGGGAAATAAGCAATCGACATGGTTACAATTATGAATGTTTGTTGTGTTTTTTTTTACAATATCATGTCGCGGTCCAGTGGGCGTAGTTCTCAGAGTAGTTCGAGAAATAGTTGAGCTCTTTCTCAATTGATCCACTTTTATGTCCTGAAACAAACAGTTTTTGGGGTCGACAGCTTATAAAAAATAATTTCTGGGTTATTTAGCTTGTTTGCTGTACACGTCTCACAACAGCTTTTAGACATTGTATTGTTTTTTGTTATAAGTCATAAATGACAAGGAGGCAGCCTCCCCCGGTGTGGGCGTGGCCTATCCTGGGTCACTCGGATGTTACCATGTGAATATTTAACTTGAATTTTTCGATCTGAATTTGAGCAGTCGAATTTGATCAACCTGAATCTATTTGATCTGAAATTCTGTAAGTTGATTTTTTTTAGTTTTGTATCTGAATTTGTGAGCATTGAAAAATATTAGTAGAAATTCAGGTTTTTAAAATGTAAATCAAGAATTTTCGTAGGCCTATTTAAATTTCAGAGATAAATTCGAAACAAATAAATTCAGATACATGGTTTCCAAAAGTAAAATAATTTTAAAGGGGTGAATTCAGAGCAAATCAATTCAGATAAATGTTTTTCAAAATAAAATATTTCAAAACTAAGTATTCAGTGGCTGTTAAATTTCAAATAGTTACGTCTCTTATTTGCTTCCATACTACTATATACTAGGCTATTTACACACACACACACACAAATCAACATCAATATAAACCAGCCACAGGTCCTCATAAGTGAAACAGTTTAAGAAACTATACTATTACTATACTAATTGAGGTCTTAATGGTCTAAAACCGCGGAAAGACTTATTGTTAGAGTCAAGGATAGAGGATGGAAAACATCAGCTCAGTATTCAAAAGAAGTCAACATCATGAGAGTAAAACCTTTCATTTATTTCTTCTAAGACAAGCTGACTCGCTCTTTTCTGCTGTATAATCCATCATTCTGTACTTAACTTTCGTCATATTATATATTTTCTCTGAGCAGATAAACTCTTCACAGTATGACACTTGTCATTTTCCTGTCAGGTTGACTGCATATCAAAACAGCTTTATTGTTGTGTCAATGTCAGGTCAGGAAATGTAAATGCTTAAAAAGTAAAACTTGGATGTATTCTTCTTCTATTCAAGGATATACTAAAGGGTTAGTTGACCCAAAAATGTTTTAGGTTTACCCACTCGTGTCGTGTGACTTTATCCGTGGAGCTGGACATTTTTACAGTTTCATTGTTTCTACACGACGCAGGTGGGAGCAGGCGCTGACGAACAAAAAGGCCAAGAAGTACAATAAAGGTCATAATTGCGGCTCATTGCGCTATTTTCCAAGTCATATTATAGCTTTGTGTGAGGAATAAATTAAACTTAATTAACCTTTCAGTGAAAATCTTAAATCTGGCGCGTTTATGAAGCTGAACTGTTTTGTTTGTTCTCAGCGGAAGTGTTGCGGGCTGAGTTACCATATAAGGACAAGAAGGAGGAAACGTAACGGCAACTTTTGTTGACGCAAATTAACCATATATTCTGTATGATTGCTTGTTCAGTTATTATTACTATTAGATATATATCCATGTTGCATTTCTATGAAAGCATAACTGCATGCAGTTAATTATTTGAATTAATTTCTATACAAAAAAAATAATAAGAAAGATTGATAAAAATGAATAGGCTAAACCTCTTTACAAATGACCTATGTCATCACCAAGCAAGAGCTTTAGATGAAAAGATTGGGACGTGTCAATACTCGAGACAGAAAGTTCATGTAATTTCCTGATATATTACGGTGAGGGTGATTTAAAGGGTTAGTTCACCCAAAAATGAAAATGAAGTCGTTAATTACTCACCCCCATGCTGTATGGGGTTGGTACAGCATGGGGGTGAGTAATTAATGACTTCATTTTCATTTTTGGGTGAACTAACCCTTTAAATCCCGGCAAACTGTGAAACAAACTTCGACCTCTCATCCTTTCACCTCTCTTCTTTAAGACAAGGAAGACGAACACCGAATGGAGTAGAAGTGAGGGAAATAAATGTCAATATGACCATGTCTGTAAATCTGATGTACCAGATGTCAAATAATACGAGAGAGAGACAAATTATCTAGCACTCGCTCCTGTCAATTTCCTGGTTCACCTTAAACAACAGGAAACCTGAGTTTATCAATTCATTATTCAAATGTTTTTATAGCAAAACAGAAACAATGTTAACACTTCTGGATAAATCAACCAGTAACTTACAGTTGTCTATGTTTAAGCACTGGGAAGGAGAAGGAATTCTATAAAGACTTGATGAGACAGTTCAAAATATTTCATTATTTTTTATAAACATTATTATGTTTTTTTATGATTGTAGACTAAATCATGTCAAAAGTTTTAAACACCATTCGTTTATTATTTATTATTATTTCATATTTATGGAAGATCAGGGAACACAAATGATCAAAGACAGAACGTTTTGAAGGCATTCTCTTTATTTTTTTATTTTATTTTTTTTTACATTTCATTGCTTATGCAAAAAGTAACATGTATTCTGTTGATATTTCAAACACTTTCATTCCTCTGATGAGTGAATGAGGAGCAGTAACTCATGAGGGACTGTCAGCACATATGCTTCGAAATGATTCATTCTCTGAAGTTACACTTCAAGCTTGTTTCACTGTGATGAAGTTGAACAAAGAGAGAGGATGGGAGACAGAAAGAGACCACCAGATGGACTTCTTTTACTTCAGTCTAAGAATCGAAGACACTGGGAGAAACGTTCCAAGAAAACACAAATTTCACAGACAGATATAAATATTAGCCCTTACAGAAGCAGCCGAGAAAACACAAAATATGATCTCACGCGAATACCTAAACTTCACCGTCAACCTGAAGTGACAAGATAGATAGATAGATAGATAGATGGATAGATGGATAGATAGATAGATAGATAGATAGATAGATGGATGGATTGAGCCATTACAAACAAATATCTCCTCACTTTTGGCCACTATTTGTTTTTCTGTTTATCTATGTATATATTTGACTTGAACAAATGTCAACCCCTCATTAGGACATGTAAAAAAAGAAGAAAAAAAAAAGACGATTATCTAGGGGGGGAGGTCTCTAACATGATTTAACAGAATTATGCAAATGTTCATAATTATTCTTATGAAACCGGTCCCATCTCCATAATTGTCACAGGCTTTGCGACACCTTTTAAAAGCTGGCCTTCCCAAACACAAGGCTAATTATGCAATGACTAAACCTAGTGGTATCAGATGACGAGGCCATGACTCAGCCCTGATCCTGACCTCTGACTGAAACAGAGGACGGGCCGCTGGCTAAATGTGCGCATGCACCACTGCGCCTGCCCTAAAACCCTGTGAAAAACAGGTTCTCTGCCAGGAAACCAACTTCAAACACTCCACCAGAGGTTTATTGATCTTTGCGGATTGCAGCTTCTTAGGAACATAAAGAAACTTTTAAGGTGGATCACAGAGGTTTAATAAAGGAGAAAAGCAACAGACACTTTGAGTCGATTAAGCAAATAAAAGTAAGTGTGAGATGCGTAAGATGTAATGAAAAAAGCTGGCTAGGTCATTTTAAAAAGCTGTTCATACTATTGCACGGCATTGAAAATTAATTTAGTTTCAGCCACCATAAAAAATACACATCAATGTACACTGTAAAAAAAATATATGATCAATATGTTATGACAACATATGTTTTTACATTGCTTTAACTCAATAAAATAAGAAATTTCAATTTTTTTATACAAGATTTAATTTGATTTTATTTTAGATTTAATTTTTCAAGTCAGTTTAACGTAATTTAAGTTGATTGTACTTTTTTTTTTACAATGTAATTTCAAATAATTTTTGAGATCAAATAATTTTTGAGATCCACAGGTGAATTAGTGCCATACATGTACAAAATGTCCTGTACGTAAGAAAAAGCAGAAAAACATGAAATATACCAAAGAACTTGTTGCACTCCTTCAAGAATTAAAGGGGCTGTATGTAAGAATTTTCATGTATTCATTAAAATTAATGTAACCCAGACTTCCTCGGTTGTCTATGAAAACCTGGACGTTTTTTGCTGGGAATATCAAAAGGATGTGACATTCAACTCATTTTTTAAGTCAGTTTAGTGTAATTTAAGTTGAAATGACTTAAATATCCCCCCTTTTTTTTACAGTGCATGGACTGTGTTCTAAAATATACTATCATAATCAAACTATCATAGCAGTGTAAATTTAATGAACTCATCCATCAACATGATGCTGGTGAATTGCAGACCTGTGCAAACATATCCACATTACTATGATCAGATGCTTTCTCAACTGCTGCTTTCTCATCACGGTTATTTTTGTTGCATGCTCATTTTGTTATTGAGAGGAAAGCGCGCAGAACATATTTACATATTCTAACGTTACTATCAGGGATGGAAATTAACTTTTTTGTCCACCGGCCACTGTGGCTGGTGGATTTCAAAATCTACCAGCCACTCAATGTTTTTACCAGCCACTTTCTTGTTTTTAACCGACAATGTGTAACTGCATGTGAAAATTAACACTACAAGATCTACTACAATACTTAACCAGGTTATTTAATCTCAAGTCTCAATGAAATACTGACATTTTCTCTTTCTCTCTTATACACACACACACCATGAACTGATATACATTTCGTTAAATGAGTAGGGCATATTAAACAAAAAACTGAACCGATGCTAAACCGCACTCTATGCTGGAGGTTGCTCTCTCTGCGAGAGTACCGTAACACTTCAAATAATAGCCAAGTCCCAAATAGACGCCTGTCTCTTTTACACGCCTGGTGTGGCGACAGGTTTGGGTAAATAAAGGCTTTTTTAGTTTCGGGTTGTATTTAATCTTCTAAAAGCCTTTTTTGATCGGTGAGTGATGTCGAATAGAATGACTGCTGCGCTAGACAGGGCGCAAACGAGCAGAGAGAGAGAGAGAGAGAGAGAGAGAGAGAGAGAGAGAGAGAGAGAGAGAGAGAGAGAGAGAGAGCCCCGGCCGCGCGCGCGCACTCTCGCGTCTTCAAACAACCTGTCTTGCTCTCTCTCCCTCGCGCATATTAATCAAAATCAATTGACACGATAGTAAAAGGTCGGACGACCGCAGTTTCACGTGGAGCATTTGGGGGTTTTTGTGATTAGAGACTCTAGGAACAACATCTCAACACTAAATTATAAAGGCCCGTCTCAAATACAAGCCGGTGCAGTTCGACGATTTGGGAAAATAAAAGCCTGGGCTGTTATTTTAAGTTTTACGGTATGCCTGTTCTGTCATATTTACATAATGCGCTCGCGGCTAGCTCCCACCTCTCGCGCTCAAGCCTCGACGGAAGAAGCGCGCGGGTATGAAGCGCGCGGCTAGCTCTTTACGACACAAGATAGCTACCCCGCCATAAAAATGCTCCATGCGCTCGAGGCTAGCTCTCCCTTTGGACGACAAACCGCCTCTCTCGCTCCCACGTTTTCTTCCCTCATCGCGCCTCGACGGAATAAGCGCGCGGGTGTTGAAGGTGTGCCTCCTCTAAAGGTGTCCGCCGTCCGGGTGAAACAGTATGCTATTTTTATTTACCCGCCACGGTGGCTGGTAACGTTAGGTGAAGCGAGTTTACCCGCCACAACACAAAATCACCCGCATTTGGCTGGTGGCGGGTGCTAATTTCCATCCCTGGTCACTATCAGCAGCGTGGACAGTGTGTGGATGTTCATTCACAGTATATCGCTGCAAAGGTATTTTCAACTTATTTTTTAATTCTTAGCAAAGAACGAAAAAAAAAAAAATGTCGCTGTGAGTATATCGGGGCATTGAATCACGTTCAGTCTCTTGTGCGTTACGTTTGCATGACTGCGAGACGTGCGATACGTTGCTGGCTGCAGTTCACTAAACGGCCACCGGTGTCGCTAATATGAGTTTCTACATTATGGCCCCTTTAAATTACACCACACTCCTTAGACAACAGATTAGCTCTTTATAAAAGTTCAAGAACAGTGTGTAACTAGACTAGACTAGACTAGAATGAGATGAGTTAGTTCGTGATAAATATTTAGATTTTATTTGAGTAGTATATAGAAATAAACCCAGAATGATCTTATCGACTCAAAGTCAGCATGAAATGGTATTTACAACCAATTTCATGTGCATAATGACATCATTCTAAGTCAACCAAAACACTGAACGAGAAAATAAGTTGGGCTGGTCTTGACTTTATCAAGGAATTGAGTGGATGAATGTAAATGGAGTCACTTTTGATTTCATGTTGACTTTATCTGCAGGATGTTATAGATACTGTATATGTGGGCTGTTGCAATGTGTGCTCTGTGCACCCAATGATTCTCAAATTCACTTTTCAATGTTTTATGAGACCACATAAAACCATTAACAGGTTGAAAGGTGTACACATCCACTGTATCTGTTTCAGAATAAGTGAAGAACATCCACACTGATCAATGGAAACCAGAGGAAGAGTAAAACGAGCCTGTGTTTATGGTGATACGTGAACATGCAGTAAAACATACTATAGTTTCCCTTATGTGATCATCGCCAACAACACTTAAGTGAATCTGATCAATATGTACAATATATGTTTCATATGGGCGTCCAGCTCCAGCTCAACTAAAAAAAAAAAAAAAAAAAGATTTCTGAAAGATTCAATAGATGGAGCTCAGGGAAAAAAAAAAACTCAAATGGCCTAAATAAACGCTTCAAATAAATAAAATGTAATTTGCTTATCTGATGCAGATACCATCACAACGTGTATTGTACTATAAAATTCAATTAGAATATCTATCTAATGTGTATATATCATAATGATACTGTGAATATGCCCTTCAACTTAGTGTTGTAGTAAATGACTCACTAAAGAAATGTAGATTTTATTTACAGTGAGAATAAAATAAATAAATAAATAAAAAACAGTGAATGAAATATAATCAGACTAGGACAGGTATGGGTTACATTTAGATTGTCAACCGTAATGACTTCAGTCGGTGGAGAGGCGGCCGCTGTCCATGGTGCTGAAAGACAGCAGGACAACACTGAACATGAACATCGTTTGGGCTGGACTTGTTTTTATCCAGCAGGAACTGATTGAATGCATGATAATAGGGTCAGTTTTGACTTTAACTGCAGGATGTTATAGATATGTGAGCTGTTGACATGTGTATTTGTGCTCTGTGCAAACAACTACAAGAGTATGGGTACCAAATATATATATTTTTCTCAAAAATACTTCTCAATATCAAATAGATGCTTCCTTGTTTCCTCGCTCCTCCGATCGAACTCAGCCATCTTTAAGGGCATCTGAGGAGTCACGATCGAGGATACACAGGTGTATCCTTCCCTCGTATCCTAATGCCCGGTTCTCATTGTACTATTTTGGGCTATCGCAGACAAAAAGGTGACCTATCATTGCGATATATATGGTCGGGGCTTCGTGAGAGAGGTTCAAAGATGGCCGTTGTCACAGTCTTGTGAGGTAAAATAACCTGCGATAATTTTTTGAAAGTGACATTTAGCCTGATCCTCTCACAGTGTGTTTGCTGCTACGACCTACGTCTACTGACTTGTCAATAAAAATGCAACATGAAATTGAGAATTGAACAACGCGACATGGCGCTAAAACTCAAAACTACTTACCTCAAGCTCCATTTGGAGAATTATTTTCCTTTGCATGCCTCTTTTCCCTAGCCACGACTGCATCCATATTCTTCTCTTTCGATTCCTTCTCTTTTTTTCAGCGCACATAAAAACCACAATTGCCAAAGTGTGATTCATCTTGCTGTATTTGTTTACCACTAGCGCATGCTGATGACGTTTTATTCTTCTATACTAACTTGCATCATAGACTAGGATTCAATAGGTGCCATCATCGTACAGTCTACATACAGTCGTACCCAAGTTTATTAGATCCATGTCGCACAGTGTGATTTGTAATGATCTTATAGGATTGCAGAAATCTCACAGTCTGTGGCAGGACAGGCATAAGGGAGTGGAGCTAAGGCACGAGGATGCTCGAATAACAAATGAGAAGCACCCCAAGAAATTATCAAACACATTCAACACCAGACAAAGGACTGGGACAAACAAAGGGCTATGTATACACAGGTCAAAATACGTGAAATGAAACAAGACAAATTCATAATAAAAGTCCATAGAAACATGACAGAAACAGTGACCCCCTACTTGTCCCCTATACAACCCTAGAAAGGATGACAGTCATACAACTTGAAGCAACTGTGGCAAGAAAGTGACTACATTTTGTCTTCACTTTATTTTTATTTCTTCACTCCAACCAATTTACTTGGTTCAAAGTCCCACTTCACATGTTAGTCATGAAACGTGTACAAGTAGTGATAGCTGTATAATTTCAAATTTTCTGCAAATGTTCTTGCAAAAAAAAAAAAAAAAAAGAAAAAAAGCGAACATAGTACAGATAATAATATTATAACATTAATAACAATAATAAAAAATATTATTTAATGATACATTTAAATAAATATTTCTGAGATGGATGGATGGATGGATAGATGGATAGATAATTATGGTGGGGACAGTAAAAATCATAACTACTGGCCTGACTGAAAATATTACACGAGCTAATGGGAAGCCAGATGCTGAGATTAAGGTCCCTTTATTAGGATGAATTCATTTGACATCCTCATAATGAACTTAACACAGAAATTGCATTCTATCTCATTTCCCATTTTTGTGTGATAAATGTAGCTTATATATTCACTCTGCCTCTCCCATTCACATCTCGTTGACTGTCTTTCTCTCTCCGGCTCCTGTCAGAAGAGTAAATTCCCGTATTAATGTGTTAGCACATGACACATGCCCCAATAACCCATTAGTCTGTCTGTAGACAGAAGTGGGTTCACCCTCAGTGCAGCCTGCTGCAAAATGCATGTAGAGCGTACAGCGCGCCTCTGAGCCAGCTGTGAGAGCACCATTTCCCCAGCACGGCCTCCCCTAAGGACCAGAGAGCACCATTTCCTGAGCGAGAGGAGGCTGGACCGCTCGTCTGCCGGTTATTGGCACATTAACGCTCTTAGTGTGGCGCTTTGTGACCTCGTGGAGGTTCAGAAGCCTTTTCGAGAAAGTTCCAGTAGAAATTAAGTCTTCCCTGAGGAGTGTCATGCTCCTCTGTGGGCCGCGAGGGACTTTTTAAGTCTGCTCATTGTGCTTTTCTTGCCGAGTACAAGCTCTCTACGGTAGCGCCCGTGCAGTTTTAGGTTTCACGATCAGATGATGCGGCCAAACCTCCCTAAAACCAGAGAAAAACAGGAAAAAGTTGAATCAAACGAACAAAACCAAATGGCAAACACACTTTTTAGCCCTATTCGGATGGGACTAGTTTTTCAGGGGGACGTTAAGAGAAATTCGTGTTTCACTTTGCGATTTTAATGCCGTCCAAATCTGCCAAGTCTGTGTTTTCCTCACAAAACCTCAGTAAATATCCCAGAGCAAATTACCTACTGTTTTTCGGCAAACTCAACGGGTTCTCCGAGACGAAAAAAAAAAAAAAAACGTATTTAAATATTTGAAATGAATTACAAACATTAAAAATGATTTCTTTGTGGAGAAAATGTGTTGGGTTTTAAGCGTCTGAGTATGCTATCAAAAAGAGCATAGGTATTTTTGTTTGCTCATTTCTTGTGTACGAATGACCAGGATGTAATCTGGAAAAAACAATTTATGCAGCCATTTCTCTGGTCTGTCTAGGGAGGGTATAGAGAGATAAACACTGTCGTTTCATCATTTCTCTTGCATGTTTGTTACACTTGTGGTGGGGGGGGGGGGGGGGGGGGGGGGGAGTGGGAACAAAAACGTTTGAGACACCTTGAAAAATAGTTATCGATAAGAGTTCTTTGCTGAAACTCTAAAGAACCTTTTAGACATAAGGAATAACATAAAAGACCTTTTACTGACCTGCAACTTTTCTATTAACTAACTAATCTGATCAATTTCCGCTGAAAATAGATGCACTCATACTTGCACAGGATAATGTATGGATTAGTGCATCCCCAATCATTGTATTTTGAACATCTGTATGAAGAAGTATCCCTATGCCAATAGTGTTGGATCATGGGTAGTCTCAGCCTCAGACGTCACACCCACGGACCGCATAAGGCACACAAAAACGGGAAATACAGACTTTGGTAGAGTTTCAAAGTCGTCATCTGATTGGTTGAATTCTGCAGGATTTCCGAGAGCCGTGTGTGTCGCGCTCTTTAAAGGTCCGTCTGGAAACAAAGCAGTCGTGGAGCCAAACCCCCTCATGGAAAAAGAAAGCCTTGCGACAACGTTCTTGAATGATTCATTTAGTGGATGCACGCCGTTCTGTTATCGTAGGGATATCGACTTTACATTTTCGCAATAACCCTTAAACATGACGGTCAGACGTCCTCTGGGGCGGTCCTTGGCCAGTGAAACCTGCGGAGGAGTTCAGACCTTCTGCCGTCACTAGATCACGAGTGGCAGGGCGTCGAGGCAGAGGGTGGCACTCAGTGCAGTCATCAGACACGGAGAGCAGTCGCACTGATAGGATTACTCTATGAGATCTCTACCCGTCTCTCCTCTCCCGACGGCTCAGCTCTTTATCCTCATGCCAGGGAAGCTCTTGTTTGACAGTCGCCGGAGGAAAGCATGTCTGCTCTCTCGAGGCGGGGATTTAACAGCAGACGCACTTAATAGAACTCTTGCTTTCATCATCACTGTCAGACGACTTGGGTTAGTTTACACACGAAACCCCTCATTTGTGTGTACAATAATACTAGAGACCACCTAGAAAGTATTTTAAGGGGAGGAATAAGTGTTCGTGTTCCCTGAAAGGCAGTTTACTCTAGATAGTCCTGCAAAAGAGTGTCATTATTTGTTGTAAGGGTGTTTACATAGATCTGTTTTCAACCAGTAACAGCAACCTAACTGAAACGCTGCCTCACAAGGGACTGATTTGGAATGCATTTTTTATTTTTTGCACTTTGTTTTTTAACTTTTTTAATTGACAAAATATAAAACCATGTAAATGAAGTAATAATTTTGCTATTATTTGAACTTACAAAAACTCTTTTGTACCAGTGGCAATTAGAATATTTAATGGAAGTAATTAATTGAAAGAGTCTTAGGTGGTTGGTTTTAATTTGTTGTATGATTATGATTATTGTTCGTGTTTTAATTGTTTTTTATGAGAAGCCAAAAGAAAATGTGTGGATAAAGTTCAGTCAATTAATTGATCAATCAATAAATAAATAAACAAATCATATATTTCAACAGTTTAAATAATACATACACACAAACATACTCTATTCAAACTGAATAACACACACACACACACACACACACACACACACATATATATATATGTATATATATTAATTTCATTTCATTTAGATTCATTTAACAGTTCAAGTAAGACCCAATCAATTAGTCAAAAGATAAATAAAAAAATAAATGCATAATTTTGTATGTACAAGTCTTTTTTAAATGAGAAGCCAAAGGAAAATTTCCACATAGGTGTATAATACAGTGCAATAGATCAATCAATCAATCTATCAATCAATCGATAAAAAATCAATCGATAAAATCAATCAATTGAATAATTAAACAAATAAAATTATGTTTTTAACAGTTTGAATAGTATATATATATATATATATATATATATATATATATATATATATATATATATATACATACACACATACATATTCACACACACACACACACACACACACACACACACACACACACACACACACACACACACACACTTAACAGTTAAAAAATGAGTTTTTCAAAATATCAAGCTCACCCCAAACAATCTGAGAAGAGCATCAGTGGCGTTTCACGGCTTTAGGCTCAGCTATCGTAACCTGAAAAAGAAAAGAGAAACATAAAAACTGAAGCTGTAATGATAAAAAACAACAACAACAAAAAGACACAAACAAACTCAAGTTTACCATAAATGTGCAATGGTTAACAAAGCTTATAGTATGATAATATTAAACATTCATTTATTTAAAGCTATAGCACACATACAAATATATAAGTTTAGCTCCTTCTTAAACATAATTGGTGATAATAATGATTTGTTAAAGCAATATTACAGCTATTTATTAATCTTTTTACAATTTTACTTCTAATTTAAGTTCCTCAGCAAAAAACGTAAGCCAAGAAAAACTTTAAATGAACAGGTTTGTTTTTGTTTTATCCAGTTTAAGGGCTAGTTTAGATGAGATTAGATTGTGACGGGTTGTTTACCTTGTGGAACGAAGGCCTGTAAATACAGCTACCGCCATCCTCATCAGCTCTGAGGTCAGCTGGGGTCATTTAGAGGTCATGTGGGGGCGGGCTGTTTAGTGGACTATAGAGACGGTCATGTGACCAGAAGGGGGAAGAAAGAGCAAAAACAGCAAGCAGAAATCCCCAAAAAAGAACCAAGTTCAAAAAGCCACTGCTTACATTATTGAATCTTAGAATATGAAAGACAATATGTGGAATTACTTTCCATGTGCAACATCTTACTGATGCAATAGTACCGTATCTATATAGTCTTGTAAAAAAATGATGTAAAGGAGTATGATTAAAGATATATTAGTAGATAATTAACTTCATATGCTTTACCACAGAAGAGTCTCATGTGTTTTCAAGTAGAAAGAATTATAACAGATAATAATGTAGGTTTATAATTGGAAATTTATTTCAAGCTGCTGGGTACGGTATATTACAGATGAATTTAATTGTGCTGGTTGCGATTAAATTTAATTCTACAAAGGGAATTCTTGTCAAAATAGTTACATGCATCAGATTCATTTTTTTTTGGGGGGGGGGGGGGGTTAGGGGTACTACAAAGTTAAGAGGGGGGGGGGGGGGGGGGGGGTACTAAACTTTTTGGTTTATTTTCACATTTATGTGGGCTTAAAGGATTTTTTCCCCATTCCTTTTTCTCACAACGTACGCTACACTTGTTTTAACAAGTACACATCAGATATTAGTTTAGATTATGCAGTTTTAACAAAGTGAACAAGGACAAAATGTGCTCTCAAACACAATGATAATTTCGCTTTCAAAAAGTTTATTTTAGAATCAACTGAGACGAGAATTAAAGGGCTTACACAAGCTTACAAATATTATAGCTCTTAACAGAAATGTATTAAACTGCCACCACCAGTACCACAATAATTTCCATTACTATCACCTTTTAAACTTCAGCATACATTTGATTAGACTTTTAATAGTTTTATAAAAGAGTACTAGTTAAACTTTAATCAACAGTATTTGGTTTAGAAATGACCAGTAACACTTTGCTGTGCACTTAAAATGCATTACAACAAGGTTTAAAGGATACACAATGTGCCAAAAACTGCTGGGTTCCCTTGAAATTTCGTAGACTATCACAAGCGATGCTTTTCGTTTGTTTTTAAATGCTCTGTCACTATTTTTAACCCATCCACGCTATATGACATACTAATAGACTAACCAACATTAGTGGTGTATAAAGGATTACATGTGCTATAATGGATTCGAGTTGCACAGGAAAGTGTGCCGAAACGTCATTACCTTGATGTATTTCTTGAAGGAATCTATCATATATCAGCTCAAATTGGGAAATTGAATTGGGGATTTTAGCCACATTCATGTTCCTGTGAGTTTCAGTCAGATTAATAGTCAAGAAATGTTGATTTAGACGCTCCTGAGAAGGTCCAAAAGTAGATCGCTCACTAGGAGAAAACACCTATTACCACAGAGCTCATTAAAGGGTTTAAACGCTCAACACAAAAACCAGACAAAACTATGCAGGCTTTTCTCATCGCAACTGAAACTGCACACAGTTTGTTTTTTTCTTACGACATGCTCCTATAAGCCCTTTAACGCTGAAGAACCTTCCATTTAGAAAAGAGGAAAGAAGAAAAACAACAGGTGCACTGAGATTTTCTTTGACTTTTTTCCTACTTAATTTTCATTAAAGGTCAACTTTACAAGGGACACATTGAAGCTGATCACCCATCAAAAAAAAAAAAAAAAAGTATCTACAAAAAACTGACCTGCTAAATCTAAACATCATACACCTCATATAACTCCGCCCCCAACTGCTAGTGCCCGCCTCCCTACGACATAAGTGAGTCTATTTGAGTTCTGATTGGTTCTCTGATTTAAACTACATAATCCGGTGATCCTGTAATATTCCGTTTGTGGGGGTCTCTTCCATGTCAGTTTTACCCATCAACTTCTTCAACTTTCTATTTTTGTCGTTTTGGTTGATTTTATTTGCAAAAAAGGAAATAGAGTCCATAGAAAATCCATTACTTGGGAGGGCACACGAAGGATTGTAGCAGGTCAGAACCGGGAATACGGCTGCTCTCTGTACACTCCTTTGCTTGTCCTTGCTGGTGGCGCCTTGCTGCGGTTGTTTGCCCATTCCTCCGCGCCTGAAGAGGGAGACAAAGAGCAGAGGTCAGGAAGTTTATTAGTGAAACAGTCCTTTAGCTCTTGTTAGAAAGTCGAGCATTCTGTAGTGAAGCATGCTCATAAAACACTAAACAACATTTGTAAGATATGTTTCTTTCTGCGTCACAGACTAACATTGACATGTTTGAGTGCATGCACAAATGTATTTTGGTGAATTAAATCAGTTTGTGTGATGATTGCCTACACTGTAGTCAAATACAGTTTGTAAACGGACAATGAAACGTGCGCAGAAAGAAAACTAATAATACGTGAAAACACACATCAAAAGTCACATTAAAATGTGATTAAACAATGATTTACAGTCATTCTAATGGACTACTTTGAATTTCCAACTACTGACGTGAAAATAAGCTTTAAAGAAAAAACAAGACTTTTAAATGAGGTGAAAATATTACCAGTGTCATGTTTTGGTGATGTGCTGAAAAATGGGCAACCTGTCAAGTAGATGCCCGGTTTTATTTTTTAATATTTACTCATTTTTATTACTTTTTCAACTCCCCCATCATAGCTTATGAACACTGCGGTTTTGTTGTGATTGTTTTGTTGAAATAAAAAAATATATATATAAATAAACAAGCTGGATCATATTTCACCCCAAAATAAAAATGAAAAGAAATTACATTCTGCATTAGGAAAATTAAGCATATTTTACAACAAATAAGATTTTTTGGTATTGTGATGCATTTTATTGTAATATTAAATTACAATATTATTTGACTAATTGTAGTATATATATAAATATAAATGAAAAAACAAACAAATAAATAAAACAAATGAATAAATTATGGACTCATTGACATGAGCATGGGGGAAATGTGGTTAATTTGTCAACATTTAATACAAATTATAAAATATAATACTTTTCCCCCCTAAAAATAAGCTTAATTTTCTGTAAGCAGCATATCTTATACATATTTTTTTAAATATAAAATGCATTTTTGGGGTAAGATGTGACCTTGAGCATGCTTCGACGCCAGTAAAGTGTAATTTCCTTGTAAGTTTGTGTTAAACAGGAACCGACTGGGACCCTGACAGTGATTTGTAGTTGTGGAACATGCAGCAATCCAAACCACCTTCAAATGCGACTTTTGCAGAACAACACCAATCTTTAAAGTAACAAATCCCACGAGTCATGACACCATCCACTGTCTTCCTCTCTGAGCTCATGGGATCTCTGATCATTTAGCCCAACTTACACTGACAATCAAAGAGAAACGTCCCCAAACCATCCTCCTTTTGTCCTTCACCTCAGAAAGAACAAAACTACTTTAATTGCACCAGAGGATCAAATAGCCACTTGAAAGGGGTTTAGTGGAGTGCCCTCAGGCGAGAGGTTACCGCCGCCATTAGCGTAACAGCAGAGCTCATTCACGAGCGTCCGCGTCGATGAGCGAGAGCGCTATCGACGGCAGCTTTTGTGTGATCTTGCTCGTTTTCAGTTCTTTTAAGGGACAGAAAGGCACAAAGGCCGTTTCTCTTAAATCACTCGTTTTTCAGAATGGGAGCCATAGCCAATAATCTTTAATTAGAGAGCTGTCAATCTCAGGTTAGCCCAAGCTAGCTTCAAGAAAAGGGTTCACGCGCACTGTCCTTGCGTTTAGAAAGAATAAGGATGTGTATCAGCCGGATAATAGGAAGGTCTTCTTTGAACTGTCAAGCTGTCTGTGTTTTGTACCTCCTGGAAAGTGTTAACTTGAGTGTTATGGATTGTATGTGTGTGTGTGTAGAACTGTGTTTCAAATGTGGTTGCAAAGTGAAAACTGACTGGAAAATGACAACTAACTAAAGGTGATGATACACATGGCAACTTTTTGAGCAATGTTGCTGGGCAATGTTGTCGTCAACGGGCAACCAGATGAGACACAGGGCCCACGACCGATCTAAATTATCCAGATAGAAATGTATTGCCCATTTTCAATGGGAAAGTGCCCAAGCAACAATCGCCAAGATTGCCCAGCAACATTGCTCAAAAAGTTGCCCTGTGTATCATCACCTTAAGTATATATTTTAGGGGCAACATTGTGTTTGCTGTGTTGGAACTGATGAAGAGTTGGAAAATGGCATCCATCCATCCATCCATCCATCCATCCATCTCCATCCATCCATCCATCCATCCATCCATCCATCCATCCATCCATCCATCTCTATCTACTTACGCAAACTTATACTTTAAACTTTAAAGGTCCCGTTCTTCGCGATTCCATTTTTTTAAACTTTAGTTAGTGTGTAATGTTGCTGTTAGAGCATAAATAATACCTGTAACATTATAAAGCTCAAAGTTCAATGCCTAGCGAGATATTTTATTTAACAGAAGTCCCCTTTCAAAGCATACAGCGAACGTCCGGTTTGGACTACATCCCTCTACTTCCTTTTTTTATGACGTCATTAGAACAGTTTTTTGACTAATCTCCGCCCACTGGAATACACAAAAAAGGGGCGTGGTCTTGTTGAGCTCCCACGGAGGAAGAGGAAGAGTATCTTTTTTCACAGTTACCACATGTACACCTATAAAACATATATTACTAATCAAAACTCGTGCACACGTGTAACTAAGGTAGGAATATACAATGAACTTATTTAAAAAAATCAACATCACCATCAATTCGACAGACGGAAAAAAAACATATACCACAAGATTTTATAACAGTTAGTAACATTTAACATTAAAATTTAACCAATTAAAAGTATGACAACTACTAAATAAACAGCTTACCACTGTGAAACATCCTGCAAAAGTCGTGTTTGTACAGGTTCTAATCGATTCTCTTCATCGATGTTCTCCGGGTCAGATTCCGGCTCAAATTGATAAGGTAATATGTTGGACATTTTTACACTAACAATCAGCGCATGCATCTCCAATTTATGGTAAGAGGCGTGCCCTTTCCGGGCAACGTGCGATAAGCTGCTGTCCAATCACAACACAGGAGCCGCTGGCACAATCAGAACTCGTTACGTACCGTATATACCCGAATATAAGACGAGGTTTTTGTCCTAAAAATAGGCTGAAAAATGGGGGGTCGTCTTATATTCAGGGTCATCTTATATTCGAGTGGAGGAATCGATTGATAGCCTTTTTCTCCCGCGCCGTCGACTGACGAGAGCGCCGAGGATCTCGATGCGGCGCGGACGCGCTTGGAAAAAACGAGCGCGTTGCTTCCATTATGAGCGCGCGCCTACATTTGAAATAAAGAACTTGAGCGCGCAAAAGACGTGATGTGTGTGTGTGTGTGTGTGGGGGGGGGGGGGGGGTCTCTGCTCGTTTGTCTCCGTCCACTCTGGCATCCTCTGTGAATGGCGCATTTTCTTGCGCGGCTCGAGCAGAGGGAGAGAGAGAGAGAGAGCGGGAGCCGGATTTCAACGACCAGACGACCCCGCAGAGTGATTAAATCCATCCCGTTGCACTCAGGGCAGCCGCAGTCATGGCCAATCAGGAAGCGCAGCTCTACGCAGACGAGCGGGCCTCTGCACGAGGCACAGGTGATGCGAGGCATTTGGAACAACGCCTCGGAAATTTGCTCTTAAAATTATTTTGAAAACCAGATTTTTTCCCCAAAAATCTATTTTCCCCCCAAAATAAGTCTGGAAAATGGGGGGGTCGTCTTATATTCAGGGTCGTCTTATATTCGGGTATATACGGTATTTCTGAAGGAGGGACGTCATAGAACAAGGAAGTCATCGGCCCGTTTTTTGGACAGTGAAAACAGCGTTATACAGATAAGTAAATTGTGAGAAAAATACTGTGTTTTTTTATACGCGAAACATGAACACATGTTATTTTGCACACTGTAAACACAATCATAGCTTCAAAGAAACACGAAGAACGGGATCTTTAAACATTCTGACTATTGACTATTGAAGCTATTAAATCTACTTCAAACATTTTGGTCAGTCTTTCTCAAACCAACATAAAGTTTGTCTTATCTAGCTTAAGATAAAGTCTGGCTTAACATAACATGAAGTAAAAAGAAAATCTATTTCTTAAGGAATTTGGAAAGTAGCAAAAACAATTATGATATGGTAACGGTTTCCAACTTGACCTTCATATCACACACACACACACACGCACACACAAATCTTTTTAAAGGAAAATCAACTTCTAGTGCCCAAACTAAAAAAAAAAAAAAACACAAAATAAAGTTTTAAAACTATATGGTAAACAAAACTAGCAGTTGATTCTGTTACAATATCACTTATAAATTCTACAAAAATTCACACAAATGCTTCAGTCTGCACAAATGCATCTGTATATACACACTAAAAGCACACACACATTAATATTCTAGCTGCTGAGAAATATAATGGCACATCTAATCTTTTTTGGCGGGGACAATGAGCTTACAACAGCAACATCAGCAATTCCAGAGCATTGCAATTCTTTTCTAGATATCTCTGCCATATTTATGCTTTTCTGTACGGACATTGTTCATAACCGCAAACTTATTTGCCTTACATGGAAAGCTCGTCCGACAGCATTTTGATTCTTCCGCTGCATCCAAACCCGTCTCCTGTTTACATTCATTGTAACTGTCTGTTCAAGTAAATTCAATGCTGTTGTATAGATACTGCAACCAAAAGGCTTGCAATGCCAGCAGTATTTATAACAACAGTACAGCAGGAGCCGAGCGTGCTACAGGCAAAAGAAGACGGTGACAGACTCAAGGTTCCTGTACTAACTAGAGTTATTTTAAAATAGACAGTTTATTGTTTCATTGCATTGGAGTGGAAATCAAGCAAGACATGCTGATAAACTACGGCAGTAATTTCATGTGATTACATGCGCGTAATTTGCACGGGGGTTACGGGGGTCATAACCCCCTCAAAAATCAGATCCAGCTAATATAACCCCCCCAATATCATGACATAATTCAGATTGAAATATTCCGACTGAATACTTTTGTTCGTTTTCTTTATTAAATTCATTTGCCAGCAAGAAAGATAGTATCATATTTTTAATAATCTGTAATGTACCCCCCGCCCACCGCACCGACTACTTGGTATTACCCAACCCGCTTTCTCTACCAAGTTTGTTCACTCACTATTTTGCGCAGTCGCTGGGATGAATGGTCGGAGAAAGCTGACGGTGCATGCTAACGGATGGAAAGATGAAAAGGACACCGAAAGGCAGCCAGACAACGATTTTTCATTGTTGGTCGACACCACTGGTGGGGAATAGAGACATGACAAGTGGGGCGCGACAGGTTTTGTGCCCATCTTTTTAATTCCTTTATTTGTTGACCATACACTCAATACAAAACAAAGACACATTTAAATGTAAGCATTGCTTAACCTTTTCACACGTAAGTTTAAAAGTTTTTCAAGGCGACCGTTATTGATCGTAGTATCCCATGGAGACGCGTCATTCATTGCTTGTCACACCGCAGCCACGATAGCTGAATGACTGATGACCTGCTTTTATTTCCTTTTTTATTCAAAATTTCACAAATTTGTTAGCTATAGCAGGATATATCTGATAAGATTGTCAAATATGTGCAAGTGGATGTTTTGTTTTTCAAACACCTTTATAACGATGGCGTTAGTTGAGCTGTATGCGCAACATAATGCAGGATATCTTATTAAAATACCTAAAAAAAATATGTACATTATTAGGAATTTACCACCTCCGGCTCAATTTGAGATTATTATTATTTTAATTTCCTTTTTTTTTTTTTTTTTTTGCATGGAGTTTGCAAAGTGACAAAATGAATTAAAGCACAACTAACGTTAGTCCACACTTGTATTTTCTCAGTTTCTGAATTCGATGTTATCAGAGGCTAAAAGCAAACACCTTTTTTATCTACTTTTAAGTCTTATTTCGTGCAAAGTGATAATATAATTGCACTTTCATTTTCTCCATTTGAAACTTTTTAATGCTGTTATTTGATGTTAAGTTTTTAAAATATGATGTTAATAAAATACATTTAACAGTTACATTTAAAGCCTATTATTAACATTTTGTTGGGGTGATTGGGCATGTATTATGTAGTAGTATTTTTTTTTACACAAGAAAATGTTCAATACATAAATAAATAAATAAATAAATATGCCGTGAGTTTAACCCCCCCCAATGGTAGACCCACAGTTACGCCCTTGTGTGATTATAAAACTGCATTGAGGGAAGAAAGAAGAAAAAAAAGATACTTACCGTAAGAGTCATATGATTCTGCACTGATTCCATGGCTGTATTCATAATAATCCTCTGAGCTGTGGAAAGAAACGAGAGACATTTATTGAGCAAAATAAAATGAATGCTCGCTGACTGGCTGATCCATTTTATTGATCCATTGTCAAGAAAAAAAAAACATATTTCTATTGACTGTGTGTTTTTTATGTGCATTTGTTTGTAGACAGAGAACGAAAGTGAAAGGTGGTGAGAGTTCAGGGTATGTGTCTGCGTAGATTTTTTGTTCTTTTTTAATTCTGTGTGTGCATTTAAATAGTTTTATAACATATGATGTTTGATTATGTGTTATGTTTGACTCATTTCAATTTGTGCTGCTAAAGTAACTGTTCTTTTTTTGTGTGCTGCAATATCCTGCCTTGACACATTTCAACTAACTAAAGACAGAGAGGACCAAAGTGAGAGAAAGATGGTGAGAGTTCGAGGTATGTGTCTGCTTTTATGACACTAGTTGCTCCCTATTTAAATTGACAAAGAAACATCTCAGCAGGCACATGAAGCAGAATAACCCATCGGAGAAGCTATTTTCCGAGCAGATTTGCGGTGCGCCTGCCTTTTATTGCTGCATCTCAGAAGTTTTGCTCCTGGGTCTCTGTTCCCTTTCTGCTTCCAAATTGAGTTTTTCTCCCACAGGCCCCTAAGCTGAGCTGTCCAGTGACAATCACAGCTGACTGCTAACCATATCCTGATGTTCATGCTCCCATAATTCCAATGGCCTCCCATCAGTATGGGTGGTGCAACAAGAAATAGAAGCATTACTGAACAAATGATCTCGGCTTCCACCAGGGAGTATTCTTCAGATTTAGACCTTGTGTTGCATTGGCAGAATTATTTGTTATTCCTCCCATTTTATCTATAGAAACTACATATTTTATATTTGGTTCCTTAATTTCAATAACTCCTCATATCACTTCTATAATAACTCCTTTCAAATCTATTGTAACTCAGTGCTTCCCATTAATTACTGTAGCTAGATTGTGGCGGCCCGCCGGCCTATTCTTTCCGACTACAGTTTCATAATGTACCGAAAATATTTTTGACCTTCTCATAATAACATAAAAGTTCTTTGACATTTTGGGCCCTATTTGAAAGATCTAAGTGCATGGTCTAAAGCGCACGGTGCAAGTGCACTTATGGCGTGTCTGAATCCACTTTTGCTAGATCAACGACTGGAAAAATGGTCGGCGCACCCGGTGCATGGGCTAAAAGAGTTGTCCCTATTCTCTTAAAGGTGAACTAAGTAACTTTTTTACCTTAACCGAACAGCTTTGGAGTCATTGTAATGTTTATATTACTGATTTCGTGTTGAATGGTGGTCCTCTCGCACCCCCCTGGTGCCTGTGAGCCGCAAAACCACCCTTGCAACTTTGGGCCGGCGGGTATCGTGTGATATCAGGTCTCGCGAGGTAACGAATTGCTTTACGGCAAAAAACAGATCTGATAAAATGAGCATCAAACATAAATAACCCGCCGCCGTATACATGTGGTGTTGGGCGCGCGCAGCTCTTAAAGGGGCCATATCTTATTTCCGCTCGTTACAGCGTCCATCCTTCTGAACAGGTACCGGTGTACAGGGGGAGGGGATCCGGCCGTGAGTGCGAGCCATCTCTGCGTGAGTGCTATTCACGACAGTACAAGTACTCCACAGCGACTCTAGGGGTCGCCGTTTGACAAAAACGGAATTCCTACTGAGTGCTGCTTTAATGAGTAATGGGTGTGTTTTGGGCGTAACATTAAAAAAACAACCACCAGAGTCTCATCTCCCATTCCCTTTAAAAGCCAGTTGCGCTCGCGCCATGGCGGATTCGAACACTTCTCTAGCGAGGAAACGGATCTGCTCGTGCGCGAGGTTAAAGCGTGCAAGCAGACCATCTACGGGACAAGCCGGTTTCCACCATATCTTTGTGTACACAATATTAATCTTTTACATTGTTATCCTTTTATTTTTAATATTTGGCATGTTTGTGTACTGTTGAGCATCCCTGTGTGTGTAATAAGCAGAGTGTACCATTTAAATATAAAAAAAATAGTGCACCATTGACTTTAGACCAGGTTTTTGTTGGTCAATGGCACAGTCTATTACAGTTGCCTCAAAATAGCAACATGCCAACAATGTGCCTGAACACACCTCATTTTTTTTAGACCAGCAGCCCATGGGCGCAAATGCATTTGTTATTTAAACAACGTGCCGCAGGACGTGAAAATGATAACTGCGTCAGGCTGAAACTAGCAAAAAACACTTGCGTCGCGCCTGGCACCGCATTGCGGCAGGTGTATGATAGGGCCTTTGGTCTTGTGGACGGCACATGGGCATCGAGGCACAGCAGCACCTCAGACAGCATGAGTTCGAGTCCCAGCTAAAGGTACTGTTCCCTTCTCGACCGAGACAGTCCTGTCCATTAAAGGTAAAAAAAAAAAAACAATGTCATGAAAAAAAAGCTACCTCTGAAAATATTTGTCTTGAAAGAGATTACAGCAAGACAATACAAATGTTCCCATGTTTCTCATTTTAGACTCTCAGAACTTTCTCATATCTCAGTTGTGTCTACTCCTAAGTTTTAGGAAGCGTAGGAAAAGCAACCACTGAGCAATACATTTTTCCTCTGGGTAGTCTCTCAAAATCCTGTGGGAAACACGGGTAACTCTTCCTCTTTCCTATCATAACCACTTCCTCATTCCAATCATACAGTCAAAACCCCTCCTCTTATTCCAATCATAATATTATTGACTCCTCCCCTCATTCACAAGAGATACTCACACATACAACAATCAACCTTCAGTGGCTGAGAAAAGAGTGTCTTTGATTTTCATAAACTGTTATGCAGAGAGGAAATCCCATGTCAAAGCTCACACAGAGGTGCCTATCGCTATAGCCTGCTGTTACTGTTAGTTTCACGCTCAAAATGTGTCTGCACACCAGGGAGAAGAAGATATGAGAATGAGAGAGAGGGTTCTGCTGGTATTGCATGTATGAAGACCTATGGAGCACAACTAGGGTCACTATTCTCCTCAGATTCCAACACACAAGCTCAGGAAGCTCGTGAGGGCTGGGAGGAGGCTTTATATCATATGTGTGATGAAATTCCCCATTTCCACCGCGCACGAAGGTGAAATTGAAGAGACCTAAAGCTTTTGTGTTCAGTAATGCATCAGTCAACTTCACAACCTGCTGCCAGATGCATCTCTCTCTGCTGTTTCACACCACAAAGAACCTCTTCTCACCAATCTGAACACCAGCCTGGAGTTCAAACATAGTTAGACACCTTTAATTTCGTCTCTGACACATCGTCAATATTCCTTCTTTCCGTAATTCGTCTCTCTCCCTCTCCTCCAGAGCTGAGTTTGTTCTGTTCTACTCAATTACCCTGTTCAGCTTGCCCCAGTCGAGGTAGAGCGTTAGCAGAAATGATTATGCATTAAAGTCACACACAGTCCAATTCCTCCAATTAGCAACACACACGTGTAAACACTGCAAACACGCTGTCGAATAAACTACAATCACCCAGAGGAACATTTCACTCCTCTGAGGAGACTTAATGGAGTTATCAGGTACGCTGCATTTTAGTGTTACCTGCAAGTATCAAACATGCTTTGGAGTACTTACTAGTTGAATTTTTAGTGAACAAGAAAAGTGCAGAATTATAAATGTATCATTTCAATCATCATTTAAAAAAACATCTTAAACAAAGGAGTAAGTCTATTAAAACATAAATGCATACATACAATTAAATAAAAAATAAAAAATGGGGGGTATTTTAAAACATAAGTCTATGTGCAGGTAAAATATATAAAAAAATAAATAAAAAATACAGATCCCAGATGTTTGACAAAGTGATCGCATTTCCTCAGGACGGGCGCTCGCTGACTTGACATTCATAAAGGCCTTGCTCACTCTCTCTCTCTCTCTCTCTCTCTCTCTCTCTCTCTCTCTCTCTCTCTCTCTCTCATGTGGTTAAACAGATGGTGGGGTTAAATCTGAATGATGTACTACATGTCCCAGGTGATCTCTGCGTTTCCTCGTTCTCTCGTCTTGTTTTCACAGCTGGTAAATCAGCAGTGGGGCGTCTGTGACGAGTCTCGCTGGTCTAATCTACTGAGAGAGGCTTATCACTAATCACTAATTACTGCTTCATTCTCTCACACTCAAACAGAAAGAGTTTGGAAGAGGTTTGGAGGGCAGAGAGGTGAATAAACATCACACAGCGATAATTATGTTTTCCATACATGGGTCACAAAGTTTACTTAAAGGAACAGTTCAGCCAAAAATGGAAATAGAATGCTACTTTGAGTGAACACTCATGCAGCGCATGTTTTAAATGCTCATTCATTAAGGTTGTTCATTCAAGATAAGACTAAAATGAAATCTATTTATACAATCTAAAAACAGACAATGGAAAACCACAGGCCTTTGTCCTCTATTGAGTCTCCTGCACCAATTCAACACTGAATTAAAGCTGCAAGCAGCGATGAAGAGGGCCCTCGCACCCGTGCCGCCGCCACCCGGCGGTTTTAGGAAGACAGAGTACGGTGGGCAGTATGTAATGATAATAAATATGGGAGGACTATGTCAAAGTATTTGTATTTGCCACACTTCCTGCTACCAGCAGGTGGCGCTATTGCTATAACCAAATATGAGCATGGTCATGTGTTCAGGACAGGACTCTTATCAAACATGTGAAGTTTGGGGCAGATCGGACATTGTATGCCTGAGTTACTGCAGGCTGTCTGTGGTCGCCTAGCAACATCGGAACTGCAAGCAATATTGAACTATATGACATATTCATGCACAAATCACCAAAAGGCTGAAATTGGGTGTACATTTGTCAGGCCGCCAAGGGCACACCCTTCGACGAAAACTCAAGATTTTCGCAATTTAACGTTGCAAAGGCCTCAAGATTACACTCACCAAATTTGAAGAGGATCCGATCAAAACTGTAGGAAGAGTTTGTTAAAGTACAACGTCTGGAAATGGCAAAAACTGCACAAAATCTGAGAGGAAATTCAAAATAGCTGACTTCCTGTTGTGTTTAGGGCTATGCTCCAAGAGACTTTTTTGTAGGTATTGTGTCATTACATGTATGTACCGAATTTCACACCTGTACGTCAAACGTAGAGCCAGGGCAATAATGTAGGGGGCACTATTGAGCCATTTTGCCCCACACATTTGTCAGGCCGCCGAGAGCACACCCTTCGACGAAAACTCAAGATCTTCGCAATTTAACGTCGCAAAGGCCTTAAGATTACACTCACCAAATTTGAAGAGGATCAGATCAAAACTGTAGGAGTTCGTTAAAGTACAACATCAGGAAATTACGAAAAATGCACAAAATCTAGGAGGAAGTTCAAAATAGCTGACTTCCTGTTGTGTTTAGGGCTATGCTCCAAGAGACTTTTTTGTAGGTATTTGGTCATTACACGAATGTACCAAATTTCATACCTGTACGAGAAACGTAGAGCCGGGGCAATAATTTACAGAATTTGCCCCACCCAATTTTGAAAACCATATCACACGTAAATTTTCACCACTTCTGAAGCGTGTGCAAAGTTTCATGAGTTTTCGAGCATGTTTAGGCCCTCTAAAAAGCGATTCATTTAGGAGAAGAAGAAGAAGCGGAATAATAATAAACGGAGCAAAAACAATAGGGTCCTCTCACCATCGGTGCTCGGGCCCTAACTAGAGCATTCAATTTGCATTTATTATAGTTAGCGTGTACACACCATAAGCCATGTGGAAATATGTGTGTGTCCCATTTTATGGTCTCCTCATACAAATGGAAAAATCTGTCTATTCAAACAAGCTACAGGCAAAATCATGGTTTGCATATGCTTGTGGAATTTGCGACAGAAACGGAAGCTCTTTTCTCAGATGTAAATTAATCTATTTTTAGATTGTGACAGTCTTCTCGTCTTGCTAACAGAACCGAACAGAACCAAAGGTCCACAGAGACGGAAACAGAGACAAGAGCGAAGACACCAAACCTCTAAAATAGAGCTGAAATGAGATAAAAATATCAGCACGTCTGTCACAGAGAAAGTGGGACAGAGGACAGAACATGTGAGTAAAGAAACAGAGAGGAAGACAGGTGCAGAAGAGAGAGAAACCTGCCGAGTCTGATGCTTTGAACGGAGGAGTAATCAATCGTGATAATCGTGACCTGCAGAGCTGAACTCTGTAATGGTCCTCTACATCAGGTGTGGAACACCTCCATATTTACAGGATCAAAAGAACCAGAAAAACAAAGTAACAGAGTTTTCCACTGATAAAAGAGCCTGCCATTATGGAGAACTAGAAGAACTAAATGATGTATTAAATGATCAATTTATTCATTAAAAAATAAACTCATAGTATAATAATTCAAATGACTAAATGAATCAAATGTATAATACATAAAATGTATTGATTCAGATAATTTTATTTATTAAAAAATATTTTCAAAAAATCAATCATTTAAAAAAAAAAAACATTGACATTTCAATAAATTGAAAAAGAAAAAGACTATTAGATATTTTGTCCTTTATTTTACCAGGATAGTCCCATAAAATGATACTCTCATCAAAATATTCCGTCTAATAGGGTGTCTTAAAAAGCTGAAAGTTCATTGGTTGCTCCCTTCTGATTAACTCTCAAAATAAACTTTTTCCAAATAGAAAAAAAAAACATAAAAAAGTTATAATTTTTGGTAAAATTACACTTTTTTAAGGTGTTCGTGTATTTTACATTTGTAATACTAATTAGCAACATGTGCTTAGGGCCTACTATAGGCAGAGGTGAGTAGAGTATCCAACAACTGTCCTTGAAGATGAAGATGAGGAATATAGCACCCAAGACTTATTAGAATAATCCAAACAGCCAACATGCGAAACGGCCTGCAGACATGAACAATACCATACATTGAATGAGAACACAAGAGGAACTTAAATACACAGTGATGATGAGACAATGACGAACAGCTGTGGTGATTATGAAGGTGTCCATGCTGACTGATCAGTGGCAGCAAATTAGAACTAGAACACATGTGACTAACGAAAGCAAACAGAAGGTATAAGTGTATTGTCAACACTGTTCTGTGATTTATCAATGAAATAGCTAAGAAACTGAAAAGTTCTAGCATATATTTCTTAGTAACTAAAACCCACAGCTTCACTATTAGTAGAGAGACTAATTAATTCACACGCAACAGCTCTCTATAAAGCATTCATATGTAACCTTTACTGTGCTATTTAACTGTATCTGATTCAGAACAAGCAGAAATCTATGAGAAATATAACGACCCAAAGACAAAAGAACTGATAAAATAAGCTGATATGCAGGAGTGCTGTGTCATTTGCCATAACTGTGCACAAGGCAACCCGCGTTCGAGTCTCAGCTCGAGGTTCAGGCTTTTTTGTTCATTAATGACGTCATCAGCGACTAGTCAAAATCGACTCAACTTTAATCACATAAATGTCGTTCAACCCCTAGCTGTAATATGGGGATTGTCCGTGTTGGTCAGCATCTGTCGGTGCAGTGTGAGGAACTGACCTTTAGAAGATCGATGATTCTTTGAACATCTGACTTGGTCTTTTTGAAGGTAACATTTCATTTGATTAATTATTATTTGTATGAATACGAACTAGAAGCCTGCAATTTTCCATCAAACTCAAAGTCGTATGAATGAGTTGCCAATATAATGTCCTCAAATGTCACTCAAATGTACTCAAGATTCACTATAAAAAAGTTGAAAATAAAAACTGTGCATTATCAATAACAGAACAAAACATTTGGTAGATTTTCCAACTTGCAAAAGGGTGAATCAAAACACAATTAATGCGCGATGCTAATCATCTTAAAGTGGTCCAATACTTGCCTAGCTGCTGTCACTAGAATTAAATGAAAGTAAATGTTTGCAAACATCAATTATTGAATTCGGTTTATTTGTACAGCAATAACAAACCATTCCAACATATCTTACTAAGAACAGTGGCCTTATAAACCCCTCCGAGATCAAGCCAGAGGCGACAGTGGCGAGGAAAACCTCCCAATCAATCAATCAATCTCCTAAGAGGGAATTTCTAATCAGTTCCCGCTATAATTGCTCTTTTCCCCTCTAAATCTCAACTCTCAGAGTCGTGTCTCCTGAAGCAGTGCTAACCTTTGAAAAGCAGCAGTCTCTGAACTCACTGCACTGACATTTCCCACAACAAACTGCTCTGCGGAGGCCTATAGCCGCTCTGACATTCAGTGTGTGTGTGTGTGTGTTATGTGGGCCATATGGCGCTCTATAGCACTCTGAAGAAGGGGACTAGCTGTTTAAATGCTGTCAGACACACTCACGCACCCCTGAGCACTTCCACCGGGAGTGCACACGTGTGGAGTATCCGGACCGCTACACAAGAAGCTGACACGCCTGGGAGAATCACACAGCGTAGACTTTTTTCATCAAAGTCGTAACATTTGACCTCTGACCCTTTTAATGCTCCTGTGAGATAAACCCGCCACCAACATTTAATCTCTGAGCTCTCCCCTTCCCCTAACACGGGTAACGCCGGCCTATTTATAGCATCGGAACGCCACGGTGAAGACACATCCGACAAATGTCATGACACTTTCGCAAAAAAAACCCAAAAACTTTTTTATAACTATTGCGGCATATTGCGGCATTAACCTATTTTATGGCTCAGTTTCTCTCCCGTCAAATTTGAGATATACTGCCCTAACGAAAGCCATCTTTAATAATTCCATACTCTCATTTTTCTTCATAGTAAAATCATATGGTAGTGACACACAAAGGAAATCCCATGCATGGGATTTTTTTCCGCGTGCTCATGCGTTACAATCGAACCACTTTACTTTTTGTTTATCGACCATTTTTCTTTTACTAAAGAGGCTATAGTTTCTCGTAAGCACGCAAAATGTGTCTCATGCGCACGCGGAAGTCTGTTAAAGTTCTGCAAAAGTTTTTAAACTGAAAGAAATCATAAAAATTATTTTCATAAACAATTAAGCTGAAATAAAATATAAACGGAAAACTCAAACTTAAAAATGTACATGTAAATTAGAAATGTCGCTTACCTTAGTAAGTACAATATAACTACGTCACCTTAAAATAAAGTGTAACCAAAGCCTATAAAACTACTTAAAAAACAAAAAGAAAAGAACAAAACAAAATTACCGCAAGCATAAAAATAAAAGCAAATTCAAAATATGAATAAATACTTGGCCTGCTGTTGCTTTGATATAGTTATATACATACAGTAGTATACACAGGGTAAATCACCTCTGGATCACTGTATATTCTATGATTAAAAGAAATGCTGGTTTACATATCCCTGGATTACATATTACAAGATCAAAGATGCACCAGGATGAGGTATGAGGAAATCTACCACAGCTCAGCAACGCACAGACGATGTTTTATGAATCAAAGAACACAGAAACCTGCCGTATAATGAAGTACATGTAGGCTTGTCGAAAGACTCCTCATTAATTAGTCAATGTCGTTTGAGCTGTTAAAGCATTTGAGCTCAGGAAGAAGCCTCAACTGACATTAATCTTAAATGAGTATGTTCCAAATACTGATCTGAGACCTGGCCTGTGTGTCTTTGATAGAGTTTTAAGTATACACATGGGTAAACCTCTGGAGACAGGACAGTAGTGGTCAGAGTGTGATGAAGTCCACCTTACTGTGACATGTCATCACTGCCATAAATCCATCATCACGTCTTTTTCGCTCTGTTCACACCGCAAGTCGAGTGTCAAGTGCCAATGCTCATTTTCTGCTCAAATTCTATTCAATTGTTTTTGTGAGGTTGTTCATGTGGTTTTTAAAACGTGACCCAAATCAAAAACAGTGGTCAAAACTAAAGACACTAAAAATACCCACTTTAAATCATATAGCTCAATTTTTGCAATATACAGTATATGCTAAAATAAATGAAAAATAAACCAAAAAGAGTATTAAAATGTATTATATTGCCATTGAATTATACTTAATAATCAGAATATTGTATAATTCATTCTTCCTGATTATACAGTATATAATTATTTAAAAATACAACCATTTAAAATGAACAACTGTATATTTATACTTTTACTGCATTCTAAATTGTCTGTTTAAAAAACATGAACGTGTTTTATGTTAACACCCACTAATTATGAGTCAGAATGTCCTTCACAAGACTGTGGTGTTCATAAGACCTTCTCTGGTACACAGTGACAACTGACCCTGTCATACAACATGAAATGTTTCCTTGCCAGAGAATATTGCGAGATAAAGGAGTGATTCATTAGCGAGAAGGCCCGCTTCTCTCTTTCGGGCTTTCAAAGCTGCCCCCTACATTAGCCTGAACGATTTCCAATGCAGCAAATCTCCAAGTCCAGCTCATGCGGACCTACACAAATTTTTTGGTTCGATACAGAGAGTTGAGCACTGACCTACATTGTGAATAAGCTCTCGCGTTCAGATAGACACACAAAGGCACTCTGAGAGATGGCCTTTACACTGACAGCAGACAAAACACACACAAACTTACTTCAGCGCCTGATTGCTGTAGTTGTTGTCATACGAGTCATATCCCTGGTCATCGTAGGCCGTTCCATATCCATCATCGTATTCCTACAGGGAAGAAAATATATATGTTGTAAATATCCAGATGATTTTTTATTTTTTTTTGCAATATAAAGCTTTTTTTAAACAACAGACAAAAAATTTGAGGTGTTTTGTTCCAGAAAAAACACAGGTGTTTTTTTCTGTAAAAAAAGAAAAAGAAAAAAAAAAAAGAGTTGTGAATGATTCTGTTTTAGTTTTAGTTGAATATGTTATTCAATGATTCATTCAGAAACACATGGTCTCGAATGAATTAAATGAATTGGTTGACTGAATGATTCAAAGACTCAATCATAAAGACAGTCACTGCTTTGTTCATGAATTAATCAGTGGTTTGAACAAATTGGTCGATTAAAATATTCTATGACTCACCCATAAAGAGAGTCACTGGTTTTGTTTATGAATGAATCAGTGTTTTGAACGCATCAGTTGACTGTAAGATTCAAAGTCTCACTCATAATTTATATGTAGAGTGTCACCTGTTTTGATGATGAATAAATACGTTTTGAAGCAACTGGTTGACTAAGAGATTCCATGACTCACTCATAAAGACAGTAAATAGCTTCATTCAATTAAATTCCCTTTTATTACAATTGCATAAAATACAATGAAATTGGTTCATTTTCTGAATGAATCAGTGTTTTGAATCAATCACTTAACTGATAGATTCAAAGACTCACTCATAAAGAGAGTCACTTGTTTTGTTCATGAATGAATCAGTGTTGGATGATTGAAAGATTTTATGACTCGCTCATAAAGACAGTAAATAGTTTCATTCCTGAATGAATCGGTGCTTTGAACGAATTGGTTGAATTAATGATTCAAGGACTTTTATAAAGACACTACAGTAAACAGTTTTCAGTCAGTATTTTCTCAACAATTTTTAGTACAGTGAGACATTGTACAGTGTTTATTTCAGTACAGTGTTATGAACAAATCGGTTGACTGAATGCTTCAATAACTCACTCTTAAAGACAGTCACTTAAGCTAAAAAAGGATTTTGACTTCATTTCTGTGGAGTTTCAGTTCAGAAATGGTCTGGGGAGAGAGCTTTGTATTTTGAGCGTTAGTGTGTCTACGTAGTACATTAAACACTTTTTTTTTAAAAAGAGCAAGAAAAAATCCTGTTTTCCTTGATATGAACACTTGAAGAGATAAATGCATGTATAATGCAGCACTGCAGGCCGGAGTCTGGAGCGGCGAACAGTCTCCACAGGACATGCTGCATTTCATGAGGGTCAAGAGATCTGCTCTAATGATGAAGAATTTCGAGCCGTCCTGGATCCACACACACTCACTCACACACTCCCAAACTCTGCTTAGAGGTTAATCTACTCTGCTGAACCCCAGTCGACATTAATACTCCATATCTAGAGCAGAAATAGCAGAGAGCCACGCATGAAAAGTGAAAAGCAGCTCTTCACTTAAAATGAAAGGTTGTGAAAGTGCTTCATTAAGTCGAGGGGCTGATATGGTTTTGACACTGTAATTAACATCGCATAATAACCATTTAAGAGTTGATAATGAAACTTCATGGGGGTTAATATCTAATGTAGCTATTATTGTGACATATCGCAGATTGCTTTGTGGCCTGTTGTCAGATGTGGCAAAGCCCTGTGTGATGTTTATGAAGACGAATGAAGCGTGTCAAGTGTCAGGAGAGGTCATAAGAATAAGCTGGAAATGGAGTTGTGTCACAGACTTTGCACCTTTTTTCCCACGTTTACCATGCCGATTGTGTGTGTGTGTGGGGGGGGGGACTTGCTAAATAGATTTAAATATTGTAAAATGTCTTAAAGAGCGCTGAGAGAACCCCATTATTAAGTGTTTACATGCAGTAGACGATCATACACAATTAAGCTTAAAGTCATGTGAATGCATGCAAACATTATCAGATATATATCAACATAAAATAAGATTTTAGTCTCTTGTGCTCAGGCTGCATTTATTTGATACAAAAAAACAGTATTAATGTGAAATATTATTACAATTTAAAATAACTGTTTTCTGTTGAAATATATTTTAAAATGTAATTTATTTTTGTGATGGTAAAGCTGAATTATCAGCATCATTACTCCAGTCTTGTCACATGATCCTTCAGAAATCATTCTAATAAGATGATCTGCTGCTCAGGAAACATTTCAATGTATTAATTTCTTTAAGAACTTCTGAATGGTAGTGTACATGTAACTGGTCTAATTGTAAGCAATATTTTGCATGTTTTCGTAATTTTTCATGAATAACTTCCGCCTCTGAAACAAGTTAGCTTTGCAGATGATGTCATCAAGCCCCTCCCCTCTAACCACCTGCAGTTTTCACCATCCAATCAACTTCCTGATGCCTAAAATCAAGCCAGCGTTCAATTTCGTTGCGTATTACGTTTCATTCAGAAATATGCCACACAGCAGATCACAAATGTTGATTTCAAGCAAAACTCAACGCACCTACATTGTCAAATTCTCTAAAATATTCTCACAGAAGTCAAACATCAAAGCCTAGTCCTGCTCTTCTCCTGCTAATTTAGGATAAACGTCCTCCACAAAAAGGCTCCGACCCCTTGTGACTGCTCCAACATATCCGGGCCCAGCTCACTTCCAAATCCATCTGCCCTCAATTCGCATTCGTAAAATCCTCCTCAACTCCGAAAACAAAGACAAAACCGCTCTCATCGCACACCCCGCAGTCTTAGAGAGGCATTACTGTCCGATCAGAGGCCCGCCGCTGCCAAATCACACTATTCACAGTTTCATCTTTAATCCGCAAGCAAAGTGACATTTAAACTGACTTTTATAATGAAGTTTACTTGCACAAAATAAAGAGAGAAGTTTTGCTTCTGATGGCATTAGCATTGGCAAACACACTGCATTATCATAATAATTTAGATTTATTATTTAGGCAGACACTTTTTTATTTAATGCAGAGTACAGTTAAGAAGGGGGTTCTCAACTGGTTTGACCATGGGACCCACATTTGCCCATGGTCATTAAGCTGAGACCCAATTTACTTTAAGGAATTTAAATATGTATACAGTATATATATATACATACAGTGCATATACAGTATAAATACAGTACTATATATATATATATAAAATTTGCCCATAAAATTATAATACATTTGCTTTTAAAAACCAAGCAAATTTATTTCACAAAAATGCTTGACATAGAGTGACATTTGACGAATAAACAGTATAAGGTAATGCTACTAAGTCCCAAACTAGGTTTTGTTTATCAATAAAGTTGGTAAGTTGGTGTGAGCCACCATAGTCATTTAATGCTCCTAATTTCTTTTGTGCATTATTTATAATGAGAATTATATGAGTACAGGTGAAACTCGAAAAATTAGAATATCGTGCAAAAGTTAATTTATTTCAGTGATTCAACTTAAAAGGTGAAACTAATATATTATATAGACTCATTACATGCAAAGTGAGATATTTCAAGCCTTTATTTGTTATGATTTTGATGATTATGGCTTACAGCTTATGAAAACCCCAAAGTCAAAATTAGAATATTGTGAAAAGGTTTGCATAGCTGCAATCCATAATCATCAAAATTATAATAAATAAAGGCTTGAAATATCTCACTTTGCATGTAATGAGTCTATAAAATATATTAGTTTCACCTTTTAAGTTGAATGAATTACTGAAATAAATGAACTTTAGCACGATATTCAAATTTTTCGAGTTTCACCTGTATTTAAGGGATATACAGCGGATAAATAACATTAGAAAAATTACTCTGACATATAGCTTGACAAAATATCTCATCTGACCGCAGATACTGAATCCTTGCATTGCGATTGTATCAATAGTCAAAAAATTGTTAACATTTGTATGCTTTTTAAACAAGCGTTCTCACCAACGGTTGTTGTACTTTGTGGAGTTTTGACGTGTGTTATGGACTAAATACCGTTTCCCATTCAAATGTGGTGACCCCTGCTTAAAACATAATGTTTTCGCAGATTCGCGGGACCAAAAAATGAGGCAAACTACAGTAAGGGCTTAAATACACAAGGGAGATCATTAACAGAACAGGGAACAGGTGTAACATTAACAACCATGGAGACTAACTAGCAAAGGAAACACAGGCTAACGGGAAAAGAATTACAGACACTAAACACAACCCGGACACACCCTTCTCCTTTCACTAATCATTTCTAGTCTATCAATAAAAACGGCCTCAACCGGCCTCGTCTTAAAATGAATTTGAAGAAAGGATATGAGAATTGATCCCCCTGGAAAACCTGGAGCTCCACAATGTTTCACAGGGATTTCAGTGCCTCTCCATAGGTCACCTCTGCCAGGCTGAAGTCTGGAGACCTACTACTCTACTCGGTTACTGGCAAATAACAGCAGCTCAGATATTTGATTAGAAGCCAAACACTTTAATTCCCGTCTTTATCCAAAAGGAAAAGGGTCGAAATCAATGCAAAATGGAGGTATTCAGCATTAGAACCTTTTAAGAAAAACGTTCAACGGTGAGCGACTCATCTTCCTTCCAAGGTGAAACAAGACTAGACTCCCTCAGCTATTTATAACTGAAGATATTTCCATTGTGCCATCTCGGCTGACAGTGATCTCTTTCTGCAGCACTATGAATATATCATAAGGTAAAAAAAAAAAAAAAAAAATTCTCGTATTCTGGAGAGCGAAACTCTGTTACCTTGGCAGATTAGTTATGCACGGCTTTGCCCACTGATCAAATAAATTAGTCTGGTTGAACGTGAAAACAAAACCAGGTCATGTGTGAGAGAGAAAGAGAGACAGAAAAATTAGACTTTCCTTGAAGAACGGAAAAATCTCATTTACAAGTTGCTGTAAAGAAGTTGAAAGCTGCTGACAGTCCCTGTGCCATTTTGATCGGCTCACGTTTGATCAAGTCTGTCAACGTCGCACAAGCCGCTGAAATTAGACATGTACACAACACACGCTAAGCAGGGAGAAACTGAAATCTCTGTTCGCACGGCATGTCAAATCTTTTCAAATTTGGTTGTACTTACAATGTCTCAGCTTTGTATGAAAGAGGAGAGCTGTTGCAGTCGCGATGAGCGCTCTGAGATGAGAGACTGATCGCAGATTGTTTGCTAAACTCGCTAAGATGAAGCTGTCGTTAGCGAGCAGCGAGCATTTGATGACGTTCACAGCATCTCTTTCACGATGGATCAAGCTCACGCCGCATGTGAAGCGAGGACTCTTTCAGGTTTGTGGTTTATTAGAAAATAAAATCTCCCTACAATGTCATTGACAGCGAAGAATGGCTGATTTATCCTGTGTTACCAATTCAACAAGCATAACAGCAACCCGAAACACTATTTGCAATGCCTTTAACTTAAGTAACGTGACTTGAGTAACGTTATTTATGAAATGAACAAATGGAAAAAAGTATATTGCATATGTCTAAGTGAATAAAAAGATCTATATGGAATCAAAAGCTGTTTTAAATAAAAAGGACAATCAAAATAAACACATTTACAAATAAACAGAAGCTAATTAAATGGTCTTCTATATTTAGGATGCAACCAGTTAAAGGGTTAGTTCACCAAAAAAATGAAAATTAAGTCATTAATTACTCACCCCCATGCTGTACCAACCCCGTAAGGCCTTCGTTCGTCTTCGGAACACAAATGAAGATATTTATGATTAAATCTGAGAGGTTCATGACTGCTCCATAGGCTCCCTAAGGGAATGACACCGGACGGCCCAGAAAGTCATTAAAGAAAATGTTTAAATATTCCATGTCACAACAGTGGCTCAACTATAAATGAGCTTGATAAACTTATAGTTGAGCCACTGTTGCGACATGGAATATTTAAACATTTTCTTTAATGACTTTCTGGGCCGTCCGGTGTCATTCCCTTAGGCAGCCTATGGAGGAGTGATCAACCTCTCAGATTTAATCATAAATATCTTCATTTGTGTTCTGAAGACGAACGAAGGTCTTACGGGGTTGGTACAGCATGGGGGTGAGTAATTAATGACTTAATTTTCATTTTTGGGTGAACTAACCCTTTAAGCAATTCATACATATGACAATGATGAGTACGATATGGAAACCTTGAAACAAATCTGCACAAATAAATATAAACAACATTAAGAGGCTTAAAATAAACGTCAAGGGTAATTTGATAAACAATACTGGTATAATCAACAAAAGGCTATATTAACTGAGAGACAATTATTTTCATGACTTGAAATGTAAGACAATTAATTAAGCGATAAAGTAAACCCAAACAACATGTTCTGTTAATAATATAATCAATATGGGGCTTAAAAGTAAGTTCATGGTCAATCCAAAGACTAAGGTATTTAAATGAATCAACATTATCAAGAGATAAACCATCATCAAACATAATAATCAAATCAAAAGGATAGCAATGACAACGGGGCATACCAAACATCATACAACAAGAAGCCTTCTAATTCAATATAAGCATACTATGAAACCATTTTTGAACAAATTTTAAAATCAGATCTGCAACATATCAGAATTAGTGGTGAAAATAACAGTGTCATCTGCATACAGATGTACAGAACAATTTGCGCATATTTGAGGTAAATCATTAATAAAGATAGAAAAAAAGTAATGGTCCCAGAGTAGAACATTGAGGAACACCTTTATCAACGATTACATAAAACCCTGGAAAACAGCAAACTGACAACTGGTATGAAGATAAGCATTGAACCAAAGAACAGTATTTCTAGTTAAACCAATACAGAATACAGTTCATCAATTGTATCTAATACTATTGTTTCGATTTTATTTTTCACTTGAAAATAAACAAATGCTCTTCTGTCGACCTGATCTCCAGGTCAATACATCACATAGACTAATGATCAACACATGCTATATTATTAATGCATTACTTCATATTAATATTCACGTTATTCAAGTTAATATTCACAAGCTATTCTGTGGCATCACAAGTCTCCATATATGTCCACCCCAGAAAAGTTTTTTTAAACAAAGTGAAGCTCTTGAGTTGGTTGATATACGTTTCCCCCGTTGTTACATCAGCAGAAGAGGTTCCAAAGGTTTCTGTAACAGCAGCGGATGACCTGTTTTCAATCTCACCTGCGCACGCTCTAATTTTGAGTACGCGATTGACATTGCGGCCGCGATCCGTGGCCTGTGAGAGTATGGATCTTTATTCAAGCTGCCAGCTGGGGTCTCGGTGGTGAGTCTATCAGAGCGCTGTTGGCCGGAGCTCAGGTAAGCTGTGTTCTGGAGAGAGCTCTATTAGAGCGGAGTAAAGCCATGTAATCACATTACATTTGCCTCCTTCAGCCCGGTGCCAGAAACGTAAAGCCACATTAGAGACACGGAGAGACCCAGACAAACTCAATCATGTTTAGCCTCTCTCTTGCACACACACAGACATGTTTTTACTTATCTCAATGAGGGTACAGACTTCAATTTTTTTTTTAGATATTAAAGATAATTATAACTATAGTTATAACACATTGTTAGTGGTGCGTGACTTTTACTTGCATACATACATACACAGGGCTTGACATTAACAGGGTGGATTTCAGTAGTTGAGTGTAACGCAGTCACTCCTATTAGCCACTGTGGCGGGTTGAATTTTATATTTAATATATCCATTTTTCAATTGTAGTCTTTTTAAAAGGCATCTGAACTAATAAACCAAGTGCAATGTAGTGACGTTTCGAAACATATACACTCACCTAAAGGATTATTATGAACACCATACTAATACTGTGTTTGACCCCCTTTCGCCTTCAGAACTGGTTTAATTCTACGTGGCATTGATTCAACAAGGTGCTGAAAGCATTCTTTAGAAATGTTGGCCCATATTGATAGGATAGCATCTTGCAGTTGATGGAGATTTGTGGGATGCACATCCAGGGCACGAAGCTCCCGTTCCACCACATCCCCAAGATGCTCTATTGGGTTGAGATCTGGTGACTGTGGGGGCCATTTTAGTACAGTGAACTCATTGTCATGTTCAAGAAACCAATTTGAAATGATTCAAGCTTTGTGACATGGTGCATTATCCTGCTGGAAGTAGCCATCAGAGGATGGGTACATGGTGGCCATAAAGGGATGGACATGGTCAGAAACAATGCTCAGGTAGGCCGTGGCATTTAAACGATGCCCAATTGGCACTAAGGGGCCTAAAGTGTGCCAAGAAAACATCCCCCACACCATTACACCACCACCACCAGCCTGTACAGTGGTAACAAGGCATGATGGATCCATGTTCTCATTCTGTTTACGCCAAATTCTGACTCTACCATCTGAATGTCTTAACATCGAGACTCATCAGACCAGGCAACATTTTTCCAGTCTTCAACTGTCCAATTTTGGTGAGCTCTTGCAAATTGTAGCCTCTTTTTCCTATTTGTAGTGGAGATGAGTGGTACCCAGTGGGTTCTTCTGCTGTTGTAGCCCATCCGCCTCAAGGTTGTGCATGTTGTGACATCACAAATGCTTTCCAGCATACCTCGGTTGTAACGAGTGGTTATTTCAGTCAAAGTTGCTCTTCTATCAGCTTGAATCAGTCGGCCCATTCTCCTCTGATCTCTAGCATCAACAAGGCATTTTCGCCCACAGGACTGCCGCATACTGGATGCTTTTCCCTTTTCACACCATTCTTTGTAAACCCTAGAAATGGTTGTGCGTGGAAATCCCAGTAACTGAGCAGATTGTGAAATACTCAGACCGGCCCGTCTGGCACCAACAACCATGCCACGCTCAAAATTGCTTAAATCACCTTTCTTTCCCATTCTGACATTCAGTTTGGAGTTCAGGAGATTGTCTTGACCAGGACCACACCCCTAAATGCATTGAAGCAACTGCCATGTGATTGGTTGATTAGATAATTGCATTAATGAGAAATTCATTATTCCTAATAATCCTTTAGGTGAGTGTATATACTAAAATATCTGATACATTTCCAATACATTTCTGATACCAGCTGCGCTTTCTCTCTCTTTCATCTTTCCGACAGCGAGTTGACACACAAACCCGCCTCCACTCACTCACTCGTTTCATTTGCTCGGGATGAATATTGTTGGTGTTACAGGGCTTGAATTTCAGCGTGGGATTGCACGTATTGCGCATAATTTTACTCATTCCCTCAGATTTTTGCTCACACCCAAAGTGCGCGTACATAAAGCCGCCTCTCAGCACTAAATTGAGGTATTTTTCGCTGTTTATTGCACTTAAACAGTCAAACACACACAAAATAATGTCAAAATGCCGCTCTTAGTGAGAATTCATGTAACAGTTATGTTTTAGGTGAACGTAAACAGTTGAGAAAGAAAACAAATGTGTAACAGGATCCGTGCTGCGGGTCTTAAAGTGACAGCAGCCTAATATATCTGCTGCCAAATGAGATAATATTAAAAATATATATATGGCAGTTTTCCCCATGGTATCAATGTCAAAATTGTGGCCAGTGAAAATTCTGAGTGGCTAGTAGTAACTTTGGAAAACCACTAGCCACAGTGGCTGGTGAGCAAATATACACAAAATAAATATCTAAAGGCCAGAATATAGTACAGACTTCAGGATGGACTCATTTGACTTGGTCCAGTAGGCAAACATACAGAACAGCCTGCGACCAGCTAGAAACCACCTAGTAATGACCTAGAAACCAGACAGAACACTCTAGCAACCACCAAAAATATGACGTTACTTGCCTCCACTATCACACAAAGTCCTTCAGGCAGAAGCATGTTGGCAAAAGCCATTTGTTCATTGCCAATAGACATTGCTGTGGCATTGCTGTGATAACTCACCATTTTCTGTGTCTGAGATCTTTGATCTTTCACTATCGTCAGAGATTTGCAACAGTGTTTGAGGGTCACGAGAACACACACGTTACATCAGACATAACGAGAACATCGACACACACATGCACTACAGCCTGAATGAGAGACAGACAGCTCCCTAGGTGAGTGTTCTAGTAGAACAGACACAGTCGGCTGAGAGACAGGTTGTTAGAAGATAAGACCTGCCCCTTAGAGGCCACAAGACCTCAGCACAGACTTTAACAAGTTAACTACATGAGGACCTACTATAGACCTTTATTGCTTAAAATACAGCTAAACTAACAAAAAAAGTGACAAAATGAAACGCTTAGAGTATTTTTGTACTACACACAAACATACCACAACACACATTACCTGATAAAGATCTAAAAACACACACAAACTGACACTCACGCATGGCTTATCTGACTAACTCCATCACACTTGCTCATCTCTGCTCCAGTCGCTGGGATTTCTGGAATATTTCATAGTTTCACAGATCAGGAAAAGAGCTTCGCGTCTGCCAAGATGTCCTGAGGGTCTTCACTCTCTCGGAATACTGAACACCTAACAAATATGAGCATGCAATTTACAGCGCAACAACGTTATGAAGGGATATTTTTTTGCATTGTTGCCATTTTTATCCATAGTATTGACAGAGAGAAGTAAATCACTGGGAGAGGAAAAAAGAGAATGGATTAGGGAAGGGACATGAGCCGAATTTGAACTTACACAGCCTACATGGGAAAGTAAGACATGTTCGTAGGTCAACATATTTTGTTGATCCTGGAACAACATTCCCGTCAGAAAAATTAGGCCAAACCAACACTGGAACTAAAATATCAAACAAAAACTTTATTCTTTCACTATATGTATGGTGAAACATATCCTTTAGACTGAAATAAAGGCTTTTTTTTTGTAGCAACAACAGCACTAATGAACTCAAAGATTGATGAGGGCTTTTCACTCTATCCGTCTCACTTTTAAAACCATTCATAAAACCCAAACTATTCAGGTGGTTTAAAGCAGCTCATGAAGTCGACATATTCTGAAGAACTCAAGAACATCCTCTGCTGGACTAATAAACTTCCGTTGGTCACACAGAACTAAACTACACTACTGTCAACTGCAATTACCACAAGGATTCTGCCATGGTGATCAAACCACGAGAGGATGGAAGTCATAAACGCCGAGCTATCATGGGGCTCTGACCATATTTGCATAAATAGAACTGATTTATGGGTATTCGGGTAGTCAGACTGAAACTATGAGGTGGAAGTATGCATGACATTATCCGTTTAATGGAATTTCATGCTCTGTCTCGCGCTTGTTATATGATAAGAAATGTTGCTCTCATTAGATATAATACTCACTATGAACATTCTAAAAGTTTATTGCAAAAGTGCCAATCACACCAAATGCACAAATAAATGTGAGCCATTTACGCGTCTTTTTTACGCGTACACACATCATTTCAAGGCAAACCGTTTGGAATTTATTTTCAAACTCAATTAAAAGATACAAAATGACCTGTGTGATTCACAATTATCCTGATTCACTGTTTCTGATGGAAATATCATATAAAGAAGCCTTAAACTCAAAATCTTTTGAAAAAGGGGTGTTTTAACCACACGAACAGCCCTTCGGCTCAGTTTAACAAGGCACCCATAGAATACAGTTCCTTCAGGGGTGCAAACCAAATCCGTTCCCACCCCAAGTGTAAAGCAAAACCAGATTGCTTGTAGCGAGAACGTGCTACGATTGGTAGCAATGTGGCCCTTATTTGATTGGCTTGAGTAAACGGTGGATTTGTGGATTTATTTATCCACTTAGTTGTGGATTTGTCTGCACGTCTTGACTGTTTCAGAATGTTTCCAAATCCACAAATGCGTGTGCGCGGGGATCTACAAATGCACAAGAAGTGATTCATCAATGTGTGCAGCGATTCACAAATGAATGCTAGGCAGAGTTGTGTTTGTGACATAAAACACATTTGTATATATATTTTTTATTTGCAAATCTCATTTTATTTATTTGTGAATTTGATTCATTTTCAGAGTTAGAGTCTTTACATTTATTTGTGGATCTTAATCTATTCATTTTTTAATTCGATTTTTTTTTTTTGTGAATCTCAATCTATTTATTTGGAATAACGCAACAATTCTAACCCCAGGTCCTCCTCTCGTATTACCTTGTCAAAGAAGATTTGTGTTTTTACACTGGAGCTTAAAAAATGTAGATGCATCAAGAATCAGATTGTCACTCTGATTCAAAACCTAATCGGATCTTGACTTCCTTTGACTTTCCCTTCACACTACCAAACTTTCAACAAAAAGTGTCAAACACCTACTAAAAACAGAGACTTTTAAAGTTGAAGACCCGAGGCTGAGGAATATGTTTGGAAGTGTCGTCACTTACTCAATAGCAACTCTCACATCGGTCTGCATGTCACTAAAGTACTACAGCGTGATAAAAAACGGCGTGGACAGAATGAAACGGCTCAGCAGAGGAATCCGAGGAGCCCAGAGGCGAACCCATATGTCTCGCCATGTTGTTATGAAACAAACCCATGATTTGTGTTGGTTCGAGAAACATCATGCTGGACACAGGCATTCATAACACAACACAACACTGGTGACAAAGGAAGTAATTTCAGCACTCGACCAAAGCAGAGATGGTATCGCAACCGGCTCAGTAATTATGAGGCTAAACCAAAGTGACAAGCGGTTTTGATTGTGGAAACAGAGGTCCTGAGATACAGACTGGGATAATACATGCCATAATGGTATTATTGCAACCCTCCGCAGAGAGTGACTCAGGTATCAGAGCGGCCCCTGAGAGGAAACAAACAGCCGCTGAAATTACTTCATATTAATGACTCACACAGATCCACCTGATCAAAATGTTTTCAAATCGCATAAGAGACGTGTTCATGCCGACCTCAGTTCATTCTCAGAGCTTGATAGCGATAAAGATATGTAACCACGTTTGGGTCAGATGTATTAATCATGCAGGCGTTTGATATGATGTATCTTTTCTTTCCAGACTTGGGAGAGCGAATGTGATTAGATGATTCGTGTAAACCTGAGAGGTTTGACTTGGTAATCCCTGTAAATATGAATGGTATGATTAGATGTGATTGGCTGATGGGATGCCACATGGGGTGGAGGTGAAAACACAAACTGCAAGGTAAGAAGTAAAAAGGTAAAAGTAAAAAAATAGCAAATATGGGGAAAATGAAAAGAAAAGAGATATAGTATATGGGGACGCAAATGTGTCACTCAATAATCAATAGAGAAATAAATACATCAAATAATCAATTAATAAACATTAACATGAGGGTTGAGAGTTTAGTAATTCGTAAGAATTAAGAATTTAGTCATTTGAAATTAGTTCATAAAAATACTGAAAATAAAATATTCGGTTTAGCCTTTTATATTATTAAAATAAAGAACAAAAAATAGTTTTGAAATAGTCTTTCAAAAGTTGGGGGTTCAGAAAGATTTTTGAGATTTTGCATTGTCAATACAAGATTTTGACCAAAAATGTATGGACCTTGGTTGATGTTATTTCCTTCAAGATGTGCAAACATGTTTGGTCAATATCTTGTTTTGTCAATGCAAGAGTCCAGCACTCTGTAAAGTCTCCTCCAGCACATCCCAAAGACTTTCAATGAAGGTCTGGACTCAAGTGTGCCAATTCATGTGTGAAAATGATTCTCCGTGCTCCCTCCCAACCATTCTTTCACAGTTTGAGCCTGAAGAATCCTGGAATATGGTCATGATGTCTTCCTAAATGGTTGTTTAAGAAATGAAAAGCTACACACTTCATCAATTAGGGTTAGAAGAACTGTTGCCAAACATATCACATGCTAGAAACATAATAATCACGGCAATAATCATCCAATCATAGACTCTTAAGCATTTGTCTATTTAAATCCAAACAGTGGCTTTTTTGGCCAGGCAGTGTAGGCCTGTATCATTTATTATATTGAATAAACGTAATATATTTCCTTCTCAAATTATTATTAAGTGGCATAAAAAGGCTTACATTTGGAAATGCAAGAGGTGAAGAATGAATGTTGAAGAATAAATAGTATAAAGTGGCATTTTGAAAGCCAACAAAAATTTGATCATATTGCAAATCTTCAAGACACACTCTTCTGTTCAACCCCGAAACACTGTCATTTCCAACAATGTGGGTGCAAAAAGACACTCTTGAGTCTAAAGCTGTCACAATAGATACATGAAAACTAATGACAACACCATGAGCACAATGTGATCAACACAGCCAAAGCTTAGGCCTACATGAAAACATGGAGGCTTCTCAATACAACACCAACAGATTAAGAAATCTACTTAAAGGGATAGTTATTTTGTTCCAAACCCCATTCCCATGGAACACATTTTGCTTTTATTTTACATACAATGACAGTTCATCCTAAACACGTCTATCAAGCAACAAAAAGGACAAACACGCACTATAAAAATAGTCCATACAACTACAGATTCTTGTAAAATCTGATTTCTGTCATTGTACAAACATACTTGCCCCAAAATCACGTCTCCTTTTCTATTCTAAAAAAATAGGACCTTTATCCATCACTATTCCTCTACAAAGATGTCTTGTTAATTTCTCATGACTTTCTCAAAAGATCTTTTTTTCCAGTTCGCTCCTGACGAGGAACATCTAAACACAGATTCAGAGCGACAGCTTCAGATTTATCATCCCACAGATGTTTGAATCGTTCCCAGTGTTTCCGGCTCCTGCACAGACGCGTGTTTCGAGGCCGTCGAAACGATAGAGAACAGCTGGCGACTGAGTCGTTTCCTCTGACCCCAGCGCATTCGAACGGCGCCCCCTAAATAAACCTGTCAGATGCGGTTAGATACGGGCACTGCGGGGCGGTGTGCCAACTCCACCCACCTCTCCGGGCCCACCATCTGTTAAATATGCCACACGCGAGCCAGGAGACCTCTGAGACGTGCAACATCAAGAGGGGCTGGCGAAAGCTCCAATGCATTTGAACTGGTTATTTTGCAACTCTCTCTGATAAATTAAAACTCAAAGCACAGGAAATCTACAATGGTGTCAGAAGCAGGCGAGCAAATACTGTATGACCATTTTTTCCACATAATCGCAAACAAAAACAAGTAAATCAAGCAGATGAAATGATTTAGGATGTCTCCGGTAGACAGCCGCATCATGAACTGTTCTATTACGACTGACAAATTAGATCGGTGTCGGAAAACATTCATTTCTGTGAGAGCTTTGGCGGGCTATTGAGTTTGTTTTATATAATTCATCGATATGAGAAATGTCAACAATAAAACACAAACTATTATAGGCATATAGATAACACTTTCTGTCTAGACAGAGGAGTAAAATTGTTTTCACAAAAACAATTCCATATACAAGTTTACATACCGGTATATACAAATTGCAGTTATTGTTCATAAAAGGTACAACTACTACAAATCACTTTTGTTCATTTAAATAAATCAGAAATAAAATAAAATATAAATATCAGATGACAAACTTAAAAATGAAAAACTTTAAATGTTACATTGGCAACTAACCCTAAATAAAATGTTAAATAAAAGGAACTAAAATTACAAAAAGTAAACTGAAACAAAAATACATTAAACCTATATATATATAGGCTACATTTCTTATATACTATATAATATATTTCATATATATATTTGACAAAGGCACATAACAAAATTAGTAAAACTTATAATTGAAATGAAAATGCTCAAATGTATTAATAAATACAATAATACTATAAAAATGATAATAAAATAACACTGGCAAAAGACTATGGTAGAATCTTAAAGTGCGTAGATCTAGTACACAATTACATATGAATTACACTCTAAAAAAATATATGATCAATAAGTTATGACAACATGTTTTTACATTGCTTATCAAAACTCATCAAAATAAGTTAGGCAATTTTTAACTTTTTTATAAGTTATACAAGATTCAACTCATCTTTTTTAAGTCAGTTTAATGTAATTTAAGTTGAAATGACTTAAAGACCCAAGTCGATTGTACTTAAGAATTTAAGGCAGCAACTTTTTTACAGTGTAATGAAAATCAGAAATTCAATTGCATGGTAAAAGGTGTAGCTTTAAAGCATACATCAATGCATATTTCAAAAGTCCAGCAGAAATAGTACCTCATCTGGCCACCATTCTGGCTGTGCATACTATATACCCTTTGTTAGAGTCCCCGAGGAGAGTGACGTCTGTACTGTTGTAATGGATGTTGCAGTTACTTACGTATTCACCGTAGGCATCCTGCACGGTTGGAGGAGGAGGTCTGTACCCAGGTGGGGGCGGAGCTCCTCGTGCTCTCTGTGAGGGAACCCCCCTCCCTCTGCTGGACGGGACCCTGCTGGGCGGAGCTCCTCTGGGCGCCACCCCCCGGGGAACTGCAGCCTGAGGCGGAGGAACACCCCCTCTACTCCTGCGGGACAAACACCTCAGCTCAATATACAGCAATGAAATTTCATATGTCAGTCAATTCAATTTTTTGGAAAGAATCATAGGCCTGTGTGAAACATTACAACAGGAACAATAATGAACAAAATAGTGTAAAAAAAAAAAAAGCCTAAAAACATTCACATACATTTGACATTTTTTTTACAAAAATAGACTGAATTGGTGGTTTAAAAAAAAAAACATTTCAGCTACAATATGTGCTTAAATGTTTGAATTAGTTTTATAGACAAAACTAAGTAGAAGCTAAAGTATAAGTCATAATATATTTAACATTTTGCTTGTCCCAATGTAATTCCCATAATTCCACAGTTTTGATGACTTTTGACGACTGTCTACATTTTTAACTATAGTGCACACCGTTCAATAGTTTGGGGACTTTATTTTGTTGAAATTTTTAAAAAGGAATTAATACTTTTATTCAGCAAGGAGGTGTTAAATTGATCAAACGTGACAGTAAAGCCTCTGGCAGTGTTACAAAAAAAAATTACATTTCAAATAAATGCTGAGTTGAACTTTCTGTGACTCTGAAGACTGGAGCTTTGCCATCACAGGAATAAATTACATTTTAAAATAATATTAAAATATTATATAGAAAGCAGTTTTTTTTTTTAAATGGCATTAATATTTCACAATATTGCAGTTTTTAATGATCAAATATTTATTTTTCATCAAATAAATGCAGCCTTGGTGAGTATAAAACGATAAAAAAATGTTTGCTACATTACTGCTGTTCTCGACAATGTACATTTCACTTGCATGAAGAACACATTTAGTGCATAGAGATCGATTTTAGACTCAAACTCTCTTTGGTATAAAACATACCCTGTGTGAGTTTTTGTTTTTAATGTTGATAATATATTAAGAATGCAATTTTTTCCCGAATATCCTCACAATTGCAAATGTGACACTAATTAAATATAAGCGTTCAACAAGCAAAAAAGTCATGTTAAATGATGTGCATTTTAAACACAGTATTGTCAATATTGAATGAATGAATGAGGCATTTATATCATACTGTTTGCTCTATTTTGCAACGAAGTAATAATCCCAACGAAAGCCACAGCTGAAGCCAAGCAACACATAGCGGTGTTCGTTAGTGAACGAATCGGCGAAATTGAACGGATCAGGAGTTAATGATTCAATGATCCATTCATAAATACAGCCACTTCCTTCATTACTGAATGAATGACATTAAGACTTTTCACCAATTACTTGCGGTTTAAGTTTAATGTTTAAAAGTATCACTGCGTTTTTACCATCACTTAATGTCTCTGCATTTTTTTCACTACATTATTTATGCCATTGTAATTGCATTCACACCACCTCTGAGCAGCATTGAACAGTTATTAACTCTTTCCCCGCCACTGACGGACACTTTACTCGTTTATGAGACAACGCTTCACCGCCATGAACGGACATTTCTGGCTTTACGTGTTTTCCCTGTTAAAATGTAGGGGGCGCTATTATGCATCTTCTGAAAGAGTACAGAATCAAAACACAGGCGAAGAAGTAGCAGAAACAAGTGATAGCATATGTAAGCAGATGCATATGTAAAATAACGCGAACATCAACATTAAACAGCATATAAATCAAAACTGCCTAATGTTACTGAATGAAATGTCGACCCAGGACGAGCTGTAGGACTGTGAAGCATTAGGGGTGTTGATGAACTCGATCTCCATCTGTGTTTTGATCATCGTTCTGAATCTGATCCAGATGTAGTCTTTGACAAAAACATGGTTTTGCTAAAAATGATGCTTTTTTTCTGAAACTTACCCACATTCAAGTGTTAATAAAAAAAAGAATGCATGAAGCTAGAATAAAACAGGTTTTTTGTTTAAAAGCAGTGTCTCGGTTCTTACTTTTGATGTATTGCATGTTCAGAAATTCACCCAACAAAATATTGTGGGGGCCATGAAACTTTTGTGAAAAGGATCAAAAATGCTGGCATCAGCTGGCAACTTTTTTTTTAAATACACCGGAGGGGAAATAGTTTTAAAAAACGCACCTGAAAATCAATTTAAAGGGGCAAATATAGTCCCTTAATGAAAAAGGTGTGAGTGCAGTGTAAGAGGAAAAGAGGTGCGCAGAAGGATGTTAAACGCCTCAGGAGGTTTGGAAAGTTTGGTAATGGAGGATTGCTTTAATGGTTTTATTGAATTTTCCTCTCCAACTATGATGAAAATGAGAATGATTTGAGGTAATGGCATTAGTGTCAGTCCGTGTGAGAATAAATCTGCCAGTTATGCCGCATTAAACTCTCAGTGGAGTTTAAAATTCTTTGCTCAATAAACAGCAGAGACAATTCGAATGAACAGAGAAGGTGATATTAAGGAGTTAATTTGCCTTATTTACATGTTTTGCTGGCGTTTCACAGTTGTGTATGGCGTAAATGTTCTCAGTAGCTATGTTTTCATCCAAACTGGCGGATTTAACTTATGTGCAGGATTGGAATATTGCATAAAACTTTTGCAAATAAAGTACCATTTCCATCCAATGTGTTCAAGAGAACAGAATGGGAAATTGGCGCAAAATATCTGTAATAAAAATGGAAGTTGCTGCCATTATCTTTCTGCCTACATCATAAATGACATAAATGATCATTGCGCAGTCGAAACGCAATAAACGCTGTCATGTTATCTCGCGTTCGGACGCCTGGTGTTTGGGTATGCAATCATGTGACGCTTCGGGGAGGGAATTAAACCAAGTCATTCTGATGACAAACTTTGGCTCAGGCATTTCAGAACGACCAAACATTTAAAATGCTGTGTGATGAAATTGATCCACTGGTTTGTTCAGTTATCCAATCACATTCTCTGTTAAGGGAAAGTCGTGTGAGGTTTTTTGTCGCGCATCGAGGGATTTATTCTTTAAATGTGTTCACATTGTAGTTTATGCGCATGTCTTCTTATCAGATAAACGTATCCACCTCATTTGAGCGCATTCGTTTTTATGCAAATTATGCAAAATCTTGGAGATTCCATCCAGTGTTTTTATGCATTTACCCAAAATGTGCATAAAAATAGGTGGATGGAAACATAGCTAGTGATCACAGCAAGTACAATCAAACCTGAGCGGTCCCGGCGCGGGTGTTCCTCTGGCTCGTGTGCTGGTTTTGCCTCTCGCAGCCGGGACTTTGGCGTCCTCCGAGCCGCCGTTCAGATACGTCAGCTCCTGTAGCTGAGCCTGTCTGATCTCATCATTATAGTCCTGTACGACACACACACACACATATGGACACTAGTTAATGAGCTGGAACGTGCAATAATGCTCCACTTGATTTTCAAGGGGAAATATACGCCCCCTGCGACCCCAAACATGCACCAACATGTGTTTTTTCCCAAGAGGAAGAATTCTGCATATAAATAGTAACATTTAATATAGCTTTTCATTAGCATAACAGATGGGACTGTGGGATGTTATACACATAAAGTCAATACTGCGCTCACACGTGTACATATGCATAGTATTTGTTGTTCTAACTAAAATAGGATTTTCAGCAAAAAACAAACAAACAAACAACAAAAAAACGGTCCTGTGGACACCAGGCCTCCTTAGACCAAATGTACCTGGTAAAAATAAAAAATAAATGAAACCAGTGAATATGTATTTTTGGTCTCAAGGTAATAAACACTGCAATTAGGTAACAGCAAACATGCTGATGCTCAGCTTTTGCTCAGCAGATCGCACTCGTGCAAACGTACCGGGATTAGGAATTTTTTGATCTCCTCCAGAGCGTGACCCATTCTCGCATACGCTTCGGCGGGGGGAGCGAACACCTCGATCAGCACGTGGAGATCTTCGTTAAGGTGATTATACTTTGCCTCTCCGCTCTTTCGCAGTTCTTCTTCCTGTTAACGCAAGCGTACGAAAAAAGAAACATTTATGCATTTGCACACTTTTGCCAGCACCGTCCTCTGCTTCAGGAACTAAAAATTGTGTAAATTGGGAGATGTTCTTGAGATTTGTTAAAGAAGGAGATATTGAAGAGGCTATAGATGTGTGAAGTTGTAGTATATGCTTAATGCTGAACAGGAGGGTATGATATAAAGCGCTGTATGTTGACACGGAATTTTTTTTTAATTTTCGTTTTTTTCTTTTCTTCTACGACTGCCAGGGTTAATGTGGAGGGGGAGGGATTTGAGTAAGTTATGTTTGTATTAAGTGTATGTTATGTTCGTGTGTTAAATGTGTTGTAAAAATTCAATAAAAACATGTCAAAAAATAATAATAATTGTGTAAATTACCTGTCAAATTTTTTTCCAGAAGTTTTACGCATTATTAAAAAAGTGAAATGTGTATTTTTTAAAAGTACAGTAGCAAAAAAAGCCTGTTCAAACAGTTTATGTTCGAATTTTTCATTTAAAGATATTTTTTTTTTATTCAGCAAGGATGTATTAAATTGATCAAAAGTGACAGAAAATACATTTATTATGTTTCAAAATATTTCTATTTCAAATAAATTAATCAAAGAATCCATCAAAAAAGGAAAAAAAATTAATAGAAATAAATAAATAAGAAAATGTAAATAATAATTTAAAAATAGAAGATGCTGGAAGGAAAGACCCTTTTTCCACCTTTGAAATTTCACGTTCTGGATACTAAGGGATGTAAATAAATAAACAAGCAAAATTAATAAACTGCAGTAATTATGCCATGCATATTAAATTCAATTAAAATGGAAATTCCATATGCAAATCCATTAACACTGGGCAGAGTGTGTGTGTGTGCGTGTGTGTGGTGGTGGTGGTGATGTGGGGGGTTGGGGGTGTATCCAGAACTGTGAGCTGACGCGAAGTAAAAGAGCAATTTAACAGGAACACAAAACAAAAACATGGCAAAGAATTACATCAGCCCACCCGTCAGATGCACAGATGAAGCAGGGTGAGATTCCTTCATCCAACATGTTTTTTTCATTGGAGAGCAAAACGTGCTGTTAAGTGTGTGTGTGTGTGTGTGTGTGTGTGTGTGCGTGTGTCTCCCGTGCTTCCTCTGATGTAATGCAGTTAATCTAATCTTTTTAAGACAGTCGCTGTTATGCAAATGAGATGCTAATTTCATCTGCTGTTTACTGAAAGAGGTGAGTTTAGCGCAGATATGGTGAGGTAACAGAGTGTGTGTGTGCGTGCAATGGCAGTAGGAATGTGTGTTCGTGCATTTTGGGGGCGGAGCAACGAAGGGAGGGGTGTGTTTGTGTGGGTTGATTTTCCAGAAATCGCTTACTGCACCTTTAAGGACGTAAAAATTATTATGTTATATTTGTATGGTCTACAGCTTTGAGAAAAGTGCTTGCAAGAGCATGTTTTTCATATTTATCGGTGAACACACACATGCATATCAAGTTTTCTAAACTGCTTCCAAAAAAACAACCTCTTGTAGGGTTTGGGGCGTGTATGTTTACTATCAACATCGTTTGGCAAATTCTGTGAAATTCGTTTCTGCGAATTCTAGAACATCAAAGAGAATTATGAGATTTAAGCAAATCTCTCCTCTCTGCTGCGGGACGGCACTGCAGGAGAATCTCCAAACGGCTTAAAACCACGCAGGTGAGCGTTCCAGATCCAAACCGTCCAATTTGCGCCGCACAATTCTCCCTCTCTCGCTTTTCTCCATGGAGAGCTTGTTCACCAAAATCTGACAGGACCGGAAGGGAGCAGCAGTCAATAACAACACGCCCAATTAGTAGATAAAACCTTCCAGAACACCCTGAGCTCTGTAACAGCTGTCTGAAGGGAGAAGATTCCTTGTGTGAACAGGGGATATAATTGCGAGCACGCTTATACATGCACACATCAAAATCACCTGCAGTCGAGCTATTCAGACATGGCCCAAAATCAACATCACACACACAAATCTGTGAAAAATATGCTGGAGGGAAATGTCAATCACTTAAAGGATACATATCATGGAATTTCCTGACTCTTTTGAATACATCTTGCACAAAAAAAAGCATAGGTCATTTAGAACCGTCTTAAAAGTACAGCCTGTTCTAAAAGTTTATTGAGCGAAAGACTTACAAAAAATAATACTTTCTTGAGCAGCAAATCCGCATATTAGAATGATTTCTGAAGGATCATGTGACTCTGAAGACTGGAGGAATGATGCTGAAAATGCAGCCTTGCATCACAGGAAAACATTACAACTTAAAATGTATTAATATAGAAAACAGTTATTATAAGTTATGATAATATTTCAAAATATGAATGTTTTATTGCTTTTTTGTTCTAATAAATGCAGCCGTGGTGAGCATAAAAGTCTTGTGCTTATACTTATGACAACATTAACAAATTTGAAAAGTAGTGTATGTTTTAACCTTATTCTTTATGGGAGCTGGGAGTGAGGGGTTTGTGGGATTGAAAAACCTTTATGCAAATGAGAAGTGCAAAAATGCTGGACGGCAGCCAATCACTGTGGGGTGAAAGCAGTGATTTTCATTATCTGCCAACAGTTTCTGGTACTGAAAGCACATCATGACTTATTATTTAATTTAATTCAGATTTCAAATGCAGTTTACACCCTAAAGTGTTTTAAGCCATTCAAATTTTATAAGTAATTGAAATAAGCACAAATGTTAGAGCACGTCAAAACACCCCCAGTGCCCAGAAAACACCTCAGACCCGGCAAGGTTAAAATATATACTTTGGACATTCGAAAATCCAATTTTCCAACTGTATATGCAGGTAGATTGAGCTTGAAAACAATTATAGACCTGAACTGGGCCGTTTTTGGTCCAAGAAACCTTGGCTTGCATAAAAAGAGATCAGGGGAAAACCACTAAATCGAACAAAACGACCACTTTAAACAGAAGAATGCCTCTGAATTGCTCGAACAGCCAAAGTCAGTTGAATGAAATGCTTGAAGAACTAATCTGTTGTTTGCCAATAACCCCAAACCTGTCAGACAATATATTTCTGTCCCTTTGTCTCGTGTGTTCTTTCTCTCTCTGCCAGGATGCTGAGGTTAGCATTTCTTTATGACATTGTATCCCTCTTTCCAGGTGAGGTGTGTGTGTGTGTGTGTGGGGGGGCATCAGCAGCTATCGATCGATTTAATCAGCGGCGCAGCACGTAGAAAAACGACAGACGCAGTCGAGATCGTTCAGAGCGCTTCTCACCCGTGACAGCGGAGACAATGAGACGATGCGGTGAAAGACGGGACAGAAACGCCAGCTCCTGCCTCGTACGCTCTAAATAACGGCCCAAAGGAAAAACACTGATAATAAGGGGGAAAAGAATACCTTTTCTTTGTCTCTCATGGATCCCTTGCCGAGGATGGACATCTTGGTCAGCGTGTCCTCTTGTAGTCTCTTTAATGAGTTCCCTCGAGGGCCCAGGAGTTTGCCCACAAAATTAAACTAAAGAGGGAAAAACAGAGAGTTTTACTAACACTTCATTGTACTGTCTTCTAATAACTATTCCTTACTATATCAGTTATGCAGAATTACATGCAAAATATTTCGTCTGCAAAAGTAGTTAAACGTTTATCAAACCCACACACTGGCATATTAAACATTGTATTTTTCTTGCCCACATCAACCAATTAAACAGCGGCACTTTCCTTTCCATTACCATCGATCCCCCTTTTTTACTGGTTATGCTTTAATGATCAAATATTTATGTAAGACACTGTACTTGCTTCTTTGTTCAAAATTTGTATTAATATTTTACAAATTATGATTTTTTTGTTTTTATAATTAGCTATATAATTGCACATCAAATTTGGCTGAGAAATTACCCTTAAAAGATCATTTAAAGTCATTATTGTGTTAAATAAGAAAATCATCAATAGACATTGCTAAAAAGTAGCTTTAGAAAGAAATATTTTATCTGATTCAACACATAACACATTTATTACACATAAAATTTTAGGCTACATTAGGCCTGTCGCGATAGTCAATAAATCAATTAATCGCACGATAAAAAAAATGAGCTCGATCATTTTTCCGGCCGCGATAATTTCCATTTGCATGCTTGTTTGTTTTCCTCGTCTCTCTCTCTCTCTCTCTCTCTCTCTACCAAAGAGACTGGATGACAACTCTCGGTTCCTTAGCTTGAACTAGAGCTTAGATTCTCAGCCCGAACTTGACCCGACCCGTTCCGCGGGCCGATATTTCCCGACACTATCCTCGGGCCGGGCCCTTGAGAGACGTGCACTCGCAATAGAGTGCGGCGCGACACTAGACTTGATGGCCGAGTGCGAGTGCGGGCGCGGGCGGTAATGCACTCACTCTGTGTGTGCGAGTTGCGGGAGAATAAAACGATTCGCGGGACTCCCGCAAACTAGAAATGTCTATGAATAAAACATATAAAAACTAATATATTTTTATTCATCTGTTGCAGAAAAGCAACAAGAACAACTAAAACAAAATACAAACGATTTACAGGCCAGAGTTTCTATTCATAACATGTCTGCAGCGTTGAGCGATGTAGCCAATCACAGACATATGTGTTGATTTCTTGAACGCAATGGCCAATCACAAGCATTCAAGATAGACTCCCCTCACCGCTCAAAACAGACTTTTGTTCAGTGCTGAATTCTGTATGGCAAATCCTCTAATTATAACCAACAAAGTGTGGGTATTATGAAAGATTCATTGTGCAGTCAGCTTCAATGTAATAACAGAGATGTGTGAGATCGCGATAAACTGTCAGCTTTTTAGAAATTATTAAGGGAGCGCACTTTGCGCGCATTCAGTCATGCCAAACCATGCACGCAGTAGCCCGCTTGCTTTTATGTTAAATTAACAGTGGTTTGTGTGTTAATGCTTTATTAACAAATAATTTATTATAGGGTAGGGTCGGGTTTTGTTTTCATCCATTTTATTTATTGTTTTTGGTATTTATTCAAGTGCATTATTTGCTAACAGAGACTGAGAGTCCATTGATTGCTTTTATTGTTTTTGGTTGTTTTGTTCATTTATTGTGGATATTTAAAATGTTTTCCATTTTCAGTGTTAAATAGTCTTTAGACATACAAGTTTATTGATCTTCGAAAAGGTGTACCTGCATTATTATGCCATTATCATGCCATTATCATTATTTTAGATGTAAATGGCCTCGGAACGACAATATTATCGTTTATCGCAATAATTTCTTGGACAATTTATCGTCCAGAAAAATGTGTTATCGTGACAGGCCTAGGCTACATGGCCATCATTTTTTGAATTGGTATTTAGATATATTTACAGACCACACATAGCTTCAAAATAGCTTTTATGTTCTGCAAAAGAACGAAAGTCATACAGGTTTGAAACTACATTAGGGTGAGTAAATGTAAACGTAAAAAAAAAAAAACCGGATTTTCAGTTTTGGACATGAACAGCACTCGTGTAATATTGCAGTCGTTACTCATGTGAAATTTCTTAAAGGGATAGTTCACCAAAACATTTGGAATTCTGTTATTAATGACTAAATTAGTAATATCAACTTATAATAAACCCGTAAGACTTTCGTTGATCTTCAAAACACAAATGAAGATCTTTTTGATGAAATCTAGGGCTGCACGATTAAACTCAATTTACATGAACAGATTTGGTTTGTCGCGATTATGAAATATTTTCTATGCGCAGCTTGATGTACGGCTCTGTAAACGCTGCTCCATCTGAAAGCACTGTGAGTTTGAGTCACTTATAACGTGCATTTGAAAAAGCAACACACTGACAGATTCAGACATATTTGCCAAGCAAACATATTTCATATTTCCAAACATGAGAAGCATTTATAAACCTCTTGTCCAACAAAAAACAACATTTAATAACACACTCCAAACTCAATTCATAACGACAGTTGAGCTCATCCTTCTGTGAGATGATGTGGCTTCTTACACAGAATAAGGCAGTCGTGTGTTTATTAGTCATGTTTAATCAAAGCGTTTCAATCTTCTGTTTATTCAGCTACAGATAGTTTGATGGCCATAGTAGGGATTTCCTGGAATGATGTGCGTTATCGTACTTCTGCGGCGGGGCATATTTGGAGTGTCTGCGTGAGAGCGCCCTCTGGTGTTCAGATGGAGCAGCATTTACTACCGATCAGCCGCACTGCACTGACAAGCTGCGCATAAAATAATCAAAGCCTTTGCCAAATCGTGTGCGGTTTCATTACGATTAATTGTGCAGTCCTAATGAAATCTGAGAGCTTTCTGTCCCTCCATTGACAGCTATGCAACTACCACTATGACGCTTCAAAAAGTTCATAAAGAGATCATAAAACTAATCCATATGAATTGAGCGGTTTAGTACAAATGTTCTGAAGAGACTCGATTGCTTTATACGCTGAACAGATTTAATTTAGGCCTTTATCCACACATTTAAGTGTAACAAACAATATAGTGTTTTATTTCCATATAACTGAATATAATCGAATCACTGAGGTCCCAAACAAATGAAGGTGAAACTTCAAATTGCTTCAATAATAGACAAATATTATGCAATATGTACGAGTTAAGGGGCAACAGTATTCATTTTTTAGTTCATTTCTTTTTTATAATTAATAGTTTTAAATTACCGTGCTACATTTCCAGTGTTTAGTGCTTGCGAGGAGACAAAACCACAAAGTTTCTCTTGACAGAACTGCATCTGTAAAAGACGCTTTACTGAATCAAAAGAGACTCAAGATCTAAAACACACACAGTGTTGTGTCACATTCAGATGGATACAGGTGGCGAGGATCAAAGAAACAAGAGAGAGAATAAAGAGAAAGAAAGGAAGAAGAAACATCCCAGAGAGACCAAAGGATGACAAAAGAAAGAGGACGCGTATAGGTTGAGGAGGTGAGACGGTTGCGTGGATGTTCTTGTTAAACCGCTTCATCTGCGCCTGCTGTCTAGGCTTGTTAGCGATCTCAGCGCTGAACCTGGAGTGGGAGGTTAAATCCTGCCACCCATGAAGACCTTCGAGAATGTCTAGTGACATGTTCTGAAACCCACAGCAACACAAAGGCTTGACTGAATCTGCAGGTTAAATGCGAATCCCACAATTAGCAGAAAGAGCGGAGTGGCTGTACCTCTACTACATACTAAAAGCATGCACTCCACTGGTGATGGGACAGTACACACTTTTGAGTTCATAGTATGTCAGTGGTACGCATGTGAACGTAAGCTATCAACTACTTTCATTAAAATGCATTAATGAACGGAATGCATACTTAGACAATTCCAACAGACAAACTTTTTCTATCCGAGCATCTCTGGCATACGACATTCAACTTTTACTGCTTTGAAGAGTTTGAAGAGTTTATCTAAAAAGATATTGTTGTCATACTGTACAGTACAGAACTATACAATAAATATATACAGAAATTGAACACCCTGTTGAAAACCCTGTAACACCTTTGATGTCTCCAGTCAAAATAATCAGCCTTTTAAAAATTGCTTGTAAATTTCTCGTCATGCTATATTATTATCTTCAAATATTGGATTTGGATTGATTGTAGGCCTCATTGATATGAGCTTATGCACCGCAGTTTCTGAGTGAAAAAAAAAAAAACATATGTTCAACAAAATATGGGAGGGAGGGAGGGGGGGGGGGGGATGCAGTTTATCACACTAGTGTGCTTTAATGTTTAACCAGGAAGTGGTTATTTTAAATGCTTCTATTTTATACAAAATGTCGCACTTGTGGTGTTCCCCAAATGCTCAAAAATGACCAGCCTATACAAAAAATAGCTTATAAATCTCTCGTTATGCTATATTATCAAGAAATATTGGGTTCAATCTTTTGGTCAACTTGTTTTGTTTAAGTTAGGACACGTTTTGTATTTATTTTTTAAACTGATTGATCGTAATTTTGGGTAGTAGTTATAACCCTGTTCGAGTCAAAGTCAGTACGTTTTTGTCCAATGAGATAACATTAACTAACATTTTTTGGTAAAAAGAAGAATTTCTCTGCATGGGTCAAAATGACCCGAAAACAACAGAAGCGTTTATGAGAAATGTTTGAGTTTATCTCTGTCCTGTGAATGTAGACTTTGGTCTCTTGCCAAGTCTTTGCATAAGACACAGTTGAGATCTCTTCTGAAACTCTAAAGGGGAAACTTTCCATGAAACTTCCATTTGCTATAAACATAATCTCATTGCTCTCTAGAAGAAACAACTGAGATGTTAAAAAGATTTTTTTTTTCATTCCAATGGGAACACGCTTTGATTTGAGATGCACTAATCCTCATACTTTGGGACATAAGAATCTCACATACTTTGTAGTTCTGGTAGTATGTATGCAAATTAGGATGGAGCTGATGACTACGATGTCACTGGGGACACTGTAAAGAGGTCATGACCTTTAATTCAAACCACTACTGAATCTATGATGCTAGCAAGATCTTTTGCATATGCCACATATCCATGTACTTTATAAGAAACATTAACCTATAAATGTAACCTACAGTATATCAAATATACCGTATATTTCTGCTTTATGCTCCCATTAAGTGTCAGTAAGTGGGTGTGGGATTTTAAGAGCGCGGTTTGTTCTGCTGCTGATGGCTGTTTGTGTCGATGCTTTCATTAGATGCCTGTTATTTACTGAGGCTTTTGTTTAGCTGCTCTTTAATGGTGTAATCTGATGATATTAAGGCTTGTAAATGACAGCGTGGGCCTTAATCTGGACATTAAACACAACACTGAGCTGCGTGAGGATTTACGGAAAGCTCTAAATCTCCTAAACGCACCCCAACACACACACATTAAAACACACCTCTCCTCAAAACGCACAAATATAGAAATGCTCAAATTGACATGCCGCGTGTGTTTGCCGCGTGAGAATGTGCCATAAATTCCCACAATCGATCGCTGTTTAAATGAATGATCAATTAATCGATTCATCTTTGACCTTAACCTCTTAAATCCTAAACGGGGGCGTTACTAAGTCATCACGTTACGATAACCACTTGCTTAACCAACATAAAATAGGTGTCGTTTTAAAGCGTAGAAGCTTTGAATATAGGGAATATGACAATAGCTTGTTTTCATATGACGTCACGCCACTGCGTTGCCATGGCGCGAAATGCAAATGGAGGGCAGGAAGTGATTTGCTGTATTTAGAAAGCACTATAACTCAAAATGCCTATGTTTTGCGTCGTTTATGGTTACTTAAATCGATCAAACCACGAGGAGTTTTTATCGTGTACCAAAAGTTGTTGTTCATAAGGGGGGAAAATGCAAGAAATTGACCGAAAAACTCCGGGCAAACGGCTTGCAAACCTACGTCTGCGGTCGGGAGGAGCCGAATGGGAAAATGCCCGTGTGTGCAGTGATCACTTCGTCAAAGGTGAGTTAAAGCTACACTGTGTGATTTTTACCCCCATCTAGCGGTGAAAAGGTATATGACCATCCAGTGAATATTAGTTTCTGTTCCTCTCAATTCCGATTTCGTTTTAACTCCTGCGGTGGCCAATGTAGTCAAAGATTAACATGGCTTCCAGTTCGACCTCGTCCATGAGTGTCCCTTCAAGTGATGAGGTTATTTTAGAAAACTATTATAATTTATACACAAATAGGCTTAATTAACGTTACCTGTCGAGAAGAAAGCAGGCAACGTCGGCGTCCTTTTTAACCCTCTAGGCGCCACGGTCGAGTTTACTCGACAAGACCCGGCACTGAATAAAACGGCCGATTTTGTCAAATTGGGTGTCATATTTCGTTCGACCTCCCCTCCACTGGATGGCAGACATGTCATACTTCTTCCCCGAATCAAAAAAACGTCATGTTTCTATACAAAATGTTCGAGTTAGAGCGCATTGAATCAGTGCGATCAAAAGCGGAGCTAGTGTGCGAGTGAGCCATTTTATCAGATCCTCTCCGCAATCGCGGCGACAGTATTGTAGTGGAGACTTTGTCTAATACCACTGGCTATGTTAGACGAGGTCGAAGTATTCATAGGACAGTTAGGAGGCAACGTGGAGGCAGGGTGAGGAGTCGCAATGAGAATGACGGTAGTCCAAGCTGTGCACACTCGGCGCGCGCGCGAGGCAGATCTGGCCGCGCTGCTCGTATCATGTCACTCATGATCTGTGCGAGTGAGCGTTTGAACTAAACAGGTCTTGTCTACTTGTGTTTGTATGTCATATGAATAAAATATATTTGCCCCATACATGGAATCAGAGTGCCTACTGTATTTAGTAAATGGAAAATCTCTACAGCAAAAGGCCAATCAATACATGCATTCGGTTTGTTTCTACCATTTATTAGTAATGATTTACACAGTTTGTTTACTACTTACTATATACCTGAGCATTCAGTATTGTGCAATATAGCATACAGAAGGTGATGGACATTTTGGGGGGAAATAAGTGCTGCATTTTATCATTTAAACGTGACTTTTCATGAAAATTCTATAATCCAAGATTGCCCCCACCATATGACGTCATAATATGCAAATTAGATGGGAAAATGTAATCCCTACATCAACTTTGGGTCATCCTTAATATTTCTCTAATTTACAGAAAGTCTCTATCTTTTATCACTTTTAAGATATAGCCTTTTGAAATTAAGATGTCAAAATCGAACATTTTAGGAAAAAACCTCGCGCCTAAAGGGTTAAAATCGTTGCTCGCCATGAGCTCTTTCCATCTGGGAAAGGCCACTCCAATATTTACTTTAGTCTTGTTGATTTGCCTGTTGCATTGCCGTCTTAATTCTCTTTTTCGCTTCCTTGGCGACTCTGATACGTATCCTCGAGAATAAGAGTGATCCTCCATCAGCAACAGACTTTCAAAAAGGCTTTCAGGTTTTTATATATCAGTCTCAAGCAATCCCCCTCTTCACATTCGACACGGTGCCATCGAGTGTTAAAACGCGAAAGGTGAAGCTTGAATTAACGGGTATGTCCCTCTTTGGTTAATGTACTTTCAAGATGGAGGGGCAACATGGCGACCAACATTAGAACCCCTTACCCGTATGTATTTTCAGTGGCATATTATACACTCACGAGAATACTTTATTACTTGAACGAAGTAAATATACATTAATGAGCACATATATTTTTGAAAGAAATAAGTGTTTTTAGCTAAGAATAAACTAAAAAAGTTACACAGTGTAGCTTTAACTGTTAATACAACTTAAGTGGCTATGTTTGTGTAACGTGTAACGTGTAAGGTCAAAGTATGTCTGTAAGACGAGATATCTACCGCCTCGATGGCAGCAAAATCGTTCAATTCAGTTGAAAAATCACTCCTCTTCATAACGTAAGGATCACGTCCAACATATGTTTGATTTTTTGTTTATATCTTTCTCTTGTAATAGCGTGTAAAGTAGTACAGTACGGACTTTGAATGTTGCGCGTCATCATAATCACGTGACTGAAACCCAGCTATTACTTAACAAGTGGTTATAAATTTGCTGACATTTGAGGGCCTGTTTACACGACGCCGTTTTCAAATAGAAACATAAAAAAAGTATGCGTTTTGGACGTTCATTTACATGCCAACTGCGTTTTGGGTGCCTGAAAACGCAAAGTTTTGAAAACGTTTTGCAAGATTTTGAATCTCTGAAGACTATGACGTCACGCACATGTGTATTACGTGTTCATCACCTATACGTCTATAGTGTTTCATCGCCATCTAGTGGCCTGGCAGCAGAATACAAGGGTTTTTATTCGTTGTCCATATAGTAGGCGAAAAACAGCACGTGACAAAAGAAGTATGTCCGAAAATATGTACTCATAAAAGAGTAGGCAAAAGGTACAAGTTTTATTATTTTCAATCTGCAGAGATCTTTAAAATATTACCGTCTCACGACGACGAAAAAAAAAAAAAAAAAAAAGAAAAAAAAACCTAGGGGAGGATAATAACTGTTATCTGATATAAATGGACAAAATGTGTGCGGCTTTAGGAAAATGTGTGTAGGCTTATAGGAAAGGCACGGGCAAATTGGGGTAATAGCTCACAGGCAAAATTTTTATATCCCACCATGACATTCATTATGAATTCATTTTAATTGCAGATTGCATCAGGTAATGAGGCCAATTTACCGATCGTTCAGCTGATAGTGTCCTGACGCAGATGTTAAATCACATACAGTATTCACTCAAAAGCTTTCAAAAGAGATCCACGTGTCACTTATTAAGCTCGGTTTACTTTTTATGGAAATTTCTGCCTCACTAATAAAGCTCAGTTTCTTTGGAAAACACAATGTATGTGGCTGAGGAGAAAAAGCTGCATTCTCTGTTTCTTTGAGACTGGCCTCACAGACAAGCAGCCAGAGACACGAAAAGGCAAAACTAGTTTTGATAACACTTTAATTTAAAGGAATAATTAACCTAAAATTGAAGATAATGTCCTTATTTACTCACCATCATGTCATTCTGAACCCGTATGCTGTTATTTTATTCATATTCAAAGGATTTCTGATGAAAACATGCAGGTCTTTTTATCCAAAGTTACATAAAATGACTATTTTCTAAGTCATAGATTTGTGTGAGAAATAAATCAACATTTAGCTTGCTTTTCCACTGAAAATCTTCCCTTTTTCTGTAGCTCTCAAAACTGGCACATCTCATCCTGAATCTGAACCGGATTCGAAAGAGATGGGATTGTCAGTAATTAACCTGCTGTTCACAAAAACAGCTAGACGACTTGGAATATGTGAATAAAAGACTAAATTAAATCTGTTTGTCATATAAAGCGACCCAGTCACTTCAGAATATTTGTACTAAAACTCTCAATTCATATGGATTATACTTTTACGATGTCTATATTAACTTTTTGAAGCGTCAAATTGGTAGTCGCGTAGATGTCAATGGAGGGACAGAAATCTCTCCGATTTCTTTAAAAATATCTTCATTTGTGTTCTGAAGATGAAAGAAAGTCTTACGGGTTTGGAACGACATGAGGGTGAGTAATTATGACAGAATTTACATTTTTTACTGAACTATCCCTTTAAACATCCCAACCAGACGTACATTGCAGCTCGGACTATTATCTGGGACTATATAGGTGACTATATAGGTGGGACTATTTGTTTGACTGGTGGCACAGAAAAGACATGCTTCACTTTAACAAACACTTAAAATGCATATTTCTTGCTCTCTAATATAAGATTCTTCTTTAATCCCAATAACCAGCTCCCCTGACCTCACGAGATGAAATTAGCCAAGAAAGTGTCCCTGTCTTGTAAACATGTGCAGCATAAATGAGGCTAGAGGTGACGTCTGGAGGAAAACTGTTCCAATCAGATTCATCACACTCACCCTTCAAGCGCTCTCTCTTTCTCTACATCCACCTGTCAGACTGGACAAATTGAATTTGTCTTCCTCCAGTAGCTCTCTGAAGCTCTAAACAGCGCATTAGTGTCTGCAGTCATCAGAGCTGTCAAAGGCAATCTGTTTAGTGTGACGCGGGCGACGTGAATAGCCGCGCCGTATGACATTACACTGGCGCTCTCGCTCCGTCGCTGATAATTGCTTTATTTGAAGAGGCCGATCATTACTGCTGTAACGCTGAGGGCTCACGTACCCTGGCATTCCTTTTAGCTCTGAGATGAAGTTTCATTTACAGGACCTGACGTCTAGATCTTTTTTTCTTCCCAACAGTCGTCCAATAATGCATCGCTATGACAAAGCTGAAGTCCACAGTAACTGTTCAACATTGAACGGTAGAGCTCAGGTTTGAGTTTGGCCCATGGCCCAATTCATGTACTATGGTTTTTATATGGTACTCTAAGTTACTTTCAAGAATACCATAGTTTTAAATGTCTGAAAACCATGGTGGTACAGTACAATGGTACTTTTTGATAAATGTACTAAATTATTATTCATATTTATGGTACTTCCATGGTATTTTGGACATGCACTATGGTAGTAGCATAAACAAACCATGGTATGTGAATTTCAGTACCACAGTGTATCTAAAATTACTACATATTAACATATGATACCATGGTATTACTGCCACTGTACTTTTTGAAAAGGTAAAAGGTAACACCACGGTAAATGTACTGAACGATTACACTTACAAAAAGTATGGTACAACCATGTTTTTTGGACATTGTACCACGGTATTTTGGGAGGGTACCATAGTATTTTGACATATGCCATTGTAGTAGCATATAAAAACCATGGTAAATGAATTTCGGAAATACCCTGAAATTAGGTATTTTGGACATCTACCACTATACAAAACGATGGCACATAGTATATTTCAAAGCACCACAGTTTTACCATCTGATACCATGGTAAGTAATATGTTACTACCACAGTACTTTTTTAAGGTTAATCATATTCAAATACCATGGTATTTATATGGTACCCTAAGAAACCATGATACATGTCTAAAAACCATTTGGTAATAATATGGTACTTTTGGGTAAATGTTCTGAATTATTACACTTACAAAGAGTATGGTACTACCACAGTTTTTCGGAGATGGTACCATGGTATTTTGGACATGTACCATGGTAGTACCATATAAAACCATGTATATAGTATAATTCAAAGTACCACTGTATTACCATTTTATTCCATGTTGTTATGTTTTTATTTTTTACGGGTAATCATATTCACATACCACTGTATTTATGAGGTACGGATATTTGAATAACATTATTACCATGGTGCATGTAAATGTAAATGTTTTTGTTAGCATGAATGCAAACATAATTATGCTAAGGCTCCTTCTTTCCCCTATTAGATGAAGTGTTAAATGGGATCAGGATGGAAATGTTGAGTTCTGGACTCAAACCGGCCTCATCCATTTGAGCACCACAGCTCCAACGTGCTGACATCAAGATGCCAAGACCCTAGAAGATACTATAAGTAAAGATACCAATGAATCACTCACGATCTAAAGCAGCAAACCGCTTCTGTGCCCATGATGAACAGTGAGAAGAGTTTGTTTGAGTTTGGCAGGCACTCTACCATAGACTGTGATTAAAGTAATCGGCTGATCATCCAGTGAAAGCGAGAGGCTCTGGAACAGAAGACAATTATATTCACGACACTGCAGCGTGGAAACGCATCATACAACTAGATCATTCGACTCACTGCACTGTGACAAATTTCATACTGAATAGATAATAATCTCATTATAAGGTCCAGCTATAACGGAACCACAGAGCCAACATGCTCCATGATCCACAAACATCTCTGGGCGACTGGGGACTCCTGTGGGTGGAGGAGTCAAAAGAAAAGCTGGAGTTGTGTTTAATAACACAAGCTGACATTTGTGTTTGATTAACATTAAGACAGTGTAGAGGTCTGGATGGGAGCTCAATTGAAGCACAATGCTGCGGTAAATACAACACCCTGTGACCTGACAACCCCCCCAAAAAATGTTTTAATAAAATAAAATTAATACAGGCTTGTAAATGACAGCGTGCGTGATTTGTGCGTTAAAATATATATTTTTTTTAATTAAATAGTAAAAAAATAAAAGAATAAATAATAATAATAATAATAATTAAATAATAATAAAAAAATAGGCTAAGGATTAGTGATTTGAACAAGACTTCAAGGTAAATTGACACTTGAAGGTCTGTTCTGGCTTGGACCAATTAGACGACCTAGCAACACCCTAGCAACCACGGTAAGTTTTGCTCAGATTTTCTTCAGACAAATATAAAAACAAAGTTTGCATGCATGAGCAAAAGGAGTTACATAAATTAAAATATAAAATATGAAGACTAACCAATTCATTTTTTTTATCCATTACAAATCCAGTCCTGATTGAAACTTCTGGGTTTTTTTGGCTCAAGGTTAGGTACCAGACGAAAAAAAAAGAAAAAAAAGAAAGACAGTAGTGTGTGTGTGTGTGTGTGTGTGTGTGTGTGTGTGGTTTTGTGTTCATGTTTTCATGTCTTTTATTTTGTAGTTTGGTTCCTGTTTCCTGTCATGTATTGCTCTTGCCATGGGCTCTCCCTTTTTATGTGTCATGTTCTGACCGCTGTCTGTGAGTCTCACGTAACCAAGTCAAGTTTACATTTTTGTTCATGTTGTGTTTCAAATCATGTTTGTTTCATGTTTTTGTTTTAGTTCACTTTTGGATTTAAATAAACTGCAATTGGGATCTTCAACTTGCCTTTAGCGGACTTTATTACATTGTGTGTGTGTGTGTGTGTGTGTGTGTGTGTGTGAGAGAGATGTGTTACCCTTCACAGCACACTCCCTCTGGGATCACAGAGCCCATTTACAAACCCTCTTCAAAAAATAGCTCACACACATTATCACTCTCTGACTGTGTGCGCACACACATGGCTGCTCGAATACCTTGTGTTTAAATATGTGCACAAATGTATAGCTGCCAAAAGTCCCTCTGCTCTCATGTAAGAAGCATGAGTTGTTCATCTGTTCAGGGTCCATTTGTCATGAAAAGAGGCCAATTCGTCATTTTGTCATGCCAATTTACTTGTTGAAGTAGGTTTTGATTGCTTGCATTTAAAACCAGCTACATATACTAGTCCAGTCCAATCATTCTAAAATGCTTTTTTTTTTTGCAAAGATGCATTTAGTTGATCAAAAGTGACAGTAAAGAAGACATTTATAGTGTTACAAAAGATTTCTATTTCAAGTAAATGCTGTTCTTTTGAACTTTCTATTCATCAAAAGGAATAAAAATGTATTACACTAAGTAGCACAACTGTTTTCAACATTAATAATAATCAGAAATGTTTCTTGAGCAGCAAATCAGCATATTAGAATGCATGGGCGTAGGTTTGGATCCCCCCCCCCCCCCCCCATCCCCCATCCCTTTGATTTCCTTTACTCACGCTTTAATAATTCATAGTTCATAAAGACCTCACCTGAAGCCCTGAAGGTCCAGCTACTTCTTCCTCAACATGCTCTATGACACCTTCACAAGATGTCTGAGTTTCCTAGATGTAATTAAATAAACTTATGAATAAAATACACACATATCATAGTATGCATTCAACACATCATGTTTATATTTCAAAGCAATTTAAATATGAAGGGGACATGGTTTTGTGGATTAACAAATCCATTTTTATTATTATCCATTATTACAGTATTCTATTAATACTAAAATTGTATCTTCTATTCTATATCAAATTCTATTGATATATTCTACTCAAAAAAAAAAAGTGCATTAGATTAAACTGGGAAGGGTCATAAAACTTGCATATTGTTATCCTAGGTTTATTGCTTCTATTGTTCTCAATTGTAAGACGCTTTGGATAAAAAGTGTCTGCTAAATGAATAAATGTAAATCTGTTGTGGTTTGATGCTGTCTTTCCTGCATACAAAATGGTTCATTAATTTTGTAGACTATCCTATGGCTAGCAAGTTTAACCCTCCTACCAGATATTGTTATTTGGATATTATCAATCAAATAATGATTCATTATATTTGAATAACCAACAGTGTTAACTTTTACCTTTTTAACATTGCCAACATGTTTTTCCAGCACATGTGTCTAGCAAGTAGGCTACACTCACAAACAGTGGCATCATGCCCATTCAAAGTGAGGGGAGGGGGCACGTGCCCCCTCAGATTTTTCCTCCCTCAGATTTTTTTTGTCACAACTTTATTCCTATTATGCTCCATAATTACCAGAGCCTATAACGACTCAAATGTATTCTTCTGGATGTGTAATAAATCGGTCAGCATCAGCCCGCCCATTTTTCCTAATATGGTGTCTGTGTATATCAAATCTAGAGCGCTACGCGCGTGCGCTCTAGACTCTTTGCTGTGTATGTGGTATGTTCAAGCATCTCACTCGTCTCGCACGTTGAGCTGGCAATGTTTTACAGATGGTCTTGAAGTGGTAAGTGTGGGCAAAGCAACAAATCGGCATTGAATTAATTATCGGATGATATTAAAAGGTAGTGGGATTATTTGTGGTTGACCTGGAAATTTTTAACTTCATCAAAAAGTTATGGATTTGATATTAGCTGCAAATTCAGAGCATTAACTTAAGTTGTGTCAGTGTAACGTTATCGATATAGCCTAGTCTTACCCAGAATCATAAATCCAATGGCTAGCTTATAGCCCTTCTGTCTGGTTCATAGGTTAAATGTACAAGTTACAAGTTACTAGCTTTTCTGTTAGCTCATAAATTACTCTTTGCAAGTTCCTTATTTAAAAAATAATAATGAGCAGTGTAACTACAGTATTTCAATCATTTTACTAAAGTAATGTTACATATTACATTTGATTTGATTACTTTTTTACATTTCTGTCAAATATTAACCATTTTCAAATAAACGGGGTAGTGTTAAACTTATTCAGCACTGAAATCTGTCCAACTTCATTTAAAGTCCTTCATCACATATTAAAATAACTTAATTTCAGAGCACCACAAAGTCAGACCTCAGCACCTTTATGTACCTTTAATGTAAGATCGTTCTTAGGTCACATACCAATTTAAAATCATAACATAAAAACTGCAATGGTAGGCTACTGTTTTTAAAATCATGTGTAGTAGGCCTAAGTGTGCAGTAAGTGTGTGTGTAAACATGCTTTAATGAAGTAGACTTCAAAAGCTTTTGAATTTGAGCTTACAGTTCTTTGCATCAACCTGTCTTTTACATGAACTTACAAAATAGATACTTTAACTTAGTCCTCAGATAGAGGAGGGTTGCTGCTAGCTCCGTTAAGGTATTTCTGTCCCTCCCAAACTGCATTGAAATGGTATGTTTAGCAGTCAGAATAAAAAATGTTCAGGGGGAGAAACCCCCTGACCCCTCCTAACATGATCCATGTCGGTACACGATCCGTTCCACCTGCACGATCCGTTCTACGCATGCGTAGTAGACGCAGGAGAAAACGCACATGCGCAAATGATAATTCTGTTTTGCGACGCTGATTTTGATTTACGACGCTGCACGATCTGTTCCACGCATGCGCATATTTTGTGTGTGTGTGTGTGTGTGTGTGTGAGAGAGAGAGAGAGAGAGAGTGTGAGTGTGAGAGAGAGAGAGTGTGTGTGTGTGTGTGTGAGAGAGAGAGAGAGAGAGAGAGTGTGAGTGTGAGAGAGAGAGAGTGTGTGTGTGTGTGTGTGTGTGTGAGAGAGAGAGAGAGAGAGAGAGAGAGTGTGTGTGTGTGTGTGTGTGTGAGAGAGCGAGAGAGAGAGTGTGTGTGTGTGTGTGTGTGTGTGTGTGAGAGAGAGAGTGTGTGTGTGTGTGTGTGTGTGTGTGTGTGTGTGTGAGAGAGAGAGAGAGTGTGTGTGTGTGTGTGTGTGAGAGAGCGAGAGAGTGTGTGTGTGTGTGTGTGTGTGTGTGTGTGTGTGAGAGAGAGAGAGAGAGAGTGTGTGTGTGTGTGTGAGTTTTTACTCCTAAATAAAGATACTCAGTGTACTTCACTACTGTCCCACCGCTGGTCTCATGTCACTTCTGTGTGCACACATGCTTCTTTTAAGTAATTTCCATTGTCAGTTTGAAATAGCCTACTCTATAACGTTTCCCCAAACTTGTTTGTAGTTCTTTCTTCGTGTAAGTGCAGATAATCTAGGCAGAAATGCATATTATGTCCCTTATTGTCTTCTGTAAACAAAATTGAAGGGATTATTTTCCTCATTTAGATTGTATAGATATATATTAGCTTATATAGACGACCCATACTAATACAAAATTACTTTAACTTAAAAGTTAACTAATATTAGCAGCTTTTAATTAAAAAAACGACACAAACCGTCTTTGACAATCCTACCTCATACCAAAACACGGCAAGTTAAGTAAGTTAAGCCTAATACCATACAGCAAAGGAGAGTATGGAGGAAACAGATCATGCATGTTCATGTAACAACTCACAACTCCTTTATAATTTTGGATTGACAACCACGTAAACACATCGTAATGCATAGCGTAAGCTACATTTAAAAGCATAAAAACAGACCCGCTGTGAAATGTTAAACACAATACAACTAACGTTACACAAATATGCCGCAAGTTGTGCCGCCTGGCCGTCAAGTGTTTCATCTAGTGATGGGCGGATCGATCCTGAAGTATCGATACTTCGATACTGACGTGGTATCGAAAAGGATCGATCCTCACATTAAAATATCGATCCATATGTGTATTTATTTTTACCAGTAATTTTTTATTAATTTAGCACGCAATTCAGTGCGTAAAATAAGCTTCTAAGTGGAAAAATAAGCGAATGTTAGCGGGTAATTGTGTAGGATAGAACTTTTTCTCCTAGTCATCTGTATACAAGACGAAACCAATCAATCACAGAGAGCGTTCGATGCTGGTGCTTCGCTGAGCTCACAGGCCCAGTGCGTTTGGGAAATGAAGCCTTGCTTAGATGACAGAGAAACAATCGGAAGTTATTTCGCAATAAACAAACCAAAACTGTACATAACGGTTTAAAATGTTGACGTCAGTAAGATCTTTTTTATGAAATTAATATTTTTTATTCAACAAGGATCGATGCATTAAATTGATCAAAAGTGACAGTCAACTTTGACAAAGTTGACAGTCAACTTCAAGGGTTTTACACTGTAAAAAAAAATGTAAAAAAAAATCTACTTCTGCTGTTCTTTCAACTTTGTTCATCAAATAATTCTGCATAAAATGTAGGCCTATCATGGTTTCCAACAAAATATGAAACTGTTTTCAACATTGATAATAATAAGAAATGTTTCCTGAGCAGCAAATCAGCATATTAAAATGAATTATCATCATGACTGGAGTAATGATGCCGAAAATTCAGCTTTGATCACATGAATAAATTACAGTTTACTATGGCATAGAAAACAGATAGCCTATGTTAAATGGTTAAATTGTAATATTACAGTTTTTACTAAGAGAAATAAAAATCTGGTAACACTTTATTTTAAGGTGCTTGTAATAAGCAGTAATTAACAGTTAATAAGACACTTATAAGACCTTATAAGATGCATATAAGCATGGACTAATTATATTAAATAAATTAAATTAAATAATACATTTCTCAAGTATCAATACATTGCACTTTTAGAACAGCCAAACAAACATAAATGGTAACACAAACTCCCAGTCCCTTAAAAATTGACCTTCCCAAGAGGGAGTAGTTTCCCTGATCTCTTCAGGGCCTGGACCTTTAATTAACCCTTATATAAAGTAGTTAATGCTTATATGCATCTTATAAGGTCTTATAAATGTCTTATTAACTGTTAATTACTGCTTATTACAAGCACCTTAAAATAAAGTGTTACCAGTTGACTTACAGACCCCAAACTTTTGAACAGTAGGCTAGTACTAGTAGGCTAGTACTATAATTAGGGTAGTTTTGTAAAAGTCACTGACTAATTAAAGGTGGAGTTGAGAGCACAAATCACAAAATATTTAGGCCTAGTAGTCATGAAAACGTGTTCAGATTTAGCATATTAATGATGCATTCACCTCATAAATCATGACACACTGCTCTAGCACAGGAAAGTGCATACAAGTTCAAATGCATGCTTTTAAAATGAAAAAGTATCGGTATCGGTATCGATATCGGCGATACTGGCCCTGTATTTACTTGGTATCGGATCGATACAGAAATTTGCAGTATCGCCCATCACTAGTTTCATCGCATGCGTGGTACCGATAGTGTAGGAATACCGTGACGTTTTCTACTATGTAATTACGCGCATGCGTGAAACGGTTCGTGCAGGTGGAACGGATCGTGTACCGACAATCCATATCACCCGTCAGAAAACAATTGCAACGTCTCAGATTGTGCCCCCCCAGAATTTGGGCTTGCATGACGCCCCTGCTCATAAATACATTACATAAACAGAATGTAGAAACGAAAAATGTCTCAGATGATCCACTGTTTATGACTGCAAGATTCTAAGTTAAGGTAGGCTAATTAACATTCAGTGATTTGCTAACGTAGCATTCTATCATGATAGCGCGACTTCTATGAGTCTATCCGTGCTGCACACCCCTAATTAATGCTCCTAACCTTGAAAGATTGCAGAAGATAGGTTTAACTGTAACAATATCCTGGGTAACCAGGGGGATCACCAGTAGGGTTGCCAACTTCCGAAAAAAAAATGCGGGACAATTAGGGTCATTATTACTATATTTTGGCCATCGGTGGGGGGGGTGGGGGGGGGGGGGGGGGGGGGGGCTAGGTGTTATCTCGCAGACAAGGTCTCCCGCTCTCTCGCTCTCTGCCGTGGGCGCGATACACGGTGTGGCGCTGGCGCACATGTTCCGTCTCGCATACGCAGCTCTAGATTCCAGAAGATTTGAACTCATTTACGGGCATCAGTATGCGGGATATTTATAAATAATTTATATCTAGATAGATTAGATAATTCATTATCAATTTATAGTTTGTTTGTATGGTCGGATGCGCGTGACTGGATGATGACGACCGGTGTCATGTCATGAATCTCAAGTGTCGTGTTGCTGTTGTATCAGCAGTCAGATCAGCGTAGCACTCAATAATCAGGACAAGAGAGGTCCCGTACGGGACAAATAAATTAGGCCCAATAATCGGGACGTCCCGGCTAATTCAAATCAAATCAAATCAAATCAAAGAACTTTATTTATCCGTTAGGAACTTCATTCGTGTTGAGCATCAACATGCGTGTACAGTTGCACAAACACAGCACAGTCTACCACACTCACATAAGTAATAAATAGTAATAAATAAATAAAGCTTGCAAAGCACAATAAGTACATGATAAATAAGCAGTAGGCATAAAAAGGTTACGTTAAAAAATAGATAAATAAGAATAGATAAATAATCCACAAATCCGCACATACGGACATGCATCATAGTGAATAAATTTAACAACTATTCATATTTCTAATAGAAGTATTCGGGACAGTTGGCAAACCTAATCACCAGTTAATACTATTTTCCACAGTAGAATCTGCATTTGAAAAGCCTGGTCAGTCACTACTACTGCTAGTTATTTGTGTGGCTAGTTATTTTTGCCTACTTACTCTGCTTTATGAAAAAGCTTCGTATGTCCCCTTTCTGTTATATATAGATATAAAGAAAGATTTCTTTACAATTGTAATAATATTTCACAATATTACTGTTTATACTGTATTTTTGATCAAATACATGCAAGCATTGGTGGGAATAAGAGATTTCTTTCAAAAACATAAAAAATATGAATTATTCCAAACTAATATATATATATATATATATATATATATATATATATATATATTTATTGCTTATTCAGAAAATATCAGTAGCTCAGTATAAAAATAAAAGTGAATGGAAAGTGGTGACTATGATAGTCAAAAAAGGTGAGCACATGCTATTCTCCTTCCACATGTCCTGTTCATTTATTCCTCTCTTTCTTTCCTAAAACGCCTCCTCAAACCCTCACATAAACACGCTGTTCTAATTATCATCTGTTTAAAACCCTTTCAATGCCCTAAAAGAGACAGTCAGACATCTTCACCTGCTGCTTCAATCTCTCTAGTTCTCTCTATTCTCCTTCTGTGTGTCACCCTTTCACCCTCTGAAGATAGAGCGGTGTGAATTAAAAACCAGGCAAACAAAGAAGGCCATTAAATTATTTCGTAGAGAACTACGAAACCACATACTAAATGACGTACAGAAAGGATTGGTCCTTGTGTGCGAGTCTTTTGGGAATACAGCGGGAACATATGCACACATCACATGAACACACACACGTTGAGTAGTATGATAATGTGATAGTCAGCCGTCAAGGTCAAGCTCACCTCTATGTCTGCGAAGGAGGAAAAAAAATCATCAAATAACACACTCAACAGCAACAACATGGAAATTGGGACCATTTGCTGGAATCGCCCCATGCATGCTTCATTATCAAACTCATGTTCATATTAACAAGTGCTTTTCATTCTTTGAAATGACTGTGGTCTGTAGAGAAGTACTGCCATGCCGTGCGATAGATAACATGTTAAACAAATCAAAGGTTATCAGCAGCGAAAAACGCATGCCGAACTTCAAGAGTTTCTGCCACTGAATTTAAATACATCTAATTATTCTACACCACAACACTCCATATATTAATAATAACATTATTTTATAAAGTGCCTTTACAAAGTACAGAAAAACATCAAAAATAACCACAAATAAAATAAAGCCTCCATAATACCAAAGTCACCAAACTAGTCAATTTAAAGCCATCCTGAAATAAAAAGTTAAGTTAAGATGGCATTTAAAAATACCCTGGGATTTGGCCTCCCTAATGTCGGCTGGAAGAGAATTCTACTACTGTCATCCACAGAGCGAAGTCGTGTTTAGGGACAGCCAAGAGACCACTCTGAGAAGAACGCAAATTACGCCGGGGCATATAAGGAATTAAAAGGTCCGCTAAATACTGTGGAGCTAAATCGTGCAGTACTTCATAAGTTAACATGAGGATTTTAAAAATCTACTCATACCTGACCAGGAGCCAGTTATGTGATCACCTACCTTAGCCCCAGTTAGGAAACAAGCTGCCGAGTTTTGCATATACTGTAATTTATTGAGAGTTGATTTCAAAACACCGACTAGTAGCGCATTACAAAAGTCAACAACAGAAGTTAATTAATCTTTCAGCGGTAGTAAAGGACAATACTGGACGTAAACGTGCAATATTTCTGAGATGAAAGTAGGATGTATTAACAACACTGTACATAGGGTTCGAACATTAAACATGAGTCAAAAATTACTCCAAAATTCTTCAACTTATCTTGCGGCTCTAAAAAAGAACCATCAATAGACAAAGAGATGGGACTAGCACTATGCAAATATATAAAATCATTTTGATTTTTAGAAAATCATCAATGGATATTTATCAAATATTATGATAAATCAATAACTTAGCCAGCACTGCAAAAATATCAAGAGCGAAATTCAGCAATATTTAACTGTCAAGTGAGCACATGACCTGTTGTCTTCTATATTGGTGCTATGTGCAAATGAAGCAACACTGTTAAAGGTGGGGTATGTGATTTTCTTTTTTGACCATTTTTTCAAAATCACTTGAAATCCTATTCCTAACCCACTAACAGCCACTGAGTTAGAAGCACTGAAATGAAAATTAAGCAATTTAATCATCTGTGGAACGGGCAGGACTCGAAAAACTCCAGCCAATCATTTCCAAGACCACCTAGAATCATTGGACTGTAAGTGCGTCAATCAAACGGTCGTACCATACCCCCCTCCCCCCTCTTCGAATGGGTGGAGTGGGTGGAGTCAGGGTCAGCGTTGGAGGAAAGAAGGTAGGACCTTTTGAGTTGTGTATTTTCAAAATCTGCCGGCCGTTTTGCAAATCCCATACCCTACCTTTAACGTTTTGAGTACATAGAATATTAGATAGTTACATAATAGCTTTAATATACATAATGCCTATAATATTACATAGGCATAAAACGCATTAGCATTCTGATTCAACGACTTGTAGATGACCCTGTATACTTCACTCTTCCTCTACTTCTTCTGAATCAGTTTACTGGTTCATCAGCAGGGACACGTTTAATTTATCAAAAGAGGCCGTAAAGACATGTATAATGTTTCAAAAGATTTCTATCTCAAATAAATGTTGTTCTGTTGAACTTTCTATTCATCAAAAAATACAAAAACAATCTATTTCCCTATTTCTATTCACACAAAAATTATGTATTACATAAATATTAAGCAGCACAACTGTTTTCAACATTGATAATAATCAGAAATATTTCTTGAGCATCAAATCATCATATTAGAATGATTTCTGAAGGATCATGTGACACTGAAGACTGGAGTAATGATGCTGAAAATTCAGCTTTGCGTCACAGGAATAAATTACATTTTAAAATATATGAACATTCAAACCAGTTATTTTAAATTGTAATACTTTTTCACAATATTACTGTTTTTACAGTATTTTTGATCACATAAATGCAGCCTTGGTGAGCAGAAGAGACTTCTTTCAAAAAATCTTACCGACCACAAACTTTTGAACTTTAGTGTAAGTGACCAGTTGGGTGTAACCTCTTATATGATACGACACAATTAAAAACATTTTTTTTTTAGTTGTACTCACTTTGGGAAACTGTTTTACAGGGATCAAAATCTTCTGTCCCAGTTTCATGTTCTTGTTGATGACCACATCGATGAACTTCTCATCCTCTTTGTCTTCATCTTTCTGAATCTTTTCAATTTCTGTTGAGAGAGAAAGACAGGGAGAGTTAGTCAAATCGTTATCTAGGTAAAATTAATGTTTATCAGAGTGAATCTCAGGTTCAGATTAGCCCAGATAAAAGTCCTGCCATTTGCCCGATGTCATTTGTACCAAGCGTATTTTGACTGATCAGTGGACTGTGAAATAGCTTCCATTGGCCATGCTGTAATTCGATTGGATGTGCTTATAATCATATCTGATAGATATTTCTCTGTGATTGGAGGATATTTCTGTCTTTGTGGCAAGTGACGTCTGATTAGACATTAAAGTGTGTAAATGAGCTCTTCGAGGACGCACAGAAGTCTTTGTTGTTGTGGGACACAGTGGGGTGCTGATATGTTAGTCACATTAATGAGTTATTGTATGTGTGGGTCGTAGTATCACTGTGGGTACTCATAATACATTGCATTGAGACAGAGTTGGTTCATTGAGGTACTTAGCAAAAAACAATATGGAAAATGTTGTTAGACGGCGACAAGCAGATAGGAAAATCAAAACATAAAACCTCAATCTTTAAATTTGAGTTCACATGATCAGGACAGTACAATGATTAAATTGCTCAATCAACAGCAAGATTTATCTTGTGCAAACAAACAGCCAGAAACAATTTTGCTCATCCTATTTTTAACCATGATTTCACATTGAATTTGACAGTACGGTTTTAATGCTTAAGTGAAAATACTCTATGGCTGACCTGATTTATGGATCAGAGCATATTGATTTCAGTTAGAATTGTGTGTTCACAAATGTTTATCAAAAAAATAAAGGGCTGTGAAAAAATATTTAAGCAAACCTTAAGAAGGTCCTCTCCAGTTGGCACAATACAACTTAATCCTCATCCCATTGCAAAATTTTATATTTTTTTTATTATTCTTTGCAAATCGCTTGCACACTTCACAATGAATTTCTATACGACGTCCTCAATATAATTCATAATCCCACGTTTGTAATGAACAACGCGTTATGGTTATAGTGTTATTACAAACTGGGTGCGTATACATCAGTAAACACATAGCATTCGAACATCTCACTCAAACGGCGTGCTGAAAACAGAGCTGTTTTTGACCAGGTAAAATTAGTGTTTTCTTACAATACTAATGAGAATTTTTAATTAACGATATAATACAAACTTTTCATTTCGACCCTAAAGAATCAAATTAACTTGTATGGAAATGGCATTATATGACCCCTTTAAAGAAAATGTAGTCTAAACCAAAAAGTAATACCCATAGGCATGACGTCGAAGACTTGTGGTTGTTCTTTTTTGAGGCTTAGGCCATTACTAAACAGAGCAAATTAGCGTGCGAGTGCAATTCCAAAAAACTTGCATGGGAGTGGAAGGTTCTGCACGTGATCTACTGACGACACACAAATAAAAGAACACAGACGCAGCCGGATCATTTCCATAATGACCAACGCAATCTACCAAGAGCAGTGCAAATTTGCATCTGGTTTAAGACATGCTTTTTTTAAATAATGCGGTAAATAATGCCGCAAATACCAGTAAATTGCCTAACGCAAACCTTATTAAATCACTTTACATTATTCATTTAAACACTGTCCTCCCATAAATTTAGCATAAGTGCATATGCAATAAGGTCAGCTTGAAAAATATCTGTCCACACCTTTTCAGCGCAAATTTTTCACTGTCTTTAGTAAATCCTGACAGTATTTTTTTTAACACCAAAAGAGGGTTTGCACTGGGGCAAGCTGTTAGTAAATCTAGCCCTTAGTTTGTATAGTAGTTTTAAGTCAAGTCTCACAGGAGGCACACCAAGTAACATGGTGCCCCACGTTGGGCGCCATGTTACCGGGTGAGTATTTTATTGTTTAGGCTAGATTTGACTATCCTTACCCCACCTGAATATTTTTTTGGTTTAGATAAAAGGGTGTAAGATAAAAAAGACACACCTAGTAAAGTCTATTATGTCACTTTTAATGACTCACTGAATTGAGTCAAAATCGGTTTCTTACTTCCCAAAACTTATCCAGTAAACCCTGACCATTAACTCTCAATGATATTTAGAGCACTTTAAAACCGTTTAAATTATGAAAAGCACTTTTAATGTTCTTTTCTACCATCTGTCATCTTGTGACAGTTATTGCGCTTTAAAATTCAACCCTCTTTTCCATTATTTGTGCTTTGGTGTGGATAGTTTATGCAAAATTAAGACATCCTCCAATCCCTCGACTAATCAGGAAAGCATTTCTATTCAAACTGTTACGGAGAGTCATCAAAAATAAAACCGTTAACGTATGTCATGACATTACAATTACTCAAAATTTAAATGACATGACTTAAATCAGATAAGATAAGATCACCCAAAATGACCATGAACCATTTTGTTTTAATGCATTTCTTTAAATATGCATGAAGGATATTAATCTATATCATTTCAAGATTACTCTTTTCATATTTATGAATAAACTTTTATAAATATTAATCAGTTAATATAAATTATCCTTTACAATTTGGTTTCTAGGAGACTTTGATGTCAATCAAACAACTGCAAAGCTAATAGTTAACCACTAAATTTGAACATTTTCTCTTTAAGTTAGGACAGAACAACTACTTGATGCTGGAAATTTGACGTCGCCTAGTTAGAGTATGTTGACATGTCTCATCTGGATCTGTGCTTCATACTTTTTCATAAAACATCAAATTAGTTTATATGTATAGCTAGGCCGAGAACTGGTAAGAGAACAAATGCTGCCTCCTTCACTCCGTTTCCCAGGTCCACAGAGACAGAGGATTCAGTGAGCTGTGGTTCATCTCATTGTTTCATGTCATTATTCCTGTAGTCGAGGGGCACAAAACACACCCGAGAGAATACTTGAAACATATACATTTCCCTCCTTAAATAACCAGCAGCCTTTACAGCAGAATCATCTCCATTCAGAAGAGTGTGACCTACTAACCAATCTAAGCTCTGGAACAATAGCATAGGATCACCATAACACTGTAGCACTTTATATTAGTATATTGGAGAATTATTGAACTTGTATACTTAAATAAAAAAGTTTAGTGAATTTTGCACCTGTTTAAACTAGATTACGGGTGGTTGGTGAAAACGATTCTGGGGTTGGCGCTGAAATACAAAGTTATGAAGTGGCGCAGCTGTTTATTGTTTTGAGAAGATGGGGTCTCACCTTTTGTCTTTAGCATGTCAGGATAATCTAATTTCCATCCAAAGCTTCCAGTCTTTTGAAATACATGTAGGGCAGTGTCATAGTATCGGAGCTCAGGTGGGGCAAAATGAATAGTACAAAGAAAAGAAATTTGGGCATTTCAATTTAAAATTCATAAGCTGGTATGATTTGTGGGATTATGGCGGACTCCCTCTTAAGACTCCAACAGAGGAGAGCCAGAAAACGCTCCATTAACTCCCCAAATTACACTTCCTGCTTGCAAAAAGGGGCAGAAAGAGGAGATTGGCAAAAACATTTCAAAGAGAAGCTCTTGGAGATTTGAAAATGCTCAGGAATCCATGATTCTAAGCCAGATAAGAATTGATTTTTCAAGACCATAAATGATTATACTCTTTTAAAGGTAGCATGTGCTACATGTAAATTACAAAAATGTATTTAAATTTTTTTTACACATAATATATAGCATGTGGAAATTAATTCGCTGTCCTATCCCTTATTGAAACCAACGCTGCTTTTTAAAAAATAGGTCAAAACAACCTCACTGGTTACTGTGAAAAAAGCTTGAACAAACATTTTCAGAGGTTTAGAATACAAAGCTATACTTCTCATGACGAAAGATGTGTCAAGCATCCAAACTGGTCATACTTGACAGAACAGCTAACAAATGTTGAACATTACACGCTCAAGTACAAACATTTCTCCACCCTTCTCTTTTCTCTGTGTTTTCTTTTCCATTCATTTACGGTTTTTGTAGTCTTGCCCTGAAAAAAAACAAACAGAGCACGAACCAAATGTGAACCTTTGTGATGGCAAACAATGTCAAAGTGCACAGAATTAGGTGTCAAACAGCGGCATTCAGCTGGTGAATTCAGCCCGTGTTGCATTAAAGCTCACAAGCAATGTCTTGTGCTTCTTGAAATAGACACCAACCAGAGTGCTTTCGAATTTAACCAGGCGGAACAAAAAAGGCTGCTTCTTTAAGAGTTATAAGCCATAAGGTGCTTCAACCTACTCCGGTGAGGACTATTCTGGTTTCTAAATAGAGATGTGGGCTCAAATCCCATTTCTAAAAATTGGCACAGGGTGGTGGTTAAAGAGCTTGGCTTGTAACAAAAAACTTTAGATTTAAAGCCTGCAAGGGGCAAGCTATAGACTCACATCATTATATTAATTCATTTAGAAGTTTTTATTCAAAGACACTTGCAAATGAGAATAATGTCTAAACATTCTAAAATCTAATTCAAAACAAAAATCACTATACATTTATATGATAAATGTAAGTAAAAAGTTTTTTTTTCTTGTAAAATGGTGACAAACAAGCAATTTTGACACCAACAGCACCATGTACAAGATGAGTCAGTCAAACAGAGAAAGACGGAGTCATAAATTTGCTTACATTTTCATTTTGGTGGCAAGGATATTGCACATGGTGCCACCACATGGAGTTCTCAAAAAAAAACAAAAAACTATAGGCATCCAAGATAAACGGTAGGTTCCCTGAGGCGAAAATTGGTAGAATACAAATGACCATTTATTGCCATGTAGTCATGTATTATGTTGCAATTATTAACTCTTTCCCCGCCAGCATTTTTTTTAAGTTGCCAGCCACCACCATCATTTTTGATAATTAAAAAACATAAAAATCATTGCCCCCAGAATATTTTGTTGTATGAGTATCACTTTTTTTAGCATTTTTGTCAAAGACTACATCCAGATCGCATTCAGAGCGATGTTCAAAACACAGATGGAGTAGATCGAGTTCATCAACACAGCAAAAGCTTGCACAGTCCTACAGCTCGTCCTGGGTCGTCATTTCATTCAGTAACATTAAGCAGTTTCAATTTATATGCTGTTTAATGTTGATGTTCGAGTTATTATACATATGCATATGCTATCACTTGTTTCTGCTTCTTCTTCACATGTCTTTTGATCAGGAGATTCAGTGGATGGCTAATAACGCCCCCCTACCGTATAACAGTGAAAACACGGAAAGCCGTAAATTTCTGTCAATGGAAGGAAAGCATTGTCTCATAAATGACAGAAATTTCCGGCAATGGCCAGGAAAGAGTTAAAACCAACTGGTGAGTAACGCCATCCATTTTTTATGTGCAATTGGTGCTTGGCGAGAATGCCAGTATCTCATGCCGGTGACCAGCATCTAAAATATAACATATTCAAGCCACAATTCAGCTCTGAGAGGAGCGGAAGGCACCTTTAAAAGGGCAAAATGTACCTCTAAATCAAAGAGACAGAGCTTCCATGTTGATATTTATCAGCTGAAAGAAGCATGCAGAACATTTTTGGTGTAGTTATTGATTTCCATATATTTCTGAAGTCTCCAGTTCCTCTGTTTTTACGGTTGCATGCAGTCAAATTCTAAGTCGGGCCCGTGGAGCGCCCGCGTAACAGAATAGTAGCTGAAAATGAAAAATAAGATACGTGTTGTGAAACACTTTAGTGCGCTTTTTCAAGAGTGGGCTGCCGTGACAGATCACAGATCAATACCAGCGGCTGCCCGCTGTCATCGCCCCGTGTCACCCTGCCCACATCTCATTCCTGCAACCCTCCCTCTGGACTCAGACCCGCTCAATGCTGAGAGAGAAAGAAAAATGGCTATAGATTTCCATGACAACCAACACATTTCTTTTTTTCCCCCACGGGAAAAGCATGTTGAGATGTGATGTGTTAAAGCTGCAGACTGGAGTGACAGAGAGTGTGCCCTCCGAGGCTCACACACACGCTTTCTCAGTGCGGTTTTCCTGTGCCACTATTTTAGCGGGGCCTGCCGAAAATGAATATCTATCTGTCTGCATTTTTAACTAACTCGGAGCAATCTTCAGGGCGTTTTTTTTGTGTCATAATCTCTGGTGTCTCTCTCACACCGTACCGCATTCCCACAACGCGCTCGGATTGTAAAGCAAATGAACATGAGGCAGAGGGAAAATGTATTTCTTCATTATGAAACAATTCTGTCTACAGGCAAAGCTGTAATGAAAAGCAGATAAGTCACAGGGAGATGGTGACGGCGGCGCGGCGGGAGGTCTCACTCGCCAGCGCGTACCCTGATCTACTTTCCATGAATTTAGATATTTCTGCAGCTGCTTTCTAATAAATCATGAATCATTTTGCACAAAAACAATTCATCCTAAATAATAAGACAATGGATGGATGGGCACAACCAGATTCTTTTATTACATGTACATATAACAACGTAGTTATTCTTGCTGGAAATTCAATCCAAGAAATAGCTTTTACTTTAAACATACAGTACATGTGCTAATGCATATTTTTGGGGGGTAACAATGAACTAAATTTGATGGTAAATGAGATGTACTTACTTTCATTTGATTATTTACACAAACAAACCCCAAATGATTATTAGTACACAACTTGAGAAAAATTTTGTTAATATTTTGTAAATGTTTTTAAAAGAAGTCTCTTATGCTCACCAGTGCTCGATTTATTTGATAAAAAAAACAGGAATGTTGGGGAATATTACTCTGATTTAAAATAACTGTTTTTATTTCAAATATATTTAAAAATGTAATTTATTCCTGTGACGCAAAGCTGAATTTTTAGCATTTCCAGTCTTCAGTGTCACATAATCGGTCAGAAATCCAAATCAAAAATGTTTTAATGCTCACAAGAAACTAAATAAACTGTTTTGGGTTTAACATTATAACTGGGCTTCAAGAAAGATAATATATATTTTAAAAAAGTACATGGTCCCTTTAAGACCAACACCATAAAATATATACACACAAATCGGTACAATGCCAAATTATTTTGTCTCATTATAACTGCAGAAACAACTTAAAATTGTTCGTCATTTATGGTCTTATAAAAAAAAGAGTAAGGCATCATTCGAAACTGTAAAGGGTCTATTTTTATTTGTGTAAACTCACAATAAAAACAAACCATTGTGCTTTTTAAAAAAAAAGAAAACAAACAGGATTCAGCTTTCTGCCATCCCGGTTTCCTTTCCGTGAAGTTTGTGTCACAAAAATGAATCAAAACTCAGCGTATAGGCTACTACCAAGCTTGTGGATCGCCTGTGACTGACTGTATTCGTCGTCTGACTGTATGCACTGAACCGTGACGTCCGTACCGTGACGGTTCGGGACGAATACATGTACCGTTACACCCCTAATAAACATACAACAAATCCATGTGATAGCATGCATTTGTGTTCCCATCATCTCTGTATTAAACAGACAAACTTGATCCCCAAGCTATCATCAGAGGCTATTTAGTTGTGTAAAGTAGATCATCTTACTCTTGTTAAAGGCAAGGCATTGAAAGAAACTTCAATAACCTGAGATCTCTGCTTAGTGAAAGTTCTTCAGGAAAGTCTCATTTTCATAAGAATCCTTTAGCGTGCTGTGCAACCACATTAAAATTCCCAGCTCGTGCGGACCACTGGGATGTCATTAAGTGGGGTCAGGCTGCCCTTTTATGCTAACCACTTAATGGGTTGGTACAGTAGTGTACTCTACATGATAAATGAACTCAACTGTAAAGATTACTTTGGGATGTTTAGGGAAATCCTGGAGCCGTGAACACAGTTCTAGAACAGCTGTTCTGTATGTTTACGCTTCTAGAAATTATGTAGCATTAGCATCTTAATGACAAAGTGTTCAACAATTCTTCATCATTAACATTAAGTAGGGATGTCGAAAAATTATCATTTTTTAAATGAACTGCCTTATATGCCCAGAGGGTTAATTAATTCATTAGTGTACCAGGCAAGAAAATCACTGAGTAGACTTTATGTTCACTAAACATATGCTCATCACTGACCGACATTCCATAGCCATTTATTTAGACTGTCGATCTGTCCGATGTAGAATTATGGGTTTGTTCACATGGGACAGGAGGTGGCCTTGTGTTTTATAAAAAACCACATGCAATAATATTTATATAATCAATATTAGTAATATTAATAAATCAATATGTAAATAATATTATTTGGTAACACTTTATTTTAAAGTCCTCCTGTAGTCAATAATTGTATCCCTTAAAACTCATCTTTGATCACCAAAATGACATATTTAAATGTTTTTAAAACGTTATTTTATTATGAATTGACAAGTTATTAACAGTAAACATGATAATGCATCATCCAGAAGAGCCCAACTGATCCTTGAGAGTGAAAAGGTTTGTAGATCTCTCTCAAATCTTGGTAAAAAAACGGCTCATTTAACTTTCCATGTCAGGTGGTAAAACTACACTATATATACAATTCTTTGGTTGTACCACCTGACATTAAAAGAGTTTAAAAAAAACGTGTTTAAACACATTGTTCACGAGTAAAAATACACATTACATCAGTTTTGAAAAGATTTTACAAAAAACAAGCTTGAAGCTTTAGCCTGTTTGTCAATGACCCAATTTTTTGTGAAATTGACTAAAATCATACACCAGTGTATTAATTAATTATTACAATTTAATAATCAACACCTTCTAATCCTAATCATTGAGATGTCAAAAGGTTGAGAGTATGCCACATTAAGTTGAAAAACCCAACTGACCTGTTTATCCAATGAAAACCAATGAAACCAATGAAACCAATGAAACCAATGAACTCTTTATGGTGTATGTCTCTGTCAACGAATACATATTTTACAACGGATACATTTTATACCAGTTATTTAGATCTAATTTCTCTTCAAGCCATCCTGTCCTTCTCTCCATGAACGATTAGAGTGCAACATATTTGCTTTGACCTTGTGCAACTTGCATTTCTAGTCTGATCTTCAGCCTTGGCAAGATTAAGCCCCACATCTTTAGCGTCTGACAGACGTCCCATTCAGAGCCCGAAAAAAAGAGGCCAAGGGAGAAGTCTGAGACGCGCGAGCCGTAATCTCGCCTTCCCACCGCTTCCCGGATCAGCACAGCTCATCAGAACAGAACTGAGGGAAAAACTCAGTCGGCCAAAAGCTTGTCTGTTCTTTGAAGGTTATTTACGCCACAGAAGAATCTGCGAACAATTCCACCCGTGACTCTTAAGAGATGACAGGAATCTGACGTGTTAATAAGATTGAATGTGAGACAATGTCCTCTGTAGGAATATGAGAAATGCTAATTATTTGGAACACAAACATTAACACGCCATTCGCTCATGAATATTATAATGCCGTAGGCATTCAGTTGCAAAAAAATTATCCGGCATTATAATAGATTTTCAGAAGGGAAACATTCGCTTCTTTATGCTGTGGGGAAAAAAAAGCTCTTATTATTTGATGCTTTTTTGGTTTATCATTAAGGGCTTAAGTTCTTTCAAAGGCTGGTGAAATATATAATATGCATCTCAACAAAACAACAGGGGACCCCAACTTTTATGGCTAATAATATTCTTTTATCCCTTCTCTGAAGTGATTCATGAAATGTTAATCAAAAAGAATGTGCGAAAAGTCACATTTAATCACAGTAATTGCATCCGGTGTAATACAGAAACACACTGCAAAAAAATTAATTTCTTATTTTTCAGTAAATATATATATATATATAAATATATATATAGCCCTAAAAAAATACCCTAAACCCACCTTAAACTAAAACATGATGCATTTATTTAACAGACTTAAAATTTCAGGGAATATATGTTGAATTCATTTTATTTGTCATACCCCACTGCAATTTTTTAAATCTTGTTTTAAATCTCACTACATTTTGTAAAAATGTATGTTTAAAGAAGTAGAAGAAAACAATTGGCCATACAATTAAAAATAGCCATACTATCCTGCACATTTTTGCTTGTGAAGTAAATGCATCTTCTTTTAAGTAGCCTATATTTAAGGACACTGCACTGGACAAAACAGGGGGGGGGGGGGGGGGGGGGACTGTTTAAAGGGTTAGTTCACCATAAAATGATAATTAAGTCATAATTTACTCACCCTGGTTGTTCTAATGCCGTATGCTCTTCTTACCTTTTCAGACCACAAAAGGAGGATAAAAAAATGTCTTGCTCAAGCTCATCCATATAATGCCAGTGAATAACAACCAGCATCAAGCTTTTAAAAAAAGACGTGTATCACAGAATGGTCCGATGCGACACGTGCCTTATATTTCAAGTGTTCTGGGGGTATACGATAGGGTTTGGTAAAAAAAACAAGCCGAAATTGAATGTATTATTTAACGAAAATCCTGACCTTGGCCCGTTGGTGTTCTGCGCACGGCTAACTACGCAGAAAAATGCGACACGATACACAATCCATGTTTTTTTTTCTCTGAGGTGAATACATCTGTTGTGTTCTACACAGCAAAAAAAATGATCGCGTTCACATCTGTCGACTGTTATTCTAACTGACATAAAACAACTGGAGTGCCGGTCTGGAGATATTCAACTCAGTGAAGGAAGAACACGCTTTTGGGGATTTCTAGGTGAAATTTCCTGGTGAGTCGGAGTGAACTGCAGCGCTAATAGAGAGAGACTCATAACGCAGCCGTGCACAGAAGATCAACAGCCAAGGTCAAGACCAGATTGTTTTTTTTTTCCAACCCCTATCGTTCGATCTGTATTGAACCCGTAGGATACATGACACGTGTTGCGTGGGATTATTCTGGAATACTTTTGCGTCTTTTTTAAAGCTTGATGCTGGTCGCTATTATATGGACGAGCACGAGCAGGACATTTTTTAAGTTTTCTCCAATAAAGAAAGGATAGAAAGGCATACGGCATTAGAACAACACCAGGGTGAAATGATGACTTATGCTGCGTTCCAGGCAGGTTTTTGAGCACGTAAATCACGACTTCAAACCACGACTCACGACTTTGTAGCGTTCCAGGCCAGTCACGCCAAACCTGAGCCCAATATACAGGGCCGTCGCTAGTGGGGTGAAAGGTGGTGCCATTATAGGGGCCCCCGCTGCCCAGGGGGCCCCACAAAATCCAGCAGTTATACTATTTAGGCCTCTGTTGTATGAATAATTCTAATATTTACATTAGTTGTATGCCTGAGATGTAAATGAAAACCACAAAAACGTGCAATTTGGGTAAATATTTTTCCAAATATCTGCTTCTCTTACCTCCATAAAAATGGTTTAGTCCGACCTAAAGTATTTATTAATTATTCAGTCAGAGTCAGTGACAAACATCAGATGGACCCAATAAAATTGTAAGTCCCACCCCAGCTCGTGAACAGAACCAATCAGAGTTGCGACAGCCTGCAGTTAACTTGGTGGAAGAGCAGGAGACTGACTGACTGAAAAATGTCGGGGAAAAGAAAACATAAATCAGGGAACCAGAAATGCCAGGAAAAAATGGAGAGGGAGGCAAGGAGAGTGGTTGTATCCCAGTCGATCAAGACGTTCTTAAAGACCGGTTATATATTGTTATTTCGCTGGGAATTAGAAAACTTCCGTCTACAGTCTGCCGTGTACAGTCATTTTTTATTATCGGTGCGCGCCACAATCGACCGAATGATTACGTGGTCTAAATTCCTGTCTTTTACACTATTGTAAATAGAGTTTTAAAAAAAATACACGAGTCACGACGCATTGCATTATGCATCTGACCTGCCGGCTGATGATATTTAAAACATCGAGAAAACACGAATACAACACACTGCACTTGGATGAATAAATGTATTCGCTTTATTTAATAATATTACCAGTTCCATATTATCTTTATTAAAAAATAAGACAATGAATGGTTTTATTTTTTTAATTAGACTGCATTCTTGTCAATTTCTAAATGTTTACTTTTTGATTTATGGATTATAACAGACTGATGGGGAAAAAAAATTATTACTTTTTAAAAATTGGTTTTATTATTATTTAACAATTTCTTGCTTTTTGTTAGTTTTTATTAGGTGTAATTTTTATATAAACATTTAACTTTTAAAATAAAGGTTTTACAACAACATCACCATCTTCTGTTATGTGGGCCTCCATGTTCATCTATTGTACAGTATGTGATATTGGTGGAGGGTGGTGGGGGCCCACATCAATATTTTTTCAGGGGGCCCCGAATCCTCTAGCTACGGCCCTGCCAATATACATACTTACTGTTTCAGACACATAACATTGTAATACATAATCGTGTGTGTATTATTATCATTATTTTTATATTATTATTAATTTGACTGCAACGTTATATTGTCCTAAAGTGTATTCTCGCCGTGTACCGCCTGCAGAAACACTGCATCCGTAGGGGCTGCCATTGTTGTTTTGTATGGTTTCATGGGCTATGTGACGTCAGAGCTCGTAACTGGGAGTACATCGATCTAGTACGAGTTCACGGGTGGGAAGTCACGGGTTTGACTGCCGTTCCAGTGCACTTTCACGGGTATAAGGTTGGAAAAACACGGGTTACAGGTTGCCTGGAACGCGGCACAAGTTTTCTTCTTTTTTTGTACATTAGGAAATTAAATAGCATTACATTTCTTTAAACATCACATAAAACAACTTTCAGAGCTGAATGACATTGGTTTGCATTACATTAATTATCATGAAAATCATATCGTAATACAAAAAAAAAACAACCTTAAATGTTCCTAGGCTGCAATAAAAGCCACACATTTCATCATGATATTCACCTATCAAGCTTTACAGACAATTAGACATGTTACTGTGATTTTTAATCAGCAGTTTATTAAAAATATCTTCAAAGAATTATTTGCATATTTAAAATTGCCTTTAATAAGGTCTCCCTATCACAAGTGTGTGTGTGTGTGTGTGTGTACGCACATGAGACGTTATATAAGCAAAAGAGAATTCCCTATGTATTATTAAAGTCTTTCTCTGTCAAATATTCCCTTTTCTGCAACAAAACATAACATGAGCAAAGACAGACACACAATCCCACAGGCGTACACACTATGCACACTTTAGTACTTCATTGCTGACCTGGGCTTTATGTACTGTATATATGTGTGTTTAAATGTTAAACTGGGGTTTAACATCTATCCTGGTTACTTCTCATTTCCATTTGACCTGCTTCCGTCTATGTGTGCGCGCTTGTTAAAAATGCAGGTGGAGAGACAGACGGAGAGATCGAGAGAGAGAGAGAGAGAGAGAGAGAGAGAGAGAGAGAGAGACAGATCCAGATAGGGCATCTGTTCTGCTCTCCACCAGACGTCGGCCTCTTCTGTCTGTCATATCATATTTCATAACTCTTATCTTTTGGGAGGCTTGCAAAAAAACACACATTTTGCATCAGCATCTCTGTCTCTTTTTCTAATTATCTTTAGAGGTGGATTGTTTATAACAGATCTGAGCAAACAAACGGCCCAATCAAATTGAAGGACTGTTGTATAATGTAGCTTGAATGTCATTGTCAATTTCGAATGACCGTCAATGGGGGGAAAAATGCCCCCCCCCCCAATTATGATACAGTTATTGTATATGCCAGCAAGATCTAACCAGTCAAACCTTGACCCTCTGTCACCTACCAACGTCAGCCTTTCAGCAAATCAGTTAGGGCAAACCTCGCATTACGTAATTAATATTCATGACCTACAGCGCGCCTGGCACAGTTTGAGTTGACAGAAAGTAAACATCCTGAAGAGAGACGAGAAAAACAGTGAAAAGAGAAGTCATCTTAGACATAGATTGCGCCTTTTATATTCATAGTTGTCAACAATTTTTCAGGCGCAATTATTAAACATTTATGGTCGCCGTTTCTGAAAGTTGCGTTTGTAAGCTTACAAAAGGTCTGTCATATGAGATTGTCAGTGGCAATTGGGCATTGAAAACCATGTCATGGTTGTGAAGAGAAGCTTATGAGACTTATAATGCATCTACCTACTTTTCGAATCATGCACCTCAAAACAATGATCAGGTTTTGGAGCGCACACAATTTCCAACTTCGTTTCATGCTAATCGAAGTGTTGCAAACTCGTGGAAGTCTTTACATGAATATAAAGTTTATCGCCTCAAGTGACCCCTAAAAGTATTTGGACGTAGAAAATGTTTAACCAAATTGCATCTTCAAATAAATGCTGCTGATCTTTTCTGAAAACTAACTTCCTTTTAAACAGTATATACACCACTGTTCAAAATTAGGGGGTCAGTAAGATTTTTTTATTTCAAGAAATTAATGCTTTTATTCAGTAAGGATGCACTAAATTGATCAAAAGTGACAGCAAAGTAATGTATAATGTTACAAAATATTTATATTTGAAATAAATGCTGATAAAAATAAAAACATGAAAAAATTGATCATGGTTGCAACAAAAACATTAACCAGCACAACAGTTTTCAACGTAGATATGTTTCTTGAGCAGAAAATCTGCATATAAAAGAGCTTTCGCTCCGAGTAGTTATAGGAACTCGCCACCAGGGCCGGCCCCCGAGAACGAAATGTTCCCATAGGGCCATTTTCCTGGTTGCATTCACACAGCCAGTTGGAAATCTGACGGATATGGAACGTAGATCTATAAGTTATGCGATTGAAAGATCAAAAAGGATGGCTAAGAGACTAAATAGCCTACGACTTGCAGTGCTACATGTCATCGAGGCTGAGAAAAGAACACAATGCCGCAGAAAAAGGCAACAGGTAAATGCTATCTGTCGCTGTTTTCCATATTCCTGGAGTAGTAAACTGTGTGTTTACACGGCTTTTTAAAAATGGCGGGTGGCGGTCTTTTTAAAACCCTTTTAATCCGGTGAGGATCTGTGAAGGAGAAATGAAGGAGGAGAATGAGACAGCAGAAAACTCTGGCTGAGCGGCAGCAGTCCAAATGTTCATAATCATCTGTTATGAATGAAATTTCATACTCTCCAGTTCATCAGGGCTGAGCTCTCCAGCCTGGAGCTCTGACTCACAATACAAGAAGAAGCGCGGAGAAGGAAATGTGAAGTTTGAACTTGAAAATCTGCAATATTTTCATGACCCAAACATCTGAAATATGCTGAGTAACAAATATTTAATACCATTCATTATAACAACAAATTGCATGTTAACCCCAAAATGCTCACTTAATGCAGTTATTGTTATAATAAATTAATTTGAAATGAACATGCAAACATTATCCTTCAGATGTAAGGAGATGTTGGAATATTTATTTATTAATTTATTTATTTTAAATACTTTTTATTTATTTATTTATAATAGCATACCAAATGATTTTTATCACAGTAACTTTTATTGCGACAACTATTGCATTTTAGCAGAAATAATGGTTATCATTGTAATTTTTGTAAGCATTGGAAGGAAATATTTCCTCCAAATAAACAGAATTTTTTGGAGGCTAAAAGCAAATGGAGGGTAAAAAAAAAGAGATGTGGACCAAAAAATGACAAAAAAGCACCATAAAACTAGTTATTTCCCAGTGTTGTTACTGTTAATTGCGACTAGAATTAAGACTGTTAAAAAATAATTAGTTTCCTAATTTGAAAGAAGGCTGAAATAAAGTTGTAATATTAGCTGAAAAAAATGTACTAACTGAAATAATCAAAATTGAAGTACTAAAATAGCTTAAAGTTAAACTGAAATAAAAGTATAATTTTGTTAAAAAAATGATAAAAATGATAAAAGCATACACAATTACTCAAATTAAAAGGAAAACTGAAAATATAAAAATAACAGCAAATTCTAAATATTAATACATAAACTATAAAATCACATGGGTTTGGAACAACCTGTTGTTGAGGGAGATTAAAAGACAACAGAGTTTTACTTTTTGGATAAACTATTCCTTTTAGTCGGTTTTCAGGGCTTATACAAAATGGTTTGTGTGGGCCGAAGCTCGCAGTCAAACGATGCTGTGTTCTCCAAACATCTGTCATCCTCTCGCCCTCTCTGTGTTTCACGCTTTACTCCGAGCACTTCAGCCGATCTTCCCCACATGCTGTTCTGAGTGAAGACAGAAATCTGTCAACTAACGTGGCACAGTAAACACCCTGAGCAATAAAGACTATCTAAAACATCTCCGTGCTTGTGCAAGCTTCATCTTTTAGGCACTGGAATGAAAGTTAAAAGCGATGCTCCAAGATTGTGGTTTTAAAAACAGGGTAGAGGAGCCAGGCTAGCTCACTGTGTAGGCTTGAGTTTCTCAGGGACGCCGTCCTGCTCCTACCTCTCCATTATTTAGTGCTACGGGACTTTTGAGGGGAGAGAACCACGGAGAGAAAGAGCGAGGAGGTAAAAACACGGGGACAGAGGTGCTGTACCCTTGCTAGGTACGTGTCAAGTGAGCAAGGTATCGTCGTCCAGTCAGGGCACGGCTGCCATCCCAGACAGAGAGACAGACAGAAAGAGGCAGGTTTTTCACGTCAAGGTCAGACCTCAATGGAGCTCGCGTGGAGCAATGCAACAGTGTCAGTTCTCCTCACTAATAATTAAAGGTAAAGCCCAAAAGAAAGAACATTTACAAAGGGGATCTCTTTAATAGCTCAGCTGTTCCTTCTTTACAACCAATTTAAATGAAAATCAAACACAATTTGTCTAAAGTCTGAGATGTTTCTCCTGGGAACAAGACTTTAGTAACCTCAAACATCTCCTTTAGTCCCAGAAGCAATCTCAACAAAACCTTTCTAGGAAACCAAAAACAAAGCACAGAGATCTTAATGTGAACTCAAACATTACTTATAAGTTCCTTCTGAGACTAAATGATCTGATGTTAAAGAGGCCATATTATGCCCTTTTGCAAAGTCTTTTTGTTTTGGGGGTTTTGGGGTTTTCATGCTTGAATGGTCAATTTGACATTGTTGCAGCACCTCTCATCCCAGTCCGTCAGTCACGCTCTGTTAAGTTCCTGTCTCTATGAAGCCCCTTCTTCCTAAATGTGTAATGTGCTCTGATTGGTCAGCTGGATCAGTGTGCTGTGATTGGTCAACCGCTTTGAGCGCATTTCGGAAATGTCACGTCCCTTCCCATAACCGTGAGTTTCAACACACTACTGACACAACTCAATCAGGCATCGTCCCTTTTTTTGAATATGCATTGGGCTGGAATCCTTCAAATTAGGAATATTCTGACGTGTTCATTCTCGGAAGAAAATTCAAGACTTCAATTGAGGCATTTCAGAGTTCAGAAACAGTTCTTACTAGATATAGAGAATAACACCCTTTGGAGTGACTTAGTGCGTTGTTACTTTGCAGACTTTTTCATGCTCAAACAGCAACATTACACCCAAAGAAATAGTTGAAAATGTAATTTTTCATTTACATTAAACTTTCATTTTACAGCCCTATACTCTTACCATTGGCTTGCTTAGTTGGGGTTTAAAAGACACCAAAGGCCAGATTTACTAAATAGGGCAAATTAGCGTAACAATTCCAAAAAAAAGCACCAATGGGAGAGGAGGGAGAGAAGTTCATGCCAGAACTTCGCATCAAATTGATTAGCGCAAACCTTAGTAAATGATCGTGGATAATTAAACACTCTCCTCCCATAAATGTTGGCTCTGAAAGGGAAACTCTTATAAATGCATATGCAATAAAGACAACCGCAAGAATAACTGCCTACACCTTTTTAGCACAAATTTTTCACTGCATGTCTTTAGTAAATCCTGACGGTAGTTCTTTATTTAACCCCAAAAAGAGGGTTTGCGCAGGTGCAAGCTATTAGTAAATCTGGCCCTGAATGTTATCGAAATCATACTATATATAATACGATCAATTTGACTGCACTATCGGATAAGAACAAAACTTGAACTGAATTCAGCTGCATGATGAAATATGAATCGCTTTTGTTTTATAATCGATTAAATTTGCAACATCGACAGTTATTGAACAGGACTAAATCAACACTAAACTGACTTGAGCTGAATAAATACACTATTGTTTTTAGAGCTGTTTATAGCTGAATTGTCATAATTGATGAACTTTGCATCATTGCTTCTATCGTTTCCCTGTTTATTACTGTGAAGAAGCTTTGAAACAATCTGTATTGTATAAAGCACTATATAAATAACCGACTTTATTAACTATATTTGACTATATGTTGACAATTGTCATGTGTCTATTTTTATTTCTCCTAAGAGATTTAAAGCACGACAAAGTTGATATTTCAATAAAAACATATCTGAGAAATCAAGTCTCCTGAGTGATGAAAGTGAAGCCAATAAAAATTTCCTCTGGGATCCTGAATCGCTGAGGCAGTGGCATCAGAGCTTCCAAAATCACCTTGTGTTTGGAGACAACATGAAGGATACGACAGCATTGTTATTCATTAAAAGCCATTGCTGTTGACATGCTGTAATGGCCTGCCAGTTGTCGTGATTACAGGAGGCAATTTTAAGGTCTGGTGTAGGGTGAAGTGAGGCATGTGTAAACTAAATCACACAAATACAGAGCCCTTTTATTCACCGTCTTTGTGCAAAGTGTTTATGCACAAAATGTGTCCTGAAATTCCTTTACCCTTATTAATTAAAGAATAATCTATAAGTGTAAAGTAGGCTAGCTTAGCTATAAAAAAAAAAAGCTCTTTTCAAATAAAGAGTTCACAACACAAAGCGTCCTCGCCCATTAACATTTAACTGTTTACTACATGTATACATCAAGACATATATAATATATATAAAATATTCTATTTGGACATTTAATAGTTTTTTGGCAAGAAAAAAAAATCAGAAATCACACATGTAAACTCTACCCACATTTTCATATCAACAATAAATATTCATCAACTTGACCCAGGAATTTACAGGATTAAAGAGTACTACTTTACAATAAATTATAGTCAATTTCTTACGAATTACTGTTAATCAACAGCAAAATGATGCTGACATCACAGTATTTCACTGCTCATGCTTTCCAGTGAATTCACATTAAAAAGTTGTCTTTAACCATGCCACAAATTATATTATTTAGTACTGTAATTGTATATATTACAATTTCTGATCTAGCCAAGGCAGAAGTGTGACAAATGAAAACATTTGTTGAAACAATAACAAGCTAGAATAAAAAATAAGCTAATTGCCTGATTTCAAATTAGTCACACTATATTAGCGTTATTTCAGGATCAAGATTTACCAAGACCTTATTTCAAATTCATAACTGTTTGCAGACGGATATTCAAGCAGCTGCTGAGATTTATCTCTGAAAGGTGTCATTTGCACAGACATCAATACTCAACACACAAAACACAACAATGGTGACACTCGACAAATCATAATAATAGAAAAGATATATTCTGAACATTACAAAATAATCAAAGATCACAAACTGCTAAAAGTGAAGCCTAAGTTCAGCAGCACAGATAAAACCAACAAGAATCAAGAAACTCCACAGCATAATCTATTCATGCCGCACTGCATGCTGGGTACCTTCATAGTACATATGCAATACAGTATGATATTCCAAGAGTGCAGTTAGATACAAGAGTCCTACTGTGGAATTACTGTGGAATTAAAAAAAAAAAAATTAACAGTGGAATGAATTAGCAAATTTCAGTACACATAGCACAACTATGTCAAAGGAACTGGTTTATGGTTCACATCGCATTTTTTATGTCCCATATGCTAATGCTGGTAAATGCCATTGGCAAATGCTGGTCAGAACATACAAGACATGCATTCATGACGTCAAGATTTCATTATAACAATGCACTTGGTGGATTCCCCAATGTCTCCATAATTAAGCTGCTACTTGTTCAAAACACAGCCATCAGAGCTATAACCGGGACACATGATTGTATCAATCCTATCTTATTATGCTATATGATTGTCCAGTCCTATTATCATCACTCTGCTGGTTATCTGTCCGTATGAATTATAAAATGCTTCTACTTATAAAGCACTTAATGGTCTGCAGATCTCCGATGCCAGTTCAGGTTCCTTTAATACATCTCATCTGAGTGCCAAGAACGTCTATGTGGAGAGGAGGAAGAGCATTTTTATCCGTGGCTCCTAAGACTCAGACAGTCTTGTTGTTTAAGTCTAGACTGAACACTCAAAAGTGTAGTCAGGCATAAAGTTAAATTCCCATAGCGAATGAAATTCCCAATGCTATAGCCGTAAACAGTGTGTCATACGCTTACTGCATATGCATATCGAATTGATTCGTGTTAAAAGCCCTTAAAATCGTTATATTTGATTAAACATCAAATGAGTCTTTCCATTAACATTATGGCAGGATTACATTTGCTCAAAAACGTGTGTATGTATAGCATAAATTGCTAACTGGGGATTGATTTAACCGTTCACATCAATTATTATAGGCATACATTGTTCATTGACAGGTCCAAAAAAAGTGTTCACAAAATAAAAATTGCATGTAAACTGTAAAGTTTCAAATTCCGTTTGAATTTTACTTGTTCGAGTATTACTTGACAATCATATTATTCTATACAAAAATAAAAGGTTGATAATTAACATCAACATTGCCAGTTAAATAGCTCATCGAGCCTATTTTGTACCCCATTCAAGACCGAGGTTCACTCCTCCTGTCCCTTTGTGTCAAGTAATCATCCTATCGATGCATAACGTCATTTCACCTGAGGATGCACAGCTAAACTTCAAAGTGCACTTATTATAGGAATGCCGTCCTAGCCGTCTCCGCTGCGATACGCTGACACAATACATCATAATTAATATGGATCCTGTATGCGCGTATCCTTTTCCTATCTAGCTATACCTGATTAATTATTCATATTCGCTAATAGACTGCGACTGCTCGACGCTGGTCCTTTAAGCTGGTTTTGGATCTATTCCATTACACAAAGCGCTGAGAATGAGAAAAAACAAGGATCGATCGTCTACATGAAGGGAAGAGTGGTGGCTGGCTGGGTGATGATACACTTGAATGAGACGCAGACCGCAGCGGGGGAGAGACAAAGGAACTTAAAGGGGGTCTTTCAACAAAACGGGCGCCTTTTTGAGTCCCTCCAAAAGTTTGTGAAACGCTGTGGGTCAAAATCACTATTGCTGGTCTTCAAAAAGAAATGCAAGTTACTAGCTGCATTTAAGAGAAGGAATGATAAAGAGTCGTGCAAAAAAAACTGCTTTATAATTTAGGCCGAATTCAAACTTTTAGATCTGTACATGTATCTAATAAAGCTTTAAAATGTTCTTGAAAGAAGTGTCTTATGCTCACCAAGGCTGATTTATTTGATCAAAATAGAGAAAAACAAGTGAAATATTATCACCATTTCAAATAAATTTTATTTCTGTGATGCAAAGCTGAGTTTTCAGCATCATTACTCCAGTCTTCAGTGTCACATGATCCTTCAGAAATCACTAATATGATTAGAATGATTTGCTGCTCAAGAAACATTTTTTATTATAAGTATTCACAGGACTCTTTGATCATGAATAAAACATTTATTTGAAATGTAAATCTTTTGTAACATTATTAATGTCCTTACTGTGACTTTAAATCAATTTAATGCATCCTTTCTGACTAAAATGAATAATTTTTTTTTTTTTAAATCCTACTGACTCCAAACTTTTGAAATGTAGTGTGTGTTAAAGTTAAATTAACAATGAATTTCTGATGCTAACTTTGTGTTAATATAGATTTTCTTTATATAATCTGTGAATACAGATGTAATATAACCCGTTGAACCCATAGTTGAAACGTCAACACGATATTTTTACATTTATTTTCATAAAAGCAAGAAAAAATCCTGTTTTCATGAAAAGGCCCCTTTGAAAACAGCAGCGTTTCTGAGCATCATTCTGTAAAATAACAGCTTGACCTTGAGTATATGAACAGGCAATATGTATCTCTCATAAGTGTAAACGAAAACCACATACTGTATGTGAAGGTTAATCATTTTCATCTCTCTCTACACTGAAAACAACTCGACTCAAAATGAACACTACACATTCGACAGGCCACATGGAATAAAGAACAAAATAAATATCCAACACGGACTTTAAAGTGCATTTGCCCATAATTACCGAAGCACGTACGACCGTCCGTTCTGCACAAAAACCTGAGCTTTTAAAAGACACGAGCAAAACGAGAAATCTGATTTTCACAGCGGACATCTCTGTCTTGTGCTGGTCTCAGGTGAAACCACGGTAAAGATGCTCTGTTGACTATATGCTGACACTGACCGGGGATATGAGGCAGAAAATACCTTGTGTGTATGCACTCTCAGATACACTCATGCCTACATAAAGATCCAGCATAGCAATTGGCTTCTCGTCGATTTCCACCGTAAAGGCTTACGGAACAAAACAGTAAAATACTGTAGCAGGTTATTTGATTTAGAGCGACTGGACTGAACTAAGGCTGCAAGGTCTTTCCATCTTCCTAAATGAGACTCCATGTGACAATTGGAGGAGAGATGGCAGGGAAAATATTACAATACGGATGATTGCAAAGCCGAACAGATGAACTTTTGATGAGGAAAAGCTCATTAGGTCTTTCCGGTTATACACACGCGTGAAGGCGGTTGAACCTGGCTAATGAACAAAAGGAATCGCTGTTAAGGACAGCACGTCCTCCATATCGACAGGAGTCATTATCAAAAGTTAATGATGATACAGCTATACGGTGCCTTTACGGCCTGTGGTTTCCATTTTAAAGAACTGAATTCTAAGTAAAGCTGCTGCAAATGTGTTTTATTTATAGCTTGGCTCTATGTTTCTGGATATGCTTATTATATTTATGAGAAATCATTTCCTGTATCCACTGATTCACCAATTAGAAGGCTGAAAGAAATGATGTTCACATCGCATTTCTATGGAAATCTGTTTCCGCTTCGGAGCAAAACATAAAAAGTCTCAAATAAGAAATAAGAGTCACACTGTGAGATATAAAGTCACAATTATGAGAAACAAAGTTACCTTTGTGCAATATAAAGTCAAATTATAAGATATAAAGTCACAATTAAGGGACTATACTGTAAGTCACAATTACCTTTTTTAATGTTTTTTAACTCTGGGGCGAAAACAAGCTTCAAAACATTTTACTCAAAAAAATGTTACAGAATACATTCACAGTAGAGCTGCACTATTCTGAATAAACCCAGAATCACAATTTTTGTTTCAAATACACTGTAAACAAAGTTGCTGCCTTAAATGTTAAAGTACAATCAACTTGGATGTTTAAGTCATTTCAACTTAAATTGTTAAAGTCCCGCTGTAGTCAATATCACTTAAAACTCAACTTTCATCATCAAAATTACATATTTAAGCATTTTTTCCTTCTATGAATATGCGAATGAGCCCTGTCTCCACTCACTCACACCAGCTCGTTGACGTTATTGGTAACAAGGTAGTTTGTGACGTCAGAAACACCAACGATTTTCAAACCGCGTTTTTGAGACTCTTTTTTCTCTGCAGTTTTAAAAAGAAAATACTCAGTGGTGTTGACTTATGAATTTGCACATGGTTTGTCTTAAATCATATTAAAAACACCACATAGACATATAATGAATGAATGAATGATTGATTCAATGACTCAATCCTAAATACTACTTGATGAATCAGTGCTTTTGAACAAATCTATTGAATGAATGATTCAATGAAAAAAAAAAAAATTTTAACAGCCATTTGCTGAAACCTAGTGGCGTAACTGATACAATCCTTATTTGAAATGGTCAGCGGCAGCGCAAACACAGATTTGAATGTCAAAAAAATAAAGGAAAATATTGTTCGTATTTCCTGAATTTTACATATTCATCTAAAATGCAAAATGCGAGTAAATTAAAACTGTATTTGTATCAAGCTGTGCAAATTATTAAAATGTAGAAAATGGAATTTCAATACAATCCTCATATAACAATAAATGTCACTTAAGGTATTACAATTTGTGATAGATTTCAATAAAAATATAGGCCAATTAATTTGGCTATTTTGAGGTTATCTGCCTATTTTCAGTATTTTTTTAGATGATGCCACCCTTGTTTGAATAACCAAAATATCAGTTCTAAGATTTGGATAGTTTTCTCTTTTAAATATCTTAAATAGATTTATAAACACAGTTTCTGCATTTTAAAGATAAATTGATCATTTATTGACCTGCACTTTACTTTTTAGCAATATATTCTCCATGGGGTTTCAGAGTAAAAACAAAACAAATCAGGTAACTGTGACACTAAAACAAGGAATAATAAGTTACATTGTGAGAAATAAAAGGTACAATTTCAAGAAACAAATCGCAATTGTGGTATATAAAGTCGCAATTAAGGGATTCAAATCATACAATTACCTTTTTATAGTTTTACTCTGGGGGAAAAAAAACTGGCTTCCAAATATTTCACACAAAAAAGCTTAAAAAAGAAAAGCAGACATAAATAAAACAAAGTATATTTCTAGGGCAAACTAGTGACACTATTCTCACTATGCTGATGCGTTCAGATGTGTAACTTTTGGGTTGTTTTTGCAATTCAAGATATTTAAAAGTAAACTACTAGTCTCAAATCTAATGAAATTAATATAGAAAAATGTTGGGAAGAACTAAGGACTTGTCTGAAAGTTCAAATAGAGCAAAAAGAGAATTAGAGAAATGAAAATGAGAATGAGAGAAATAACTGATTGGGAGCACAATGGCATATGTTCACATCTTTAAACAGAAGCGCAGAGCTACAACAAGACATCTTGATTAAGTGGGGGTCAGACATCTGAAATGTAGCCAGAGACATCCAGGCGTTTTGCTTGGGGAGCGGAGCACGACCGACACAACGTGTGCAGCGTTAGAAATAGAAGCGAGAGGCAAGAGAGCTCTTCTGTTCCTACAGTCTCACTAATGCAATTAGCTCAACAGATGCTGCTTCAACCCACAGCTTTTATTCAAGAGATGAAAAATATGATTTGTAATACAGCATCAAAGGCTTGAACACATCACAAATGAGACCTCTTGAATATCACAATGGTTTCTCCAAAACACCAATTAAAGGAATAGTTCATCCGAAATGAATACTGTCAGCATTTACTCACCCCCGTGTGATTCCTGTATGACTTACTTTCTTTCTTCTAGTGTAATTATCTTTTTCCATACATAGAATGTAAATGGGGATCAGTGTTGGGGAAAGTTACTTTTAAAAGTAATGTTTTACAATATTGCATTACTCGGTTACACTTTATTTTCAGGTCACGTAGTTACATTGTACTTACTCAGAGTAGTATTAAAACTACATGTACTTACTAGAGTTATATGGTTAGAGTTTGGTTTAGGGTTAGTTACTTTTAATTATGCATAATTTACTGTTATTACTATAGTAAGTACATGTGGTAACAACACAGTCTCATCCCAAGAAGTCATATAACTGACGTCTTGGGACGTCTTTTGACCATACGTCAATATCCGCCTTTTTAGGGTACCCTTAAACGTTGGTTTATGACGATCCTGGGACGTCATACAACTGACGCTTTACCTTTAACGTCAGTTAGGTGACGGGGTAGGTTTAGGGGTAGGTTTAGGTCTGGGGTAGAGTTAGGATCCGATAACGTCATCTAACCGACGTTTAAGGGTACCCTAAAAAGGCGGATATTGACGTATGGTCAAAAGACGTCCCAAGACGTCAGTTATATGACGTCTTGGGATGAGACTGCGCTGGTGGTAACGTGTAACTATACGTCACCTTAAAACAATGTGTTACCCATTACTCCCTAAAATTGATTTTTTTTTTATTTTAAAGTTTTTGTTTCAGTGATTTTATTCATTTTGAGGAATACTTGCATGCTCGCATTTAGTCTAGATCTGCAATATCCATCATGGTGACACACAACACACACAACGCATGTGCAATACTCACGATTTCTCTCAACATGAGGACAGGAGAGCTGTCAGTCAATAAATGGGAAAAGAAAGTAACTTGCATTACTTGTTTGAAAAAGTAACGTAGACATTTTGTTGTAAATTTAAAAGTAATACTCATTACTTGAAAAAAGTAATCTGATTACATAACTCATTACCCCAACATTGATGGTGAACACAAGATTTTTAAGACAAATTCCCTGTTCCTCACACAAAACTACTCTATGACTTTATTTATATAGCGTATGAGTCATATGGATAATGTTTGATGGTGTCTTTTGTCATCTTTTGGTTCTTTGCAGCTGGAAGTCACCATTCACTTTCATTGAAAAAAAGTGATCAACATGAACATTCTTCAATTTCGGTCTCCTAAATTTTCATTTTTGGGGATAACTATTCATTTAAATAGAAAACAAAAAGCTTTTCCTGGAGATTCTTCTCCTATAAAGGTTTTGAAGGGGTTTCTTAAAAGTTCTTCATCTGACAGATAAAAGCCACTACGGAATAAATTCAAAGTATGCAAGAAAACCTCAATGGAGAAAATATTTGTATTTTCTGAATTTCCATCTTTATCAATCAGTGCAGACGAGAAAAATGAGGAAAGTGGAATTTCCAAAATAAGTCTATTATTTAAATGTCACAAAATATAATTAAATGTCAATTGGTGCATAAAAATTTGTAATGATAGACCTAAAAATAATCAGGCCAATTAATTTGGCTGTTTTAGATTATCGTGGCCCCTTTGGCTGATTAATGTAAATGTCTGTTCTAAAGTTTGGTTAATGCACATATTATTCTGTTATAAATATTTTAAATGAATTTTTAATACAGTCTGAGCAAGTGCTGATTTTCTGAGATAAATAGGCCATACGAGATTGACTTGCACTTTACTTTTTAAACACAAAATGCAGAAAATACAAAACAACATATTCTCTAAAGGGGTTTCGTGCATACTTTGAATTTATTCTGTAGTGCACTTACAGCGGCTGCAACATTTTCAAACGAAAAACTTTCGACAAGCAACTTCAAAACATTTCAAAGGAATCAATAACCACTTCAAGAAATTTTAAAATAATTTAAATACATAAAAACCCAGGATATAAGAGCACACAAGACATCTTTAAAACAGAAAACGTTTCACCAAAAATTATTCAGGACAGCTAATGCATATACTTAACGGGGACGCTGATTAATTTTATGATTAAAAAAAATATTAAAATAAATGTTAATCAGAAAACCAAAGACTTGCTAAAAGTACCTATGGACTATCTTCAGATTTCTATTCTAGGATGTCTCTAATGAGCTGTCCGAAATGTAATTAGTATACGAGATGAATATGATCAAATATTTATGGGAGGAGGAAGATCTCACAGGCTTCATGTCTCTCTGAAAGTTCGGTTGTCATGGAGATTCGTCCCAGGTTCCTCCAGTCTAAAGACACTTGACCCCTTTAAAATCCAGTTTCGCTACCAGAGCAGGACTTTTCATTAGTGGTCAAAATCAGATCGAGGGTGCGTGACGCCATGTTTTCTATAAGATATACTGTCTGTGCTGAGATAGAATAACAAGTGCTCTTCAAAAACAGCAGAGGCAGAACAATCATATCTGCAGCATTTGGTTTGGTAAAAGAATTTGATCTATGTACGAGGGGAGTCGGTGTGGAACAGACTACGAAATCTCCAAGAATCCTCTTATTCCTGAGAGCAGCTGCATTGAGCTCATATGTTCACTGTCAGAGATTTGTTTTCATGATTAAATCAAGTCTAGGATTAAAGTATAGAATAGCATAAATTGCATTCTCGACAGCAACCTTGATCAATTCTAGTGAGGAACAAGGCACATATATTCTGAAGATAGTCTGCACCGGCATCCAAAACTAAATGAGACTTGAAATATATACAATCTTCCCAAAGAGACCAATGCGAAATAAAACACCAATGCGATTGAGAGTTATGAGCCCACTTTTACGACCCTTGTAATCTCACAGGTCTCCTCTAGGGTTTCGAGAAGAATCTCGATGAAGTCTCGTACTGTGCCCGGGCAACAAAGTCTGCAACCTAAAGTCAGAGTTCACTAAATTTATCTTTTCACACTGCCAGCGACACGGTCTCATTCATTTTTAATGAGAGCTGGCGACATCCAGTGACACAAATGACAGCGACAAGACAAAGTTGAGAAAAGTTGAACTTTATGCAAATGAGCAGTAACTTTGGGAATTGACTACCAATGGAAATGAGTGCACATGCTCCGTCGTCTGTGTGATATTGCAGCGCAGTGTCGGCGTGTTGGGGAAGTTAATCCTGTCAGGTAACGGTAAAAAATAAGCTTTTTATATTAAATCAAGGCTACTCGCCACAAACAAATTGTCAGCTGTTTGTAAAGGGATACGGCTCTGCGTTTGTATTCTCCTTTCTCTCGAGCATTAAGTACCGCTGGAACCGGACCTCATCCCAGTCAGTGTCACTTGCCAAACTGGCTACAAGTCTGAATGGTCTCATGAACCCAGATAGCTCAGAGGTTGCGTTTATACTGCATATATAGCCGCAATAACAAAGAGCATGTTGCTTCTCTGATATTATGCACTGATTCAATTTATCTACCATAGTTTCCCTTCAGAATGTTTAATTGTATTGGCAAAAAAAATGTATTTGATGACAATAACATAAGACATCCACTTAAGTCATTCATAAACATTAGTAGGCAACGGCAATAGGAACGCTAATGGCAATTCATCTTTCAGAAGCTTAAATGGGTTTAAAGGGATAGTTCAGCCAACAATACAAGTTCTGTCATCATTTACTCACCCTCTAGTTGTTCCAAACCTGTATGAGTTTCTTTCTACTGTTGAACACAAAAGGAGACGTTTTGAAGAATGTGTGTAACCAAACGGTTTCTGGTCCCCATTGACTTCCATAGTATTTTTTTTCCATACTATGGAAGTCAACAGGGACCAGCAACTGTTTGGTTACAGACATTCTTTAAAATATCTTCTTTTTTGTTCCCTATCCAATTAATACTGCAATTTTTAAATATGTATATCTACTGAAAAACTTTTAAAGAGTACACTATTAAAGGCACAATATGTATTTTTTCTGCTTTAAAAATAGCAAAAATAACTGTATCTATGTTATATATTTCTATGAGATATGTACTTACATTATCCTGACAGTTTCCACCAACTTTCAAATCCGGAGAAAAGTATAGTTTAATTCGAAGACACGGGCTGTTTCTTTATTTCCGTTTTGTCGCCCGTCTATGGCGTCATATAACCTTTGACTCCTCTATTTTCTCTAACTTCCTGCGGATCCGCCCAACACAAAGGGGAACACCGGACTACCGCCAATAAAAGAAAAGAAAACGACGTAGAAAAAAAAGTAGTAGCTAGTATCATTTTGCAACTGCACCAAACTTGAGGGGGGTTTGGCTGCACATGCAAGATCTCTCGCTCGCTTACCTCTGACATCGTGCGCGTGCGCGGTTAGGAGCTCAACATCTGTCTCGCATGCACGCTCGCTCTAGATTACAGGATATTTTAGCTAATTTGCGGTAAAACTAATCGATCACGAGTGGCTCAACAGGTAGATCTATAGATAAATTCATCTTTCTGGCTTTGACCGACCGGGTTGACACTTCAGCGTGAGAAATCGGGGGTGTGCGTGAGAGCGTGAGAATTGGCTCAATTGCGTGAGTCTCGCGCTGAATGCGTGAGAGTTGGCAGCCCTGTAAGTTATGAACCACGATTACGCTTTGCCTGCACGTTCTGCTGCTGGAGCCGGCTCAAAGCGCAGACGTTAGGGTGACCAACAGTCCTGACATGTCCTGTTTTCACGTTCTGTCCTGGCCGTCCTGGCTGTTTTAATAAAGTGGTGAAAATGTCCTGGTTTTCAAAAAAACTGCTGGCCGAGTGTCCTGGTTTTTGGTAATCAAAATATGGTCACCCTAGCAAACCTACGGGTGAAAAATATGACCCGAGAAGGGTTTGGGAAAGGAGAAGAAGCATGACACGGGTAAACTGTAGGGTTGCATTTAAAAACTGAAGAGAGCTTTGTGACAAGCTAAATATAGGCTACAGAGAGATGCCGATCTCGCTTGCATTCTAATTAACAGGTAAGCACCCATTCAGCTAACTATATCTATCCGTAAATTTTGTGAAATGATGTCATGTGTAAAACGCAGACGGGCTAGCTCTCATGTAGCTATAATGTCAATTCATATTTGTTCTATATATAGCTGGAGAAAGTAGCTTCATATGCAGTTCACTAACGTTATCTTGTTCGATATCATAGTATAAACGTAATTATATTTTTAACGAAAGGTGACCGTGTTTTTTAAACATCTATTAATACTAGCTAGATGGAATATTGATTGAATGGGGGTCTGATAATTCATATATCTCTCTGTTCGAAAAGACGTGATTATCAAAATGCATAGTTAGAATGAGTGAGGAATGTGGGGAATGACAGATCGCGCGTGTTCCAATGAACATCGTATCACTGGTTCGCGCGCGCACTCCCTCTCTCTCTCTCAGAGGGCTGGTTGTCATTGACAGCGACAACAACTCCCGTGAGCCCACGCTCTTCCCGACGTCATCAAAGTACGTCTTTTGTTATTATTTAGATCGAGTGCCCCCATGGTGGCCAAAAATTACATACTGTACGTTTAAATGAACTACCGTTCAAACTTTTGAAGACAATAATAAAAATAAAAAAAACTTTGATTTTTGTTTTATAACAAATTGTTTCATAAAAGATTTTTTTTATTTTAAATAAATGCTGCTCTCTTGAATGTTCTATTCATCAAAAAATCCTGGAAAAAAAAATGTATCACGGTTTCCACAAAAACTTTAAACATCACAACTGTTTTCAACATTGATAATAGTAAGAAATGTTTCTTGAGCAGCAAATCCGCATATTAGAATGATTTCTGGAGGATCATGTGACTCTGGAGACTGGAGTAATGATGCTGAAAATTCAGCTTTGACATTAAAGGAATAAATTGCATTTTAATATATTCCCAGAGAAACCAGTTAATTGAAATTGTTATAGTATTTCACAGTAATACTGTTTTTACTGTATTTTTGATCAAATAAATGCAGCCTTGATGAGATTAAGAGACTACTTTCAAAAACAAAAAATACCCAGAACTTTTGAACAATACTGTAGATGACCGCAAACAGTTTTGGATGAAAGTCTTTAAGCATAAGACAGTGACAGGAAAAAATACAAAAGAGCATTTGCAGTGAAAATACTTACAAATCTAAAACGACGGAAATGTTTCAGCAAACTTTTTTTTTTCCCCTTCAGACAGAGCCACCGCATCATGGCCTGGATTCCTCACTCATGTCATTCCAGCTGAACGTTTGACTGATGTGGGTGTTCTCCAACAGAATGATGAATAATAGACTGATGAGGTGAACATTTCCTCCGTCTCGATCCCCGTTCTGATCTGGCTCTGATAAGCCGGCTCAGGGGCCACGAACCGCAGATCCTCTTACAGAAACCGATCAGTCTCAGGAATCAGATCCACTAATAGCGATCTGACTCACTCTCTCGCTCACTCGCTCTCTCTTTCACTCTCTAATGAGAAACAGGACAAATGACTCTAAATATAGACCCGAATGCATAGAGGAACAGGACACAGCTCATGTTTAATGAGGCACAGACTGTAAATGCCCTCGTGTCCAGGAAACTGATCCAATATAGACATTTAGCAAACTGACTCTCGCTGATTATGCGTTCACAAGCACGGGACGTGGCTCATTTATCTCCTGACGAACCGTTTGTCAGGTGAAAGACAAAAACATTGTCTCCAATATAATTCTTGCCTCAACCTACAAGGATTTTTTTATTTGCCATTTTCCTCTACCCTGTAGGAAAGGAACAAATCAACTTGTTAATCTCTTAACTGTTAGTCCTATAGACAGCAAAAAGTTTGTTAGCACTTTGCTTTACAGTCCTGTTCCCCACATCCTATGTACTTATTATAGTAACTACAATAACTGGGTAATAACTAAGCCTGAACCTGCACCTAAATCTAACCATAATCCATGAAGTTACCTTATATTACAATACCCAGTACATTCTTACATAAGTACACTGTGCACATGCTGTAAAATAAAGTGCAACCAAAAGTATAATTAAGGGCTAATCTCACATACCTCTTCTAGAGTTTCAGAATCTTAACAATGTGTCAAACTGTCATCAACTTAGCGTCAACTAACTGTCAACTCTTAGTCAATAATTTCATCCCATAAAACTCATCTTTGATCGTCAAAATGACATATTTAAATGTTTTTTTTTCCTTGGAAAAAAATGTGTTCATGCCTTAAAATAGCTTGAATGTAACTCTATACCCTTGCCTCATTTAGTATACGCGGTTCTATGAATATGCAAATTAGCCCTGCCTCCACTCACTCACACCAGCTCAGAGATCCACTCTTTGACGATCACAAGTTGACGTGATTGGTTACAAGGTAGTTTGTGATGTCAGAAACACCAGCGATTTCAAACCGCGTTTTTGAGACTGTTTTTCTTTCACTGCAGTTTTAAGGAGAAAATACTCAGCAATGGTGTTGACATGAATTTGCACATGGTTTGTCTTAAATCATATTAAAAACACCACATAGTCATATAAACAACATTAAAAGCTTGATTTTCACCACAGGGGGACTTTAACATTAACAGTGACAGTGACCGAAGTAATATCCAGGATGGCGATGTCCATAAAACTAAACACTCTCATCACACTTGATACGACAGGAGTCAAATCCATTCAAATCTTCATTAACCGACAGCAGCTTTCATATATGGGTGGAGAACGGAGCATTTGAGTCGCCCGTAGAACACAAAACTGATGGGAGAGGCTCTGGTGGAGAACAGACTGGATCTAAAACGTATTCTGCTGCTGTGTGAAAGTGGCCTGAACTCAAATATTTCACAACAAATATTTTCAAGACCAAATTATCTAAGCTGCGCTCAGATCCACCCCTCTTATGTAGTTCTGGCCTCATCCAAATAAAACAAAAGAAAAAATACGTATGAGATGTCGTTTATTTATGAATTTACTCCAGAGAACAATGAGATTAAATTGAGAATTCAGGCTCATGCTTCTCAAAATTTTCGACATTAGATCTGATCAATATAGAAATCCATGTTGAGACACCAACATCTGCAAAAAAAAAAAAAGAAAAGTCAGATCTCAAATTCTTCCAAAAACAAACTTCCTGAGTTTGTCACATTTACTGTGACAAAGTGAATCACATTTACTTACTTTGTCACAAAGCTGATACTTCAACTGAACACTCAATTACGTCTCCTCATTGGTGAAAGATCAACTAAAAGACACTGTAAAATTGCAAGTATTGCAAGAAGCAAAGTAAAGAATGAAAATAGTTGAAAAATAAAGAGGGATCAAGTGATATTACAGTCTTTCTTAAGCTCCTGCCTGGTTTTCTGTACTAGTAAGAAAGTTGTTCAGTTAATCCTAATAGACATATTAAAAGAAAAAATGAAGTCATCAGTGATTACTCATTTATATCATTTTATCTCGGGGACTCTCTTTGCTCATGTTTTACCAACTAGAGTATGTGAGCGGGCTTCATTTCCACTCAGCCAATAATGCAATTGCACTTAAAAAAACATAACGCTTGTTAAATGCAGTGTTCATAGGAAAGGAAAAGAAAGGATAAGAAAAGAAAAAAAGAGGGATGCAAGCTGTTATAAAAGTGAACCTGACACTCCAGTGTCTCAGCTCACCTTTGCTTCTGCTGGGGTTTTGATGAATAGCTAAACGTGAAGGTTACTGACACCAGCGGGGAGGATTAGAAAGAGGACTAATGAATGGATATGGATGAAGAATGAGGAAATATGAGACAGAAAGATGAGAGTAAAAGAGTGAAGGTGAAATCTGAGAGAAGGCTTAATGAAATGTTCTTATACGTGTAGCAGCCGCGGACGGCGATATCTTTTTTTTTAATCATATGAGCTCTGCTCCAATCCTATTGAGATGCTTTGCTGTCTGCCTCAGAGGATGTGTCCTAAATGGCACACTAAGCCCTTCCAGTCATCCTCCAAGTCCAACGGAAACCTAAAACGACAAATGGAACGCCCTACAGTCTCATAGTCAAGTCATGTCATATTTATTTATATAGCGCTTTGATCAAAATACAGATTGTTTCAAAGGAGCTTCACAGTAATAAGAAAATAGAAGTACTGACGACGCAAATTCCTCCAATTATGAAATGAACAGTTTCAGCTGTAAAGCAGCTCTAAAAAGACAATGGGTCTCATTCACTAAGAATGCGAATGCGAATGCGAAAGCTTGTTTCTGCCACTGAATTAAAACATTTAAAAAAAAAAGGTAATTGCGACTTTATATCTCACAATTTTTATTTCTTGCAATTAGAATTGTGATATAAACTCCCAATTGCGTTATAATGTCATAATTGCGAGATATAAACTTGCAATTCCGACTTTATAACGCAATAGCAAGTTTAACTCACGCAATTCTGACTTTATAACGAGCAATTGCAAGATATAAAGTTAGAATTGTGAGATATAAACTTGCAATTGTAAGAAAATGTCAGAATTGTGGGCTTTGCGGAGTTTTTTATTCCTCAGAATTGGACTTTATAACATGCGATTGCGAGTTTGTATCTCACATTTCAGAGAAAATTATTTTTATCTCGCAATTATGACATTTTAATTTGCAATCGCAAGTTTACATCTCGCAAATGTGAGAAAAAAACCTCAGAATTGTGCGATTAAAAAGTCGCAATTATCTTTATAAAAGAAAATTCCGTGGCAGAAACAAACAAGCTTCCATATTAGTGCATAAAATCTGCATACAGACATTTTCATGAACAAATGATTCACCAAAAACTTTCATACTAAAATTTATTCCAAAATTAAGAGGAAAAAATAATAAGATACACATACACAAAAAGCACTTACTCTGTACGGCCTGTAAGTTATATTTAATCTTATCACATCATCACATAAACATTACTGACTTCTGTCCGATTCATGCTTAAAACTAGAGAAAAAAAAGCAATTTGATAATGGGGCGAAAATGTTTTGTTACATTGTTATTTATATTGTTATATAAAGATGTTTACATATTTGTACTGGAAAACAGTGCATAAGTACAAGTACTCATTAGGAAATCCTGTTTTGCAGTGAATGTTTTGGAAAAGAACTATGGAGTCTCATCTTCCTGCATGGCCATCTCTACTGCATCTCTACCACTAACAAATGCAGCAGAAAAAAATCATTTTGTAGGCCAGACCATCCCGTCAGCCATTGATCGGCTGCACACTAATTATGAGGAGCGATGGCCGTATTGTTTTCATATATTTTTATTTTCGTTTCCTCCTCTGCCGCCCCGTCTACATGGGCCATTACTCTGCGAAACCGCAGAGAGGGGGGCGGGACGTTCGTCAAAATGGGATTTGACATCTGGTCAACGCAAGGGTGGCTAGAGATCAGGGGATCAAATCGATGAGAGTATCAAACTAATACTAGTCCGTGACATAGTATCGTGACATCTATATGATCAATAAGCCGAATCACTGAATCGTTTTGGTTCAAGACCTCAAACTTACACATGTCATATGTGTGTATGTAATAACTGCTTACATCCATACACTCTAGATTTCTCTTGGCATCTGACAGATTTAGAAGATCTTTAGGCCTTCTATTCTGTACCAAATAATGAGATTCACAAGTACAAGTAGTGTGTGACCTAGCTGTTTACACACTCATAGTGAGGATGGATGGTGTTTGTGTTGCCAAAACTCAGTGTCAGATCACGTGTCAAACAGGACCCAGGCGACCTCTCCATGAATCTAGATACTGTCCTGTTATAATGCTAGTTACACACAAACATATAGAAAATGTTGGCAATGATTGTAAGCCACAGCTCACAAAGGAAGCCATGCAACCGCTGTGCAATCACAATTCACATCTATGTCATATATTCATATTTTAAACACAGAAGACGAAAATAGAGCAACAAAGGTTTCTTTTTCTAATTAAAAAGTGAATGAAAACGCAGTTTCCATCATCTGAAACACAAACTTTATATATACAGTATATACTGTATATATATATATATATATATATATATATATATATATATATATATATATATATATATATATACACACACCTATTAATTTGATGTATAGAATTTTTAACAGAAAAATACAAATCCATTGTACTGAGCTCTTGTTTTAAAATATTCTTCAATTTAACTCAGTACTGGAGGACATTGACAAAACCAGTTCAAACTAATGTACTATATTACTCAGTATTTCTGTGCATTTGCTGTGTATTTTTATGATTAGAGTATCATTTCATTAACTTAACAACATGTTAACAACATCAATGAGAAATGTTAAGTGTGTGTCACAGATTTGCCGCCTATATAGGGCGTATCAGATCACTCAGTGATTCCATCCAGTTAGGATGTTGCCTTAGAAAGTAGTTGAGGATGTAGGCTGCAGACTTTAAGCAATCTTACTAGGTTTACAAAAAGCTTTTGATGATAAAATACAATGCATTTGAACACACAAAGTTAGAACAATCATTTGAATTCTGACACTCCGCCTAGAAAACAAGGTAGAGAAGTGTACCGCTCCATTGGAAAAGCGAAGAGTTTAGTTCAGAAAGCTGCTGCCAAAAAACAAATGAACAAAAGAGGATGTTTTAGAAATTGGATCCTTTCCAATCGTATAGTCGTCTGTCCGTATACAGTGCTTTTAGTGTATAGCTTATCTTTAGTAAAAATGTACTACCCATAAAAACAAGGTTTGAAAAGGCAAGGACATCCGATACGCCAAAGCGAGCCAGAGTCACGGTGCCTTTCCAAGAACGCTCAAATTCCTCTTGGGTTCATCTTGTCTAATCTATTAGAGGGAGGAAAGAAACTACAGATTTTTTTTTTTTAAATGAACAGGGCTCACGTGTGGGTCCCTGTTCCCCCGCTCTGCATCTATGAGTGGTTAAATTAGCACAGAGGTGCTGAGACATGGAGACTGTCAAAACTGCTGCATTGGAACATGAACACACACACACACACACACACACAGCGTGCATTCAATTCCCTGGAAGCCACCACTAACCAGGGACTCCAGTGAGACACGAGCAGGAACCCTGCCAATGACAAAATCAACAGGGATAAAAGAAAAGTGACTGTAGCTCTGTTCCAAACTGAGCAGCCTGGCCCGTTACATGAAAATGGTACACTTCAGTGTCTTATTACTTGTTTCTACAGCATTACAGACACAAATTGCATGATTTTTGTTTAAAAAACATTTAAGTATGGTATTATCTGGGATTAAATTAGTCTAGCATGAAAAGATGCATCAAATGCCTGTTATATTGACTCATCTCCCTTGCATTCTCTAAATTAAAACCACACAACAATGCAATAATTTTGTCAATTTTGTTTTAATATTCAGTTGCAATTAAACATAAATGTGCTCATTAAAATGTGCCTCAAATGTTTTGGCATTAAACATTTTTAATTAACTTATTTTAATCACAGAAGACATAATATTAGCAGTGTCCCATTTTGTACTGTCCCATTTCTAAGGCAGCATTGCTTTCTTTATGAAGGAAACATTCAATCCCAGAATGCACTACACTGATCTAAGAGGGGGGGGGGGGGGGGGGGGGATGGGGGGGGGGGGGGGGGGGGGGGATATCACCCAATTTGGCAAACAATGAAAACTGTTGATTTCAAATATGATTATAATTCATTCAATACTGAAAAGTACAATATAATATAATATAATATAATTTCACAGCACTGTATCATTAGCTAGGCACCAAACTCTGTTGATATCAGTTATGAGTCAAAGTCTTCGTCATGTACCTTCCAAGGTTTAGTTCAACAAAAAATGAAAATTCTGTCATTAATTACTCACCCTCATTTTGTTCCAAACCCATAAGCATATTATTCATCTTCGGAACACAAATGAAGATCTTTTTGATGAAATCTGAGAGATTTCTGTCCCTCCATTGAAAGCTACGCAACTGACACTTTTGATGCTTCAAAAAGTTCATAAAGAGATTGTAAAACTAATCCATAAAAATTGAGCGGTTTAGTCCAAATTTTCTGAAGAGACTCGATCACTTTTTATGATGAACAGATTGAATTTAGACTTTTATTCACATTTAAACATTGATCAGCAAGTATAAAAAAAACAGAAGCTCAAACGAACCTCCTTGATGTGCGAGAACAAACCTCATTGGTTCTTGCTGAAGCTCAAACGTGCTGCGTAACACGAGAATGAACCTCATTGGTTCTTACACTCCAGCAAACATGCTTGAGCTTCCGTTTACCACAACTGATGTGTGAGTTGATAAATGTTTATATGTGAATAAAACATTCAGCGATCATGCCTCTTCTGAATATTTGGAATAAACTTCTCAATTCGTATTAGTTTTATGAACTCTTTATGAACTTTTTGAAGCGTCAAAGTGTCAACGGAGGGACAGAAAGCTCTCAGATTTCATCAAAAAGATCTTCATTTGTGTTCTGAAGATGAAATGAAGTCTTACGGATTTGGATGAGGGTGAGTAATTACTGACAGAATTTAAATTTTGGGGTGAACTGTCCCTTTAAGGCAAGTCAGTTCACTTGGCGGCCATCAAGATAACAACCCAGGAGTCAGGACAGATTTTCTATGTAGGATACAGGCATGTAGTATAGCAGATAATTACTTGAGAAGTGAAATACCAAAATCTCAGTTTTACGTCAATAATACGCTTTCTAACAATAAAATCAGGCAAAACATTGTATCATAAATTGGGGTTCTTTAGCTCGAAATCATTGAGTGTTTTATACTGTCTCTGGCGTTGCTTGAGGATGAAGTTACTGCCTATTTAGAGCATTCCAAATTGGTTACTTTTATGAGGTTACACTTCAGTTAGGATCCTGCCTTTGAAGACAGCTGCTCTCTATATAGCCATATAAAGTTTGGAACAGTGCCTGTGTGTGTGTGTGTGTGTGTGTGTGTGTGTGTGTGTGTGTGTGTGTGTGTGTCTGGAACAAAGACGGACGTGGACAATATGCCTCTGTGTGCCGGCATTGTGCCACGCTGTAAAAAGCCTAACCTGAGGCTCTATCGGTCTCTCTTTCTGTCTCCTGCGGGGGCCTCCAATTACTCAGGCTTAAGATTTGCCATATCACAAAGTAATTAACTGATTTCAGCCCAAATCCTGTGGAAGCTGCTTAGCTCTGCATCTTTTATTGGAGATCTTACATTACGGGAGCCATGTTTAATTTGGAGAGGGAGATCTCCTTTCCTAACCCTGACTGGAGCTGGTGAGAGGCGACATGTACCCAGGCAGCGGATGATCTCTCTCCGGATAATGAGGCATTGTGCAGAGATCCCTAGAGGAGCCAGAGGAGAGCAGGATATTGAGATGAAAGCTGGATCATCCAGCAAGCTGGGCTGATGTAGAGACGTCCTTATTGACCACATGCTTGTGACTGAAGAGGTTCAGAAACACACACACACTCACGGATGTACTCAACAACCCCTAAGTCTGGAGACAAAGTCAACATTGAATCAAAACTGACCCTATTTACTTGAATGCATGTTCCTGAACTTACAGTAAATGATTAACCAATCAAATAGCTATTTAGACACAATAGGTCCTATTTTAACCATCTAAGCCCATGGTCTAAAGCGCACGGCGCAAGTCGAATCCACTTTTGCTAGTTTAACGACGGGAAAAATGGTAGGCCTGCGCGGCGCATGGCCTTAAAGGGTTGTCCCAATTCTCTTCAGGCCCAATGCAGTTTGTGGCAAACTTACATTCATTTTGGTACATAATGCTTACTTAAAGTCCTTTCCTACATTATTCCTCACTTTAATATCCTATTTCACTCACAAACTGTTTTCATCTGTGAGAAAACAGTTCATCTGTTTTCATCCTCTAAAAATTACCTTTGAAGGCACATTGAAATTCAAAGCAAGTCTGTGATTGCTTGTTTGTGTCATTGTCATGATACACACAGACTGACAGATAGTAAATTGAAGTGTCATAATAATGGTGTAAACCCATCTTGACATTGCACTGTCATATAGGAGTGTTTGCTCTTTAACTCAGTCGCTTACGCACAGCGGGATGTTTTAAGCTGTCTATGAGCCTAGGGCGCATTCGTAGTTGATGAAAATCTACGGCTCTGTTACAAATCCTTGTGACAAAGGTAACGTTTTGTGGTAACAAATTTGCTCCTGCTGCTGTTCTAAAATGTAGACAACATAATTATGCTTCTAAGCGACCTAATTTTGGCTAACTGATAAAAAGTGAGAGCTAAGACTTCAATTACAAACAAATTCAATTCAATTCAATTCAATTTATTGATGGACAGCCCCTTGAGATGCAACATCTCATTTTCAAGAGGGTCCAATATATAAAACATAAAACAACAACACCAAAAAAAAACAAAAAAAAAGACACACCTTAGCTCTAACATAACTGTCACATAAAGCACACCACATTTACTCATTATACAATTAGAATCATAATACAGGAAATTCAGTAAACAAAATGGTGCCACAAAAGAAAGACCGAGGTTGAATCAACAGGAGATATATCAGTTAGACAAATCCATTAAACAATAGACAGTTGCAAGCAATACAACTCAGACCAACATCAGTAGCATACATAGTAGCAAATGCTGTTCTTTTGAACTTTGTATTTATCAAAGAATCCTGAAAAAAATATTACAGTTTCCACAAAACTTTTAAGCAGCACAACTGTTTTCAACGAGCAGAAAATCAGCATATTAGAATGATTTCTGAAGGATCATGTGACACTGAAGACTGGAGTAATGATGCTGAAAATTCAGCTTTGCATCACAGAAATAAATTACATTTTAAAATATATTAAAGTAGAAAACAGTTATTTTAAATTGTAATAATATTTCACATTAATACTGTTTTTACTGTAATTTTGATCAAATAAATGATGCCTTGTTTTTTTAAAAAACTTTAATAAATCATACCGACCCAAAACTTTTGAATGAGTGTATATTAGATTATAAATATGCTTCATAAAATTGTTTATTTTAATAATATAATTCAAGTAATGGCAGTTTAAAATAGATAAATATGATTTTAAATGGCCTATTTGACCCAAATGTTGTGAAGTAGCCAGCAAGGTGGCACACTAGGTATCAGAAGAGAGCAAAACAATTGTACTCTAACAATATTCTCAAACAAAAAAAAATGAAATATTTATTCTGCATGATATTAGGAAGCCCACTGAGATTATGTCTTCAGGAGATTGGATCCAAAATAAGACTTTTTAATATCTTTTATCATCAGATCTACAGTCAATGCGCATGAGCTGACAGTTATTTCTCCTGCTGGGTTTCCTGACATGTCTCCCGTGTGGAACTGGCAGTCAAAGAGAAAATCACCGAAAACTGCTATAAACAGACGTGTGGTTAATACCCACTGACAACAATACACTGCTTAATCTGCCAAAAGCCAAATTCAACTTAACTAAAAGGTACCACAAACTGTGCTGTAGACAACCTGAGAAAACATTCTTAACATCTCTATTCTACCCAAAATCTATTCAGCTAGTATAAAATTAATGCTAAAAATCTGTGTTTGTATTACCGACAGAAAACTGTAGACTCACTCAGTCTCCAAACCTTGGGGTAAATGTTTTATCCGGCTCAGACGTGCCCCCAATCCTGTTCTTACCGGAGTCTGTTGAAGAAACTAGCCGACACAACAGAGCTGTCACTGCTAATCTGAACCATCAAACTGGCACTAATCTTCCAGTGAAATCGGCTGGATTTATTTCTGACAAAGAACACAAAAAAAGAGATTCTCAATCTTTCAATTTCATTACACGGGTCTATAGTAGCATTGACATGAATTAGATCACTGAGGGGAAGTTGTCAAGCTAAGCCGTGTTAGCACTGTTGATACAAGTCTCTCACTTTGGACACGACGCAATAAAGCCTTCAATTGCTGCATTCATTTAGTCAATCTGTCTAAACATATTTGTGAGTGAGTCATGGTGAAAGCTCTGAGACAGTCACTGATTTATTTGAAAAGAGAGTGTGCGGCTGTTACGATACACACATGCACATTGCTTTCATCAATAAAATAACCAGCCAGTTCCCTAATTCTTTAACTAGCATAAAAATAAATGAACAAATTAACTGTATGTTTAATTACTATATTTTAGACATGGTACCATAGTAAACCAATGTGGTTTTAGACATGGACCAAGGCATGTACCTTGGAGAACCATGTAAATACATGGTAAATTAATATGGTAATCATTTTTATGCTCAAACAGCAGCATTACAGACTAACTAAAGTTGAAAAAGTGGTTGCTTTTTAACGTGCCACGAGTTACAACCGAATTGGGAAGAACTGCTTTCTCTTACTTAGCACCTTGGGGGTGGAATAATCTACAAAAAGAGCTAAGGTTAGAAACCCTTATGTCCATTAATGAATTTAAAACTGTAAAGAGTGTTGTGATGGAGACATGTTCTTGTTTTTCTTAAGAGTCTCATTGTGTTCTTTTTGTACTACTTTTATCATGAAAATGTAATTTGGTGTTTGTAATGTATGCATTTGTTGTGATTTGGCTGCTACCTTGGCCAGGTCTCTCTTGTAAAAGAGATTCTGAATCTCAATGGGACCTCCTGGTTAAATAAAGGTATAAAAAAAATTAAAAAGCATAATAGGACTCTTTAAGTGCAGTGATATACGTAAAGATCAAGGTATTTCAGGTATCAGCACTGTTATATGATATCATCGAAGTGCATTTTTGGTAAAGCATTTACGTTTTTAAGTGTTTGCCCAGAGACTCGAGTGGCTGTAAATCTCTCATGTGAAATTGAATGAATAACAGATTGATAGATTTATTTCTTTGAGACTGCGTAGGACGCTCCAATTATATATTTAGATCCATGTGTCTGAGATAAGTTTGCCTGTGTGTTACAATGGTTAATCTAAAGGCTAAAAACAACCGAGACATTCATGTCAATCGCTATAAAAAGCTTTAATATCCACATTTCTACACTAGGTAGAAATGTAGGCTTTAAAAAAAAGCACACAAATGCTAAAGGTCTGTGATGAGAAAACATAGGTAAGATCAACCAAACTCATCAGCAGTCATAGGGACACTGATTTTGCCAAGACAGACGTGCCAACATATTTTGTTGATCCTGGAACAACATTCCTGACAGTAACCCTATCCCTATGCCTAAACCTAACTCAACCCATAACTTATTCCTACTATCAGAGGTAAATGATGGTGAATAACACTGATGTAGAAGCACCTAATCCTGGTTGTAAGCCGAAATTTGACATCAACTATAAATGTGTCCCTCAAATCTGATTGGTTGATTGAAATGTTGTGCAGACATGATGAGAGAAAATCCTTATATAGCAGTAGAACAATCCCATTCATATCTTTTATCCTTTCATATTGCACGTTTACACGCATAAATCGTACTTTTGAGGTGTGAATGGTCAGGTTTTATGTAACCGTATAAATGGCTCAATCATAGTAGGATGGCTCAGACCTGCCCGAATCCCTCTCGTCGTTTTTTCTGCCAATCTGGGGAGTTAAACCCACAGCCCTCTGGGCACTGGAACAGCTTTCTAACTGTGAGGCAAAGCTCCTGCCAAGTGAGTAATGTGTTTAAAGAACAGCACTGGAACATCGCAGGTTTTATGTCCCATTTATCTCTCTGGCCCTCTGTTTTATATCCTCTTATTTTAACACACAGTATCTGTAAAACATAAGCCATGTGGTTCACAACTGTTGGGTTGTGGCCCAAAAATAGTTCCCGGGTTCTGATAGGGTCGTTGACAATGGGGGAAAAGGATGCTAAATGCAAATAATAAAATATAATCATGCAGAGTTAGGTCAGAAAAAGCAGATAGGCCAATTCACAAGAAACAAAAATTGCCATTTTGTTTGTCATGCTCATGGTTTATTATTATAAAACAACACCTCATCGTCTGGATTTAAGGATTTGTTTTATCCTTTTTGTGCAATAAGAAATTGTGGTGCCTTGTTAGATTACTTGTTTTTTAATGTAAAATCTGGACCCTGAAGCAAAACCAGTTGAGAATCACCAAACTCTAGGGATATGAAATTGGAAAAATGTTTTCTGCTTTGAACAATCATATAAAAATTATTCCCGAAGATTTGTTTTACAATCCCAGTACCAATGATGAAAACACTGATTTAAATAAATAAATAAATAACCACCAGTTATTACCAATCAGACTACCAATCAAACAATGACAGAAGTAATAATGAAATTGACTTTCATGAAAAAATTAGATTTTCCTTGCTCTTTTGCACACAAAGTCCAGAATACAAAGCTCCCTGAAAAGCCTAACCAGACCATGAACGATTCAACTAAAAAAACAAGCAGAAAATCATCATATTAGAGTGATTTCTGAAGGATCATGTGACACTGAAGACTGGAGTAATGATGCTGAAAATTCAGCTTTGCCCTCCACAAATATATATGTGGAAAAATATTATTTTTAACCCTCATTCTGACCCTCTGACTGAAATGATCAGTTTTTAAGGGATCCATTTTTTTCCAACGTCATTCCATAGTAAACAGTTTTTAGAGCTTGATTAAATAAATGCTTTGTTTATAATGAAGAGGATGTTTAAGCTACAAAACTTGCAGGATGTTTTAATGGTACAAAAAGACCATATGCCAAAAGATCAAGGCAAATTGTATTTCTCATGTTACGACCCATTTAAATTATAATAATGCTTGAGGATAATAGCTGTTTTTTTTTTTTTTTTGCAACAAATGAAGCCTTGGTAAACATGCTTGGTAAACAAACCTTGGTATTCTTTAAAATAAAAATAGAGCGTTTCTCTGATAAAGGAATGTCAGACGGCACAAATGTGTCATGTCAAACACGGCACACTATTACAAAAGTAAACCATCACATCCCAGAGACGTCAATAACTCAAACCACACACCATCTGACAAAATCTGTTCAAGAGGATTAAAATAATTAGGGGTTGAATAATGATAGTGCAAAAAATGCATCTATTAACATGTTGCACTACTTTCAATAAACAATAACTTTCCTGTCAATTAATATGATTAGTATGTGGGTCTCTGGAATACTTTACTCTGATTGGACAATCTCTGCATTGTGTAATTTTTTTTTTTTACTGAATCCCGGAATGTCCTTATTGTTCTGGGGAGACAAAAAAAAAATCCTCTTTTATTCATTACATGTGTACCAGAGACTGTGGGAAGCAATGTAATAGTTTTAACCTAAAAGCTCAAACACGAGGGTAATCCAAGCCACTCATCAATATCATGCTTTTAGTGGAATACAGCACATGAGCAAAGCTGCAGCGTTTGATCCACTTTAAAATCCACTAGAATGGCACAGAAGCATTCCTGCGACAGATGTTGGTTCTAGTGACTACAATGGCTGCGTGAGAGTCTGAAAGCAGTTTGAATGAATTTTGACATGGATGACATACATGAACACTAGAAGTGAACTGAACTGAAAAGCGATTCAGACTCAACCCATCTTGGGATGCCTTCACTGTAAAGTTCATTTTAAATCTGCGCAGGGTTCGCTTACAACATGCATTCTGAATGCAAAGCGTTCCAAGTTCAAATGTTAAATCAAAGGTAATGATGACATGCACAGAAAGTGATTAGACATTTATATCTAGGGAGAAATAGACAAGAAAAAAAATATATATATAAATAATACAAGAAATAATATAAATTAAATGTAAATAATAGTAAAAACACAAATAATAGTAATAAATTAATGAATAAATACAAATAAATATAAATAGATTAAATACTAAAAACTGAATAGGCCTACATGGAAATAAATAAGAACAGAAATATAAATAAATCAATGAAAATTACATTTAAATAGTAATAATACAATATTATTAATATATATAATAATATATATATATTACCTACTTGCAAGGGTGGGGACAGTACGAGTGTAAAGACTGGCTCTGTCCCAAATGGAACCCTAACCCCTCAGTGTCTTCCTCTTAGTCCACACTTTCGTGAAATAACGGCCCTTTGACTGTCAGGTAGACATCTGCCGCGGAGCTCTCCCTCGTGAAGGCTCAGCAAAAGTGTGCATTCCTAGGGCGCATATCGGTCATAAAGGGGGCGCTCACGAGCTCCCTTCTGAAACCTAAAATGACAAATGGGACATCCCACGGTCTCATGGACTGCGCAATCATGTGCACACTGCGCCCATTGTAAGTCCACAAGACCGTAAGTGCAAATGAAGTGTGCCATTTGGGACAGGGCCACTTAGACACTTTTTCACTCACTTCTTTTTTCCCTTTCACTCACTTGAGTAGTCCACTGAAAGTGATCTGAGTATTGTTATTTTTAAAGCATGTCTGTGTGTACACTTTCAAACTTTTGACATCCTTAAATCCAAGCCAAACAGGTCACTCTCGCCTATTGACGAGCTGTTCAGTTTGGTGATTGATTTCCACAAAGACAACAATGCTTTTCCCTTTGTGCAAACTACAGGAATGTCACCATAAATTCACCTGAGGCGAATCAATAGCTCAGACGAGGAAGGAGAGAATCCCATCCAACTGTGCTTTCACTCAATACTGCCTCACAAAGACAGAACGCTTTTGCGCTGATGGATCGTCCTTCCTATCACAGCTGGGTGGCGGCCATATCGGAAATGCTCTAGACAGTGACACACAGTCAGTTGTGTTGGAAATGTCACTGTTTAATAGCACGTGTCTTGCTCAAAGCCCGGCGCTACTTTCCTGCTACTGGGAAAACAATCAGCATTAGGTAAACGTAGTAATGACAATAATACTGGAGAAATTATGGCTCTCGTAGTATGTTTTAATGCTACCCAACTAACACAAATATGGTCAAAAGGTCCTTGCACACTGAGTCCAAAATGTATGCGTTTTTCGTGTTCATCATTCTGTGGCTCTGAATTGTCAAAACACCTCTCAAAATGCTTGCTACGGATGCGAAAAACGGACACCTTTTTTTATGACCGACGAAAGTTTCGGAGGCAGTGTGTAAACGCGATTGACACAATGTGAGGTCGTATTTATTTTCTAACGTGCGAAAATTTCAGATGAGAATTTCGGGGTCAGTGTGCAGGGACCTTAAAGGGTTAGTTCACCCAAAAATGAAAATTAAGTCATTAATTACTCACCCCCATGCTGTACCAACCCCGTAAGACCTTCGTTCGTCTTCGGAACACAAATGAAGATATTTATGATTAAATCTGAGAGGTTCATGACTGCTACATAGGCTCCCTAAGGGAATGAAACTTGACGGCCCAGAAAGTCATTAAAGAAAATGTTTAAATATTCCATGTCACAACAGTGGCTCAACTATAAGTTTATCAAGCGACGAGAATACTTTTTGTGCGGAAATAAAACAAAAATAACGACTTTATTCGACTATTCCTTTTCTTCCTTGTAGGCCTGAAACGAGACTTCAAGAGATTTCCACGACGCATGCGCGAGAATTGCGATCTCCTTCAACTACTTCAGTTAAGTTCTCGCGCGTGCGCGTCGTGGAAATCTCTTGAAGTCTCGTTTCAGGCCTACAAGGAAGAAAAGGAATAGTCGAATAAAGTCGTTATTTTTGTTTTATTTCCGCACAAAAAGTATTCTCGTCGCTTGATAAACTTATAGTTGAGCCACTGTTGTGACATGGAATATTTAAACATTTTCTTTAATGACTTTCTGGGCCGTCAGGTTTCAATCCCTTAGGCAGCCTATGGAGGAGTGATCCAGCTGTCACATTTAATAAAAAATATCTTCATTTGTGTTCCGAAGACGAACGAAGGTCTTACGGGGTTGGTACTGTCACATGTCTGTCCTGTCTTGTGTTGCACATGGGTGGTTGTTATGTTGGACCATGTGCTTCTGTCATTGTTTGATCCCTCCCGCTCGTTACCTGATTAGTGTTTGAGTTTCTCCACCTGTTCCCTCTTGATTTGTTCCCTTTATAAGTCTCCTCATGTTTGCAGTCTTTGTGGGTTCGTTGTCATTGTCAGATGTTTCTCTGTTCCTGGTTGGTGTTCCCTGTATTCTTGACCCAGTGTTTGTTTCATGTTCATTTATTATGTTTTCCCCCTCGTGGGTTTTTGATTTGTGTTTGTTCTGTTTTTGGTAAATAAACCTTCCTTGTTTTGCACTTGAGTTCTCCTTTTCCTAAGTGTGAACGTGACAGAACGAACCCACCATTTTTGAACTCAGCAGCAAGAAGGATTTTATTTATTTATTTATTTTCTCTGAAGAAGCATGAATGACATGTATATGGACGACGATGATCTGGATTGCCCGGACTACGTCATCTCCACATTTGGAGCAACCCAGTTCCGTCCTATCGGCGGGGACCGAAGGACTCGGCCGGGTAAGGAATCCGGAGGAATGAACATCTTCCAAGCGTTCGCTTTGATGGCTCATCAAAGGGAGGAGTCGGAGCGCTTGGCCAGGGTTTCTGAGACCCGTGGAGGTCACAGGAGAGATTTTCGGGGGACCCGCCAGGTAATTTTTCGTGGGACCCGGGGAGGTTGTAAAGGAGGAGGAGGTGGTCGAGAGGAGGGTCAACATCACTCTCCATCCTGGCCTCCTTACGATCCTGTACCAGTGGAGGGCAGTTCAGAGCTGGCTTCTCACCGTCATGGACGGAGGAGAGGTAATCCATCTGCCCAGCGAGAGACTTTTCGCGTCCCGTCTGTCCAGCGAGAGACTGTCCACGTCACGTCTACCCAGCGAAAGACTGTCCCTGAGCCGGTGCCTGTCCCTGAGCCGGTGCCTGTCCCTGAGCCGGTGCCTGTCCCTGAGCCGGTGCCTGTCCCTGAGCCGGTGCCTGTCCCTGAACCGGTGCCTGTCCCTGAACCGGTATCTGTCCCTGAGCCGGTGCCTGTCTCAGAGCCTGTGTCCGGCCCTGAGCTGGAAGATATGTTTGTGTCTGTATTTGTTTCTGTTATGTTGACTGTTTCTGTTTTAGTATCTGTCCCTGAGCCAGTGTCTGTCCCTGTCCCTGAGCCTGTGTCGATCCCGGAGATTGTGTTTGCCCCTGAGCCGGAGTCTGTCCCTGAGCCGGAATCTATGTTTGTTTCTGTATTTGTTTCTGTTCTTATGACTGTGTCTGTGTTAATGTCTGTCCCTGAGCCAGTATCTGTCCCTGTCCCTGTCCCGGAGCCTGTCCTTGACCCGGAGCCGGTGTCGGTCCCAGAGCCTGAGCCTGTGTCTATCCCAGAGTCTGTGCCTGTCCCAGGGCCTGAACCGAGGTCTACACCGCCCTGGCCGCCCGAGGGGTCTGCACCGCCCTGGCCACCCGAAGGGTCTTCACCACCCTGGCCACCTGAAAGGCCTGATCCGCCCTGGCCGCCCGAGGGGTCTTCACCGCCCTGGCCGCCCGAAGGGTCTTCACCGCCCTGGCCACCCGAAGGGTCTTCACCGCCCTGGCCACCCGGCCACCCGAAGGGTCTTCACCGCCCTGGCCACCCGAAGGGTCTTCACCGCCCTGGCCACCCGAAAGGTCTTCACCGCCCTGGCCACCTGAAAGGTCTGATCCGCCCTGGCCACCTGAAAGGTCTTCACCGCCCTGGCCACCTGAAAGGTCTGATCCGCCCAGGCCGCCCGAGGGTTCTTCACCGCCATGGCCGCCCGAGGGTTCTTCACCGCCATGGCCGCCCGAGGGTTCTTCGCCGCCCTGGCCACTCGAGGGTTCTTCGCCGCCCTGGCCGCCTGATGAACTCGGTCTCGCCCTGGCCGGTCGATGTTCCGCTCTGGTCTGTCCCCCTTGTCCCGCCCTGGTCTGTCCCTCCCGTTCCGCCTGATGTTTCCTTCCTGCCCTGCCCTAGCCTCATGGAGCGTCTGGTAGCCGCTCCGTAGGGAGGGGGTTATGTCACATGTCTGTCCTGTCTTGTGTTGCACATGGGTGGTTGTTATGTTGGACCATGTGCTTCTGTCATTGTTTGATCCCTCCCGCTCGTTACCTGATTAGTGTTTGAGTTTCTCCACCTGTTCCCTCTTGATTTGTTCCCTTTATAAGTCTCCTCATGTTTGCAGTCTTTGTGGGTTCGTTGTCATTGTCAGATGTTTCTCTGTTCCTGGTTGGTGTTCCCTGTATTCTTGACCCAGTGTTTGTTTCATGTTCATTTATTATGTTTTCCCCCTCGTGGGTTTTTGATTTGTGTTTGTTCTGTTTTTGGTAAATAAACCTTCCTTGTTTTGCACTTGAGTTCTCCTTTTCCTAAGTGTGAACGTGACAGGTACAGCATGGGGGTGAATAATTAATGACTTAATTTTCATTTTTGGGTGAACTAACCCTTTAAGAACGTTTCCCTAACGTTCCCATTCCGTTAATTATTTAAATGTTTTCAAAACATGCTTTCTTGGTTATGCGAACATTAAGGGAACAATCCATTTGATCATTTTGCAAACATGGGAATGTTACTTTTGAATGTTCTCCGAACATTCTGAAACAAGTAGTAACAAAAAGAATTGAACTGAAACGGTTTCAGAAAAACGTTCCATGAACGATGTGTTTGAGCTAAATATTATTAACTTCCCCCACCAGCATTTTTATGTATTTTTTTTTAAAGTTACCAGCCACCACCAGCATTTTTGCTCATTTTCACAAAACTTTCATGGCCCCCAGAATATTTTGTAAGAATCTGAACATGCAATATATCAAAAGAAATAACAGAGCTTCATTAAAAAAGCTCATACAAGCTCATTCTTTTTCATCTGTGTTTTGATCCAGAGATTCTGTACTCATTCAGAAGATGCTTAATAGTATGGAGCCCCTAAAGGGACATGCTGAAGGAAAAAAATATGAGATGGAAGAAAAAGTTTTTTTCAATGCTTTTGCGTTCTCTCGCAAATGTTTTGCTTTCCCCTGAGAAACTTGGCATTCGCTCGCAAAGAGCTCAAAAGGTTTTGCAAGACAACGCACGGCTTCTCAGGGGAACGCAAAATGTTTTGCGAGCGAGGGAACGGAAAACATTTGCGAGAAAGCGCAAAAGCACTGACTTATTATTTTTCCTCCCATCTCAATTTTTTCCCACCTCATGTCCCTTTAGGGGCTGCATGTGTATAACAGCGCCCCTACCGTATAACAGTGAAAACGTGGATTTACGGAAAATTGTCAATGGTGTATCATAAATGATGGGAAAATTCTGTCAGTGGCGGGGAAAGAGTTAAACACCAGATAACGTTGAATGAACATTCCAGTAACATTACTGCAAGAACGTTTGTTATATATACATAACTTTTGGGAGAACCTTGCCAGAACGTTAGCCGAATTTTTGAGAATGTTCCCTGTTAGCTGGGTGATCACTGAACCTTTCTCATAAGAGAACATATCCTCAATCTATCAGTGAGACAACGGCAAGATGAACATCAATATGCTTCTTTCTCGGAGCGGCGCAATGCATACAAACACATACACGCATGCAAATTCACAACCCCCGTGTGTTTTCTTTTCTTCTCAAATCTTCACACACTTAGACTCACATCATCTGTGCATCAAATACCCATCCGATCAGAATCAGGGCTCTTTATTACAGAGCTCACGGGGTCACAAGACACCATAAATATGATAATTCATCCATCTATGGGGATGGCTGTTTGTTATTTGTGTGTGGTTGACAGAGCTGTACCCAGCTGTTTCAAAGTATGCCAATTTAAATTAGACCGAGACAGGAGTGCAGCACGCTGATCTAAACTACACAAGAGCAAGAGGCACGTCTGCTCATTCTGTGGATATGCGTTTGTGTTTGTTTGCATCTCATCTCTGTGTGTGTTTGTCATTAATTAATCAGTGCTTGTTTATTCTAGGCGGGGAAAGCCTGGATAAACAGCTTGGGTAATATTTGCCGAACGACAGCGAGGTTTGTTTGATGGACGCCGCTGGGATTCCGGTTGAACGTCTTCTTGCTACACGCGAGGATATAGTATTCCTGCTAGAGCTGCTGTGTGCGTTCTGGAGGTGGCCTGCTGCGAATGCACAAATGAATGTGGGAAATCTTAAGAAAGTCAACAGCCTGAAAACGCTTTCCGGATGACGTTGGGAGTCAGGTGGAGTATCTAGAATTTGGGATGCGGTCAGTCTTTATTTAGTCAATGCGGCAGATCAAGAAAACATTTCACACTGAGTTTGATTGCATGGTCCAAACCAGATTTGAATTCCAACTCTGCACATCTTTTTTCTTGTCTAAAAATTGTGCTTTAAAACGCAGTACTTTTGCACCACCGATATAAGCACAAAGAATGGAAATGGCTCAACCACAGCATCACATGATCCTTCAGAAATCATTCTAATATGCTGTTTTGGTGATCAATTATTAACAATGGTTCTTATTAATGTTGAAAACAGTTTTTGCTTCTCAATATTTTTGTGGAAACCATGATACATTTTGTCCAGGATTCATTCATTGTTTTGTAACATTATACATGTCTTTACTATCATTTGAACAATTTAATGCATCCTTGCACCCAAAAATGAAAATTATGCCATAATTTACTCACCCTCTTTTTTGGGCTTCAAACAAATTGCACCATTCACTCCCATTATAAAGCTTGGAAGAGCCAGGATTTTTTTTTTTTATAGAACTCCGATTGTGTTTGGCTGAAAGAAGAAAGTAATAAACAACCAGGATGGCTTGAGGGTGAGTAAATTATGGGATTTTTTTTTTTTTTGGGGGTTAACTCTTTAATCTTTTTAAAATAATAATAATCTTACTGACCCCACACTTTTTGAATGGTAGATAACAATACAACATATAAGGCAAATCATATAGTACATACAAAAAAACTGTACACCAAAACCTTGTTTTCAAGTATTCTCAGGCATGTTTTCTTGATGCCCATTCAATGCCCATTCACCAAAAGTTCTCCCTAAAAACATTAAAACATTCAGTGCAAAATCAGTGATGTGTTTTCAGACCTGCTGCATTACACAAATCTTCAAATTTTAAAAGCAAATTAGCGCAAGCAATCTAATTTTACAAAGAATAAATCTTAAGCGATATGCTTGGAACCATGTCTGTATAAAGCTAAATCAATTAGACAGATTACTTTTCTCAGAAATGCCTTTACAACCGTAGTGAATCAGTGACTGACCCCGTCTCAAAAGAGCTTTTAATCCATACAACTAAAAACATGAAAGCTGCATTCATTCTTTAAAGCATTAGCCTACATTGTGTTTAGAAGGGACTGTGGCAACCGTTGGTGGACTCTGAGTGTTATTTTTCAAAGAACAGACTATTAGGGTGCAACATAAACACTCTCTCACTCACACACACCTCTCATTACAGCATTATCCCAGTGGGTTGTTGTCCTGTTTATAGGCATCAGAGTTTGATAAAAGAGCATTTCTGTGCCTCGTTGATTTCTCATTATGAGTTCACCCGTGGAGCTGATTTGTCATTTTCCCCCCCATTTTCATCCTTCCTTTTCCTTCAATCTCTCACAGCTACAAAACAACGTTCATGCTCATCCGTCTGGCCCTCGTTTCTTTCCTTCTGTCTGAGATGCGGGACTGATTCTTTGATCCGTTCTTCGGCTGGGGCCGGACACTCAATCTTCCTGAGTGTTTGTGTCTCGCTGCGGATTGGGCTCATGTGTCTGGATGTGTAAAATGAGCTCGAATGGCTTTTGTATCGCCTCTCTGAAACCCTTATCTGATTCTACTGAAGGGAGAACAAAGACAACACACACACTTTCTCCGTTTCCTATCGCAGCCATCTCCTGTTTCTATCAGCAACTAACACAGAGAACATTTGATACAACTACCATCTTGCAAACTAAACAAGTAACTATACACTCAACCAACACTCAATATTTTCCCCACCGCAGCAGGGTCGCTGTACTGCGCTTGGCGTTACATTTAAATATGTTTACGTTTTCTGGCCATATCAATATTTATGCATTTACTCAATTCAGAAAGTTGGTCCATCATTTCCACCTCTGTTGCCAATTAGAATCAGACAGAATCATAAAAAACATCTCATTAAAAATAAGGCACGTTTTCCACACTGTTTGCTCCTACGATATTAAATAAATATAACAATAGAAGTACAAATAAACAGCAGTTATATAATTTTAGACCTTAAACACACGAAAAGCGCTACACAGAGTTTGTGAACTCTTCTGGGAAGCAATTGAATCGTTGAATCAGTGCTTTGAATCAGTTCACTGAAATAAACCGTTTAAACAGTTTGAAATTAGCTTGTCTAACGCAGAGTTTGCTACTGAAGTGACTCCCTGTGGTGAAAATCAAGTTTTTTATGTGGTCTATTGTGGTGTTTTTAATGTTTTGAGACAAACCATGTGAAAATTCAGAGTCAACACCATTGCTGAGTATTTTCTCCTTAAAAGTCCAATGAAACAAATACAGTTTCAAAAACGCAGTTTGAAATCACTGGTGACGCTTACGGCACAAACTACCCGTGTAACCAATCACGTCACGAGGGGGGTGGGCTTTAGCATATCATTAAATGCTGCAAAGCAGAGGAGTCTCAAGAGAAGCCAGGTTATCCCTGTATATTTTTCTGTTGATATGAAAAATCAGGTAGATTTAGCAATAACGCGGGTGAATTATTTATATGATGTATACATAGACAGTATAAGAAGTGGACAGAGCCATCTCATTGGAACTCAGTTGAGACAGTTGAAGCCCATTTTTAGCGATTTTTGAGCACTTCCGTTCCTGACGCGCAGACTCAAACCGACTCAAACTAAGCTTGATGACGTGAGCAACCTGTCTGACAGACGTTAATCTTCTAGTAGCTGTGCGTGAAAATTGCCAACGTTAATCTTGCAGAGACGGGGAACTTGAGCAAAGAGTTCTTTGGCGTGAGTGAGCAGGAGTAAGTATTCCGTTGCTTTTATGGACTCATTATCTATGGGCTTCTCCCTTGACGGGACGTCCCCCCCGATTGCCTGCGAGCTTCTCCTCCTGTCTGTACAGTGATTTCTGTACAGCGCGACAGAGAGTCGAGTGGTTATGACGCAATCGTTTGCCTATTTTTACAAAATCTGTTTCTACGGGGCCATAATGTAACATAGAAGGTAATGGAGCCCTTTATACATTGTCGTGTTTCTTTAGAAATAAATAATGGACAAATGGAGTCTTTAAACGCCTCAGATGTAAAGTTATTCGCTGTCAAAGTGACGCCAAAATGAATGGGAGTCAATGAAAATGCTAACGCAAGTGAAGTTCTGCTACAACATGGCGGCACCCGGCCGGCTTCAACTTCCGGTCGATGGATTACCCCCTTGGATGTATATTACGATGTTATGATGAACTTTCTCCACTGAAGTGGAGGATGCTGATTTGTGCAACATTAGCAACACATTATTAGCTGTTTGATAACATTGTCAAGCAAAAGGCTAATCATATCAATTACCGTTATGTATCTGACGTTGTAAAGAGCGATACCATTGTGCAGCGTGTAACATCTGGACCAATCAGACACACACAAATTGCAGGACACATTAAGACTTTTTATGACCCCAAAAGGAATTTGTATTCTGAATTCCAAATCAATTCCAAATCTGTATTCTGCTTCAGCTCTCTTTCCCTTGGTAAACTGTATGCATGTATGTGTATGTTAGAGTAGGCTAGTTCAAGTGTTTAGTCTAGTTAATAAAATCTTGTTCATGTCACACGTAAAGTTGTCCGTGTCTCAAGCTCATATACTGGAGTCCCTAATCATAGACTTTGACTACTTGCTCTTAGTAGTACTGTAAAGTAAGAAAGATATTTCCCTTACCCCGGAAATGTAAATTTCTTAGAATTATTAAACAATTAACACTGAGTGTTCACGGGACAGACAGGTTAATTGATTGTAATATTAATTTACAACATTAAGTTAATTCAATGAACTGATCCAAATAGTCATAATCAGTTATAACAAGTTATTTATTATTGATTATGAATATTTCTTAGAGCTAATTTGCTACAAGCGTTTACTACAGTAACTTAAGTAGAGTTGGCCGAGTGAATCTCTGAGCTGGTGTGAGTGAGTGGAGGCGGGGATAATTTGCATATTCATAAATCTGTGTATACTAAATGAAGCAAGGGTGTAGAGTTACATTCAAGCTATTTTAAGGCATGACCAATTTTTTTCACAGGATAAAAAAAACGTTTAAATATGTCATTTTGGTGATCATAGATGAGTTTTAAGGTATAAAATTATTGACTGCAGGGGGACTTTAATTCTAGCAAGACGCTGAAACATCTGTCTAAAAATGATCATATTATTTGCAAGTTGTGAGACAAGAAAGGACCATGAAATTACTCTAATGAAATGCTCCAAGGAAACAAAAATCGTCAGTTCATGCTTAATTTTATACATAGCCCTCACAATGGGTGGGATGATGGTCACTTACTTTTCCTGCATTTTTATGTATTAGTACAATAACGTGACATCTTTTTTCTACTGTCCAAATACATCCTCTTCTCTCCTCTACCTCAGCAAAGTAAAACCACACCTTGGCTGCAATTAGAACCAGTGTCTCAACACCTCTAAACCGCAGATCTATAACCAGGACGGCATCTTATCTCCCTTATCTCAGCAAGCTCTCACTTACATTGCTCTCACAGGAGCTTTGGGCTGCGTGCATGTACTGCAGCGTATGCAGGATAATCATAATCATGTCTCCAGAGAAAGAGATGCAACACTTCAAGCCGAAATCAATGGAAATCGTCAGTTCTTTTCTAATCACAGCTTGAAAAGCTTGGTGCGAACACAACGGATGTCATAAAGAAATGATCATTTCAGCTATGATGTCTTCATTTACTCGAGTAAATGACAGTTTGAGACGGTTGTTAACTAAAACTTGTTAAAAATCGGTTTTATTAAGTCAAATTAAGCTGAAATAAAATAAATGATAGATGTAAAACTTAAAATGTGAAAACCGTAAATAAAAAGTAAAAAAAAAAAATTGCGAAAATTACTACAATTACTAAAACTAAATCTGAAATAAAAAAATAAAGCTAAATAGAAAAGACAAAAAAAACAGTAACTCTTTACAATAAGTTCCCATTACTTATTAACTTGTTAGTTAATGCATAAATGCAGTATTTATTCATTTTTGTTAACATAAAAAAGTACAAATGTTCATTAAGCCTGGTTCACATGGGACGATTTTAAAATTGTCGGCCGATTTTCCAAACCTGAGAGACTCCACACACGGCGATAAAAAATCACGGGTCTAACAGTTTTGGTCGTACAGTGTGTGGTGCGCCGCCACACGGCAAAATCAACACATCACACACGAACCGATTTGACTCCAGAGCATTCCCAGGTCAGACAGAAAATCTCGCAAAATCCCTTGAGATCAAACGTGACTTCAGAGTAAACAATCATGGCGGACGAAGAGGATGCAGTGGCGATAGTTTGTAGTTTGTTTTTAACCGAAAAAAAAACCGTTATCAAAAGAAAAGGCGATGGTCAAAGAAGTGGAGACAACGCGAGCATGGACGGCTGTTTTGATTTTGTTTCCCGGTGCTTCCTCTGTGCGTCGTCACCTCGCTTTCTGATTGGCTACACGCCACAGTCCACAGGCTGCGTGCTCGTTTGTCCCCGGGGGACACCATAGACATCATATAGGTAGACGCCGTATCGACCGCTACTGCCTATTGGCACGGACGAGAATTGGAGCCGCCATCTTAAACCGGTCATCCGCTCCGCTCAGTGTAATCTGAATGGCAGGTGAAATGAGCTGTCAGCGCATTAAATTAATCATATCTCACTGAATACTGAACTGATTTTCACGCGGTTTTTTTTTTACTGCAAAGGTCATTCATGTAGCTATGATACAGGGCACATGGTTCGGCGTATTTTAATATCCATAGTAGGCTTAACAGTAATATAATATTCTGATATAAGATATAAAGTGACCAGACACAATATGTGTGATGAAGGATATAATGTATTTTATAAATCACACACTATAAACATAATAAAGAACCAGAAACAGATAGTTGCAGTAAAGTAAGATATTTTAATAAGTTGAAGAAACAATTTATGATTTGTGACACGCACATACACACGAACAGACACACAAACAAACACGAACAGACGCACACACACACACACAATTTCACACACATAACGCAGCCACCGAATCCACCGAACGCAGCCACCTGTAATAAAAATTGAGAAGAAGCTTTTCAACGTGTTTGCATCAGTAATTTCTATACCTTTTTTATTGTATGTGGATGTGGGAGGGGAAAATGTCGAGACTAAAGCCCTATTCGGATTAACTTTACAAGGGTAGATGGAGTAAGTTAATAATGTAATTTTACCACAGGACTTCTGTAATATCAATAGCCAAATCGCATGTGATAAGATATAGGTTATCAATAAAACTAGAAGTTGGAGGGGTAACTCAATTTGCGCATCGCTGCAATGCTTGTATTTACATTGCTTCCTGATATCATGTGCGTGTAACTGGTCTCCTGTTACATGCGCAAACACAAATAACCTATACAACAGGGCAGTTGAATGCTAATCTGATAACCTAGAAGCTCTTGTAATTACTACTTTAACAGTTACCCCACCTCTCCATGCTGGGTGAACACCGGCTGATGCAGTAAACAGCATTTCACAACGATTTCAGTACAGTAATAGCAAATATCCTTGCTCCTTCTTGATTATCTGGTAATATTCTATTCACAAAATACAACCAATAATACGGTAATGTTAAGACTTACTTGTGAAAAGCCCTATTTTCGATGGTCCGACGATTAGAACAGGAAAATGCTCCACAATGCTCTGGCATCTTATCTGCTGCCACGCAACGAAACTAGGAATACGACCGGTTCAAGATGGCGGCCGGATTTCTCGGTTTCAAGCGGCCAATAGGGCATCTAGTCTCTATATGATATCTATGGGGGACACCACACACGAGGAGAAATCGGGCCAAAAAAATCCAACATGTTGGATATCCCCGATTTGAGATCGGAGCGGACCCGACGTCCTTCCGAGCAGACGAGAGCACTCTTAACACACCACACACGGCAGGAATATCTGATCAGATTATTTTACGATAATCGGAGCATACTTAAGATTGTCGGAAGGGGTAAATCGGTGCTAAAATCGGCCTAATTATCCTGCCGTGTGAACCAGGCCGTTAGTTTAGTTCATGTTCACTCAGGTCCATTAGGCTAAATAAAATGAACAGATACAACAATGTGCTGGACCAACAAGTTTGATCCACGGTGGCTCTACATCGCAAACTACAATACTTGAAGGATCTGCTGCTAAACAGCATTTTAGGCAGGTGGTCAAGTGGTATTAATTGGTCTTATTGGTTTTGGCTCATAAATATATATATATTTATATATGAAAAAAGACTGCATTATATCTGGTATCGCCAACAGAAAAACCCACAATGGTGATCAACTGGCATATTTTTTAAGACACATTGAGTATAATTGCATGTCTGCCAATTTTTCAGGTAGTTCTAATTCCCCTTTACTCAGCAGCTGGTCTGAAAACCCTCGCTGGCTTCATCTTAGCTAATGGGCTTTCAAACAAAAGCAGGAGAGAAAGAGCGAGCAAAAGAACAGACTGCCTGCCGTTAAAAGTTTCCATACAAGGAAAGCAAACCGACGAGGAGAGGAGGGGTGAGCGCATACTGCTGTCTTTAATGAGCTACACCGACCAAACCTGCTTAGGGGTCAGAGATGTAACAAGCCAAAAGACCCGATGCGTGTGCCAACCTTAACGAGAACCAAGTCCAACAGCAGGTCAGGACTCAAATGGCTTGAATGGAGAACAATAGTCAACAGCATGAGGAACAAGAAGAGTTTCATTAAAAAGAGAGAAAGAAGGTGAGAGAGAAAGGAAGAGAAAATAAACCTGGAGAGTCAGGCAGGGCACAGAAACAACCTCGCTTAATGGAAGACAGCTATACACGCCATAAAATACAGCTGAAGACCCAGGCTCCGATAATACTGGAGCTGCTGTTTAGTATGTTCTGTGACCTTTAAGACAAAATGATCATCTGTCTGCTGGTTATGTCAACTGATATAAGAGACCTTTCTCTCGGTCTCTCCCACTGCGAAAAACATTGGTGAGCTTTCACTGCCAAGTTGTACGTGGAGTTACAGACAAAGAGTACAGCCGAATACAGTAGTAGGATTGGATCAATAGCAAAAATTCTGTATGATATACAAGCCTCTGCTACCTTGGTATTGACACTATTGTATACCTTAGTCCAAAGGCTTTCAAAATAATATTTCAGAGATAAAGACAAGATAAAGACAAGAAACTGTTTTGCTGTTTCATTCTGGTTTCTAAAAAATAATCGGTAATCATAAGATTGATTATGATTATTTTATTCTATTGACAGTTTTTGATAGGGGGGGGATGGGTGAAATAAATCTATTTCGAAGTTATCTTTCTTGCAACTTACTTTCATGTCCTTACATACCTTTATTTGTGATCCTTTTACTCACCACTGTCGCCTTTAGCTCGCTCTGGGGGGTTGTGAGGCACAATCTGTAAAGCTGCTTTAAAACAATATTTATGGTGGAAATCTGAATTGAAATGAAAAGGTTTCTTTGCAGGCTTATATATCTAACATTAATCTAATAATGGGTGGGTAAAAAAGACACACTGTCAATTTAATAAAAAGAATGAAGCATTATATAAATCTCACATAACTATTAGCATAAAGCCTGCTCCACTTTCTAGCATTTTGCAGCTATTCCAGCATGAATGAACAGAATAAATGAGGCGTTTCATTCTAGAAACATCTCAATAAGTATAACCGCGTTAAAAACAGTAAATTGTTGTTGTTTTTAACTAGTGTGTAATTCAACGGTGCGGTACAATCATGTACAATACAAAGGTGACAAAAAAGATATTGCAACACAAACCTACTCATTGAAAAAAGTGCTAGTTGGAAAACCTGCAAAATCATGGGGAAAAAGAACATTTATCTTACTCTTTTGAAATAAGATTCTGATGTACTATGTAGACATAGTGTGAATTCCAATCGGAAGTGAGCATCCCTATGCGCTACTCAATCCGAAGGGCAGAGCCCTTGAAGTGTGGACTTTGGAGGGAGCAGGGCACTTGTGTGGCATAATGTAGCCGTTTGGAACGCACTTGACAAAGGGAGCAATTAAAGACAGTCACTGCCTCCGACATCTGTCTGAGTAGCTACTACATTTGAATTTGAATTTACTTGGTGACCTTTAAAAAGTACGCTCTATACCAGGGGTGGGGAACGTTGGTCCTAGAGGGCTTCTGTCCTGCAGAGTTTAGCTCCAACCCTAATCAAACACACCTGAACAAGCTAATCGATGTCTTCAGGATCACTAAGGCTACAGTCGGGTGAGTTTTTATCAGTGTTGGAGCTAAACTCTGCAGGACAGTGGTCCTCCTGGACCAACGTTCTCCGTCCCTAGTCTATACAGTAGGAATGGGTAGTATGAATACAATTCGGACGCACTCCATCCGCCATGTTGTTACTGTCACGTGACCTACCAGAGTCAGTTGCGTCGCTTCACTTCCACTCATAAACCCTCTCCCGGGGCCTCATGGGATAGTAAAGTGTCCATCGTATGCACACTTCAGAATCTCGGCAGAAGTATTCGGTCATCTGGGAACTGTTCGCCTACTGTTGTTTGAATACTCTGTATTCAGACTAGGGATTGAACAGATATTTTTAAGTCGACATTTAATGCCCGGGGACACTTAACAACTAGCTGAAACATTCAAAGACTGAACTGAACACACTTACAGACTGTTTCCAACGACTGGAGAAGATTGTCAACACCGACTGTGAACACCAACTGAACGCAACTGTCTCCGTGTTTGGGCATGATCAGTCGTAAGTATCAAGTTACATTCATAATCGGCCTTACAGTTGTTAAGTGTGTAGAGGATAGATACCCGACCCGAGCCGACGGGCCGGGCCGGGTTCGGATAGATATTTAGAAATTATGTTTGGGTTCGGGTCGGGCTCGGTCACATCAGCGCGATATGGCATTGAACATTTTTAATTTAAAACAGCGTATTATGTTGGTAGCGAATGTGCCTGATGCTTTCACGTGATGCAAACGTTCGTTTTTGTGATTAAAATACATGTAAAATATTACCATAACATCTGTCTTCCTGTGTGCGTTTATGTAGCCGTTACAACGAAACACGCGCATGCGCACCTGCATTAAGTGCGCTTGTTTGTCCGTGCGCGCTGATGCACTCATCCTGCTGACATTTCCGAATGTCTTCCTACAGTTGCTTAATAAAAGCAGGCTTTCCACACAAACGCACACGTGTCATTAGTATGAGAAAAAAAATGGGATTTTAACTGTCGGCCTCGGGTCGGGCTCGGACATAAATATCTTTATGCCTGTCGGGCTCGGTCGGGTTCGGTTACTGCTCTGTCGGACGCGGGCCGGGCTCGGACAAAAAAAATCGGCCCGATCCGCACTCTATAAGTGTGTCCCCGACAAGTCGAGTCGACGTTGACTAGTCGCTTATGATGTTATTAATGAACAAATATGCCTGAAGCTCGAGCTGAGACTTGAACGCAAGTTGCCAATGGCAAATGGCATCCCTTTCCCGAAAAAACACCGTTTGCACAATGTAAAGCACCCTTTCTGATCTACTAAAAGCATGGAAACTAAAGTGCAAAACTGACTCGTTCAAAAATCTTTATATTTATGAAATCACAACCATGAGCTCATTAAGACAGTTTCACATCAGTATAGGCCTACATGTATACCTGCAGTATACCTATTTAACCTACCCTGATGAACAACTGTGTGAATTATACAGAGGTTATCCATAAAAACAAAACTCTTAAAGGTACAGTATCAAAAATAGCCAGTTTAATACACAGGGTCAGAGAGCTGGTGGAGAATGGTCACAAAAAACTAAATTGAGAAACTTTGGTGCAAAAAAAGCATTAAACGTGGACTTCTGGGGAAAACAGGAGCAGAATAATGGCCCCCGTTAAAGACTGTGAGAAAATGCATACGCACAAGATGGTCTGTGTCCGGATTACCCATGATTCATTAGCATTCAAAAGTGTTGTATCAGCACCAAGCCCAACAATTCAAGTGTATAATTGTTGCAATAATTATTTTGGATTTTATTGACCATGTTATAAAGAGGAAAAATGCCCTGTAATCATGTTTTTACAGCAGAGCAAACCAGACCCCCAGGAGCCATTTGAAATTGACAGAGGAAGCTCCTCTTCTCTTTGCAAGCCTGTATAAAAAATAAAAAATAAATAAATAACAGCATAAAGCTTCTCTTGCAGAGCTTTTAGACTCTCATCCACAAGAGGAACGACATCACACACACACCGTTATAGGGTATAATGGGGAAAAGTGAGGATCTCGCCGGGTTATGGAGGGGCATAAATCTTTAATAGCACAGAGGCGAAGAAACAGGATATCAGTAAATGAAACTTAAGTGGATTTTCTGGCTTTTGTAGAAAGAGAAGTTATTCGGTAATGTGCTCAGAGTAGCGTAGGAAACAGACAGAGAGAGAGGCTTGACTTTTCAAGGCCCTTCCTTGACCACTACAAGCGTTATCTCATCCTCACATGCTCTTTCTTCATCTGATTAGACAGACACTAGTTTAAAAACAGTTCGTTATTAAAATATATTAGATTCCTTGAGCAGAAAAATCATATTGCACTTTCACTGACAAAAGAAAAAATGGTATTTATCAGTATTTGTCTTGTTTAGCAGTAAAACTATTTTTGTAAAAAAAAAAAATCAACATAAAACATTTTTTAAAAAGTCAATCTACTTGACTTCAGAGAATATATCTTGAATAAGTTATAAATCAATGTTTGTTCTTTCTGTATTAAATCCAAATTTTGTTAGATTTGTGCATTAAAACAATAAAAAACTCTGGTGTATGACTTAAAGTATATATTATATACTGTATTTATATATTATAAAGCTAGCTTCATCACTTTTAGTTCAAATTACTTTTAAATTCTAAATGAATATCATGAATGCATTCTCTATTCAGGGATGAATAATCATTAATGCAACTGCTGATTTTCACATTTTTGCTATATAAAGATGGCTTAAATATATGTGTGCATTTGCATTAGTGATGATTCATCCCTGAATGAACTGGGTTTGAACAAATCGGTTGATTGATTGATTGATTGATTGATTGATTGATTGATTGATTGATTGATTGAATGAATCAATGTCTTATTTAAAGTCACTAGTTTCGTTCTTGAATGAATCAGCATTTAAACAAATAATTTCGAGTGATTGAATGATTCAGTGACTCACTAAAGACAGTCACCTACTAGTGTACCAATATAACCTACAGAGTAACTCCACCACTAATACACAGACTGACGTCTGGGATAAACACTAACAAGTGATAAACAGTCAAAGTTCCAGTGCTGTTGGACTGCATATTGTAGACATGACATTAAAGGCACACTATGCAAGAATTGTACCTTAATATAACAGCTTCAAAGTCATTTCGGTGGTAAACAAACTCATAGTAGGGCGAATCATCCTGGTAGTAAAGCTTGGGGGGGACGGCGCTGGAAAAACCAGCAATGCAAGTTTGAGAGGAGCGCCCCCGACAAAACTCGCAAGAATGACGACATGATTTACGGCAACTATGTCACACACATCAACAACAACATTTGAAGCACGAAGTCACTTGCACGCATTTCAGACGTGATACTCGACGATGGAAAAAGCTAAGAAAACGCGGTCGGAAGAGACTAGGAAAAGGAAAAGAGAATCTGACCGCGTGAGGAACCGGACAAGAGTCCCACTCGGTCGGGCTTTCACTCGTTGGCGCGAGCTAAAAAGCAGCACTGGATGCAACAGTGGTGCTGACCTGGCGATCTTGTTGATGGACTAGTAAGTAAATCTTTCTAAGTTTGTGTGCATTTTATTTTGTGATTTCACCGGAATGAATAGAGTCTCCGCAACGGCGATAGATTGAAGAGCGCGTCCGAGTGAAGACTGCGCGCGTGCCGCCACAAGAGACACTATGTATCCATGACACTGCGGGCACGAGCGCTCAGGTTGAGTTCAAAAACACATTTTAGTGCTAGATCTCTTATTTAAAGGCACACTATGCAAGATTTGTACCTTAATATAACAGCTTCAAAGGGGTATCAAAGGGGTATCAGTATCATGCCGTGAGTGCAGAGACCAGTCTATGGCAGCTCTGCGTGACTGGCATTTACGACAGTAACGTTAAATACAAGTACTCCACAGCGACTCTAGGGGTCGCTGTTTGACAAAAACGGAATTCCTGCATAGTGTGCCTTTAACTGTTGTAAAAACATGGATAGCATACAGACTTTTTTTAGCTAAAGTAAACTACGATTATAAAAAATTAATATGTCAACGAAAGTGAGGGAAAAAAATAAAGCAAATCTATTCTTTGATCCATTTTGCCACTTTTATTTAATAGCTACAGTGGAGGGAGGACAGGAAATAATGGGAAACAAGAGAAAGAAAATGGCAATTTGACAATTGTTTTGATCCAGATTCAAACTCAACTCAAACATTTTAAAGGTGAACTATTCCTTTCACATTCAGTAGACTTCCAATGTATTTTTGATCACAACTCAAACTTCCAGACGTGGTTCAAGATCTTCCTTCTGTTGTTCTTCTTCAGAATAAAGATGCTACACAAACAAAACTTCTTAACAGGAATCAACGTCAGCCACAGTGTCAATGTAACACACACACACCATTTGCGTCAACACACAAATACTTTTTGTGAAAAGAGACAAAAACACCTTTGGATGTGTGAAGATCAAAGAACTCTCTGAAATCACACTCAAGCGTGTCCCGCCTTCCGGTGATACCCAGCGAGTCCGACGAATCTGGACCCGTTGCCAGCTATCCTCCCTCTGAAGAGTCTCCGCCACATTGTCTGTCTCCGAGAGCCATCTTCATTCACACAGCAATCACAAGCACCAAGAAGAGCCTTCTTATTTACATACTATCATATTCTATTTCTCATCTTACTTTCATTCTAGCTTTATTTGTTTCCTATCTTTCCTGCTTGTTTTCCCTCCTCCTATTTCTTTCACCCATTACAATTCCAAATTCATCCTGTATTTCGTTCTCCTATTGCCTTCTCCCTGCCTTTTGAAATTTAATTTGGTGGCAGTCCTTCATAAACAACTTTGTCCCTACAGAGAAGTGCGGCCTTATTCAAACTGTAGCCCGGAGCACAAAGACATGCTGATTAACGGAGTCTCTTTCTTTCTCTCTCTCTCTCTCTCTCTCTCTCTCTCTCTCTCTCTCTCTCTCTCTCTCTCTCTCTCTCTCTCTCTCACACACACTCAGTGTCTCTCTAATCCTCTGTTATCCAGGGCTGCTGTACTGTCCCTTGCTCTTCTGAGCGATGCATTAACATCCTGCAGCAGTAAAAGATTAATACTGTATAAATGAGGAGCGGAGCACCACAGGGGTGGATTGGTGGCCTAGATTAACATTAGAGTGCCGCGGGTTGAAGGTTTGCCAGACAGCCACAACGCGAGCTCCCTAATGTAAGTACCGAACACTCCTGAGCACAGATTGGGATCGTTTAGCTGTGTCGGACCCATGTCATGTTCATCCTAAGACAAAGCAAGCATGCGTGATTTAAAGGAACAGTTCACCAAAAAATGACAATTGTATCATCACTTAACAGAATTAAGACTTCCGAAGCAGTAAATCAACCCAGACGGAATCTAGACTGGTTAAATATGCAGAATGGATTTAAACGTGGTAAAATTAGAGCTGAAAATACATCACCAAATGTCACTGTTTTTCATGTTTCAGAATTGACACTGACATACTAAATTCCTCTCGTGCATATGAAATTTGAGAAATAAAGCGTTTTTTGAGTTATGATGACTTAAATTTTAAATAAATCAAATGTAATATAATAAAAACCGATTATGCTGATATACTTCTACTAGAAAACAATGGGGGTCAGTACGATTTTTTTTACAGTAAAAACAGTAATATTGTGAAATATATTATTACAATTTAAAATCACTATTTTCTAAAGTAATATTTTTTCAAATATAATTTATTCTGTGAAAGCAAAGCTGAATTTTCAGCATCATTACTCTTTTCATCATTTTCAGTTTTCAGTGTCACATGATCCTTCAGAAATCATGCTAATATGCCGATTTGCTGCTCAAGAATAATTTCTTATCATCAATGTTGAAAACAGTTGTCCTGCTTAATGTTTTTAAGGAAACGCTGATGTTTTTGAGGATTCTCTGATTAATAGAAAGTTCAAAAGAACAGCATTTATTTGAAATATAAATATTTTGTAACTAGGGGTGTAACAATATATCGTGTCACAATATATTGCAATATAAAAATGCGACAATATGTATCGTGAATAGTGACAATATGTAACGTGGATAGTTCACCCAAAATACAATTTTCAATTGAAAAAGTTTTAGTGTCAGTACATTAAATATATAATGTTGAATATAATAGCAATTGGGGAATATTTGTGGGTCCTGATAATGCCAAATGTCCTATGTTACCAGTAAAAAGTGGCCTATCTAGTCAGTGACAGAGTGCAAGCATGTTCGTCTAAAATAATTCTGTATTTTCACCTTCAGAATCATGAATATTTGTATTCTGGTGTCACCATTGTCCTGTGCATTGGGATATCAACACCAAGCCTATTCATTTAGACACCCAATGTAATACCAAATTTTAGGGATGTCCCGATCCGATCACGCGATCGGAAATCGGGCCCGATCACGTGGTTTCAGACTCGATCGGAATCGGACGTTACCTCCCGATCAGGACTCGGATATATGTAAATTAGGGGTGTAACGGTACACGTAATTATTGAACCGTTTCGGTACGAGGCTTCCGGTTCGGTACGCATACAAACCGAACGATTCCTAGGACCATTTTTCCTGCAGACAAAATCCGCGCTGGTGCGATCACCACAACGTTGCGCAACATCAAATGGCTAGCGTAATGAAAGCGGAACTAAACTACTCATTATATTGTGCTTCACGGACCGTTTATCAGTTCGGACCAGCAACATCTGTGCAGCACGGAGATCAAGCGACACTGTGCTAAGAGATCCAGTGAAGAAAACATTTGAATTCGCCACTGAAGTAATAACATTGCTGCGAGATCTAGTGAGAAGCATTCACATTTCTCCGTTATTAACCGTAGATCAAACAGCGCTGACGTGGAAACCAGGAGAAACATTGTGCCGTGAATGAACATGGATTTAATGTTGCACTTCAAAACTCAAATATTATATAAATATATATTTAAATGTTATTTTTAATGTGATTACCAAAACATTATTTGTTCATCCTTCAAAGATTACCCCCATTTATAAACCTGAAAGTTTCAAGATGTAGAAAAACTCAAACTTATTTAAAAATAGTTTTTCTTTTAATAAATAGGAAATTTCTCTGGCATTTCTTTCTTTTTGCTGTATCGTATCGAACCGCAAATTTTGTGAACTGTTACACCCCTAATGTATATTATCATTATTTTTTTATACACTTTTAAAACATTTTTATTTTTTGCCTGCCGGGTATTTTAAGTTGAGGTGCTATTTGTTTTTATATTAGACTTTTTCTATATTTACTGTTGCACTAAAGTCCAAAAGTGAAGATTTTATGTTATTTATTATTGTTCAAGCTACCTCACAGAAGTGCTCTGTTTAACAGAGTTGTTGAATGTTAAAATAAGGTGAATAAAATAAAAAATAAGGAACATCCTGGATCAGTTTTTTCTCTCTTCTTTATTCTTTTTTTATGTATTATATAAGTATCGGATCGGGACTCGGTATCGGTAGATACTCAAAATCAAATGACTCGGACTCGGACTCGAGGGCAAAAAAACCTGATCGGGACATCCCTACCAAATTTACCATTTTAATCAACAGTACATTTTTTGTTAACATTTTACCATTGGAGTATCGCAATAATATTGTATCGTGAGTTCAGTATCGTGATATCGAATCGTCACATGAGGGTGTCGTTACACCCATATTTGGAACATATAAAGGTCTTTACTGCCCTAAAAAATCGTACTGACCCCCTTTTGAACGTTGATGTATATAGCCAAAATAAGGGGTTGGCTTGGAAAACAGCTTTGACGAATCTTCACAATACATTTTGAAAGAAACTTTCAAACTGAGAGTTTGTAAATGAAGATAAGATTTTCATTTTTGGGTGAATTGTACAATGACTCTCTCAGCAGCCTATGAGAATATTGCAGTCGAGGGGGTTTATTGGTCACCACAGGTTGTCCGGTAAGACCGCAACATATCACGTTACAGATTTCCAGTTCTCAAGGGCAAGGTGGATGGGGAAGGGATGGGGAACAGAGTGCCTCTCTTCCTCAAACTCACAGAGACAGTATTTCACAGCTACATGCTCCGGCTCATTATCCCTGACCCGTCGTGTCGAATCAGAGCTTGGCGTCTGAGAATCCAGGCTCATTTGTTTTTCGAGCTGACCTGAGAAAGCACCCCACACAGAAACTGCTGAGACTGACAAACGCAGACACAAAACCGCCGCTTTTTTCTGTACCGTCGAACAGAAAATGAGATGCGTGGCACGTTTTCCACATCGCTGCGTTTTATGGGGGATGAGAATGCTTTAAAATCACCCGTGCCATCACGCAAGGGCCGCTGGAGATGATTATACCTGTAGACGAGCCGCGAAACGACTGCGGCTTGAGACCGGGAAGGAGTAATTCGAGGTGACGCACAAACATCTATTGCATTTTAGTAAATACGAACGTAAAAATAGATTCTGAAAACAATGTCACACCTGACACGCACGGACTACTCCCTCTCATAAAAGTCCTGTACACCTGATTCATGATACTTGAATTGGTTTATTTGATCGTTAAAGGTGAAACCCCGCCATTTCTGCGCGACTAGCAGCACCTGCAATCTATTTGTTTGAGGAAATAGTAACATCGGCTCAACCAACGCCATGAGTTTAAGGGTGGGACTGAGCATAGGAAAACAAGCTTGTCATTATTTGTGTAAACCTGTTTGGTGCTGCTAATGGTACAAGAAATGACTTCACCTTTAAATATTATCCTTCCCTTGGAGATGATCACCCAGCACAACGTGGAGACATAAACCAGTAAATTACACTGACTAGTCATTTATTTGACATAACTTGGAACTTTAATCAGATGTTAAGGGTAAAATCAATATGTGTTGACTGCAGTTAACGAGCAGTCATTAGATTTTATGAGGAACAATTCAAGTCTCTCAGGAAACAGTTCTCACTTCACACAGAGGGAAAGCAAGTGCATTGCTGCGTGTCTAAAATCCTCTCGGTAAAAGACATCCTGCAATAATAACTTGTCATTAGCTGCCTAAGAAGGATCAAGAAGTGACAGAGCAAAAGCAGGAAAAAAAATATCATGAGATTATAAAAAAAAAAGAAAATATTTTTAATGCCAACTTCAGGCAATTCATTACAAGGATATGAATAATTAAAAAAACTGAATCATACACAGAAAACACTAAAGCATTCTCCTGTTGCATTTGGTTTACATTCATTTGTAGAGCAAACACTATTGTTGTAACCCTCTGATGCATGCAAATGCCACAAAAGATAAAACAGATAAAATCTTTTTTTTTCACTTCAAATATAAAAATCACTCCCAATCTGAAAAAACCCCCCCCATTAATTTCAAGATAGCAGCACATCTGTTAACTGCAATAAAAGAGGGCAGTACATGTCCAGGAGATACTTGATGCATCATCCATATTAAAGTTATGTTGTCATTAATTTTTTTTTTAATGCAATGACATAAGGTCGCTCATATCGAATAATGAAAAAGAGATAAAAACAGCTTGTAAAGATCTCTATACTCTGCATATGAGCGTCTATACTCATGAGAACTGACCCTAGATCAGTTATTATTATTATCTTGATTGAGATAATCATCACTGTCTCTCAGACGCACCGGGCAGCATTAATATCTTATCATGTGTGTACGTGGATAGCTGTCGATGTGAGTTTCTGACCTGAGATCAGGGGTGCGTTTCCCGAAAGGATCGTTAGCCAACTATGGTCGCAAGTTCCGTCGTTACCAATAGAGTTCAATGGGAATTGCGACCAACTTGCGACCATAGTTGGCTAACGATCCTTTCAGGAAACACACCCCTGATCACAGGTCAGAAACTCACATCGACAGCTATCCACGTACACACATGATAAGATATTAATGCTACCCGGTGCGTCTGAGAGACAGTGATGATTATCTCAATCAAGTGCCATTCTACTTGCAATTTATCTCTCTAACTGTCTCTATCTATCTCCGTTCACAAGGCATTTGATGCACTGCCAGGCGCTGTTTCTGTGTGCTTGTGGGTGGTTTTGTAAGCCGGCATATAGCCACAGGCCAGAGGGCAAAGAGAGAGAAAAAAACACATTTTTTATAGATCTCTCTGTCATAGCAGGAATCAATGTCCCTTCCTGAATCTTAAATGTATCTTATAGACCAGCTTACACAGCACATGTGCTTTGGGAGTTTTGGGGATTTTTCACAAGCATTTGTTTATTCTTCAACCAGGGATGCAGCATAAAGGATTTCCTCTTTTTCTCATCACTCACTCTCTTGGTATATGGTGGATTGGATATGATATAAACATGACAAAACCAAGGTGGTCTATAATACCAGGAGAAAGTGATCCATTGGCATTGCCAATGATTTCAGCTAGTACATTGAGACCACCACATTTAATCTGGCAGTGCTAAAACATCTACTATATAATATAATTAAATACTTTCAATTGATATGCTTGCAGAATAAACCAGCAGAAGTTAATTTATGCTAACCAGCTAAATATTGAACTGAACAGCTAAAGATGTGGCAAAGCTAAACATCTGCCCATGCAAAATTACCATTGATTGTTTTTGACACGAAATTGCATCAATCGTTGCATCGGTATTTTTTTAGTTCAATAATGTAGAAGCAAGCTGTCTAATGCGGAAGCTCTAAAAACGAACCTTTTTTTAAACTGCCTCTAGAAAGTGTCGCCCTCAAGTACTGTAAAGTACAAAAGCGACAAAAGCGACAAAAGCGTGCAACATTGATCTTCCTCGTGCATTTAGTGATGTCATTTGCAATTCATAAACTTGCCATAATTGACTATGCATTTAATCAGGATGTATATCACCCAGACTTGCAATACTGTACGCAACCATCTTCAGAAATACATATGCTTACTAAATTCAAGTACACGTATACACATTGCTACTAAATGTAAATCTTGACTGGTACATTAAATTTTACTTTTCTGAGACCCAATTATGGATATATTATGGATCCGTTGTTAATTTAATGGAGTGTAATTACACTAAATACCTAATTAGCGCCTCACATTCTCTTAAGAAAGGCCTTTCTAAAGCAATTAAGTAAAAAGATTGTGTGGGATTTGGGGGTTTGGTGACTGTTGGTGTGCGCTGGTTTAATAAAACTCCCACTGCATCTGTTTCTAGCCAGTTAAGAATTGTTTAGTGGCCTGTGAAGCATTGCAAACAGTGTAAATGCATGTGCGAATGTGTATTTGTAAGTTGCTTCTCTTTGTGTTCCTCTTCTCCTGCCAATTACATAATTAAGTTAAGGATTCTAAGATGAGAGCTACTCGACATGACATCATGAGCCATCTGTAGTATACTGGAGATAAGAGCGCAAGTTTTTCTCAAGATTTGGCAGCCACGCAAACATCTCCAAACCCCAGGACGCCTATGCTGATTTCTGCCAATAAAACATTGAGAGATGTTAGCTAATTACTTGCAAATTGCATCTTTCTTAATAAACGAGCAAATACACTTATGAAGTCTCTTTCTTCCTGGCTTGCTCAATTTCTCTCTCTCTCGCTCCCTCTCTCGTTTTCATTTTTTTAAGCGCAACATTTCAAGAACTGAAAAGAGGTTAAAACTCTGTCCTTCTGTCATCATGCCTCTCACTTCAAAATATCCTGCTAAAAGGCCTTGTAATTTAAAGTGAAAGGAAGCAAGATGGAGTGATAAGTAAGAAAAGTGCTGAGTGTGAAAGTGTGAAAACTGTTATCCACTACGCTGGTCATACCCGTGGTTCTTCGCTCTGAACAGAAGCACCGTCCTTCTCACGGCAAACCCAAGCGGTATCTGCAGCAATCTCAGTTACTGTCGACAGAACTCATCTGAATATCTTCCACCCTGGCATCTTGATGTGGCTTTGAGATAGAGAGACCACACCGTTTTTGCTGAGAAATGAGGAAGGTTTGATGTCTAATGACATCTGCATTTGGCAGCTTTGAGCTGCAAAGCTAGACTGGAATGACCCTTATTAGAGATATTTTTGGGATATTGAATACAGGAAAAATCATCAAAAAAAATCACTACATTTATGAAAAAGTGAAACTTTGAACTGTCTTTAATTTATGACATTTTTTATTTGATTTTACACTATACCCTGCATATATACTCCTCAACCCTGTGCTCTTAAAGAAATTGTTCCCCCAGAATTTACCACCCAGTTACAAAATTACTTTTTTTCTGTGCAACAAAGCGGATGAGTTATAGTGATCTAATTATTTATTCTTGTTGTTTTGTGTTTTTTTGGCGCTTGACATGTGTTCACTATTCAATGTTGTAAAGAATAAAACAGCATACAAATAAAATAAAAACTTCTATATTTCTGGTTTAAAAAATACCATGCATGTTTGGAACAACATGGAGGTGAGTAAATAAAGTCTTCATTTTGGTTGTACTATTACTTTTACACTCAAACAAGAGTCTCAATGCCATACTCCATTTATATATGAACAGTTGCACAGAAATTACATGTTCCAGATTATGCTGATTCTGCAGCTTTTCAAACCTCATATGCCTTAGTGTTAGCGCTCCGAAACCTTCAGTCACCCCCTTGGGCAAAGTGCAACCAAGAGTAACAGCCATCTCAGGGAACACATTCTATTACATAAGTGCAGCTTTAATTGAGGAATGGCTGCATCATGCCTAAAGCTGCAAACGGACTCTCTTACGCACTGGTTCACCAGATTTAAAGCTCTGTGGTTTTAGTTGGAGACGCTACAGCCGATTCTGCCCGGTGAATCGAGTGGAATTTTTCATTGGATCGCACGATGAGGAACACATCTCAATCAACAGCATCAAATGTTTTCATGAGTAAATAACTTTGACATATTACTTGTGCAACACTGCAACAGAGAGCATTCGGATGAGAGAAAGAGATGGAGCGCGCATCTATGACAGCTATGTGCATTGCAAGGGAGCACGCTATGCCAAACTAAAGAAAGGTATAGGAATAAAACAATGACATTTTGCCTATATTGCCAGACTTATTTTCATGCAACACCAACATTCTGAACATGTTCACGGTCATGCGAGTCTTTGTTTGAATTATGAATGTTCCCAGCAACTGGCAAACCATCCCTTCAACATTTTCTTTAAGCTGCACATAAAGATAAGGAGAACGGACGGATGTTTATGTCTTTGCATTTGAATGCAAAGGCCAAAAACAAAACTCTAAAACAAATATCTGGATGGAACTCTCTGGTGCTTAAACACACTTTCCATTCAGTGCTTATTTGCATGAGAGCCCCTGCATCCATGATCCAATCCAGAAACGTGAGTAACTGCACCTGCTACATTCGTTATCAATGATATTGGTTCTGTGCAGTGCTCTTAAAGCGGATTAATTAATGAGTCTGCGCTCTCTCTCTCTCTAGAGTCTAGACTCAAATGTGCTCTGCTTTCTTTAAGCGCAAATGAGCTCATGCTCTTGAGGAATGAACATGCTTAATTCTTTACAAAGAACAGAAAAATACACATATGAAAAAAATAAAACCAGTATGTTTATGCTGCCTATTTAGATTTCTGCATACACACTTACATAGCATATCCAAAGAGACTCTAACCCAAATGTCACTAGTAACATTTCTAGTTACATTTTATTTCACTTGTCATAAAATGGTTAGTCAGAATGGATACTTTGCAGTTCAATTTTAATAAAAAAGGTAAAGGAAGATTAAATATATGACTATAGTAACAATGTGAACACACACTTAAGGGTATTAGTTTCTATGAGATTAGTAGCCTACTATAGCAAATATTTGGAGAAAAATGCTATTTGTTACCACCTGAGCTAGTTGTTTGTGGTTCAAAAACAACAAATTCAATAGATAGATATGCCACTACTGGAATAACTATTGCCTGAGGAATTGAAAGTAAAACTGAAAAAAACCGCTACTGGTTCGTGTTAAAACGGCTTGCCAGAATGTACAAATGCATATATTTATAGTAGTTTGAATATGTTACAATAAGCGAATAAGACAACCAAATAAAGCGTTCATCATAATCATCATATCCTTAGTATTTCAACCAGTGATCGCGCAAAACGCACAGAACATCGCGTAACGTTAGAGGAATTTAAGAGGTGTGACACAAATAGTTTGACAGGAGACAGCGGGACTTACCTTGATCAAGAAGACGCAATGAGTGCTGGAAGGACGGGTCCAGAGAATCCTTCTCCGCCATCAGTTCTGGCAAGTACTTTTCGTTATCCATCTTGCCCAGTGAGTTTGGTCCGACAAAAAGCTTGTCAGCTGTAAGAGAATGTTAGATCCTGCTGTTGTCCTAAAGCAACCCAGGCAAAATGCGCACCAGTCGTACAAGGAAAAGAACCCAGTGATTCTATTAGCTGTCGGTAAGCATCTGCAACATAACCTGGAGTTGGATTTTTTCCTTTAGTTGTGCTGAAGATAACTGTCCATGCGCTTCCCAGATGGTTCGTCTTTAGCCCATCTGCGGGAATATGCCGATGCCTCCGTCCGGTCAGACTGCCGCTCGCAACTGTAAACAACCGCTTTGAAGCTCCCCCTGTTGTATCCACGGGCAACGACTGCAAGTCCCAGATCTTCCGTTGATTGGATGTAGCTGGTGCCGCTCGTGAGATATCGGATGGCCAGATGTCAATCATTCCCTGAGGGCGGGGCGGGTGAGGAATTGTCCGAGGTGCTGCAGTTTCTCGCGAAATGTGTTGAGAGATGGGAATCGAAATGAATCTGACGTTTGTGATTTTGGGTGGATCATAATAATCATCTTTAACATTCCAAGGACTTAACGGTTCCATTTACTATTTGTTTTGAAATATTTGAGGGCGAAAAAAAAAGTTGTTGTTGCATTTAATCTCCCCAGTCTGTTGCCAGTAAATACATTTAACAGAATTCTTCCAAAAGGTGTGTTTACATTAGGTGTGTTTATATAACATTTTAGTGGTAAACACAAACTAATGATTGGTCTTCTTCAGTAGCCTATACATTTTCTCAAATGAATAGCCTATTTGATTTATTTTATAGAATAGCCTACTGCGATTACCACAAACCCCTAATGTGTCGCCCTACAATCTATATCCACACGCTTCTATATGATAATCACAGTCAACACGACAAGATACAGCTTCATGGTCCTTAAAGGGACAATGTGTACTTTTTTGATGTATTTTATTATTTTAAATCATAATTTTTATTAATAAATATGTCCTCAATGGTGTACAAATACCTCTGCCAATTATCTGACTTATCCTCGTAAACGAAGAATTTATTATCTTTATATACATGGGACGGGTAGGTCAACGGAGGCTTCCTGTAGTTCCGCCATCTTGAAAAACTATAATAGCAGAGAGCGACAAAAAGTACTAGGCCAACGCGTTTCCACAACGCATTTTCGTTCAGAACCAGAGTGACGTAACTGAAAGCAGCAGAAACGGAGGAGCAGAGCAGTGAGAGGCGCTTGTCACTGCCCCGGCAAGTTTAAAAGGCTGCATTGCAAATCCTCGTCGCCAGAAAAGTCCAAAATAGATTGTAAAAGGAAACGTGAGCGGAGATTACAAAAAACACGAGTTAATGTCGGGATAGCTTTTTCCAGGTGGATAGAGCTAATGCAGGAGAAAGATTTCAAAAGAGACGCTGAAGTTGCCTTTCTTCTCAACGGGTAAGTCAATGTTACAGTCTTATTTAGCCTACTGTCACACGCATGCTTGTTGTTTATCCAGCACCGGCTTTGGAATGAACGATGTCTACAGACAAGGTAGAGTATGTTGCATGATTTCATGAAAGTATGATGTATTGCGACATCAGAAACGAAGAAAAACAAAATAATGACTAGTAACGCTTGACGTAAAGCAAGTCAATGTTGTAGTTTTCTTATGTCTCATTAGAACTACAGAAACGCGACCCGATCTGGCAATCTTACATAGCGTGGTTATAGCAGATATAGGACCGCAAAGTGGAGGCATAAGTGCCTTTCACCCTGTTACGACTTGATGAACCACTGAAACGATTTTGGAAACATTATTTTAAGGTAAAAAATCTTTCTCTTTAATCTTGCTTTAAGAGCAACATAAGTTCTCGGTTTGGAGATTACGAAACATATCACTTTTAACGGCTCAGTTAGCAAGTCAACTCCAAGTTATTTCAATGGACTAAAAAGCACCGTCTCATCTATTCTTGCGTGTCATGTTCGAAATTCGGACAGTAGATGGCCATATGCTGTGTGGTTTTAATTCACTCAAACGGCTCATCAGTGATGGATTCAGGAAATCGGACTCTAGCACTGTACGTAGCACTGTATGGGTTTGCTTCACTGAAATAACTGACCCACAAGAGTCATTTTAGCACAGTGTTCTGAAGTAATTGAACGTCTTTAAAGGGTTAGTTCACCCAAAAATGAAAATTAAGTCATTAATTACTCACCCCCATGCTGTACCAACCCCGTAAGACCTTCGTTCGTCTTCGGAACACAAATGAAGATGTTTATGATTAAATCTGAGAGGTTCATGACTGCTACATAGAATCCCTAAGGGAATGACACCGGACGGCCCAGAAAGTCATTAAAGAAAATGTTTTTGATAAACTTATAGTTGAGCCACTGTTGTGACATGGAATATTTAAACATTTTCTTTAATGACTTTCTGGGCCGTCCGGTGTCATTCCCTTAGGGATTCTATGTAGCAGTCATGAACCTCTCAGATTTAATCATAAACATCTTCATTTGTGTTCCGAAGACGAACGAAGGTCTTACGGGGTTGGTACAGCATGGGGGTAAGTAATTAATGACTTAATTTTCATTTTTGGGTGAACTAACCCTTTAAATCATTCTATAATCGTTTAAAGCTGCAGTCCGTAGCTTTTTTTTGGGGGTTAAAAATTATCCAAAATACATATTTGAGAAAATACACCGAGGACGGAAGGTGCCCACTTGAAGACCCTAGAGATGTCCCCTACTCGGCTCAATCCAGACGGTTGTCGCGCTAGTCCACTTGGGAGACCACACTGTAGTTGCAGCCGTTGTGTGTACTGACGCGCCAAGTACACTGCAGCCGTTAACGCCGGACAGAAGGGGAGTCACACCACCATATGGAAAGAAGCGTAAATGGATGGAGAAGTATAGGTTACTGTAAAGCTACGTCTTAGTTTGTGCTTATCTTGGCGAAAGCTGAGTACAAATCAGCATGAAGTTTTAACATCTACTCTCGTGTAATGGAAATCATAAGCGATTGTTAGATTTAATCAGCGCGATTTACTGCAATGTCAGAACCAGCACAAAAGTGGATGTTTCTTACTTGTTCAGACATTTTCTGGTGAAAATTCTTATGTTGGTCATACTTCCAAAAAGAGTAATCTGTGATTCTGAATGCCAGTATCCACACCGGCGCGGTGACTAACAGCTGCACACTCTCCTCAAACATCGTGTTCATCCGCGCTGTGCCGTGTCGAGGGTGTTGAAGTACATCTCACGTAAAGTTGATAATTCCGCGAATGACTGCAATTTCAGATTTCGAACAGAGATTGCGACAAAGAGGAAAAAACGCTAGACTGCAGCTTTAAATGTAATCGCTTCTGAATAAAAATTTATATTAAAAAAATAAAATAACTAATATAACCAGTTCTGAATAAGTGGTGATCTTTGCAATGTGGTGGGAATACACCTTTATAAAAGACCTTGGGCTGATTTGGCAGATTTTAACATGATGTGTATCATGATTTTCTATTGGTTTTTACTTACCCTAAGCCCTTAAATTGTGAGACAGTTCAGAAAAGAGCTTATCAGAGCTGTTCAAGCCAGAATCTACTCTGGAATTACAAGTGCAAAACAGGATTTGCATATCCGTCCCTGCAGATAAACAGACAGAGAGAACTCATGAGCCAAAAGGCAACATATATACAATACACCATATAAAATATAACAAAATCTATATATTCAGAAAAACCCATACATCTGTGTAACCCACAACATTCCTACCCAAGTAAGGTCAAATTGGTCTCAAGGCTGCAGGCTTAGCCTACCAACCGCAGAGTTACTCTGCCTCCATGTCAATATGCAGCAGCATTAGATGCCAGTCAAAACTGATGTGTGCTGCCATGAGGGACATGGCACATGCATGGTCAGTAGCTGCAAGAGACATGCCCAAATTAAGATTTTTCACATGACCAGCTAAAATGTCAAAAATAGGAACGTGAGCTGTTTTACTGTAGAGCCCGATCTCTACAGATAGCCTGGGGAAGGCTAAACTTAACTCAAGACTGAGTCATGTATCTTTAAAATACCAGCTCAGATCTTCCTGATGAGGTCATGCATGTTTAATACTAGAGATTGAACACAGGAAAGAGATGCTGCCAGTGTTTCACAGGGGAGCTATCGGCCCGCTTATTGAGTTATTGTGTTTGGTAGCACCATGTATGTGGTAGTTCACCATGTTTGCTCCCTTCATTGTCATTGAAAAATTGATTATTTTGGCAAAAGCGCTCTCAGATTACTTTCTCTAAGAGACACAGCCAAATGAAGAGCAAAAATCCATTCCCCGCTGCACCTTTTTTCCTGTTTGGAGGAGAAGAGTGGGCGAAGAGGTTAAAGGTCACTGACGGAGCATCGCATACACAGTTAATCAAAAATCCACACTAAATTAAGTAGAAATTTTTCATACCTTTTTTCAAATCCTGCATCTCATCCCATCAGCAATCCAGAATATTTTTGTAGAAACGTATTACGGCACATCTGGACATGTTTCTAAAGTAATGCAGTAATGTTATGCTGTCTTGACTGATTTGCATTGCATTAGATTACATTAGATTAAGCAGATTCTATCTATCTATCCATCTATCTATCTAGAGAAAATAAATACACCTCACTTTCATTACTAAAGGACGGAATCACAATTCACTGGGCATATGATGTTTGGGCCAGGTCTCCGCTAGACTACTTCAGATGAAAGTGTCCGATCTTCTTGCACCATGTGGTGTGTGTGTGTGTGTGTGATTAATCAGATCTCATCTTCCGTTAATGGCTCACAGTGTCAGCAGGTTCTTTCACCTCACTGCTAATGACCGAACTCAAGAGTCACCACAAAGGAAACCCACAGAAGAGAATTCAGGTCACAGTTTTGTTTAAGGCTATTTTCTGTTACCATCTGTGATGATTTATACACAGTTTGTCAACGGACACCCCCCAAACGAGAGGCTGAAGAGCCAAATGAGACAAAATCATCCAGTAGTGAAGTGGGCTGTCTCATTATACCAGTCAGGGGTAGTTCTCAACTCTTCAGTTGTCAGAAATTGAAAAATAAAAAGGTGGGGGCTTAGGTGGGCGTATTGGACTGTAGGCTGCGGAAACAAGTTGCATAACTCAGAATGTCAGAGTTCTGATGAGCCAAACCCACTCTATCTTCGCAAACCCTGATCCATGGGTCTGAAACCGGAAGAAAAAAAACTTCTATGTATATCAGCACTTTTATGTTCATCCACATCAAACTTTGAGGTGACGCTCTGTATGTTTACTGTGTGGACGGGAAGCTTCAAGCAATCGATGAAATGTTTATTTTTAGGTACCAGTGGGTTGAGTATATGGAGAGGTTAGCTCTGAGAACAGCTAAAGTTAGAGATAGGAGACAGTTAGTTGCTATTGTATGCACTATGCAAACTCAGGAATGCAAGAAGGTTAGGATTATCCATCCTTACCTTAAATAAACCTTAGGCTGCAATCAAAGTTTTACAAAATCACTTCGAACGCCATAACACTACAAACCATATATGAAAGCCAATCAGTGATATTTATGTACATCCCCTACTGGTCAAAAAAACAAGTCAGAGTTTACAAGACTTACACTTTGGACTGCTTTCAAAGACAAAACTTTTTCACTTGTGCTTGTGTTTCTGGTCTAATGCTCACATGCGTTGGAACGAAAGTATAGTCTGCCTGCACCTTTAAGAGAGAAAAAACAGGAACATGTACGAATTTAAAGATTGAAACCCCAGCATACATGATCATGGCAATCTTGAATTATGGAACCTGTTTACACATGCTTTGCCTCTGAAAGAAAAAAGGTTATTGCAAAGCTCACGAGTCAGTTTTAATCTCTGCAAGAGACCATTAAAAACAAGCTCAAAAGCACTAATCTCCTTCTCTGAAACATGACTTATTTATAGATATGGTTGCCATCTGGTGCTGTTCTTCTCCAACGTTTCGGCACAAGATAAATCTGCTCCATTAATGGGCTCTTGTCTTAGCATCCTGCTCCTAATAGCAATATATCACACCATAAAATAATAAATAAACTTTGCTGAGTGGTTTTGCTGGTTATGATACGCTGGTTGTTTCTCGACGCGCAGCCAAACAATTGCGTCCCAGTGGTCGTTATTGTGACAGAGAGTGGTTTTAATCATAGCGAAGGGAGGTTACCTGCTTGACAGCGCTGCCGGGAGACTCTCTATTTAATATTTGTCTCATAAATACCACGTTAATTACACGGCCAAGGGGAAATGACTGACACCTTTGGGTGTTGTGATTCTTTTTGTCCTCACAAGAAGCTCTGCAGGCATTTGTTTTCACTATAAAACCATTAGAGTATGAATGTGTGTACTATGTGTTCTGAGGTGTAGTCAACTGTGTGTAGTCATTTTAACTTTCTCACATTGTAAGCCTATATTTTTAGTAATGATGTTAAGTTTAAATACATATACACATTTAATGGACAGTTACAGTTATTATAACCTACACATGCCTTAACGACTAAATGAATTCCTCTCATGACAACCTTCCGTCTCACCTCAGGAATGAATGCTGACATATAGGCATTTAGCGGTTCATTTGAAAGCTTCACGCCTGTCACTGGGGGGATCTTATAGCCTGCGTGACTTTCACTATAGCATCCTGCCGCTCTCGGAAAGAAATCACACAACGCTCGTTAAAATATAACACGCGCACCGCGCACGTCTTGTAGAGCGTATGAAAAAGGCGCGAGTTCTGATGAGAGAAGCGCGCGCCTGAATTTGAAGTGGCAACACTGGCTCCGTGTGGCCATAACAAGTAGCTCCGCTTGTTTTGGAATGACTAGGTGAGTCAAGCTCAGTTAAAGCTCAGATTAAACCTAATTGTAACCACATTGGGTAACTATTTGTTATCCAAGCTGCCCTTGAGCCATAAAAACCACAACAAAATAATTTCCGTTTTTGAGGACGTGTCACTCATGACAGAAAAAAAATATAGGCTAAACTAGTGTTGATTAGTGTGAATGTTGACTTCTCACAGTTTGAAGTGTGAATTCGCTGTACTGTTAATGAAGAATGACCTTAAAGAAAATGCCCATTTATAAGGCAATTCTGACTTGTGTAGGAGTTCACATCGTTTTCTGCTGTCCGGTTTCCATAGGCCTATAGATATTTATGCTATAATTTTCTGTGAGGAAAACGAGATATTTTGAATAGATTTGAACATTTTCTGAAAGAGAAACAATCCCAAAAGCGAACAGATTGAGATATGATTATTTGACTATTTATTGATGATTATTTCCTAAGAAGTGGTAACACGTTTCGATGGTCCACTTTAGACATTTTACTAACTATCTTTGCAACTACATGTTCATTAGAGTATTAGGAGACTGTCTGCTTATATTTGCTAACACTTCATTTCAATGGTCCACTATTGACATACTGAATAGGCTAACATGCAACTACATGTCAACTTATTTCACTAACTCAAATCATAACAACCTACAGTAGCCTATAAGAGTCTACTAACAGTCTAATGAGAGTCAGTTGACATGCAAAGTAGGCTACTTGGGTATAGTTAGTTGAATATCTAAAGTGGACCATTGAAAGTGTAACCCATGCAGGGAGTAAATAATAATTATTTATCTTAATATAAAAATAATATAAACGCTGATTAAAATGTCTTATTAATAATGGTTGCTACACCCTGTTGCCTATTAGCACTGTTAGTTACCAGTGACCAAACGGACTCATTTCACAAACTCAAAGCTCTAGGAGTAACTTAAAAAGGACCTGTGTGACCCACTCGTGACACACACACACAACCCATCCGTTAAATGACCATTCAAACAGAGTGATCTTGCAAGCCCTGATCCTTCACAGGAATTGATCTCCCTTCCTCTCTTTCCCCCTTATACTCTCTTTCTCTCTCTCTCTCATTCTCTAAAGGAAATCGTAATGAGGAGCTGTCAGCTCAATCCAGGTAAACAAATCAATGGCACCTAGACTGGAAGCGCTCACAAGGTCAACTGTCTCTCTCACCCTTCCTCTGTGTTTATGATCTATTTATTTTCACACGTTCTCTCTACCTTTCCATTTCCCCCTTTCATAGCCCTGACTGAGTTCGTGGTTGCACAGGGACTTAACCTGACCTCTCCTCTTCTCTGCATCTCAGACAGGAAGACCTGTCAGCTGTTTGTAACGTCTCCATTTGCCATTGCATATGATAATTTCATATGCATTTGAAATGATCATTTTGCCTTGAAGGCCAATAATATTACTCTTGAAACTCTTCATAATTTAATATTATTTAGATAGACTGGACAAACTCTTTAGATGTCACGGCGTCACAAGAAAAATGACAATCCCATGATGCTCTGCATGGGTTTTTATTTTATTTAATATTTTGTATTGGCTTCTACTTCTGAATTGTTCTTGAGCTCTGAATTGTTTAAAAGGTAAGAGGGCCTGGCGATTTCAACCAAAAAGAGTATTGTTTCACAGACTGACCAAGTTACTACTATTTACATTTTGATGCACTTTTTTTTTTTTTTAGATGGCACAAGATGACACAAATCAGATCAGGCTTTGGCTCTCTCGTATAAAAATTTAATATCATAATACCAGCCTATTTTAAAAAGAGGACATGACATTTTGAACAACTTATGCTGTGTAATTAAATGCAAAAAAAGAAAAAGAAAAAACCCTCTCCTCATGGATTCAGATGAGCTGAGAAACATTCGACTCTTTAATTAAATTACACAAACTGAGGTCTCTTCCTGGAGCATAAATGTCAAAAACTCAACCTTTCACAAGTCAGCCTAACTAGAGCTGACTCAAAATGCAATTAACATATTTTTCTCATTGTGGGTATTGAATGGAAGCTAGAGGGGACACCTGCATGTCTTGGCCTGTCAGGATTTTAGCGCAATAGAATAAAGTCTGTGAAATCCACACGTCCATCAAACCCTAGGAGGGGGCATCAGGAAAAGAAAAGTGAGGGAAAAGTGTGAAGAGAGAAGTGGAGATTGAGAAAAAGTGGAAGGAGTGTGAGATTTCGAGAGCGAATGGTGGCTGTCAAAAATCCCTATCAGGCAGCCGAAGGTGAGATGGCTCTTTCCCATAAATTCCTCTGATTATGGAGAGAAATCTGTGAGGAACATGCAGCCACTGGTAACGAATGAACGTGGCTGCTGTGATGTGCTGTGAACGTGGCACGCGTGTAAAAATAAATGTTTTTCGGTTGTTGTGGTAGACACGATGTTGTGAATTTTTGGTGGCTTAATTTCGAGGCATTTCAGCCGTGATTTTAGGTTGTCAGCGGTGTGACAACTGGTTTAAAAACTCCAGCCAAAATCTGACTGAACTAATATTAGTAATTACGGACCACTTGCGATGCATGTAAGTATCTTTTGTGTCGTCAGAAATGAGAATCTGTCTCAGCATTTTGACTCGAATCTACTAATAGGTCGCGTCAGTTTCAGCAAAGAAACAAAAATAGCAGAAAATGACTGAAATAATTCAACTTCAAAGCCTTTTTGGGAGGGCGCGCAGTCCTTGATTGGATCAGAGTGGTTCAAAATTGGTTGAAAACTCTGCTTTTTGAAACAGCTACAAAGCTTGAAGCAATTATACATACACAGAACATATAGTCAAAGTTGCTTTTCGTACAAAAGCACATGAAATTCTCCTTAAGAAAACAGCTCGTGGATTTTTTCTTTACATTCTACAATTTCTCAAGAAGTATATTGAATAACTGCATGAGGCGGCCAGGAGTGGGATGTATACAAACTTAAAATAGTCATGATGGTCTGCTTGAGAGGGTTATTAGCAGACTTTAGAAAGAAGGAGAATTCAGGTTGGAGTGCTTCCTCCTCCAGATCTTCAGGAACCGCTCACTGTGTGGGAAGCAGGTAGGAGGGAGGACCTGCTCCTCTGCCTCAACTCCTTCCTCTATCTCTCTCTCGCTGCTTCTTCTCTCCAAGGAGTCTTCCAGCTTGAGTATGGGGGCGTATTGATAGATGCAGAGAGTAAGAAAAAATTTCAGTTTTTACTCTGGCTTCTGTTTTTGCCTCTCTCTGAGGGCAGTGCCTTCTTAAATCAAGCAAATTAAGTATTTCTATAAAAGTATACATCATATTTGTAGACATGCTCTGGTCAAGCTCCTGCGCTTAAACATTTTTAATTACAACTTTATTACACAATGGCAAGAAAATAAACAGAATTTAAATTTTAAAGGGATTGATAGTAATCTTACATTTTTGCAATTTCATTAAACAAAATAGCTGTTTTACAATGACACAAACTAGATGCACCACAAAAGATCACACAAATTACCAATAATTACTGATACTGGTATAGTTCGATATTGATCACCAATTAAAGTCCCCCTGTAGTCAATAACTGTATCCCTTAAAACTCATCTTTGATCACCAAAACTACATAGTTAAACATTTTTGGTACCACTTTATTTTACAGTGTCCTTGTTACATTATTACATGTACTTCCTAACAGTAAATTATGCATAATTACATGCAACCAACCCTCAATCAAATCCTAATCCTACCTCAACCCTATACTAAGTACATATAGTTAATTAATATTACTCAGTACTTAAATGTATAATTACACTGTAACAATGACATATAATGACATATAATAAAGTGTAACCCATTTTTTTCCTTGAAAAAAATGTCTTCATGCCTTAAAATAGCTTGAATGTAACTCACACGCTTGCCTCATTTAGAATACGGTTCTATGAATATGCAAATTAACCCCGCCTCCACTCACTCGCACCAGCTCAGAGATCCACTCGTTGACGATCACACATTGACAAGATTGGTTACAAGGTAGCTTGTGACGTCAGAAACACCAGCGATTTCAGTCTCATTTTTTGAGACTGTCTTTGTTTCACTGCAGTTTAAAGGTGAAAATACTCAGCAATGGTGTTGACTTATGAATTTACACATGGCTAGTCTTAAAACATATTAAAAAATGCAACATAGACATATAAACAACATTAAAAGGGTGGGGGGGGGGGGGGGGGGGGGGGGGGGGGCTTTAAACCAATACTCTCAAGAAAACATGTTTTGGAGCATTTTGATTAGAGAAACTAAATTAACCGTTTCTCATGTTAGGCATTATTGAGGCACCCAGAGACATGTCAGAAATGAGCATCCACTCAAACCAAAGTAGTATAATGATTTAAAACTAACCAATATGATATCTTAAATATTATATACTACATATTAGGATTAAAAAAAAATTAAGACATAATGGGGATATTGGAATGGCCCAACAATGCATCACTTCAATTGGAGTCTGAAATGCTTGCTGTTGTAATTTTAGAATTGACTACATAAACAAACAAGAGGTTATTCATCTCTCAAAGTCAAGTAAAAGGGTCAATTTAAAGATGAGGGGGGCAAAGAGTTTGAGGGAGAGATGCAATGCGAAAAAAAGCAATGCTGACAACATTCATTCACCACAAATTATCAGTCTATTCCCACTCATTACGTCCTCTCCTCTTTCTCTCTCTCGGTTTTCATTAGGAGCCACCTCTACTTTATCAAACTTTTCGTATATCTGATGTCATATTTATCTTTTAAAAACCTGAAACATTGTGTACGCACCTTGTCCCGGGAGGTGGCACCCGATAACACAATCTTGTGTTCTTCTAAAGCGTCCTATCTGTAGAGACAGCACTTCAGCCCTTCAAAGCAGATAAAACAGATTTACGTTAAACCCGCATCCTGAAAGACCTAAATGGAACATGCTTATCTGTATTCTGTGCGATGTTACACGTTTTTTCTTAATCTCTGCACATTCTCTCTATACAGCCCCCCCCAATCTACACTGAGAGCGAGCAACACAACGTGACAAAACTAGATTGTTCCCATTACAATCAACGAAACTGTCTACACTGCGAGTGTACTTAAGCATCATTGATTATAATGGGAGCAACCTCTGAAATCACCCCCTTACACTATATATACTACTCAATTTTGGGTGTCAGCCATTTTGTAGGTGTGTCCGAAAATATAGAGCAGAATATATAGCGCAGTCATTTAATCCCATAATGCACAGCAATAAGAAGTACACAATTAGACCATTGTCGGGGTAGTTTCCATGCTGAATTCAATTCTAATGAAAGTTATTTGGAAAGTCGGCAGAACTGAGATACTGTTATACAACAGTATCCATTGAACACATGTACTTCTGTTGCTCACAGCCTCGTTTTCATTCCAGTCAAAAATAAAATCCCACACTACCATGAGGTCTACGACTAGAGAATACGCATAATTCTATCATCTCGTTTTGAAGATGGATCATAGATACTGTAACTACACACGGTATGGTCAAACAGCAAACATACAAGAAACATTGGTAACACTTTACTTGAAGGGGTGTGCATAAGACTGACATGACACCTTCATAATCATGACATGACACATGTCATGAATATGAAGGAGGTTTTATGCATGTTTATGACAAGTGTCATTTTTTCAATTATGACATTTTTAATGCAAATATGACATTGTTTGAGATGTCTTTGTCATGACAACTTGGCATTACTAAGACAGCACAGCCTGTCATAAATATGTCATAAACATGACATAGCGATTGAATTATCAAACTTAAGAAACCACTTTGCTTTATGGGTTAACATTACATGTAACTGTCAGTTGGTTGGTTTTGACATTGGCTGCCATGAGGCCATTATAACATTTTAATGACAAATTCAATTTGTACCACTGTAGTTGAGGTCAAGAAAAATATTCAGGACACAGTTATAATGGCCTCATGACAGTCAATGTCAAAACCAACCACAAGACAGTTTAATTTAATGTTAACCCATAAAGCTAAGTGGTTTCTTAAGTTTGATAATTAATCTGCTATGTCATGTTTATGACATATTTATGACAGGTTGTGTTGTCTTAGTAATGTCAAGTTGTCATGACAAAGACACTGACAGGTTATGATGTATTGGTTTATGTCAAGTTGTCATAAAGACATCTCAAACAATGTCATATTTGCATTAAAAATGTCATAATTTAGCGAATTACACTTAATGACCCTAACGCTAAACATGCATAAAACCTACTTCATATTCATGACATGTGTCATGTCATGATTATGAAGGGGTCATGTCAGTCTTATGCACACCCCTTCAAGTAAAGTGTTACCGAAACATTTAACGATAATATCAAGTTACCCCTAAAGTGATTGTTTTCTTTTTTTTAAACGTGGTTCCCATGAGCAAAATGGCAGAATACTTTCCAATAGCTTTCTCTAGCTATTCTAGAACTTGATTGGATACTGCAGTTCTGCTGCGAGTAGAAACGGCTACTAGCAACCTACAGAACAGAACACTCCTGCAATTTAACCGTGGTCAGTGTGAATGTTCCTTGACATGGTGTTACCCAGCAACAACTGAACTTTTACATTGACAAAAAGAATCAGAAGTGCTTACTTAGATACTCTGTATCAAGAAAATAGTATATTATTAAAAGGTCTCTGGATCAGTACGGTTTCACTGTCTTACTCTTTCTTGCACCATGTCTTACTTCAACTGAAATGCCGCAGGCATTTTAAAGGAAAGTGTCATGCCTAGGAGACAGAAGCAATGATGCGATACAACTCTGAGTAAATGAAGTTCACAGTCCAGGATCACAGGAAGACTGGTGACGCAGGTACTAGATGGTCAGCAATGGAACATTGAAGTGATGAGACGACGTGAAGTGAGTGGTGATGTAATCCAGACTGGAGCGTGAACCAGAAGAACAGAGACCGGAACAGGACCAACACACACGAGGGACATCAAACAACGATCTGACAAAGAGAGGAGAGTGCGATGAGCATTTAAAGGTGAGTGAATGGGATGCAGCTGGTGAGAGAAGTGCGATCAGCTGGATCGCTAATCAGCTGGAATGAGTGGCGACGCCCACTCGCACGCGCCCATACACACATAACAACAGCAACACAAGACAAGAAGGAAACAATGAATTCATAAACCGTGACACCTCTGGACGAAGGCGTGAGCGGAGGGAACCGCGACCTCGGATTCCAGAATGGGAAAAATTGGTGGCTGGTAACCTAAACTACACTCAAACGGAGATAGACCCGTGGATGACACTGTACGCATTGTGGGCGTACTCCACCATGGACAGTTGTTGGTTCCATGAGGAAGGATTCTTGGAAACCAAAAATCGCAACACTCTCTCCAGATCCTGGTTGGCTCTCGCGATTTGGCCATTGCTCTGGGGATGAAACCCTCAGGACAGACTAACAGTTGCTCCCAGTAATTTCCAAAATCTCTCCAAAATTTGCTGCGTCTGACCACCTGAACGTAGTTCTGGGGGAGGTCAAAGCGGCTAGTTGGCTAAAGTTGCGAATAAACCGGCGGTAAAAATTGGCAAATCACAGAAACCTTGGTAGGGCCTTACGGGAATCTGGACTTGGCCAATCCACCACAGCCTTAATCTTCTCAGGATCCATACGTATTCCCTCAGTCGACACAATGAATCCTAGGAAAGGAACAGACTGTGCATGAAAAACGCACTGTGCCCCGCCCCCGCTGAAGAAAAGGAATGGCGGATGAATCCTGTTGCTAGAGAATCAGAAATATATTTCTCCATAGCCTCCCTCTCTGGAACAGAAAGCGAATATAACTTGCCCTTAGGCGGAGACTTACCTGGCAGTAAATCTATAGCACAGTAGAAGAGAAGCAGCACAAGACTTACTGAACACCTCCTTCAGGCCTAGGTACTCCGCGGGCAGGTTAGATAAATCCACTGCCTCCTCCTGAAACACAGAGACAGCAACAGGCGAACAGGCAGACACAAGACAGGACTCATGACATTTATTGCTCCACTCCAACACTGATCTTTGCTGCCAGTCAGAATTTTGGGATTGTGTTCGATGAGCCAGGGGTGTCCAAGGACAATGGGTGCGAGTGGAGAGTCCAGTATATAAAATGTAAGTGTCTCAGAGTGGTTGCCTGACGTGATGATTGTGACTGGTCCGTTGATGAGGGAGATGGTGGGTAGATCTTGACTGTTGAGTGCATGTACAGCTATCTTACAGGTGAGGGATAACAGGGGAACTTGAAATTTTTGCGCAAATGATTGGTCCATAAAGTTACCTTCAGCCCCTGAATCCACCAGTGCTTGACAGTCGGGTCATTCCTGGTATGCGGTGACTTTTCCTGTCCCAATGATTTATTTACTCATATTTTCTCTAAAATGAGTCACATATTTATAGTAAATGGCTTAAATTGTAGATTTAAGTATTCTTTACCATTTAAACAGAGATAATAGACATTAAAAATACAATTTTGTATTTTACACAATTTTAATTGATGTATGCATTCAATTATATCATGTCCTCAGTGCACAGTAATCAACTTCTGCAAGAAATATAAACCATGAAATGACAAAAACCTCAAAATATTTTTTTATTATGTTATAGACTAGGCTAAATTGCCTCTAGTCATACATAAAAAATCATGTGAAAATATAGATCTTTTTCTTCAAAATTTTCTTCAATTACTGCGTCCCTGAAGTAGTCTTCCACCCTGTTAGTATGTACTTTTTTGCCTTCCAAATCCGACTGCAATTTCATTGAGACCATTTTCAAGAAGAGACTTAATTTCTTTTACCTGCTGGAATTCAACTGTACAAACTGAAGTAAGCTTCAACTCTCACTCCTAACTTTTATTTTAGTTTTTGAAATGTTATCCTGCTTGTCCCACCCTTAAAGTTCCACCCTGTTAGGCTATGTTATGGACAATGTTTGTCCTATCAAAAAAATTTAAAAACAAATCTGACATAGTTATAAAAGTTATATTTATCTGTAGAAGGTTAGCTAGCTAAATGTTGATCACTCAAAGAGCTATGGCTAATTTAGCTAAAAATTTCCCACCCTGTTAGGTCTATAAACCTAACAGGGTGGAATGTGAAACATATTCTATTCATAAAAATTTTTTTTTGCTTGTTTCAAGAAGAAAAAAAAATCTAAGATGGCATAAGGGACATATACTATCAAAGAAAAGCTCATTATTGTTTAACATTTACATTACTAACATGTTGTGATAACTCTGTATATGTCCCTAACAGGGTGGAATATTTTCATGGACAGTGTCTGAACAAACTACCCATAATTATTATTATAGAGTCCCTGAGCTTGACCAATATGTATTCCTTATAGTTAAACATGTCACTATTTTGGTAGAATGCTACAAACATGAAAATCATGTTCTTTTTTTTCCAACACTTATGAAGCCAAAATGTCACCGCATACCAGGAATGACCCAGTCGTGATTGTGGGCTGACCATCTTAGTCTTACCGGGAGGAGCGTAGATGTTGATGAGGTCTTCCCAGCGGAGATCCCACCTGACAGTAGCCTCATACTTACTGTCGGGCTTGGCCTTTTACTGGACAGTTATACGCGTAGTGTCCCGCTGCTCCGCAGTAAAGGCAGAGTCCTTGGGATCTCCGCATTTCCTTCACCTCCCGGAAAAGCCGAGCTCGCCCGACCTGCATGGGCTTGTGATCTTAGACGGGGCTGACCGCGTCCCCGCTGCTGGACCGCTGACTCTCGCCTCCTCCCAACACTCTGCTGGCCAGTACCCGTCGTTCGACCCTGGTGAGTCACGCATCCACTCGAAGAGCCAGATCCACCAGTTCATTGAGCGAAGTGGGTAGGTCCAGGGCATAGATTTCCCTCTGAACGCGGTCAGCCAGCCCATGCAGGAACATGTCCCACTGTGCCTCCTCGTTCCACTGACACTCTGCCGCCAAGGTCCTGAACTCAATCGAGTAATCTGACACCGACTTCTTTCCTTGTTTGAGTTCCGCGAGCATCCAGGCCGGCGACGGCTCGATCAAAAACTCTTTTCATCTCGGCGGAGAGTGTCTGGAACGAGGCGCAGCATGGATCCTGGTTCTCCCACACCGCCGTCCCCCATAGCGCAGCTTTCCCAGTCAATAAGGTGAGCACAAAAGCAACCTTGGCTTGCTCATGGCAGAAGGTTCTTGGCTGCAGAGAGAAATGCATTGAGCAACGGGTTAAAAATGCTCTACAAAAGCTTGGCTCATCGTCGTAGGTCAGAGGAACCGGTAGGCGGGGCTCTGACTGGGAAGCACTCTCTGGTGGGGTGGGAGGAACGGCCGGTGTGGGTGGCGCAGTGGGAGCTCACAGATGTTGTAATTGCTGGGTTAGCTCGGACACCTGCGTCACCAGCGCCTGAACGGCCCGTGCCGTGTCGTTCAGATTCTTCTCCTGATTGTCCATGCGCAGCAGGCTGGAATTCACAAATTTCTCCAATGGCGTAGAATTGCTCGCTGCTTCCATCTGCGGGTCAGATCGTTCTGTCGTGATCAAGGAGACAGAAGCAATGATACGATACAACCCTTTATTGAGTAAATGAAGTACACAGTCCAGGATCACAGGAAGACTGGTGACGCAGAGACTAGATGGTCAGCAATGGAACATTGAAGTGATGAGACATTTACATCAATTTAGTGGAGGAGACAACTGAATCATATTAAATGCAGATTATTTGTGTGAACTGTTACAAGGAAAGAATATATGGCGGCCCTTTATGAAATGCAGTACTTGCCCCCTATCAATGGTGTCATGAGTCAAAGTCACAATATCAACATTTATTATGGCTTTCTGGAATACTTAAGTTAGCATTCTGCCATCAATAACTTTGCACGATATGAATGAAATAATTATTTCAAATCAGGTTAAATCAAGAGCAAAAATGGTAGAATCCAGATTGCATACTTCTAGCTGCATGCACTAGCCAAGCATCTGGCATTGAGATGAATAGGAATATTAACGGACGGATGGATGGGGCTGAAGTTTTTAAGTTCAGTTCCACTTCAGACACCTTCACATTCTAGGAGTCTTGAGTTAGTAACCGATAGGAGGACAGTAATGTGCTGTCCATTTCACTACGTGTGTGTGTGTGTGTGTGTGTGTGTGTGTGTGTGTGTCTGTCTGTGTGTATGCGCTCTCAGGTCAGATGAATGAAACAGCCACTACAGACCAAATATATCGATCTGACCTTTGACTTTTCTCTCTGTGCTGCTGAGTGAAACTCCTCAGTAATGAGAAGCTGTGATTTCAACTGCTGAACAGACCAGTGAGAGTAAGACAGACACAGAGAGAGAAAGATAGAGGGAGATGTTAGAACACTGTAAATGAACAACACATTTTCAACAAATAATTATAAAGAAACAGCAAGAATTAAACATGAAATTTTGAAGTAGAAAGACTAAAATGGTATTTATTTTTACAGAACTAATTGTAACTAGAAAAGGAGGTGAACTGAACTGGCCATAGCCCACATGAAGTTGAAATGAAATCTGAATTAGAATTACAAGAGGAATTTACTGCAATTGTAGTAAATCCATCCATCCATAAACATTTTTCAAACTTTCTAACAAGGCTTTGTTTGAAGCCAACATTGAAAGTTTGACAAACCTTGCATTTCTAGTTAAAATTTAAAACAGTTATGTGAATTTCTTTGAAATTCAGTTCATTTTTTTTATTCTTTAAAGCATAATGTTCAATTCTGCAACCTGTTCAAGTTCAGGAACTGAATAGGAATTTAGAAGGCATTCAAGACAATTCTGAATATCACACAAGCCTAATATCTTTACAGCTCTAGACTGCAGTCCAAAGTTTTCTGAAAAAGTCTGATCAGTTATAAAAGTCAGAACAAGCTAAAGGTCTGTTCTGAATTTTTTGGATATACAGTAATGTGGCTGAAATATCTAAGAGGAATTAAAGTGAGAAAAAAGGCATCAGTATGAAAAAAAAAAAAACATATTTTGTTGGCTTAGTACTTGTGCAGTAGAACTGAATATGCCAATGAGTGTTTATTGTGTCAAGAGTCAAGACCCTTCAGTCAAACATATGCAAACAGACAATGACACAGACACAATTCCCCCTGAGCTCTGAATGACACTTACACAAAAGACTTAGGCCTACTCCAGGCAGACTCACACAGCTTATGGCAGTCCTACACTAACAAGAGAGAGAAAGAGAGAGAAACAAAGTTAAATCCAATAAAAAATTTGAGAGCCACGTTATCTCACAGGGTCAGTTACACTGTTTGATCACAGTGGATAATGGATAGTGTCACACGTCGTAATTCCTATAATTCCTTCAATCTAGACCCTTTTGATGTCCCTCGATGCCTTGCTCATTGATTGGCTATTTCAATAGCCTTTTGTATCTTGGAAAATGACAGAATTTATTCTGAAAATGTCACCACCATTAACCGAGTGTTTTGACGTTTTGGTCCAGTCGGTCGCTTCAAATGTGATGTTCACCGAAGGCGTTCATATAAATGAAGAATATAATTAATCCAGTCCCTTTGAGAGCTTTTATGGCATTTTTGCCAGTTTTGTTTGGTAGAATAAAAATACAATCATAGGCCATCGACAAGAACCAACTTCATTCTGTGGTTTAAAAGCAAGAGAATGTTGTCAAATTTGCATTTGATTTCGGCATTAAGTCTCACAGTACAAGTTGGTCATCTTGTCATCTTCCTGACCATTGACTTTTTTGGCAGGTCAGAAGACTTCTGACAAAACTGACAGCACACTTAGCATTAGCATTAAGAGGGAAAAAGGAGAAGCCATTTACAAAGTGTGCCTCAATTGCTTCCAGATGCATGCTGGGTAAGTACTACCTGGGTTGATGAACAGAGGTCACAGTGTGGAGTATGACACATAGACATTAAAGGTAGGTGGATTTATAATGCACACACTCATACACATACTTTCACACAATTTGGTCTTAGTTGGAGGTGCCAAGTGTAATAGCATACTCACAACACAAACTACACACTTTAATGTACAATAATAATGCTCCACAAAGACTGATGTATTCCACGATATTGAAGTATTCCTGATTGAACATTTGAGAATGAATGAAGCAACACAGCTACAAACAACATGCAACAGTGGAGAAAAAAAGAGGGGAAAATAATCTATAAACTGCCAGAAATCCAGAAAGATGGTAAATATGCCTCCATATGTTCTTAAATATAGACATATAGTGTTTAATTGAAAATAATGTAAACTTGTCAAAGATGAACCAAACAAATGACATTTCAGGTGTCCTAACATCATTAAAACAATATTAGAACAATATTTTCTGAGAATATCTGTCTGTTCCAAAACCTAGTAAGGTTGCAAAAGGGAATTTTCACAGCAATGCAATAGAAGAACATTTTGAGTTCCCTAAAGAACCCACCTGTGAACCGTTCTTGAAAGAACCATTTTCTTCTTAGGGTGTGTTCAGACTTGGCATGTTTGGTTTGATTAAAACGAACCCTGGTGCGATTGCTCTGCTAGTGCGGTTCATTTGAATAAGTCTGAACGCTCTCATCTGAACCCTGGCTCATCTGAAAAGATCTTCCTGGCGCTGTTTTGACTCCTTTACACATTTTATAAGCTCTTCACGAGTTCTCAGCTGGTCAGAATACCATCATATGTAGGCTACGCACACACAACCAGCGCATTTAGTCCAGAACACTGCATTGTTTTGAATGTTCGGTAAGTTCTGTCATCAAATAATAAAAGCGACCAATCATATCCGTATGCCTTTAGGTTTAGTATCCTTAGGTTCAGTGTTAAAATGCCAATGCACACTAAGTGAACCAGGACTAAATGTTTTTTTGTTTTTTTTCTTTTCTGTATCAAACTAACCAAACTACAAGTGTGAACACAACCTTAGTGTGAAGAGCATTTTAATAGTCTAAAGAACATTCCACTGTAACAAGTCTTTTGTGCGATGGAAATGTTCCACGGCTGATAAAGGTTCTTCACGGAACCAGTAAAGAACCTTTATTTTTAAGAGTGAAGGTTGTTTTTTAGAAGAAATTAAACCGATCAAAGACGAACTGAAGAAACGAAATAAAAAAAGTTTGTGAAATATGACAAAAACATTTTTTTTTTTTATCTAAATAGGTCTTGATATGTTGTCCTTTAGCAGACAAACCAATTAACTGAAAGTGTTGGTAAACCAAACAACTGGTAATATGACATGTCATGCAAATTGCAATTACCGTATATACCCGAATATAAGACGACCCTGAATATAAGACAAAAACCTCGTCTTATATTCGGGTATATACGGTAACTGTCTTTTAGTGTGATTATTTCATCCGTGTGCGGTGAAATTCCATCGGGAAAAAGGTGATCGCATAGTTTGGCTCCAGGCTGAAAATATCTCATTAAACGCGTGCATCTGAAATGGAATCTGTCAAATCAATGTCATGTTATGACAGCAATAGAAAAATCATTACTGGTGATGGTCTGAACGCGATAAAAACCACACGTGCAACCACACGCTCTAGCTGAAAGACAAAATGCACACACGTGCTTATTCTTGGCTAGAAATTATGTGTTGAAGTGTTTCTTTGTACGGGAAGTTTGTGTCCAAAAAAAGTAGACAAGTGGGAGAGAATTTCTTGCAGACAGCAGTATCTCATTCTTGTAACGGTGAATAACCAGAGGATGTGATTAAAATCAGACCGCAGGGCTCCAACAACCTGTCCATACACAAGGTTAAAGGGATCTCTACAACTGTTCCTGTCACGCACACACTCGCTGCGAGTGTAGGTTGCTGAGAAGGAGTGCAGTAGATATTGATTGGTGATATGGATCATCTCTCTGCACTCCTGCGTGACTCCTGCTCTCTTTCAACCACTCAGTCTATCATAACTCAGAATGTCTCCATCAGAATGTTGCTTTCTGTCTGCCAATAACACCCAGTGCGTGTAGAGGTTATTCAAACAGAAGCCCTCCTTTCGCTCGGGACCTCCCTGAATCAAGCACACAGCAAAATATTATTTTATTAATCAATATGTTTGTCCTGTTTTCCAATACAAAAAAATCTAAACATCCTTAAAACAAGACAACTTTAGAAGTAAAGTTGTGTAGATTCTTTTGAGATTATATAAGTACCATCTTAACAGAGATCTCTGATTTGGAAACTCTGTCTTCATATGTTTGCAGCAACTCAAAAAGAGCACAATGCAGATAATCGACACACTGGTCGAAAAAAAAAAAATCTTGTTTTGTCGTGCCACGATTGATCGGTGTGAATAGCTCCATATATAGGGATCTATTGTTTCAATTCAAGAGCATCATCGCGTCAAAGGGCCTTAAGCCTGTCAGGCACAAAGTGGGGCACCTTTCTGGAATTTCCTAGCCTGGTTAAAACCAGACCATTCTCAGTTGTAACTGAGTTATGGTCTGGCAAAGCGTCATAGACAAATCATTTCCAGAGGGGCGTCACCAGCGGACGTCGCGGATAGACCTAAAACCAATCAGAGCGATGAAGGAGATGACGTATGCAGAGCGGCGGAGAAACATCTCCGAGTGTTGTTCTTTGCTCGGTTTTTAACTAAAAGGAAAGGTTCAAATCGCTTAAAACAGACGCGATAGCTGATTCGAACGAGTGATGTTCGACGGCGGCATCCATCTTTGTAATGTAGGCCACAAAATCTGCTTCAAAATCCCAGCGCTGTCGTCATCGTGTAAAGCCCGCCCCAACGTTTCTGATTGGTGCCTCGATTTCGGCGGATTGGAAATGAGCTTGAATGACCTCTTTGCCAGACTAACTTTCAGAGCAAATCTAAATTTGCTGGAAGTTGTCTGGGTTCTCCCAGGCTAGGAATTTCCATGATGTCCTAAAATAATTCAATGCAATTAAAAATGAACTTTTTTTTACTCAATATTTGTGAGCACTGTGTATTTGTATGCTTATTAGGACAGCCCTATTAAACATAAAAATACACAGCACACAAAAATATTGAGTACAATAAACTAAAATACTATTTTAAAATAAAACTATTTTATTCAGTAGAATTAATTAATTAATTATTATGTAAAGCTATTCACTAATTAATTATATTTATAATCAACTTATTTTGCCACAGTGCATTCTGGGAATTTTCTGCATATTAAATATAGAATTTGGATTCAATAATTGCATAGACTTTTCATGTTTTTTTTTTTTTTTTACCATAAAATTGTTTTCTTTCTAAGCATCAAATAGAATTGAAGGTCTATGCCAGATTCAAACCTGCATACCCCCCTGTATGATGGTTAACATATCTGGAGCATGTGTGCTAATCACTAAATCATCTCATATTCTTGAACATATTTTAAACTGTTTCGACATTGTACGGCAATATGTTTCGGAAGCATCAACTTCATCATTGCAATGATATGCAGAAAACTGAGTTTGTGCGTGTGTGTATTCTGCACGCTGCGGCTTGAAGTTGCAGGTTATAAATGCCAAGGCTTCCCTCACTGACAGATCCCACACAATGACCTTTAGCCAGACTTACACAACAACTCAAGAGCCTGTTATTCCTCATGTATACACAAGCACACATATACACAGAGGCGGTTTGGATGTTAGAACAGCACTCCCAGTCGCTGAAGACTTTACTGGACGTAAGCGACAACTCTAATAGAGGTCGTGGCTTCACTTTGGTGCTGCCAGAAACCAGCAAACTCCATTATTATTGAGGCCTTTCATCACGGCCATGCTTTGCAATACTGAGTGTGAAAAGGCAGAGAACACTAACCTGCTCATTTGCCCCCGTGTCTTTTCTATCCTCCTAGCCTCGTGTAACCAAACCTTCAGACTGACGGCAGAAGATCTGGACTCCATAGCAACTTTCCGAAGAGGCTGCTCACTACAGAGCTAATGGGTGGACCTTATGTCTAGCTCCTCCTCGCTAGACGTCCAGAGTGGAGGATCGAATGTAATTTGGACCTAATGAGTGGAGCTAGAATATCCAACCACACCCTAACCCTACCCACAACTCTATCCCACCACCCCATTGGACGTCCAGAGAGGTGGAGCTGGACGTCATTTGACTCTGCAGTGAGTACCACTTGGCTTTCACTGGCCAAGGACCGCCTCAAGAGGACGTCTGACTGACATGTAAAAAAAACAATCAGAGTTTGTTTTGTTGAGCATCATGCTAAGGAGAGTGAAAATGTAAAGTCGTCCCTACAATAACAGACCGGCGTGTGTATTTTAAAGAGTCTATGCAGTGAACCATTCTTTAAAAATCCAGCGTTTAGTTGATCCTGATAAGCGCTCATTGTCACAGTAGTAAACACCACGGCTTTCTTCTTCCATGAGGGGGCTTGAAATCATGACGGCTTTGCGGATCGTTAAAGAACGCGACGCAGAAATTCTGTAGAATTCAACCAATTCGATGACGACTTTGAAACTCCTGAAGTGTTTCCAATTATGTGTGCCATATGCATCAGACGAGAGATGTCGCATGGAAATCATTGATACAGTCGGTCAGGGCTTACATTGTGTGAAAGGAATCAATTGCCAAGCAGAGTACCTTACGAGCACCTCCCAAGCTCCCGATCATTTTTAAACATGTTGACCAGTGTATAGGCTGTCGCCCAGATCATACACAACCACGTCATATATGCTAGCTAGATATATGAATATTATTATAGCCCAGTGGCTGCAACCCTACAGCGTGTACTCTGACACATACACATATAGGCAACACTATCTAGTTGTTTTTGTTGAAGGGAACAGCTGTGCTGCTCTCGGATTTTCACCAAATCATTTGCAAAGTATTTAATTTTCTTTCTTTTGCCTATCCGAAGCTATAGCAGCAACATTGAAAGCTCCAGTCTCAGTGTTTAGAATAGAATGTTCAAAAGAACAGCATTTATTTGAAATAAAAGCCGGTATACATTTTATCAGTTGCATTACATTGCATTCCTTGGAAATCGAACTGTAGCAACACCATAGTCATGGGCGATGGTGGTGCTACAGTAGCTCCATGTTCTATACTGTTTGACCTACTGGAATGGCATATTAACAGGGATGTCAAATCCTGCTCCTGGAGGGCCACTGTCCTGCAGAGTTCAGCTCCAACCCCTGTTAAACACACCTGAACAGCTAAACAAGGTTTTACTACTAGAAACTTCCAGGCAGATGTGTTGAGGAGCTAATCTCTACACCCCTGGCATGTAAGATGCAATATTGGCCAGACTTCACAAAAACCTGACAATGCAAGTCTATGGAAGCAAAGTCTGTGAGCCTTCATCCTGATTCCTCTCCTGCCGTCTCTGTACCTCCCCTCTATTCCCTCCCTCCGTTCGATGGGCATCGATTACCCAGAGCCTGACGCCCGGGTCCCATCGAGGAGTAAGCGGATACAGCTCTTTACCTCCTACAAGCTTGCATGCACCCCTGCAGGGACAGGTCGAGGTAAATGAATAGTGTTCTCGCACATAGTAGATATCACTAATGTATCTGCTATTGATAGAGTGAGACAACATGAGTAGCTTCGCCTTTACTTAATACAAAACATAAATCTGGCAGGACAGTGCCAAGAAGCTCAGAGGGCGGGGTATCTCGGGCAACATCGCTAGATTGTTGCAGCTTTCTTTTAGGTGATCCAAAAAACAATTTAACATTATACTACTAAGGCTCAGAATGTTGTTAATGTACTACCTTAAAGTGAGCTGAGCTTTGTGTGGTTGGACACGTGTTTATGACTTATTTTCTTGCCAAAAAGCCCATTAAAATTTTCAAAAACATTGGGCCCTATTTTAACGGTCTAAGCACATGGTCTAAGTGCACCGCGCAAGTGCACTTAGGGAGTGTCCGAACCCACTTTTTCTAGTTTAATGACGTGAAAAATGGTCGGCGCACCCGGCTCATGGTCTAAAAGGGTTGTCCCTATTCTCTTCATGAATAATGGGTGTTTTTTGGGCGTAACATGCAATAAACCAATCAGAGTGTCAAAAGCTACGAGCCACGAGTTTTAACGAGTCCCGTTAAAAGCCAGTTTCGCTCGCACCATGGCGAATTCGCTATTTACATGACCGAATTTGATAGTGGAAAGACTGAACATGTCTCCAGAGAGGAAACGGATCTGCTCGTGCGCGAGGTTAAAGCACGCAAGCAGACCATCTACGGGACAAGCCGGATTCCACCATATCTTTATGTACACAATATTAATCTTTTACATTGTAATCCTTTTATATTTAATATTTGGCAAGTTTGTGTGCTGCTGGGCGTCCCTGTGAGTGTAGTAAGCAGAGTGTACGCACGTTGTGGACTCGCTTATAGGCACATATTACTAATGCACCCTTTAAATAAATAAAAAATACACAGTCTATTTCAGTTGCCTCAAAATAGCAACGCGCCAACAATGCGCCCGAACACACCTCGTTTTCAGACCAGCGCACCCATGATGGGCGCACAAACAGGCGCAAATGCATTTGCTATTTAAACAACGTGAAAAAGACGTGAGGAGGACGTGAAAATGATAACTGTCGGGCTGAAATTAGCAAAAAAACACTTGCGTCACGCCTGGTACCGCATTGCACCACGTTTATGATAGGGCCCATTGAGTGTACTTCAATGACAACAGAATATGACAAAGAATTGATGTTGTGTTCCTGTAGCCTATCTCAACCGCTAGAGCATGGCATTCATAATGCCAAGGTCATGAGCTTAAATCCTTGCACAAGGGCTGATAAAATGCACACCTTGAATGCACTATAATACACAAAATAATGACAAAATGTTCATTTATGAGTGCTCTGTTCCTTTAAACACTTTCGCATCTGTTATTCAATTTTGAAATCTTCTAGTATGCTCTTGGAATACTTTTACAAAACACAGATCGCAACGTTTGGACTAACTCTTACAAAAGCCTGAAATGTAATAATTGCCTCAGTTTAGAGCAACTGTTCCAGTCTTTCATCCTGCTAAACAAGCAGGAAGCTGTACTGTATGTGTTCATACTGATTGTTTGCTGAAGCCATGTTGATTGGCTCATATCTCACCTGTAGCGACAAGACCAGCTACTACTGAGAATAAAGGGGGCTTCACACACACACACACACGCACAACTGCTCTCACTCAGCGGCCAGGAAAATTACTGACCACCACAAAACGGCAATAAAATCAATCTCAAGGTTTCACTCCATTACATTTCAAATTGATCTCTCTTCAGATATTTTCTCTCTCCTCACCTTCCCTTCCCTCCCTCTCTTTTTTCTCTTTCACATCTTGTGATACAGGATATAATGACATACCAGATTGACAAATAACCAGGGGAAAGTAAAAATTATAGATTTTTACAAGTATTTTCACACTATTCTTCACACTCTTCGTAATTTTTTTTAAATATTGTACTAATGTTTTCAATACTATTAATATCATTTAATTTTCATCTTACCTTGACAAGCTTCACACATGCATGATGTGGGTAAAAAAATAATAGAAATGAAAAACCTGTTCCTGGGAGAGCTGCATAATTGTCCACGTGTCCATATGGAAGCTATTGTTATTTCAAAATAACACCCCTCAAATTAGGGGCCGGGACATATGAATGAGCACAGCAGGATAGGAAAGCATGTGATTACAGTCAATTTATGTGGCAGTTTTAGACTTCACAAAAATGTCTATAGTGTTTTTATCAAAGGAGACTTATTCGGTTACACATGTGGCGGCAGATGGACTGTATTATCGGAAACTCTCAACAAGATAGAAACTCAAATCCATGTTGAACGTTTCCTTTTCAATAATGCACGCGTTACCCCTCAGAGATGTCATCGGATTGTGCGCTGGTAGATATCAGGGTCATCTTTTTGCTGTCATGGTATTATTCCTCCAATAGCGTCTGTCTGCAGTAATCAAAGAAGAGAAACATTATGTGAGCGGTTTTGGCGAGCGCAGGATTCATGTCTTGTTTTGGCACCACATTGCCTTGTGCTTTGCTAAGAAGAGAGTCTTCTTCATTAGTTTGTTGCACTTTTTTTAAGCTGTAACTGCATTTGCAATTCACAATTTTAGCTCAAAATAACAATAAATGAGCTCATACAAATTAACTACTAAACAATCAAATTGAAATTCAAATCAAAGTGACCACCCACTTGGTCTCTTTGGTTCCAAAAGTTTTTTCTCATTCATTTTCACCTTAAGAGATAAAAAGAAATATCAATAAACAGATCTAAGCCACGAAGCAACGCAACCAGAGATGAATCATAACATTTTATCATAACTGATCTGATGCAAAAATATATGACTATCTGGGGGGGAAAAAAGAGTGCAATAAAGTTAACGTCTTTAAAGAGAGACTTTTTTTTGTCTGTTTTCCTCGGATATACATCGTCACGCTGCATCTTAAAGACTCTCTCGACGAATGAGTGTACAATCCAGGGAAAACTTTGTTTTAAATTCAAAACCAAGAAACTCAGTATAACCAGGCAGATCAGTCACAAACAGACAATTTAACTTAGACTGAGAGCAAAAACACAACTATACACCATTTTACTTAAACTGATACCAGAACAAGAAGGGCAACTTTAAAGTTTCTGTGAGATGCTGCCAAGTGACATGAGTAACCCCTGCTGAGATGAAGACACAAATCTCCATAATGTATGTTCTCACATCTCAAGAAGAGTGTGAACACCTGCATCCAAACAACAAGAGACAGCAAACCGATAAAGAGTGTTATTTACATAGCAATTAAATACAGCTGTTGGCAGTATAAGTGTAGGCCTATGTGAGCATTAAATCAAAACGCATATATTTTCTCTTTGCTTTTACATGTGAGACAAAGATAACAGCTGTTGTTTTATGTCATCTTTGTTAAGGGATTTTAAAAATTCCAAGTCAAATATCACAATAAAAAAAGTCTGAGACTAATTTATCCTCCCGTGCGTATTCCACTAGCCAACTCAGATTTTAGTTGGGGATGCCAAGCATATACTGATTGTTTTTGCAAAACTCTAGAGCTCTGTCAGTCTGAATGACAGAGAAGTGACATACTGTAATAAACATCTGCCTCTCACATTTTCATGAGCTCATCGAAATAAGAACACCAGCACAACTACATGAACATAAACTGTTGTAACAGGTCGAATTAAAATGCATTTCATGGTGAAACTTTACCCTGTGAATGCAGCGCAGTCTCATCCCAAGACGTCATATAACTGACGTCTTGGGACGTCTTTTGACCATACGTCAATATCCGCCTTTTTAGGGTACCCTTAAACGTCGGTTAGATGACGTTATCGGATCCTACACTGTAAAAAATGATCGTGATTTTAACGGTAAAACACTGTAAAAATGCTACAGTGAAAAACTGTTAATTGGTTAACAGAAAGTTTCCTTATTATATACGGTAAATAACTGTGATATATATAATGGTACATTTAATTAAAATTTACTGTAAAATACCGTTAAATTTACAGTTTTTGGAAGTGAAAAAGAACAAGTCATTGTATAATTTACAGTGAAAAAATGTAAATAGACATTCCCACAATTCCCTGCGTGACACTTCACATTTGATGTATTTTGTTTTTAAATCACTGTTTCTTCATAATTTTCTTAGTTTTTTTTCTAATCAGTTATGTACATTAGGGTTTTATGTTACATTTAATGTTGTTAAATTAATGCTTATTGCATTTTTTAAATTTCAACATGTTACCATGATGGTGTTTAATGTTTGTGTGAATGACACTGTGCAGCTTCTGTAAATTAGTATTAACTCTCTTGTGGAAGAGCTGCTTATGATGAGCTTTGGTTGACCATTTGACTCTCATCACTGCTGTGATTGTTTACTGTCAGTGCATTACAATGGAAAAAAACAGATATTAATACTTCAAAAAGTCAGTATATTAACATTATATCAGATAATGAAATACGGTTTATCGCTGTAAAATAATATACGGTTAAAAGTTGTAAAACCTAAAACGTTGCAACCGTATTTTTAACAGGAAAACTCTGGTAACCACAGCTGCCAGGGTTTTTCTGTAAATTTAACGTTTTTTTTTTACAGTGTAACTCTACCCCAGACCTAAACCTACTCCTAAACCTACCCCGTCACCTAACTGACGTTAAAGGTAAAGCGTCAGTTGTATGACGTCCCAGGATCGTCATAAACCAACGTTTAAGGGTACCCTAAAAAGGCGGATATTGACGTATGGTCAAAAGACGTCCCAAGACGTCAGTTATATGACTTCTTGGGATGAGACTGTGTTGTCTATTTGTCCCTTCAAGGTTGCTGTAGAAAGTACATCTGTCTTGCAAACAAAGGCATCCTAAACATCATAAAACCTCGTGAGTAATCCATTTAGAACACTATCTGTAGGAAGCAACTCCATGTGTGAAACACAAACAGTGTTCCATACTCAAAAATGATTTCAAAACAGTTTGATGTATGTGCAATAATCATTTTTACACCAAACAATTATTCAATTCAGTATTGAATAAAAAGTGTGGCTTCAGTAAGATTTGGAAAGAAGCCTCTTATGCTCACCAAGGCTGCAATTATTTGATCAAAAATACAGTAAAAACTGTAATATTGTAAAATATTATTACAAATCAAAATAGCTGTTTATTTTAATCCCTAATCAATTTTAATTTCTATTTAATTCTATTTTATATTTTAAAATATATTTTTTTCCTGTGATGCAAAGCTTGATAGCCTACATTTTTTCCCAGGATTATTTGATGAATAGAAAGCTCAAAATAATAGCATGTATTTGAAATAGAAAGCTTGCAAGCTTGTGTAACATTAAACATCGTTACTGTCACTTTACATCAATCTAATGCATCCTTGCTGAAAAAAGTATAAATAAAATATATTTATTTAAAATCAATAGAGGGTATGCGCATGACGTCACCGTCGGCCGGAGTGAATGCGGTCACGCCCACAAGTGGCAAAAAGACTGAGCGGCAGCATTTGTTTTCAGCGTGAATGCCGTGAAAATCACACAAAACACATCTAAAACGGGAAAGAGCTTTGCGATTGACTGTACAACTAGATTTGACCAGAAATCTGAGGTACTGTATATTTTTAGACTGCAAAAAGCTACAGAACAGACTATATTCTGCATAATTGGATGTTTTTAAATAAACACTGACAAAAAACTATACAAGTTTTAGGGCTGGACGATATGATGATATACAGTATAACATTAATGTAAGTGATCACTCGGATTTAGACCTATCTATATTGTATTTATATAAAACGTTTACAGGCAAATTTTCTTCATTTATTTCCCCGGCGTCGAAATCAGGCACATATAAATGTCAGGAAACACGATTCCTGGCTGCATGTCAACCATGGATCACTGGATCTTTGATAAGTTGTAAGGAACACTATATCGAGTCCAACTTTTAGTTTAAACTGATAATAGTTTGTTTTACTCGCGTTAACGCAGTTTCCCCTATTAACTCACGCAGCAGCTCTTTTGCCACTCAGTCCGGCTGAGGGGGGCGTGTTCCGGCGGGGAAGTGACGTTAATGCATTCCCTCTATATTTCTCTCATCAGCCATATTGGATTGATTTTTTACATTGCAATGCATTCTGGGATTGGCAAAATATCTTTCAGTCTATAATGCCAATGTTGGCATGTCGCTGTGTTTTACAACAAATAATTTATGTTCGTATGCAATTAGTGAGTGTAAGATTACATTACAGCTTTTTTCTCAATCGCTCTCATTCTCTGAACTGTACTCTGAATTGTCACAGCTGTTTGAATGAACATCAGAGCTCAAAAGTGACTCATAAAACATTCATGACCTGGTTATTGTTGAATAAATTGGCCAATGACATACAAATACAAATGTTTTGTCATCGTGTGATCCACACTGGTCAAAATGTTTAACCCCTTCAGACCTGAATTATGTTTCAAGTTTCTGAAAAATATAAAAGTACATTTTCCCAGCTCATGAGGCGTCTATAAATGAGACCAAATGAAAATAATTTTTAAAAAATTGGCTTTCATTGTAATTTTTTTTGTCCATTCCAATGGACGTCAGGTCAAAACAGGTGTACTTCCCAAAAATGTACCAACATGAAATAAATTAATAAACATAAAATTTGTTGGTCTATACTTTAAGCTTTTTCTCAAGGTCAAAAAATTTTCAGCAGTATACCATTTCACCTTTAATTTTGAGGTTTTTGTTTTACAGATTGCACATTGTTTGTAACAAACTAAATATCTTCGAATCAATCAATATGGTCATATTAAAGTCATTTTCTGTGTGTATCTTTCTTTTTTTAGATCAAAAACTTGAACATTATAATATTGCAACTTTAATTGTAAGGTTTTTGCTTTATAGATCGCACATTTGTTTATTCATAACAAAATAAACCTAGGAATCAATCAATGCATTCACGTTAGAGTCATTTCCTGTGTGCATCTTTGAAACAATTTCTTTCTTGTATTTTTACAGTACATTACTGGCAGCACGGTTGCCAGCAAGTTACTGTATTTCGATTTCCAGTAACTGTAGTGTAATTCACTTTACAGTGCACAAGATCAGTACTGTAAACCACAAAATAGCACTTGACTGTATTTTTACTGTATTTCGTAATTTGGTCTGCTTCTGCTGTAATTATTTATACGGCATTGTACGGTAAAATCTATATTGATACATTACTGGAAAATATGATTGTAATTTTCAAAATAGTTACTAATAATGATAATATTATATTATAATAATATAATATAGTTATTAGGAAAATATATAGGAAAAAATACTATGGAAGTCAATGGCTACTGTCAACTGTCTTGTTACCTACATTCTTTAAAATATCTTATTTTGTGTTCAGCAGAATAAAGAAACTCATACAGGTTTGGAACAACATGAGGGTGAGTAAGTGAGGATGACAAATATAATTTATGGGTGAACTATACCTTTAAAGGGATAGTTCACCCAAAAATTTAAATTAGCCCATGATTTACTCACCCTCTAGCCATAGGTGTATGACATTCTTCTTTCGAATACAATCAGAGTTATATTAAAAAATGTCCTGGCTCTTCCAAGCTTTATAATGGCCGTGAATGGTTGTTTCTGTTTTTTCTGAATGGGTTAAATGTCTTTTCACCGTGGTAACATTTGTTATATACAAATTTAATGTTTTTATTTTCTATTTTTTTGGCATTAAGAGTCATGCCGTTTCACTGAGAATCAACTTCATCAGTTTTGATCAACAAGTCATTTGTATTTAGTTATTGTGCAAATGAATAAGAAATTCAAATCTGATGTGAACAAGAAACTAATTGTTCAGAGATCTAAACTTTTGAGAAAAAAAAACAATCTCATTCGAGAATTGAGCCAAAGCGATTGTAACGATCAGTCATTTTAAATGCCGGACAGCAAAAAATACGTGATTACACAAGCATTAATAGCCTACACTTGATATTTGCTTTGCGTTTTCTGAGGAAAAGTTTCGGATAAGAAAGAAAACCGCAGTGAATGTGAAACGCTCCGAGTCCACGGGCTGATGCTGCTCTCTATTGGCACTGAATGGTATTTTCTACATGAGCAAACCTTCTCTGGTGGTTATACAAAATGTTAATCATCCGTCGGTAATTGGCCTTAACTTCTGTCACTCGCTCAGGAACTGCATTCGATCATTTAGGAGAATTACAACTAATATGCAAATATAAATGTTTAAACGATGCATTACCCAACAAGTCTTACCAAGAATAGAATTTGTACTTTGACTATTCTGTTTCCAAAAAGCATCGCAAGGCTAAATTGATCGTGGAGACCATTGAGGCAATGGCATGGCAATTGTTCTAATATCAACTGCTTACGATGCTTTTGGGAAACGCTGGCAGCATTGAAAGTCCTATGAGCAAGCAAGCAAGCTAATTTTATTTATATAGCACTTTTCCAAACAAATCAATGCAGTTCAAAGTGCTTTACAGGCACACACACACACACACACACACACACACACACACACACACACACACACAAAGTACTACAAGTACAAGTAAAACACAAGAATAAAAATAAAATGTATAAGGGTTTATTAAAATAAAGAAAACCATTAAAATAAAAACATTGTAAAATATTACAGGAAGGCCAGACTAAAGAGAGTTTTTTTTTTAATGAGACACTAAACACATACTGTTCTTTGTGCTGTTCTTAAAAGAAAGCGGCTGCTGACATCTAGTGGATTTACAATGACATGTTCTCTGTTAGTTAGTAGGCTACTGGCATAAGAGAGTGACAGAAAACAGTAAGAGAGGAAAAGATTAGGCCCCAATCAATCGGAAATCAATGTATAATCATATAGCCTATACACATGTGACTGTGTGTGTGGATGGAATCACACTAAGAGTGGTCACTTTACCGGGCCTACCACAGACAAAACTGGGACGACAAACACGACCAAAAGCTGGTGAGTGTACAGGGCATCAACGTTGCTCAGAAGTCAGCGGAGAGATGCGAGACTCTGCTGAATATACACAAAGTGATCGTAAACATATAGTGGAATAAACTCAAAATAAAACATACATTAAAGAAATGTCGAGAAAACAGAGAAACTATGAACCATCATTTTACATAATTTTGTATAATTGACATACATAAAGTGAAGAACGCAGACCTAAAATGGCGCAGTTACATATCAGCACGTGCGAGCATGTAGCATGTGTTAGCCTAATGCTAACACTTAATTCAGCTAATATATTTTACACAGAACATGACAAATACGAATAAAACATTCCTGGGACAAACATGACCAAAAGCTGTTAAGTGTACAGTGCATCAACGTTGCTCAGAACAGAAGTCCTAAATGAAATAAACAGAGATTCAGAGTTCACACCCAGACAGCAAGCCAACATTGAATAAACATTGTTTTTCCATCTGAATCATCATTATGGTTGATATTGAAATTTCAATGCAAAATTAATGTTGAATCACCATTACCCTGTCGATGAAAACCTGATGTTATTAATGTTGATGGCATTGGAACAACATTGATCTATCTTTATGATTGATTAAGCATTGATATTTGGTTTACCGGGCAATCGCTGAATGTGTTGAAAAGTGATTCATAGTTGACCGGGAAACGACGCTGTTGTTGAAAAGTCGGCATATAGTTGAGGGGGACATATGATTGAAAATCAATAGATTTTTGGTTCAAAAATAGATTCACCGGACACAGCTCATTACTGGACCTGCCTGGCACAAGCGTAAAGGTAATTGCTTAATGTTTGATATGAATGAATTGTACCAAATCAAATACTGTTAGGCTGATCGTTAACATGATGGTTATAGTGTAACGTAACCGACGCAGTGCTGCAGTCACTGAAATAGATTTGTGTTTTACCACTGTGTAAAAATCTGCCAAAAGTAGGCTAGGCCTACTTTGTAGTTCTCTTCTAGGTTATAAAGTTAGTAAAACCTCCGAGTCCAGTCTATTTTTGTGATATTTAGCTCAAAATACATGTCTGTAGCCTGCATTGCTTGTGTCGTGAAATCTATTAACACAGCACCGCTATTTCTTCTGACCTCCGGAGAACACCGACAGAACCAACGCTAGCAGTGCTCAGAAGTGCTACCCACAGAAGTGACCGACCGCGGCGGGCCAGAATTAGTTACACAGAAGACATGACTTACTTTACTTTATTCAATGCAGAACTATCTCGAGTTGTAACTGGGAATGCCGATTCGACCATCTCGTCGTAATACAAATCCAAAATATGAATGTACTAGTGCTTGTGCGATATCATGATTTTTGTGCGAACTGTAATAGCGCCTGACAATCAGGCCTGGCGCCAAGGGTGGACTTGGGTAGGCTTAGCCCCACGTTACACACTTCATCTCGCGGCACGAATGTACCAATACAAATAAATATAATCTCCTGTTTAACTTAAATGCTAATTTTTTGTATTGTGATTTTATTTTCTGTTTTAGGTGCTCTTACTCAGCAGATGGGGACAGCCGCGCCGTCACCCAATTCACATGTGCCAGACCGGGCAGGAGGGACTGGACGACAAAATATTCAGGCGTCAGGACATTGAAGTGTAAATAAAAATCACAAATAATTAAATAAAAAGGCTATAATATATTTGACTTGACTGACAGAACTAGGACCTGACAGACAAATGAAGTAAACTTGATGTAGTAAAAGTCCAACCTTGCACTTAAAAACAATCTAAACTCCGTTTTTATGACGCAGCGCTTAGTGATACGACTCACCCCTTATTTAACTTACCCCTTACCCCCAATGACAGGTGAAGGTGATGGCTGATGGAGTGCAGGTGTGGGTCAAGGGGGATGCTGGGAAATGAAGTGAAGAGCTGGATGGAATCTGGTGACTGTGACATGGCCAGTACGGTGCTACTAGCAAAAACTCCTGGGAGCAGAGCGATCGGGGAAAAGTGTACAGACGCAGCCTCGGCCACGTCCACGTCTCTACCATTGCGTCCAGTCCCAGCGGGGTTGGATGTGTGAGAGAGATTTTGAAGAATTTTGGTAATCAAACAGTTGATGGACCCCATTTACTTCTATAGTATTTAGGGTCCATCAACTGTCTGGTTACCGACATTCTTCAAAATACCTTCTTTTCTGTTCAGCAGAAGAAATAAATTCACACAGGTTTGAAACAACTTGAGGGTGAGTAAATGATGACAGAATTTTCAAGTGTCTGCAAGAACCAAGAGGTTCATTCTCGTGTTACGCAGCATGTTTGAGCTTCCACTATAAGGGTTGTTCTCAAGCAGGTTTGGTTGATCGGTTTATGTTCACTGATCAATGTTTATATGTGAATAAAAACCTAAATTCAATCTGTTCATCATATAAAGTGATCGTGTCTCAATTCACACTCAAAAAAATGAACGAGGAAGACTGTGCACTTTACATAATATATTTATATTTAGTTTACTTATAATAACTGTGTTTTTTTACTTGAAATGTTTTTTTTTCTATTAAGGTCCACGTAATTATGTCTCAACTTCCTAAAACTTCTCAACTTTCAAAATCCTAACGAGTTGCCTAAACACACACCATTTATGTTAAGTAAAAAATTCTTATATCCAGAGGGTGGCAGTATAGGGCGAGCCAACTGCCATTTTGCCCTAACATAATTTGATTGCGTTTAATCTGCTTAAATATATGTACAATTTAAGTTTACTTAATCCACTTGTGTTGGATTACATGATTGATTTGTGTTGCATTAACTGAAACTGGGTGGTGCTTGTTAGTTCCCAGCATGCTTTGCATATGGTTGAATTAAGAGAGAATAAAATGTTAAAATGAAGTGTTATTTTATGGGGGTTTTTTGAGAAAATGAGAAAAGGGGAAGACTTGATAGTGTGTAATTGTGTTTAATGTTCATTAACACTGGAATTATCTGAACCATTTCAATTACAGTGGGTTACCATTGTGGAAAAGAGTGGAGCATTTTGTTTGGCTGTGGACTGATTATTAGTCCGGGGAAACCCAGACAACTTCCGGCAAATTTACATTTGCTCTGAAAGTTAGTCTGGCAAAAAGCTCATTGAAATCGTCTCCGGTTACTATCGTAACCTCGGTTCCCTGAGAGGCGGGAACGAGACATTACGTCATACTGACGTATATGGGAACTCCTCCCTTCTCCATTTTCACTGAAATCTTATAGGATAACGCCAGCTGGAGACAGCTGGCCAATTGACGCAAAACATGCAAATGCTGACCGGTCCGCGGGCAGTATAAATAGCATGGACGCGACAATTACGTCAGAATCAAGACTGAACGCTAGCACAGCTGATCAAACGGCGAGCACGGCGGTTGACGTAATGTCTCGTTCCCGCCTCTCAGGGAACCGAGGTTACGATAGTAACCGGAGACGTTCCCTTTCAAGGCGGTAACTTCGACATTACGTCATACTGACGTATATGGGAACTGTATAGAATCCCGCCGTGAGCGCAGTGAAGATAAGCCCTGAACGGGGTCAAGCTACACTCCCACAGGAAACACAGTTCTAAGCCAGCAGCGCCGCTAGGAGCACTCAAACTGATAGGCGAAACTAGACCAACGTCTGCTCCGGCTTTACCAAGTTGCGCATCCACTGCAATGAGGCGAAGGCTGCACTGGACAGGGCAGCACAACACCATAAGCACTCGAGCACAAGAGCTAACACAGTGTCGACGGCATAGCGGTGACAGCTGCATAACCTTAAGCCACACGCAGTTAACAGTACATTGGAAACTACTGCGTAATGTGGAAACAGCTATGTAACCTTATAGTCATAACACAGAGTTAGCAGCAATGGTAACTCTGCAATACAGACTACTGCACAGCTGGTGTAACAGTTTCATGAGTACATTGATAAAACTCACCGAACCCACGACGCTAAGGTGGTGCATCAAACTTGGAACCATGGCGAATGTGTTCTGAGAAGACAGCCAGCATCCCTAAATCCCGTAGGCATTATAGCAACCATTTAAAGCGTCGAATTCAGAGAGAAAGTCTCTGTATAAAACATCACGTCCCTAGTACCATCCACCAAGCACACAACCAGCTGGAAGACTGCTGCCTAGTGATCCACGTACATCCACAAATCCCTTACAGGGCCAACATCACTCTGAGCATCGGCATCATGCGAGGCTGAACTCAGCAGATAAGGCGGTCAGGGATCAACCTGTGCTCTGAACGGTGTAAGCGACTTTGGAACGTAGCTTGGTATCGGACTGAGAGTGACGCTGCAGTCATCAGGTCCGAGACAATGCGACACTATTCACTAGAATGAGCGTAAGTCTCCAAGTGCTTCGCTGGGGCGAGAGCCGGTGGTAAGGCCATCTCAGGGAGAGCTCCGTCTCAGCACTTGTCAGTGTGAAGTGTCTTGCTCAACTAAGGACCCAGCAGCGGACACACAAGTAGGTTCCACAGCTTGGGGCTGGGGTGCCACCTTGTAGAACATAGCCGATGTTCTATAGCCAATGTACAGAAGTGCACATCAACACATAACTGAATGTACATAAACACAGTGCCAGTGGCCGTAGCGACAACAACTGTGAATATACGCAGTTAGAAAATAGCCCCATAATAGCATAGCACCTCAGTAAGCACACAAACACAGTCGTAACTGTAGCTACAACTGTGAATATATGAGTTAGCACAGAAAAACCAGTTGCCCTGATAGGAACGGGGCAATATAACAGTGCAGCACATGCACGTACAGCATAGGTCGCTGTAGCCCCAACTTAATACACGCAGTTAGCTCAGTATTTAGGCACTGAAGGATACGGGGCTGCATGAACACATCCATTTGTAAATAAATGCAGCGCATGTCGCCGTATCGACGGAGACTGTGAATATGCACAGTTTGACTGGGATAGCTAGTTGCACTGAAGATACAGGGCAACATGGCAGCATAACACAAGTAAGTAAGGAATAGCGCATCCTTGCATGTACATAACGCAGCGTAAGACGCTGTAGCAACAGAAACTGTGTAGAGACAGAAACTAAGATGCATAGTTAGATTAGGATGGCTAGCAGCACTGAAGGAAACAGGGCAGCATTACAGCATAACACATCCGTTTATGTACATACATCCAGAACTGCGAATATGCACGGTTAGATTAGGATAGCTAGTTTTGCACTGAAGGAAACAGGGCAACAAAAAAAAAGCAAAAAAAAAAAAAAAAAAAAAAAAAAAAGTCCTTGTGCCATAGCGACAGAACAGAATATGCAGTTAGATAGGATAGCTGGATGTTGCACTGAAGGATAGAGGGCAACATAACAGCAATACCCATCAGTGTGCACATTTCAAACATCTGAGTGTATAATGCGGTGCAAGTCGACGAAGCGACCGAAACTGCATGAATATGCACAATTCACATAATGGTCAGTTACGTTAGCAACATAACTGCATAACGCTTCAGTGTGGACACAGATGCCGCAAGTCGCCGTAGCGACAAAGTGTGACTATGCACAGTTAGATAGGATAGCTAGGTGCACTGAAGGATACAGGGCAACGCGATAGCATAGTCACATTAGTATGTACAAAAACACAGCGTCAGAGGCATCGCGACATCGACTGTGAATACATAGTAAGTCAGAATAGCCGGTTGCACTGATGATACAGGGCAATATTTAGCGGCGTAAACATAGCACATCAGTGCGTAGCGTGTACACAGCGTCAGTTGCAACGCACAACAACTGTGTACTCAATCAGAATAGCCATTTGCACTGAAGGATACAGGGCAATGTATAACGGCATAAATCATAACACATTCAGTGTGTAGAGTGTACATAGACACGGCGTCAGTTGCATCACACGACAACTGTGAATATGCACTGCGTAGTAATCAGAATAGCCATTTGCACTGAAGGACACAGGGCAATATATAATGGCATAAACCATTACACAGTGAGTTGTATGTACGTAACACAGTGTCAGTTGCATCGCGCCACACTGTGAATACGCAGTTATCAGAATAGTTATTTGCACTGAAGGATACAGGGCAATATACAACGGCAAAATTCATAACACAGTGTGTAGTGTGTACATAAACACAGCGTCAGCTGCATCGCAAAATAACTGTGAATACATACTGCGTAGTAATCAGAATAGCCATTTGCACTGAAAATTACAGGGCAATATATAATGGCATAAATCCCAACGCATAACGCTGTGTAGTATGTACGTAACAGCGCCAGTTGCATCGCACATAGTAATCAGAATAGCCATTTGCACTGAAGGATACAGGACAACAACGGCAAAATTCGTAACGCAGTGTACCGTGTGTACGTAACACAGCGTCAGTTGCATCGCACGACTGTGAATACGTAGTAATCGGAATAGCCATTTGCACTGAAGGATACAGGAACAGGGCAAAATATAATGGCATAAATCATACACATAACAGTGCGTAGTGTGTACGTAACAGCGTCCGTTGCATCGCAACAACTGTGAATACGTAGTAATCAGAATAGCCAGTTGCACTGAATGGTACAGGGCAATATCGTGGCATAAGCATAACACACACACATCAGTGTACATAAACACAGCGTCAGTGGCATCGCACAACTGTGAATCAGAATAGCCAGTTGCACTGAAGGATACAGGGCAATTTTTAGCGGCATGAACCATGAACACATAACGGTTTGTAGAGTGCACGTAAACACAGCGTCATTTCATCGTACAACAACTGTGAATACGTGGTAATCAGAATAGCCATTTGCACTGAAGAAACAGGGCAGCATATAACGGCGCGAATCTTAGCACATATCAGTGTGCAGTGTGAACATAAACACAGCATCAGTGGCGTAGCGACAACACTGTGAATACGTGGTTAAATCAGAATGGCCAGTTGCACTGAAGGATACAGGGCAACATATAAGGGCATAACAGTTAAATCATAGCACATATCAGTGTGCAGTGTGTACATAAACACAGCGTCAGTGGCGTAGCGACAACAACTGTGAATACGTGGTTAAATCAGAATGGCCAGTTGCACTGAGGGATACAGGGCAACATATAAGGGCATAACAGTTAAATCATAGCACATATCAGTGTGCAGTGTGTACATAAACACAGCGTCAGTGGCGTAGCGACAACAACTGTGAATACGTCGTTAATAGAATGGCCAGTTGCACTGAGGGATACAGGGCAATATATAAGGGCATAACAGTTAAATCATAGCACATATCAGTGTGCACTGTGTACATAAACACAGCGTCAGTGGCATAGCGACAACAACTGTGAATACGTGGTTAAATCAGAATGGCCAGTTGCACTGAGGGATACAGGGCAACATATAAGGGCATAACAGTTAAATCATAGCACATATCAGTGTGCAGTGTGTACATAAACACAGCGTCAGTGGCGTAGCGACAACAACTGTGAATACGTCGTTAATAGAATGGCCAGTTGCACTGAGGGATACAGGGCAATATATAATGATATAACAATATATAACGGCACAAATTATAGCACATATCAGTGAGCAGTGTGAACATAAACACAGCGTCAGTGGCGTAGCGACAACAACTGTGGATACGTGGTTAAATCAGAATGGCCAGTTGCACTGAAGGATACAGGGCAGCCTGACGACATAAGCTGTAGCTGTGCACCTCCATTACCAGAGCGGGGCGTCCTGGCGCGGCGCTCTCCGTGGCCTGTGTCGCCACATTACCGGTCCCGCCCTCTGCCAACGGTGAAGATCCGGTTCGTTCGGGTTCGAACCGTTTTGGCGGCTGTAGCCGAATTAGGCGGGACGAGGTGCCGACGAAGAGAGACATCGAGGAAGGCTGGACCGTATAGAGATCAAAAGTTTCGGTGTAAAGTCTGGCCGCGGCGAGACTAAATTTTATATGCTGTGAGAGCTGGGATCGAACACGGGTCTCCCGTGCGACGGCTTTGGGTTTCGCCACTGAGACACAGGGGGAAATGCCCACTTTCGCGCCTTTAGACACAGAGCCATGGCCTTGCCTCGTCTCTCTGGATGCGTCTTTCGCATGACTTACCATAGGACGTCGTGAAGACGGAATCTTTCTTGAAGTAGCCTGGTTGTTTTTAGATACCGGGCTATTCAACTCTTCTTTGGGCGTGAGAGGGCCCACCAGCGGCCGCTGGCGGCAGTGGGCCTCATCCCAGCTGATGCCCGGGTTTATGAGGGCGCGCACTGGTAGACCGGCACATGCCTGTCGTCCGTGAGTGCGGCCTCGGTAGATCCTTGTTTGGGTAGAGCGAGTCAATACCGCACATATCTGGCATGTAGCAGCCATCGGATGCGGGGAGGAAACGTGGTGAGTAACCTCTATTGCAACTTCCACGATGGCTTCAGATAAGACTTCTAGCGTGAAGAAAGAGATTCTGACGTAATTGTCGCGTCCATGCTATTTATACTGCCCGCGGACCGGTCAGCATTTGCATGTTTTGCGTCAATTGGCCAGCTGTCTCCAGCTGGCGTTATCCTATAAGATTTCAGTGAAAATGGAGAAGGGAGGAGTTCCCATATACGTCAGTATGACGTAATGTCGAAGTTACCGCCTTGAAAGGGAACCATATCCAATCCGTCGATATCGCGTCACCAATCAGAAACGTTGGGGCTGGCTTTACACGATGAGGACAGCACAGCGACGGTGAAGCAGATTTTTTACATTTACAAAGATGAATGCCGCTGTGGAACTATGTGTGACGGTTATAGTTGAACACCGTCATTAGAACTCTATAACCACCAAAACCATGTTATTAAAATATTTTTTTCACAAACATTTATCATACAAAATGTTTAAATACTAATATCAGCTTACGAGGGAAACGGAGGCGGAGTTAGTGGTGCGATCGGAGGCTGCTACTGCTGGAGATGATTCGGGAGAGGTCTGTGCCTAGGGTGACCAGAAGTCCCGAAGAATTCGGGACAGTCCCGAAATCTAAGATGTTGTCCCGAATCCCGAAATCGGCCTTAATTCTCCCGAAAATTATACTAAAGCAAAATCTTGATATATTAAAAACTGTCCGTGGAAGTTGAGTCGTCCTGCAGCCAGCCCCCTCAAGTTGCAGCCGCGAGGACAGTGAGTGTGCAGGCAGCCAGTGTAAACTTTTGATTTTTACGCGCGTCAATTTCGCTCTTGACGCGCGAATGGATTCAAAGTGTTTACGCGTATAAACTAGACGCGGTAGGCGCGAATTTGACGCGCTATTCGCGTCTGGTGTGAACGCAGCATTAAAGGAGTGATCGATTGGTCGCGTCACTGTGTACAAAAACAATACTTAGCCCGGGCCTTAACGTCTGATGTCGGGTTACACTTGAAGCAAATCATCTACACAATTATTTAGTTTTCCTATTTAATGAACGACAATTTAGTTGTAATAATAATTTTGGCATAAGGTTTATTATCTTTAGGCTATAGCCTGAAAGGTCTGATTTAGCCTGTGCACTGTTATTTTTTTTCACAATGACATTTGAGTTCATGATTTGAATGTTATTTATTTATTTATTTTGTGGCAGACTAAAGACTAATGACAGACTGTTGATCTTTGAATAAAAATATATGTTTGGTTCAGGTTTGAACCAAAACATACTTTGAACCAAAACCTGACATATTGAACCAAAACCAACCAAACTATTTTTAAAAAATTAAAATAATAATGTATCCAAATTAGTCAATATTGAATCAAAATCGGAATCAGAATGGAATTGAAATCTTTGTCAAGCAATAATAAAAACTGTATCCTACCAGTCATTGTACAATGTAAACATTGTAACATGTTGTCACTAAACTTCATAAAATTCTAGTTAGTTACCAAATGTTTTGACAATCTGATTAAAGGCAGGTGTGTTTGCTTGGGGTTGGAGATGAACTGTGCAGGACTTTCGATCGGCAGGAGCAGGATTGGGCACCCCTGTTTTAAAGGTATTCAAGAGTATTTTCTCCTTCGGCTGGCATCCGATGATCAACAAAATGCCAACTACAGGTCACTGATAGAGTGTCCTACCTGTTGATATTTTTCACCCACTTCTGGCGAATGACCGCGTCTTGTACTTGCCCAGGAAATCTGTGTAAACCGTATGGCACCGGACAGGGGCAGTCGACCCGGGGTATTTTATGTACCTCACAATGTTTTCTCTTCCAAATTGAAATTTTACTGCCGCCATTGAAACAATTTATAACGGAACATGTTTTCCCACTCGACATTATAAAAGTTGTAACGTTAGTGACAGTCGTAAATCGCGGACTGTTTATTCCAATGGACGCAAGTTGCAACTAAAACAATAGGAGGCAATGGCGCAACGCTACCCAGCAACAGCTCAGTTATGGCGCCCGCTTACTTCCGGTAGTTTCGCCGGATTCGTCTATAACAGACGAACGTCGCTCTGCATACGTCATCTTCTTCATCACTCTGATTGGTTTTAGGTCTATCCAATTACGCCCAGAGGCATTTGAGCTACGTCCGTTGGTGACGCCCCTCTGGAAATGATTTGTCTATGACGCTTTGACAGACCCTAACTCAGTTACAACTGAGAATGGTCGGGTTTTAACCAGGCTACTGATTTATTATTTCAACTGAATGGTAGAATATATGCTAAATGCTATAATGTGCTACTGCTGGCAAGTAGCCAACTATAGTCTACCAATTTCAATAAGTCACTAAATTAAATGATTATTAATGGATTAATGAATTTAAATAAGAGCTGAATCATGTCAGGAAGCCTTTAAAAAAATCACTTCGAGACTCATTTAATAGGGTCGCTTAAAATGACTTAATTTCATGATGTTGAAGTTACATGAACAAATTATGTTAGTTTAATGTTAGTTTAACTCAGTTATGTGGAACCTGTTGATGAAAAAAAAAATTAATTAAAGCCAACATATTTTTTTGAGTGCATATGGATTGGTTTTCCGATCTCTTTATGAACTTTTTGAAGCGTCAAAGTGCGAGTTGTGTAGCTTTCAATGGAGGGACAGAAATCTCTCAGATTTCATCAAAAAGATCTTCATTTGTGTTCTGAAAATGAACAAAAGTCTTACTGGTTTGGAACAACATAAGGGTGAGCAATTAATGACAGAATTTTCATTTTTGTGTCAACTACCCCTTTAAGACTAAACCTCAAGTGTCACAACACCATCAAATGAAGTTCTGATAGAACTGTAGTGAAGAAGTTGTTTTGCTTAAAAACTTTAGGTTTACAAAACTAAAGCCAGTTACAGTAAAAGCAGCTGAGTGGGAGAGAACCTCAGAGAATAGATAGACCTCAGGGCCAAATTAACATTAACACAGGGCTAGACGGGGCAGACGCCCCATGACGTGAGCAAGGAAGAGGCCTGTGATTGGCAATAATAGACCTAGATTGACTAGCACCTAAACTTTGTTGACACCTGTTTGAATGGCACTTTCAGGTGGATATTAAGTTTAATTATCAGTAAATTGGCAGAAATGAAACCAACCCAACCTGCACCAAAGATCTACTCAGGGCTCCACACCTCATTCCATCACATGCGAACAAAAATCTCAGGTAGCTTTTGACACACTTTAGTCAGACACTCCCACCATGTTTTTCTAAACTAAAGCATGCATGACACTGTTGGGATGCTCCTCCAAAAACTCAAATAATGTGGAAAGACCTGAATGGTCAAGTCATTAACACTGATTTTATCTTTGTTTTCTTTTGAAATGTATTGTGTAGCCTACTGAAATTGAGCAATTTCAAATAAGGAAATAAAGTGTACTTTTCAACCAGTCATGTCTAAAACGCAGCCTAACGAATGGACTCGAACAGCTCAGCTTCAGAGTTTAACACAGAACTGAAGATTATATGCATGCAAAACACCACTATGTAGGCTACTGAAAAAAAAAATATTTCTGCCTGTGCATTAAACATGTATCTTTGAGAATATCACAGTTACGACTTGGACAGCATTATTTCTTCATTTCTGCATTCAGTGTCTTAAGTGCCACATGATCATTCACAAAAAGGCCTATGCTGATTTTGTGCTCATTTCTTATTATTATCAATGTTGAACACAGTGGTGCTGCTTAATATTTATGAGGAAACGGTAATACGTATTTCTTCAGGATTCTTTGATGAATAGAAAGTCAAAAGAACAGCATTTAAAATAGAAATATTATGTAACAATGTATATCTTTATTGTCAATTTTGATCATCACAGAGCATCCTATAAATATTAATCTTTAGAAAAGTACTTATGTGGTGGTTTTGGTGGGGTTATGGTGTGATTGAACATACAATCGGTTCTACAATACACATCAAGTCAAACCCTGAATATTGATAACAAACCAGATTATATTCCTTATTAATTTAAAATTTCTTTGCATTATGTTCATCTAATGTCACATCCACAATAACACGTTTTAATTTATGAAAATGTTTAAAAAAAATTCTAAAGCGTCTTCACGTTCTGTTTTCGCTGGAGGGGCGTAACGGCCTACTTCGAGCACTGTGTACATAATCAATACAGGTGAATGTCATTAAATAATCGTGTAACTGAAACTCCGAGTCCTTGTCCTTCTCACCACCCTCTGTACAGACTGATCAGCTCCCTTTCCTGAAGTTCTAAGATGGTCTGGGTCTCAATCCCTCCACTGTGTTTACCAGTGCGTTTGAAATTCTTGGGCATGTTTTCGAAATAGTGGTGCCAAGTGCCTTTACTGTTTGCGCCGAACCCAAACACACTGACCTAAGCACAGAAAAACACATCAGCAGAAGTACCTGACATTAGTGCACAGCACACAAACCGCAGACAGTAAGCCACACGAGCTCTGTGAATGCTAAAAGCTTTACCTCATCACAGATGTGCAGGGCGAACATCAGCACAAGGAAACCCGTGGATGGATAAGATCTTCGAGACTTAATGTGCAGCCACGTAGTGTGCACATAATGCATGAAAGCAGGGTGCATAACCATCACCTGGAAGAACGAGAGGACCGTTAGCGAAGAACAAAAAGGAACTTTGATGTTGTAGCCTTTACAAGCTACTTCAGAATCTACAATGGGGTCTAAAAGTCTGACAAGATCTGGGACTCAAAACCAGATAATGAACAAATCATTTTAGGATTCAACCCGATTTTGAACAAAGAAATGTTCCAATAGCTATGTTGTAAAGGCTCCTTTAAAGGGTTAGTTCACCCAAAAATGAAAATTAAGTCATTAATTACTCACCCCCATGCTGTACCAACCCCGTAAGACCTTCGTTCGTCTTCGGAACACAAATGAAGATATTTTTGATTAAATGTGACAGCTGGATCACTCCTCCATAGGCTCCCTAAGGGAATGAATCCTGACGTCCCAGAAAGTCATTAAAGAAAATGTTTAAATATTCCATGTCACAAAAGTGGCTCAACTATAAGTTTATCAAGCGACGAGAATACTTTTTGTGCGGAAATAAAACAAAAATAACGACTTTATTCGACTATTCCTTTTCTTCTCACGCGTGTGCGTCGTGGAAATCTCTTGAAGTCTCGTTTCAGGCCTACAAGGAAGAAAAGGAATAGTCGAATAAAGTCGTTATTTTTGTTTTATTTCCGCACAAAAAGTATTCTCGTCGCTTGATAAACTTATAGTTGAGCCACTGTTGCGACATGGAATATTTAAACATTTTCTTCATTGACTTTCTGGGACGTCAGGATTCATTCCCTTAGGGAGCCTATGGAGGAGTGATCCAGCTGTCACATTTAATCAAAAATATCTTCATTTGTGTTCCGAAGACGAACGAAGGTCTTACGGGGTTGGTACAGCATGGGGGTGAGTAATTAATGACTTAATTTTCATTTTTGGGTGAACTAACCCTTTAAGAGAGGAGTTTTATTCTGACATAGTGCATCGTTTTCGGACTGAGCACTCCCGTGAGTGAAGCTGCTGTTGGCCTGCTAAACTGTTATGTTGCACCGATTGCTGAAAGGACATTTATTTTTGCTATCTGTAATATTTGCTGCAGAACTTACCTTGAGGTGTTAGTCATTGACCTACAAATAAGCATGTTTGCCTTATGTTTGTGTTTATTGAGAGTGAGGAGTCACGTGCCGATTTGGCGCCGGTCGGCCATGATGGTAGGAGACGCTATCGGTTGACAGGGGCAACGCCTTCAGAACTTCACAGAGGCGCGACTAAACATTCCAGAAATAGCGAAAGAGAGACAGCGCAGCTTAGTATTTGTTCACATTTCAGCGATACGCCGCAGTTTCTTTGGAAGATATGGAGAAGGAAGAGACATGAAAGGGGTTCTATCGGGAGAGACTAAATAACAATGCTAGCCAGCTTTATTTAGAGAAACTGCTTGTCATTAAACTGACAGCAGCAACAGCGAGCAAAGCATGATTTCAAAAGCAACACATTTCAGCACAGTTCGCCTTTTATTTAACACAAACGAACTAAATGAATACTCTGTTATTCAACTAGAGTTGTTTAATTTGTTATAGATATATCTGTACCGCGAAATGTTTTAAAAAGACACTTTTTTTTAATGACGTACAACTCCCATTGACAGGGGAATGTCCGATCTGTCCGCTTAACGTTGCACGGCAGGTGCAAATGCACGTATCTGATTCATATCAGATTTATTTCCGCATATGAATGAGGCGTGAAACATCAAGTATGACTGAACTCTCGCAGTTTAACGTTACCGGTTTGGGGGTTTCTATGTCTTGCACCCAGCCGCAGCAGAATTGTTCATAAGCTTCTAATGACTTAAAGGGATACTCCACTTTTTTTGGAAATAGGCTCATTTTACAACTCCCCCAGAGTTAAACTGTTGAGTTTTACCGTTTTTGAATCCATTCAGCCGATCTCCGGTTCTGGCGGTACCACTTTTAGCTTAGCTTAGCATACATCATTGAAGTGGACCAGACCATTAGCATTTCTCCCAAAAAAAAATGACCAAAGAGTTTCGATATTTTTCCTATTTAAAACTTGACTCTTCTGTAGTTACATCGTGCACTAAGACCGACGGAAAATGTAAAGTTGCGATTTTCTAGGCTGATATGGCTAGGAACTATACTCTCCTTCATGCGTAATAATCAAGAAACTTTACTGCCGTACCATGAGTGCAGCAGGCGTAATGATATGACGCAGCGCCTGAAAATAGTCCCCAGCTCGGTAACGCTCGTTATGTTGACGGAAGGTAGCCTATTTTCAGGCGCTGCGTCATATCATTACGCCTGCTGCACTCATGGAACGGCAGTAAAGTTTCTCGATTATTACGCATGAAGGAGAGTATAGTTCCTAGCCATATCAGCCTAGAAAATCGCAACTTTACATTTTCCGTCGGTCTTAGTGCACGATGTAACTACAGAAGAGTCAAGTTTTAAATAGGAAAAATATCGAAACTCTTTGGTCATTTTTTTTTTTTGAGAAATGCTAATGGCCTTGTCCACTTCAATGATGTATGCTAAGCTAAGCTAAAAGTGGTACCGCCAGAACCGGAGATCGGCTGAATGGATTCAAAAACGGTAAAACCCAACAGTTTAGCTCTGGGGGAGTTGTAAAATGAGCCTATTTCCAAAAAAATTGGAGTATCCCTTTAAAGCTTCTGAACTCTTGCATTGTGTAGGCAGTAACGTTAGGCACTGATACCATAAACCAGATAATTGTCTGTCAGGGTATGTGAAAGGTGGTAACGTTAGTGCTTTGGGTCTTTCGTCCATTCTGTAGCAGGTCGTACGGGTCCATGTTGTTGATGTCAAGTAGTTTCTCTAAATAACGCTGCTTGGAGTTGTTATTTAGCCTCTCCCGATAGAGCCCCTTTCCTTTTGCTTCCCCCTTCATTTATTCCCGAGAAACTGTGCCTTATCGCAAAAATGCAAACAAATATCAAGCTGCTCTCTCTCTCTCGGTCTCACGGTCGAAGTAACCATGACAACGGATAGCGTATCCTTCCAAGATGGTGACGCCTTCCCACAATGCAATGCGCGTGACGTCACATTCTCATTCTCAATAGAGATTGGTGTTTAATTATTTATAACTGCGTCACACACGCATATGCAGACATGCCCTCAGCTGTTGTTTCTGTTAGTCTAGCTTAATGACGCTGTTCCATATGTGATTATTTCTTTTTTATTGAGATGTATATCACTGTTTTTGGTTTTTTTGACGATTCTTTCGGGATGTGAATTCGATATTTTGAGCTGTTTATACCAAACGAGCAATTACAATCTGATGTGCTGTGTTATAATATCCATATCGAGTGGTGTTTATCATTTTAGATGATTTCTTATGGTCTATAAAGTATAATGTGATACCTTATTTTCCTTTATCGGATTGTATATTTCAATATATTTGGCTGCCTTTATGTACCAATTGATGTGTATTATTGTATGCCCAGCTATTTTTTGTTATTCTCTATCCTTTATGGTATTTCTTGTTTTCCAGACTAATGCCTCTACTGCCTGTAATTGACGCCTACTTGTGAAATACCTGTACCTCTGTGGCTTGTCCTTTTATCAATACATCACTTAAATAAAAATTGTATAAAATACTCTAAATACTCTAATAAAAATTGAAGTTGCAGCAATCTGTGGCTTTTCCCCCTACATCTTAAATGAGTTGCGTCACAGAGCACGCAGTCGAAACGCAATAAACGCTGTCATGTTATCTTACGTGCGGGTGCCTGGTGTTTGGGTATGCAATCATGTGAGATGCTTCTGGGAGGGAATTAAACCAAGTCATTCTGATGACAAACTTTGGCTCAGGCATTTCAGAACGACCAAACCAGCATTAAGATGCTATGCAATGAATTTGGTCCAGTTATGCAATCACATCCTCTTTTGAGGCAAAGTCACGTGAGCTTTTTGTTGCAAATTGAGTTATGTGTTTCCATCGTAGTTTATGTCTTCTTACATTATAAAAATGTATCTGCCTAAATTGAGCACATACATTTTTTATGCGCATTTGTAGAATTTATGCGTATCTTGGCGTTTCCATCCAGCATTCTTTCATGCGATATCACAAAATGTGCATAAAAATAAGTGCATGGAAACATGGCTAATGTCAAATGAAGAGTTTATAGCAGAGGTCTTCAACCCTCTTCCTAGAGGCCCACTGCGCTGCAAACTAGTTTATATCCAACCTGCAGATCCTGAAGAGCTTCATTAGCTAGTTCAGCAGTGTCGAAATAGGGTTGGAGCGAAACTCTGCACAGTGGCCTCCAGGAGCAGGATTGAAGACCTATGGATCTGTGGTGACACTAAAGGGTTTCCATGGCATGCATTGTACACTTTTCTCAAGCCTAAAGTAGTCTGTGTGCCATAACATTAATCTCCACAGCAGTTATGTCTCTCAGGTGGAGTTTGAAGAGACAAAGTTCAAAGAGTTCAAAGTTTAAATAAATAAACCTTTTCTTTGGAATGGTTTATCGTTTTCGTTGGTTTATTGTTAACATAAAATTTAGATACTGTGTGATCTTACTTTGTCCTTGTTGGCTCGTAGCTTGTCTATAACCTTAAATCGTGTTCTGTTGAGTAATACAGAAACAGAAAAAAGGGTCAAAACAATCCAAGAAATAATTGATGACAAAATAAATGTACATATGTCCAGTGTTGGGGGTAACTTATTACAAGTAACATGAGTTACGTAATCAGATTACTTTTTCAAGTAACTAGTAAAATAACGCATTACTTTGAAAATTTACAACAAAATATTTTCAAATAAGTAAAGCAAGTTACTTTGTTTTCCCATTTATTGACTGACAGCTCTCTTGTCCTCATGTTGAGACAAATAATCGAAGGGCAGAGGAATTTCTGCAGAATCAGAATACTATGCAAACCTCTAATAACTAAATATGTTAAATAAAACATACATTTTTTTGCATTTAATCTCACTTTTGGTAAAGTAACTTAAGCTTTTTTCTCCTATTCTTCCGTTATCCAGAACAGCAGGAGCTGAAAGGTTTGTTGGTTCGCTTTACTCTACTGTATACGCGTGAATTTGCATTTCCTTCAGCATTAGGCTTATTATTTCACTTTTGGTGTAAAAGGACCTTTACATTTGCCCAAACGTATAACTTTTTTCCCCAACACTGCACATGTCATTCAAGATATAAAGACTAACCAATCATCATCATATTTAACCTCCAAATCAAAAGACATAAAATTACATTTTGCTTATATAGAAAATGCAGCTTTAGGATGAATTATTATTATTTATTTTTTTTGCATGTGTGTATTTTAAGCAAAATTGTTCTCAAAAAATCTTAATACCATAGTACAAAAAATGTATTGCAATAATATTTAGATCGTAAATTATTTACACATTAGGGTATAGAACGATTTGTTGTACTGCATTTATGCTGATATATAGGATTTTTCTCTCCTTTCATTTTGCGATTCTACAGTATGTGACATATATATATATATATATATATATATATATATATATATATATATATATATATATTTTTTTTTTTTTTTTTTTAACCATTATCTCACCGTTTAATAGTTCCATCAGTAAGAGCACTGGTGACCCACTGGATATCCAGTGTTTTGAAGGGCAACAACACCAGGTGGGTGGTGTTGTCCAGGTGAGTGGCACTTTCTGGGTACAAGATGCGGTGGGTGGTCCTGGATCCCACATCTTTCTCATAACCTTCAACTGGTGCCTTGTTCATTCTGAGGGAGACAGAAATAAAATATTAAAGTCATATTAAAATCATAATTGCAAAAATTTGATTCATCAATGTGGACCTATGTCCATTTTCAAATTCTTGATTCAGTTTTTTTCTCTCTACTAGAATAGGTTTAATGCTTGATTTCCATATTTGGCAGCTGCAGCACCTCTCTTCCCAGTCTGTCAATAATGCTCTGTTTAATTCCTATCTCTATGAAGCCCCTTCTTTCTGAAAACCACAATGTGCTCTGATTGGTCAGCTGAACCAGTGTTGTGATTGGTCAGTTGCTTTGAGGGTGTTTGGGACATAACACGTCCCTTACCATAATGCAACTCAATCAGGCCTTGTTCCCCCTTTTTTTTGTATGCCTTTGAATTATTTAAATAAGGAATATTGCGGCGTGTAAGTTCCCAGAAGAAAACGCAATACTACAATGGAGGCATTTCAGGGAGTTCAGAAACAGTGCGCAACAATACACACTAAAGAAAGTTGAAATGAAGAAAAAGCATAACAGGACACCTTTAAAAGGTCCCGTTCTTCGCGATTCCATTTTTCAAACTTTAATTAGTGTGTAATGTTGCTGTTAGAGCATAAATAATACCTGTAAAATTATAAAGCTCAAAGTTCAATGCCTAGCGAGATATTTTATTGAACAGAAGTCCCCTTTCAAAGCATACAGCGAACGGCCGGTTTGGACTACATCCCTCTACTTCCTTTTTTTATGACGTAACTAGAACAGTTTTTTGACTTATCTCCGCCCAAAAATACACAAAAAAGGGGGCGTAGTCTTGTTGCGCTCCCACGGAGAAGAAGCACTTCAGCTGCGCTTGCATCTCCAATTTATGGTAAGAGGCGTGACCTTTCCTGGCAACGTGCGATAAGCTGCTGTCGAATCACAACACAGGAGCCGCTGGCACAATCAGAACTCGTTACGTATTTCTGAAGGAGGGACGTCATAGAACAAGGAAGTCATCGGGCCGTTTTTTGGACAGTGAAAACAGCGGAATACAGATAAGTAAATTGTGTGAAAAATACTGTGTATTTTACACGCGAAACATGAACACATGTTATATTGCACACTGTAAACACAATCATAGCTTCAAAAAAAAACATGAAGAACGGGACCTTTAAAAAAATAAAAAATAAAAAATAAAAATAAAATAGTTTACCTCATTACAAAATCATGACTGTCTATAAGAGGACCATAGAATGATCCTACAAGGTTCCCAGAGTTCCCCACCACAGCACAGGTTCGGCAGCGAGACGGACCAGCGTCTCTGTAGTGTTCCCCTCCAGGAATGACAGAGAACAGCTGCTGAATCACTTGAGAATAACTAGCTTTGCTCTTAGTCGACTGTAGAGACTGTGGGTGGATTAAAAACAAATCTAATGTCACAGTGACGTAGGAAAGCGTTATCATGGTTATCAGGAATGCGTTAATCAAAGACTCCTAAATAAAATGCATCAAGTTTCCAATAACCAACACAACTTTTTTCATAATAAGAAATGCTTCTTGAGCCTCAAATCAGCATATTAGAATGATTTCTGAAGGATCACGTGACACTGATGATGCTGAAAATATATTTTCTAATATATTTCTAATATATTTTACATTTAAATATATCAAAATAGAAAACAGTTATTTTAAATGTTAATATTATTTCACAATGTTAATGTTTTTACTGTATTTTTGATTAAATGAAAAAAAATAATAATAAATTACAGACCCCAAACACACAAGTTATATCGTTAGAAAACCCATTTTCCATTGTTCTCCTTCTACAGTCAATTTAAAGAATTGACTCCCATTCGAGTCATCATTGTGAATATGAACAGAATTGCCCACACCCCAGAAAGTTTAAAACTTCGGAAAAAGGACTGCATTGCAATTCAAAGAATTTCAAAGCAGTCACACAACAGTATCATTTCTTTATACAGACACAACAACAAACTTAGTCAGAACTGGTATTTCATGTTGTTGATTATATCAACTATGAAGATGTTTACAGTCTATGGTATTGCCGGCTACAGAGATGAGTCCTAATAAATCGAGACCATCCCGAAATTTCCGTTGTCTCTGAGTTTATTCTTGGTATCTATGATACAACACATAACATTTTCCTTCAGGTCACTCCTATATTCCTAATAAAAAAATCTGTTTCTAGCCTGTAAGAGAACTCGATACTGACGCACGTCTTTCTGTGGGTCGCGCATGTGTGTGTGTGTCAAGGTAGGGCTGTAATGCTGTTGCACGACATTCAGCAACTGAGAGATGACGTTCTGACAATTTGTTATGCTATAGATAACCCCTATTTGGCATGTTATGTTTTGCTGTTAATTTTTAATAATTAGTCAGATAGATAATTATATAAATTTTAAATATTGTTTATCCTTATTATTATTTATGGGCCTAACAACTTCATTGTCTAATGTGACATTTATTCGAACATCTTCTGGTCAGGTATGACAAATATTTAACTATGCAAAAAGTTATAAGCCATAATGAATCCAAAATTGCTTTAACCCTTTATAGGGCACTCATTGAAATACTTGGAAATTCAAAATTTCAACCATAGAGTGTTATTGGAGGATATTATAAGACTTCTAAACATTTGTGAGTTTTTAAAAAAAATATTTTTTTTTAGGTTGGAAATCAAGGGCAATGAAGTTACCATATATGGTTCCTCGCCAGTCTAGGGTAATTTTTTCCCCTTAAAGTGTATATATCAAAATATAATAAAAACACATAAACTTGTTACAAACATAAAAATATTTATTTAGGAACATTTTAAATTATTATTAGGAACATTTTAAATTAAATTACACCTCTTGGCAGAGGGGCCTATATCACTCTGGCCTGGAGTGTCTAGGTTGTGGGTGGGTGGGAGGAAGTCAGAGTCTACCACATCATCATCTTCCTCCTCAGAGCCCTCATCATCACTGATGCTGGGGTGGGCTGGCACAACTGTCTCCCTCGTGCCGTAAAAGGTTCGCGTAGATAGCTGTGTCGGTACACGATCCGTTCCACCTGCACGATCCGTTCTACGCATGCGTAGTAGACGCAGGAGAAAACGCACATGCGCAAATGATAATTCGGTTTTGCGACGCTGATTTTGATTTACGACGCTGCACGATCTGTTCCACGCATGCGCATATTTTGTGTGTGTGTGTGTGAGAGAGTGTGTGTGTGAGTGTGTGTGTGTGAGAGAGAGAGAGAGTGTGTGAGAGAGAGAGAGAGAGAGAGAGAGAGAGAGAGAGAGAGAGAGAGAGAGAGAGAGAGAAAGTGTGTGTGTGTGTGAGAGAGAGTGTGTGTGTGAGAGAGAGAGTGTGTGTGTGTGTGTGAGTGAGAGAGTGTGTGTGTGTGTGTGAGAGACAGAGAGAGTGTGTGTGTGTGTGAGAGTTTTTACTCCTAAATAAAGATACTCAGTGTACTTCACTACTGTCCCACCGCTGGTCTCATGTCACTTCTGTGTGCACACATGCTTCTTTCAAGTAATTTCCATTGTCAGTTTGAAATAGCCTACTCTATAACGTTTCCCCAAACTTGTTTGTAGTTCTTTCTTCGTGTAAGTGCAGATAATCTAGGCAGAAATGCATATTATGTCCCTTATTGTCTTCTGTAAACAAAATTGAAGGGATTATTTTCCTCATTTAGATTGTATAGATATATATTAGCTTATATAGACGACCCATACTAATACAAAATTACTTTAACTTAAAAGTTAACTAATATTAGCAGCTTTTAATTAAAAAAACAACACAAACCGTCTTTGACAATCCTACCTCATACCAAAACACGGCAAGTTAAGTAAGTTAAGCCTAATACCATACAGCAAAGGAGAGTATGGAGGAAACAGATCATGTATGTTCATGTAACAACTCACAACTCCTTTATAATTTTGGATTAGCAAACACGTAAACACATCGTAATGCATAGCGTAAGATACATTTAAAAGCATAAAAACAGACCCGCTGTGAAATGTTAAACACAATACAACTAACGTTACACAAATATGCCGCAAATTGTGCCGCCTGGCCGTCAAGTGTTTCATCGCATGCGTGGTACCGATAGTGTAGGAATACCGTGACGTTTTCTACTATGTAATTACGCGCATGCGTGAAACGGTTCGTGCAGGTGGAACGGATCGTGTACCGACAAGCTGCAAAGAACAGAGATTACATTTTTGAGTCAATATCAAGCCCAGTTTGAGTTATTTGTTGAGTAACAGTGAAGTGCAGATCTACTGAAATATAAATAATAAGAAAAATAAGTGAGTAACATTGGACTGGTCTGTCATAATATATGTAAATATATAATAAGAAGTGCAAAATATCATTATAAGTATTAAAAACTGTTATAAAGGTCACAAAACTGACAAAATCCACACATATTTCAATATCTAATAAGGCTTGAAAATGTCTATAAATGTGTTATGTTTCCCACTGGATCATTTTATAATGTTATTCAAACCTGTGATAACATCCAATGCACTAGTAAATACTATTGTCCTACATTATAATCATAGACTGTGGTTATAATGCATTATTTGTAGAAAAAATACCCTAGTAATACTTTTCTATACGCATAGGGCGTATGTCTAAATATGGACATCCTATCACTTGCGCTAATCTTACGTGAACGTATGTAGGCGTATGGGCGTATGATCAAATATGGTAGGCGTATGGGCGTATGATCAAATATGGTCTCACCATTTTTCATGCCACAAATGTCACTACTTTCAAGAAATCTATGCAAACAACACCTTTCTTAACACCCCAAAACCTCTTATGGAACTATTGTCACTCTTTGAGCTTATTTGTGTGTGTTAAAGTATTGGAAAAATAACTATTTATTATTACATTATAACTGCCCATTTTCCCTAAGTTGAAGTGAGACTAAATTTTTAAACATTGCATTTTTTATTTGCCTCATTTGCATAATGTTTTATTGCCTAATTATAAATGATCCAACAAAATGGGCCTAGAGAGAGCAATAGAGTATGTTTTAGCATAGTTGTTAAATTTGAACTGTAAAAAGTAAAAACGTACACCCTTCACTCTACAGTTGTTTGAACGACTGTAAAAGATGCACCTTCAAATAAAAAAGTAGATATTCGAATACATTGCTTGATATTTGCTATCTATTCGAATTAGATTTTTCTCAAAAGTGACAGCCCTAATGAGGGGTGGACCTCAGTTCTTCTAGATCCAGGGGCAAGAAAAGTTTTCTACATTTTAAAGTTAAATGCATTAATCTGAACTTTTAGAGTTCAGAAATATAAGAGCTCAAACCCATGTTCAGCAGGCAGCCTATGAATATAAATCATTAGAAGGGATTGTAAAAAAAAAATAATAATAAAAAAAAAATATATAATAAGTGTATGATTTAATCAAAACATGATTCTCAAAACATTTGCTGACCAAACATAATTTCATTAAGTTTAGTAACAACATGTAACAATGTTTACATCAATTAATTGGAATAAATATCAGGTAGGCTACCTTATAAAGCTACATGTTATTTTTTCTCAAGGAAAAATCTCTCACTAATGCTGTATAGGCTACAGAGTTGGTATTATTATTAAAGGTTAAAATTAACAAATCAAATATAATGCGGTTTTTATAATAACCTTATAATATTTTAATGATAAGAGTAAAATTATAATATGTAATATAGTGCATATATTTAGCAAAAATGATCATCTCTATATGCCTAGTTAATTTGTCTAGCTAGGCTGTGGTCATTAAATGGCTTTTCTGAGGTAAATGTTACGTTACGTGACAGGCTATTGTTCTCCAGTTGTTTTATTGACCTATTTCCACGGTTGAAGCACTGATTGATAGCCTGGGAAAACCCAGACAACTTCCCGCAAATTTAGATTTGCTCTGCAAGTTAGTCTGGCAAAGAGCTCATTCAAGCCCATTTCTAATCCGTCGAAATCGCGGCACCAATCAGAAACGTTGGGGCTGGCTTTACACGATGACGACAGCACAGCGACGGTGAAGCAGATTTTGTACATTTACGAAGATTTATGCCGCCGTGGAACTAGGGGTGTGACGGTTATAGTTGAACACAGTCATTAGAACTCTATAACCGCCAAAACCATGTTATTAAAAAAAATAAATAAATTCACAAAAAAATATTTATCATAGAGAATGTTTAAATACTAATATCAGCTTACGCACAAAACGTAGGCGGAGTTAGAACATACATAACACAACGCAGAGCAGCAGCAGCGGTGCTAGAGACCAGTGAGCGCGCGGAGAGAGAGAAAGAGAAAGAGAAAGAGGGTTACATCTTTGGTGCCGTGACCCGGATCATGGCCCTGCTAGACCGAAGAGGAAGATAATTCTACAGCCAGTGGTTTGAATGGTGAACTATATTTAATTAACTTCTGAACCGAACTGGTTTTGGGGATACATATCTGCCATCACAGCTATATTATTTACAGTCTGCTGGGAATCTTAACTGTTATATTAACTGTTTCAATTTCAGTAATTTGCTGTGGTGTAAAACATATTTGATAGTTTTATGAACAAGAGAGAATTTTTTTCTTGGGTTTTTTTTGTATGGGTTGAGATTTTTGCCTATTGAGATTTGTGAAATGTATTTAAAATTACTGTGCATCTGCTTGATACTCCGTGAGATTTAAGTTTAAACTGATTTTAGTTTAAAGCCATTTTAGTTGAAAGCCATTTTAGTTGGAGTCGTTAAGTTTTTGGGATAAGCGGGCTACATTTTTCATTGGGCTGACCTCACTGAAACGCATAGCTTACATTAGAACAGCGGTTTTCAATAGGTGAGGCGCGCCTCCCCTGGGGGGCGCCAAAGAGGCACAGGGGAGGTGCAACACGCGAAGAAAAAATATCTGTATCAGAGAATGTCTGTATGCTCTATTAACATAACAGGGCTTAAATTATTCCGGCAACGCATGCGATACATTTTTGTATATGATCACGCTCTTATTTACGCAAATACTTTTAAACCATCCATTCGTGACAAGACAAAAGAGAACGCGCTGTCAGTGAATGTCCTCCTGACACACACACACACACGCACGCACGACGCACAGAAAGACAACAAAAAAGCTGAGGGTGAAGATTTTAGTGCAGGGGATATGGTTTTGGTCAAGGTCTGTCATGTGGAGGGGAGGCAGAAGTTGGGAGATCGATGGGAGAGATGGCCATATGTTGTGGTAAAGAAGCAACCTTGTTTGGCTGTGTACGTGGTGCGACGAGAGGATGGGGGAGTGGAGAGAGTTGTTCATAGGAACCTTTTGACGCAGTGTATGTTTCTCCAAGTGGAGCGAGACGAAGGAGTGATCGTAGAAGGGAGCGAGTCAGATGGTGAGATATGTGGGACAGGCATTGAATCAGAGGCCGAAGAGAGAACAAGGGGTGATGGTTCAGAGGAGATGCTGGACAGAGCACCAGTTGGAACACCAGATAAAGAGGAGGAGCAAACGAGCACAGAGGAGGCTGACATGTGGACAGAAGAAACAAGTAGCGGCGAGGGAGTGCTTGTGACTGGTAGTGATTTCAGCCCCACTCAAGGGCCCAACCCCCCAAGAAGAAACCCGAGAAGGAGCCGGCATCCCCCAAATAAGCTCTCACTCGAGACCGAAGTGGTGAACCTAGAGAGTGACCACCAAAAGATTGAAAGAGGGAGAACGTTGTGGCTAAAGGCCAGAAGTAAGAAGAGCAGCAGGGCACACGTGGAGCCATACTACATGCACCCTGGTGATAGTTAGCTACCCACGCCCAGGCATATTACACACAACATGTGCAATACAGTCACTCACAACACATTTATTGTTTTGATTGTCATAGATTATACCACCCTTGAGTTTTAGTTAATTAGATGGCTAGGACGCCATCAATTAAAGAAGGGGCGGATATAAGGCAGTATATGGCGTTGTCCACAAGATGTCCCCATAACTCTATTGTATTAAAACAGATTCAAGTGCCTTTCGCGCTGTTTGGGCCTCTTGATGTACCGTAGCGTTGATACGCGAGAAGTGCGTCATCTTTTCCTCAGTTAATGTCAACGTTATAGGTAAGCCATGTTAATGGTAGTGGGGAAAAGCAACGTAAAATACACTCACCTAAAGGATTATTAGGAACACCATACTAATACTGTGTTTGACCCCCTTTCGCCTTCAGAACTGCCTTAATTCTACGTGGCATTGATTCAACAAGGTGCTGAAAGCATTCTTTAGAAATGTTGGCCCATATTGATAGGATAGCATCTTGCAGTTGATGGAGAGTTGTGGGATGCACATCCAGGGCACGAAGCTCCTGTTCCACCACATCCCAAAGATGCTCTATTGGGTTGAGATCTGGTGACTGTGGGGGCCATTTTAGTACAGTGAACTCATTGTCATGTTCAAGAAACCTAATTTGAAATGATTTGAGCTTTGTGACATGGTGCATTATCCTGCTGGAAGTAGCCATCAGAGGATTGGTACATGGTGGCCATAAAGGGATGGACATGGTCAGAAACAATGCTCAGGTAGGCCGTGGCATTTAAACGATGCCCAATTGGCACTAAGGGGCCTAAAATGTCCCAAGAAAACATCCCCCACACCATTACACCACCACCACCAGCCTGCACAGTGGTAACAAGACATGGATCCATCAACAAGCATGATGGATCCATGTTCTCATTCTGTTTACGCCAAATTCTGACTCTACCATCTAAATGTCTCAACAGAAATCGAGACTCAACAGACCAGGCAACATTTTTCCAGTCTTCAACTATCCAATTTTGGTGAGCTCTTGCAAATTGTAGCCTCTTTTTCCTATTTGTAGTGGAGATGAGTGGTACCCGGTGGGTTCTTCTGCTCTTGTAGCCCATCCGCCTCAAGGTTGTGCGTGTTGTGGCTTCACTAATGCTTTGCTGCATACCTCGGTTGTAACGAGTGGTTATTTCAGTCAAAGTTGCTCTTCTATCAGCTTGAATCAGTCGGCCCATTCTCCTCTGACCTCTAGCATCAACAAGGCATTTTCGACCCCAGGACTGCCGCATACCGGATGTTTTTCACTTTTCACACCATTCTTTGTAAACTCTAGAAATGGTTGTGCGTGAAAATCCCAGTTACTGAGCAGATTCTGAAATACTCAGACCGGCCCGTCTGGCACCAACAACCATGCCACGCTCAAAATTGCTTAAATCACCTTTCTTTCCCATTCTGACATTCAGTTTGGAGTTCAGGAGATTCTCTTGACCAGGACCACACCCCTGAATGCATTGAAGCAACTGCCATGTGATTGGTTGATTAGATAATTGCATTAATGAGAAATTGAACAGGTGTTCCTAATAATCCTTTAGGTGAGTGTATATTTGTTGTTATCGCACTTAAGTTCAGTGTATTGGGATATTTTGTGTTTTAAACTGCTAAAGACCTATATTCAGAGTAATGTAGAGAGTTTTTTAGTTTTGTTTTTCCTTTTAAATGCAATTATTGCATGGTGGCTAATGTAAAGCTATTTGTGCTAATATAATAATAATATAATATAATATAATATAATATAATATAATATAATATAAGCAGCACAAGCTTACAGTTGAATTGCATGTGCATTGAAATGTACTTTGCTAGTTTAAAACTTAAGCTGAGTTCATGTTGTCAACGTTATAGATGCCGTGCTGTGGAATAAACGGTCAAGCCACGATCGCGAACCCCTTTGTGTCTGAGTCCCCGCTCTCTACCACCACCCACGAACATACATAACACAACGCAGAGCAGCAGCGGCGGTGCTAGAGACCAGTGAGCGCGCAGAGAGAGAGAAAGAGGGTTACAGTTGTAAAAAAAGAAAAGAAAAAAGAAACCAATGCACAGACATGATTGATGCAGCAGCAGCTCCGTGTCCTGTGTGTATTTAATACAGGTTTCTCCCCTCATCAGGCGGTCAGGGTACTACACTAGCATATTAAAAAATGTAATTGTCAGAACGTCATCTCTCAGTTGCTGAATGTCGCGCAACAACGTTGCTACAGCCCTGACACGTCTTACAATTCTACGTTGTTACAATGTTGCGAGCACATAGACATCGACGTTGCCATAGCAGAATTGCAACTTGCCACAGACGTTGCCACAACGTAAATGTGTTTGCTGTGAATTTACCTCAGCTAAATAAGATATGCAATTAGTTATTCAAACACAACCTACAACTTCCTTGTCTAATGTGAAATTTATTTGTTCTGTCTATCTGAAGGGACAGAATAACGTTAGCTGATTCATGGAGTTTCGTTCCATAAGCACTGGAAAGACGTCCCGTAAGACTTTCGTTCATCTTCGGAACACAAATTAAGATATTTTTGATTAAATCTGAGAGCTGGATCACTCCTCCATAGGCTTCTTAAGGGATCTAAACTGACCGGCCCCAAAAGTTATGAAAGACATCGTTAAAATAGAGTGACTACAGTGGCTCAATGTTAAGTTTATCAAGCGACGAGAATACTTTTTGTGCACAAAAAACAAACAAAAATAACGACTTTATTGAACTATTAATTTCCTTCTCTGTGAGCCTCGAGATTTCACATAGTGAAACTACGCAAAGCTTCTAGGTTGCACGTCACACGTAGGCTCACTATTGGTTGACGCTGGTCATGTGTGTGATGCGTGTGACATACAACCTAGAAGCTTTGCGTAGTTTCACTACATGAAATCTCAAGGCCCACAGAGAAGGAAATTAATAGTTGAATAGTCGTTATTTTTGTTTCTTTTTTTGCACACAAAAAGTATTCTCGTCGCTTGATAAACTTACGATTGAGCCACTGTAGTCACTCGGACTATTTTAACGATGTCTTTCATAACTTTTGGACCGGCCAGTTTAGATCCCTTAAGAAGCCTATGGAGGAGTGATCCAGCTCTCAGATTTAATCAAAAATATCTTAATTTGTGTTCCGAAGATGAACGAAAGTCTTACGGGGTTGGAACAACATGAGAATTAGTAATTACTGACAGAATTTTCATTTTTGGGTGAACTAACCCTTTAAGCGCGTATAGACGTTAATGTTTTTTCCGTTTTTTTTCCCCACAAAATGTATGACTTTTGAAAGTGCAATTTGATTACCATATGCAGTTTTAATAAAGGTAAATTAGCTAACCTTCTATGTCATTTTTACTCTTTAAAGTGTGCACTTGCAGGTGTTGATTCTACTTAATTTATTGTTAGGCCCATAAATAATAATAAGGATAAACAATATTTAAAATTTATATAATTATCTATCTGACTAATTAAAAGTTAAACATAACATGCCAAATGGGGTTATCTATAGCATAAAAAAAAATAGTCAGAATGTCATCTCTCAGTTGCTGAATGTCGTGCAACATTGCTACAGCCCTACCTTGACACACACACACACAACCCCAAGAAAGACGTGCGTCAGTATCGAGTTCTCTTACAGGCTAGAAACGGATTTTTTTATTATGAATATAGGACTGACCTGAAGGAAAATGCTATGTCTACTGTAAATGCAGGTACACTCGCTTACTCGATCTCTCACAATAGCCTACTCTAGCTTTAATGAACAATATCTATGAGATCAAACATGTGTTTATATTGCTAAAAGTGGTGGCTAGGGGTGTTTGTGTAGTGATACATAGAACCGTTGGGTGAAGTGGTAGCCGTGTTTTATCGTGAATAAAAAACAGCTGCCTATTGACCAATCAGAATCAAGGATTGGAACTAACCGTTTTATAAATGTATTAAGTTTATTTGATAGGGACAGAAATTGGGCCACAGCCTGGAACACTTTTTTTTTAATAAGAAGCCATATTTGTTTAATCCTTTGTCATATACATTCTAGTCATTTAAACTGATAGGAAACATACTGAAATAATTTTTAGTAGCGGAGAAACTACTAATAGGAAAACATACTGAATAGGAAACATACTGAAACACACTTTCATTGTACTTTTGTCTAATTTTCCCTTATTTTGAGGAACACACAAGTAAAATATGACTCATCTTACCCCACTTTCCCCTATATAACATTGTGGTTTTTGGACATTTTTAACACGAAGGTAAGGATGGAACTGAATATGCCTACCTGCCACCAGGCATAGATGTCGTGAGGAAGCCCGCTGTTATTGAGAGAGAGCAGTGGTGGAACATCTTGTCTGAAGCGTTTGGTAAACCACTCGTCGCCACTTGCAGCCAAACACCGCTCCATACAGGCACAGGGTTCTTCATGAAACAACCGCTCCACCATGCTATTGTTCATCAATAGTATGAACCGATTATAAGGAACTTTATTTATGGTCACTGTACTGATGATGGCACCCAACAGAACCACGTAGAAGACCTTCATGTGTTTACAAGACGGCATTTTGAATGCAGAGGTGCTTCTATCCTCGGATGTTTGGTTGGTATAGATTGAGGTTCAGGCGATTCCTCTGGCAACTTTCAGCACCTTAATATGAGACCAGCTGCAAGAAACTGAGCATTAAGGAAAATAAAAATAGGCTAATTAATGAAAATATTTATGAGAATAAAGGGTTAGAGGGAAACAGTGTCTATATACCGTGTCCTTTGGGGGAGCCCACTTGTTGTGTGTGGGGGGTGTGGGGGCACTTGTTCGTGCACTTGCCGAGGACTGAATCGCCTTTCAGACAGCGCTATGTAACCATAGACTGTAAAAAGTATGTAACCAAAGCCCGTCTACGGAAAGCCTGGCCACTCCCTATTAAGTCCTATTGTATCGAATTTTGGATGTAGTTCCACCAGAGTTCCGATCATCAGCAAAATGAATGGGAGTCTATGGAGCTAGACGGCTAAATTTGTCTCTTTCACCCGATTGCCGTTGAGAAATCTCAGATTTGAACGTAGGTTTTGCAAGTTCAACATGGGTTATAGGTCGAAAGTTGAATGAACGAGTACTTATGTCCTTTCGATTTCTTACAGGTTGAGTTGTTGTTGCCCATAATACGCTAGCATTCTGCTAATGGACGCTGATTGGTCAGTGAAGGACTGATTACGACCAGAGATACCACTTGATGGCATCAGTGGCATCCGAAGCGGGACTAGAATGTTAAGGCGGACTTAACTCTTCTAGCACGTGTATTTACCTGTCAGCTGTGTTGTCGATGCAGCGCGAAAGCACCAAAGTGACTGAAGGATTGCCTTAAAGCAGTATCTCTGGTCGTCCGATGTGTATGACGTCATTGACATTTTAAAAGACTTTTTAAAGCAAATAAGTGACTCTAATGGGAAAACATTATTGGGAAAAACATGCCTTACCTTAACACAGAATGGATTTTAAGGACTTCGCACGCAGATCAATGGCCTCCAACATTTATATTTTTTCTACGAATCTTTGAGTTTACATCATGTACTAAATGTGATTGGAATTTGCACCGCAGCGCCACCACACCTTGATGCTCATGACAAGAATAGCATGTATAGTTATCTTTGATAAATGAATTAGGTTTAAATCGCCATCATGCATGAATTAATTATATTTTGCTATTTTACATATAATAATCAACGATTATCACATTACACATAACTGAAATTACACGTCAAAATAAAAGAGTCAATATTTTTTGAGACCCCCCAAAATTTCACGAATCATGCTTTCAGGGGACCCCATGTCTTTATTAAGAGGAGCCAAGCTCCCCCTAGCTCCCCCGTAGTTCGCACCCTGGAGGGAAAGTAGATTCCACTTTGCTACTTTTCCATTGTTTTTCAATAAGGATTTTAAAAAGACTTGTCTCTGAACCTATCGCGTTTTTTTCGTAAAACTCCTGTGTGAACAGTGTTGTGCCGAATTCTTGATATGGTCTACTGAATTCTGTTTAGGGTCCGGCAACGAGAGGGGTAATTATTTGGCCGCAGGGAGTTTCACAGATCACAGATCCTCAGCACATCAGACTAAACTGATAAACTGATTTATGTTTGATCCTAATAAACCTGATTCGAGCAATATTCTGTCATCTTTCCATTTTCATGAACCTATAATGATCTGCAGTGTTTTTTTTTTTTGTTTTTTTTTTTAAATGATGGGCTGTTCCAACGTGTTTGGGTCAAATAGGGACAAACAACCGTTGCTTTAAATTAAACAGTTTAGGTACATTTAAAGCTGCAGTCCGGCGTTTTTCGCCATCTCTGTTCACATCTGAAATTGCAGTCATTCGCGGAATTATCAACTTTACGTGAGATGTACTTCAACACCCTCGACATGGCACAGCGCGGATGAACACGATGTTTGAGGAGAGTGTGCAGCTGTTAGTCACCGCGCCGGTGTGGACACTGGCATTCAGAATCACAGATTACTCGTTTTGGAAGTATGACCAACATAAGAATTTTCACCGGAAAATGTCTGAACAAGTAAGAAACATCCACTTTTGTGCTGGTTCTGACATTGCAGTAAATCGCGCTAATTAAATCTAACAATCGCTTATAAGTTATCATATCACGCAAAACCGTGGAAATTATACTTTGTTCTCAAATAGTTAATGTTAACAACGTAAGCAAGCATTTCGTGACTACATGTAATGTCCTTCCGATATGTATCCTGGTTTTCGCATCGGCCGGTTGCAGTCTCTTTTTTTCACCCCGAAGTCCGAACGAAGTCTTTTGCATTTTACAACGGGTGAATCTGTTGTCACTGGTGATTGTTGTTTGAACCTTTCTGGATCCGCCATCAAATTGATAAGTTTAATTATATCAGGTGCTGCGAGAAAAGGCTATAAATCTCCACCTCCAACATCCTCACACGCAATATAGCTGACTAGCCGAGACTACTTCTTTATGTGTACAGATGTGACGTAATGACTCAAAGACATGCTCGAATCTCCCGCGGAAATCCACCAGTACCACTGGAATTAAAAACATTATTGCAAGCTTACCGCTTTGAATCGAGCTACGGCAAGCAGATAGTTTTGAACACTGGGTGGTTATGCATTTTCTCAAATATGTATTTTGGATAATTTTTAACCCAAAAACTGCAGGACTGCAGCTTTAAAAAACAACCCGACACAACCGAGTATTTTTTGTTCCTCGGTTTTAAGTTGTTTTTTGATATGGTCTAATGTTGTTTTTTTTTCTTTTACCCCTACATAACAGTGTTCGAATGTATTATAGCTTACACAATAATATTAATGATACATAGCATAGACAACAAAGGCAGGCTAAATAAAAAATAATAATTCTTATGAAATATACCATTTTCAGTCGAGGCTGAATAAAGGTTTTATGCAGTGGTCGAATTGAGGGGGGAGGGGGGATCCGGGGCCCCCCAAAAGGTAATAGGGACCTCCCCATAGGAAGTAAAAAAAAAAGACTTATGGGGGTCCCTCAGATATTTTTATTTTAGTAAAAATAATAAATGACAAATCTGATTAAATGCATGCAATGGACACGGTAAATTTCGTGAATTAATTATTTACAATAATTTATATTAAGTTTGTTTACAGGCTAGTTGCCATGTCTCTTTAAAATGTAAACGCCCCCTATGCTGCGTTCCAGGCAGGTTTTTGAGCACGTAAATCACGACTTCAAACCACGACTCACGACTTTGTAGCGTTCCAGGCACTGATCTATATAGAATGACTGGATAGCTCATGACGCCATAAACAGTGAAGCCACCGCGCCGCCATATTGTGATTCCCTAGTGAGCTCACGCGTTCTATTGAATCAATAGGAAATTGTATGATTTGACTAAGAAAACATTGCATAACGAGACACCGTCTTTAAATCTAAAGTTTCCCTGAACAGTCTTACAACGCAAACATCCTAAGCATTTAAATGGGTATTTGTTTAAAGTCGGAAATTATTCCTGCTTACTAAAAATTAAGTATATGTGAATTGTGAACTTAAAATTTAGCTCTTTCTGATTGTGTTTTACATATAGATCAGTAGTCTCTTCAAGTATTTGATTAGTTAGCAAGAACATGTCCAGGAAATGCATAATACAAATTGTATGGGTTATTGTATTCCTGTTTCACCTCTTATTTACCCCTTATTTACACTGCACACGTCTGCGGCGCCACACTGCTACCGGAGCTGATCGCGCCCACAAATCGGCAAATCACGTGGAAATGCTCCTGGTGTGAGTTGACACCGCGTGAAGGTAGGAATAAAACATTGTCGCGCCGCAGATGTGTGCAGTGTAAATAAGGGGTTTACACATAGGCCTACTCTGTTTCCAGTGCATATTTTTTTACAATACCCATGTTAACAGGTCCAAGTGCGGTGCGTGCAGAGATCGTTTGTGCTGCAGGCGACAGCGCATGATTCGTGGTCAAACTGAACACGGATTGACATGAAAATATTAAATAAATGCATTTAATAAAATTTGTAAGAAGTAATGCATTGAATAATATGTTTATTGGGTTTAAACTTGAATACGTCTGTGAAAGAATGTAAGAAAGAACACAGCAGGGTATACATTTTTTTTTTTAAACACAGAAATAGCGACAATTGTGCATATAAATTAATATGGGCTTAAAGTTAGGTTAAAAATAGGGAATCGATTTTAACGGCCCTTTTTTTTTTTTTTTTTTTTTTACCAAAAACGTGTTTTAGGTGGACAGATCAATACAGGACACAGAACATGTAGGATGTTGGAAAATAACAATGTCTTTTCTGTTCACCAAATGCTTTTTAATATTCGCTATTACTTAAATGCAAGTGAACAAGCACGCCGTTATTTGTTGCTTAGTGACGTGTGTATGTGTGTGTGTGTTCAAGGAAGCCAGAAATGCGCAGATTCTGCGCTATACGCTGTATTTAATATATCATGAGGACTCATGAGTTGCGTATTTGCGCTAAATCCGCGCAGATTTGGCTTACACGAACTTCCCCAGCAAAGAAAGTGAGTAAACATAGAAACACGCCAGATCAGCTCGTGATTTGACAGCGTTTCCCGCCAAAGCTCATTTTTACCCGCATTTGGCGAGTCGGATGGTGTTAATCTCAATCCCTGAATGTAGCGCTCCTGTTTGTCATTATGCTGAAACTTCACGCCAATAAATCATCAGAAATATTGCTGACTTGTGCGTCTCAAGCGCCCTCATTACGCTCGTCCTAATGCCTGTTAGGTGTCCGTGGATTTGCCTATATTTGGTGATGAAAATGGAAACGTCTTTAGACATGGAAAATCGATTTTACAATCGATTCAATGAACACTTACGTCTCAAAAATCGAACAGGATTTTTTCACAAAAGTGACAGCCCTACTTAAAGTACAACCTGTGAGCAGTTTTTCAAGATCCTTTTGTGATCTTCGTTTTACACTTGTTGATGCACAGCGAGTCATCTTAAAAGTGCCTTCCAAAGTAATTTATCCATGTCATTCCCTGTATGTTTCTTCTGGTAATATTAAGAAAGCCAACTCAATTATTTTCCAATTCCTGTGGAAAAATAAAACCCATTATATTAAGAAATCACAGCTAGTTAAAGAGTATGATATGGGTGGTATCAAAGCCTTGGACTTTGAATCAATGTTTGGAACCTTTAAGATTAACTGGTTGAAAACATTTCTATCACAACCAGATTCTATGTGGTTTCACATACCTAGGCATCTATTTAAAAAAGTAGGGGGGCTTGATTTTCTTTTGCAATGTGATTTTGAGGTGACCAAAATTCCGGTTAAATTATCAAAATTCCACAAACAAATTCTCCAATATTGGAAAATGATATTCACCCATAACTTTTCTCCGCATGGATCCACCTTATGGAACAACAGGGTCATTATAATCAATAGGAAATCATTGTTCAGGTTTGATTGGTATGAAAAGGGCATTGTGTTTGTGAATGATGTTATAGATGATAATGGTAACTTTTTGGAATATAAAGCTTTCTTAGACAAATATAATTTAAACTGCACATATAGAGAATACAATAAGATTTGTAAAGCAATACCTGTACCTTTATTACAGTTAATTCAGAACACATTGTTATATACAACAATAAGACCCTTACCAACTTTACCAAATACAGTTATTAATGATTGTACTTTAGTTGACAAAAAATGTAATAATAAATATATTAATGATGCTTTAAAATCTAAATTGTTTTTTGATTATAACAGAGGATTGTGTGTACAGATTCCAAATATGGCTGCATTGTCCATAGAAAAAAAACATTTTAAATTCATTAAATGGCCCATTTTCCCAAAAGTCAAGGAGACTCACTTTAAAATAATATATAAAATATATCCGGTCGCTGACTTTCTTAGAAAAAGATTTAAATTTGATGTAGACCCTTGTGTATTTTGTGAGATGGCTGATGAGACTCTGGAACACATGTTTTTTTTTTGCCCCGTGTCCAACAGCTTTTGGTCCGAGCTACATAATTGGCTGTCACTTAAGATTGATAATATCCCTACTCTCATCTTGCCACACATCCTCTTTTATATGGATAATGTAGATTCATCAGTATCAGATTTAGTCAATATGATTATTCTTATGGGTAAATATCATATTCATTGCAGTAAGTGGAGATGTTCTAAGCCTTCCTTTGTTTGGTTTATAAATGATTTTAAATTGTTTTTTACCTCACTGAAAAAGATCAAATCTACTAAAATCGCAAGAATAACGTGTAGAGACATATCTAGGAAATTACTTTTTTGATTAATCTCCCCTTGTGTGCCGCTCCAAAAGTTATTTTTATTTTCTTTAGCCTTTTTTGCTTTTGACTTGTGTATTTTGAAATAGCTCCCCCTTTTTTGGTTTGTTCTTATTGTTTTCTGCTTGGTTAATACTTTTGTATATTGACAACATTTGTATATACCCATGTATATTCTTTTTTCCCTACAAGAGTTTGTATGTTGATATTTTTGTTAATAATAAAAAAAAAAAAAAAAAAAAAAAAAAAAAAAAAATCTTAAAAGTGCCGTCGGAGCTACCGATCTCTGCATAACGGCCGTTGGAGCCCTCTGCTGGTAGGGAATCGTAAAATGGCCGCTCGAACACTTCCGGTGGCTTCACTGCCTGGTGGCAGTTTAGAACGTCATGAGCTATCCAGTCATTATATAGATCAGTGGTTCCAGGCCAGTCACGCCAAACTATCTGAGCGTACAGACTGATCTCATGAAATTGCGTGTGTATGACACGCCAATTCGTATTTCCATTTTTGGCGTGCTATCAACAAGCATAATCGCTTTTCAGCGTGTTTATGAACGCCGTTGACTTAACGTTACATTACTGTATATATGACCTACCCCAACCCCGTCCCTAAACCTACCCGTCACTGGGGTTAATAGCATTTATGAGTCTTCCCCTACCATCCTAGGAAAAAAATATCGCTCCCCAGATGTAGATCTACATTTTGCTTCGTTTCGCTCGGACATTTAACGGCGTGTACATACACGCGGAATCACTCGGACATTATAATGGCGTAGATATACACACGGATACACGCGGATAGCTCAAATGCGTATAGATAACACGCCACTTGACTAGAAAGTGGCGTGTATGTTTACGCAAAAGTAATGATGTCATGTTGCAGACAGACAGAGCAATATACAAATTGTTTCAGACACATAATATATTTATTTTGTCTAGCGCCATAACATAATACATAATCGTGTGTGTATTATTATCATCATTATTATTATTATTATTAAATTATTTGACTGCAACGTTATATTGTCCTAAAGTGTAGGCTATTCTCACCGTGTACCGCCTGCAGAAAACTGCATCCGTAGGGGCTGCCATTGTTGTTTTGTATGTTTTCGCGGGCTATGTGACGTCAGAGCTCGTAACTGGGAGTACATCGATCTAGTCCGAGTTCACGGGTGGGAAGTCAAGGGTTTTACTGCCGTTCCAGTGCACTTTCACGGACAAGGTTGGAAAAACACGGGTTACAGGTTGCCTGGAACGCAGCATTGAGCGCTGTGCGCATGACAGCGGTGACAGGACTGCTTGATTGGCACCGCTCAGGTGAAGCTCATTTTAGCTTTAAAAAAATGGAGAATAATAAACCTCCACTCGCAGTCGGGAAGAGAAAGCTTCTACTGACTTTTTTGAGGGGTAATTTTCTCTCTATATCTTTCTACTATATGTATCCACTTTTGGATTCCTTGCATAAATTGGAAACATTTAGGTTTAAGTTACTAGTTTTTCATTATTAATCGGACTGACAGCCTGTTTTGTCACAATTTATATGTTTAATATCTTTTTTATTATCACAGTGTCACATCAATCATCCTGTTGTTTTTAGGGTAGGCTAATTACTACATTGGTAAATAAAGCTAGAATCATTCTGTTGGTTGTGCACTGCCTTTCAAAAGTATCTTCTGCTCACCAAGCCTGCATTGATTCGATCCAAAATATAGTAAAAACAGTAATATTATGAAATATTATTACAATTTAAAATAAATATATTTCTGTGATTAAAGCTGAATTTTCACCATCATTACTCCAGTCTTCATCACATGATCCTCCAGAAATCATTTTAATATGATTATTTGATGTTCAACCCAAGCGGGTAATCCATCAGCCGGAAACTGAAGTCTCCCCGGGGGCCGCCATTGGCTAACAAGCCTTCACCTGCTGTTAGCATTCCATTGACTCCCTTTCATTTTGGCGTCACTTTGACAGTGAATAACTTTACATCTGAGGCGTTTAAAGACTCCCATTTGTCCATTGTTTATTTCTAAAGAAACACGACAATGTATAAAAGGCTCCATTACCTTGTATCTTACGTTATGGCCCCGTAGAAGCAGTTTTTGTAAAAATAGACTTACGATTGCGTCATAACACGCGACTCTATAAGCCCGCGCACAATCGGGGGGACATGGAGGCATAAAGTCAAGGGAGAAGCCCATAGAGAGTTGTAAAGTTGCTCCTGCTGTTAGCTCATGGACAGCTAATACTCACTATCTCCGGCTCTGCTAGATTCGGAAGGGAATGATTCAGATTCCTGTTCTTCTTGTTCTTCTTTTGGTTTTATGGCGGCCAGATTCCTCATGGCACAGCCACTAGAAGACATACAACTGTCAGTCAGTTTGCTCACGTCACATCTACGTCGTCAAGCTCAGTTTGAGCCTGCGCAGTTCGCTTGGGTCGCGGTGTCCATTTCTTTTACTGTCTATGTGTTCAACAAACATGTGTGATTATTATAAATGTTGAAAACAGTTGTGTACAATTTTATTTTTTTATTTTTTACAAATGTTGGGTATTTTATTCAGTAAGGTTGATCAAAAGTGACAGTAAAGCCATTTATAATGTAGCCTAACAAAGATTTAATTTCAAATAAATGCTGTTCTTTTGAACTTTCTATTCATCAATCAAAGAATCTTGAAAAAATAAAATGTATGACGGTTTCCACACAAATATGAGTTGTTTCCAACATTGATAATAATCATAAATGTTTGTTGGTCATCAAATCATCATATTAGAATTATTTCTGAAGGATCATGTGACACTGAAGACTGGAGTAGTGATGCTGAAAAACTTTCGAGAATCTGCATGTTAAACTTATGAACTATTCCAAAGACTGTATCCTGTTTGCCCAGTTGTCCTGCACTCTTTGAGTAAAGCTCCCGGGTTCATATGAACCTGGGTTCATATCTAATCTCATATACAGTATCAACATCCTAATATTATTTTTCCATCCTTTTGTTATTGTTCAAGTAATAAAAAAGTAATAAAAAAGAGACATTATGAAATAATTATTCCTGTGCCACTGTTGAATCTGACAGTGATACCATCCAGTGAGTCTGGAAGCCATCTGACTATTTTCTACTGTTTTTGAGACATTTCAATGTATTTTGAAGTCACATGCTTTTACAGGTCTTCAAGTGTCTTATGTTGTGCCCTGGTATCTTTGCCATTTGCCCTGCTACTTTGTCACCCTCTAAATCCAGTATTACTTTAGTAAGTAAAAGAATAATAGTAGTTTATCTCTCTTTGTTATAACATTGGACTGACAATGTATGTATGAAAAAAAAAAAGTATGTATGAACATCGTATGCAACAGGCATTTAACTGAAATCTTTAAGTACGGCATTTAAGAAATTAATAGAAAAATGAAATAAAAATAAAACATTTACTTACTTTCTTGCCTTTAAATAAAAAATCCCAGTTTTGAATCCAGCGCTGAATGCGTCTCTGTGGACCTTTCGGAATGTGTAAGAGTGTGTAGCCTACAATTGTGAACTGGCTGGCCACGCAAACAACTGACTAGATCAATCACTTCTAGTTCACACGAAAATGAATGACGTCGACGGATGGGGGCTATTTTGATTCCCATCATTATTATTTTTATTTTTATATAATTCACAAATTAGTAATACGCCTCAAATACCACAATTTAATTTATAGTTTAAAATCATATTAAATTGATTAAACATTAATGCCCCCGCTAGCTTTTACCCCGTTTGAACTGTTTATTTTACAGTAGGCTGCCCTATAAGCCCATAGTTTAGGCTACTATAAATTAAGTACTTTAATTTATGTGTAATGTCATTACAGTTTCACAAACAAACACACACACAAATGCGTAAATGCAAATGTTTATTATCTTTGCGCATCAACCCCCATCCCTCACTCTCAGAAAAAAAGCTGTCACTGGGGCTGTATCTTTTAAAGGTTCCTCCCAGTGACAGCTTTATCTTTTCTTCTGTGCTTGACCTTTTGAAGAATTCTGACGTGTCGATTACCCCTCCCTTTCCCCTAACATTATGCATAAATTGTGCAGAAGTTTGTAAACAGTACAAATTCACCTCAAAGCAATTTTTAAAGTCCACGTAATTCTCTTCAGAACAGTTTCTCTTGGGGTGTATTTTTACATTTCTTTAAATCAAAAACCAGAATGCATTGGCTTTTTATTTCTGAGATATCTTGATAATGTTATTTGCATACTCCGGGATATGAGCAGCAGGTAATACCCGTTCCACAAGTTGAGGGACAAACGTTAAATTGTCTTTGGCTTGTGGAGACGTGAAGCTTTCAGCACTCAGATGCTCTAATGATTCAGATGACAAGAAATAAAACATATTGCTGAGTATTGCATATATTTCCTGGCCATAATATATCTATACAGACCTCAATAAATACTTATAAGAAATACGAGAAACCTGCCAGCCTGACCTTATCAATTAGGTAAGTTTCACCTTTTATATACAGCGTAAATGTAATTGTCTTATGTTCTCAGTGTGTACTTAAATCCGATCAGTGTAGCCTAATGAACTTAATGTTTTTGCCTTTGAAATGTAACGTTTATAAAATAGTGTGATAGTGGACTGAGCGGACGCTTCTATTGGTGAAACAGTTAGATTTTTTTTTTCAATATTGCTTTGTTTTTCTAGCCTAATATTTAACCTAAATGAATTTTATGAAATAAGCCTATATCTGAAACAATTTAATTAATTAACCCTCTGATGCATTAATTAGGCTATAAAATAATGAAGTAACATGTTTTAATTATTCACGTCAAAACAATATTCAATTCTTTTCCCAAAAGGATGTATTTTTAAATTAATGATGCGTATTTAAAAAAATAAATAAAAAATAAGTTACACTGCCCTTTAATTGCACTATATGATTTGAATTACTAGCCTAATCGAAAGTCGAGTTTAAAGTGACAATTCATGCAGAAAGGACAGAAATTACCGTGAGGACAAGTTATACATGATTGTGATGAGTATTATTTTTACAGCGGCGGTTTGAACTTTACACAAAGAACTGTTTAACAGTCATTTAAAGGTATGGCACTATAATGTAAATCATGCATCATTTTTCTGTCTTTTTAGTATAGGCTAAGAAAACTTCATTCGTCCAGGAACATTACGCCAGCAAAAGATGCAATTCTTCAACAGACCTCGCTACATCACCTTGATTTTAAGCTGCATGGGCATCTTTCTTCTCTACACTCAAAACGCCCCGATGGACGATACCACAGACTCATTTGATGATTTAATATTCGAACCTTCATGCTCCTGTAAAACTTGCGTCATGGGATTGCTGGACGATGACTGGTTCATTTATCGGTACAATCCCACCTTACCAGCTCTCCTCAACAGAAAAAACAGCGTGTTACTTGGAGACGCGAACAAATGGTGGAGGGTAAGACTTTAAAATATTTTATATTAATGGTGGGGTTCTATGATTAACTGTACGCCAAATGAAATAAATATACACAAAACCTATAGTGTGTGTGTATGTGTATGCGCAAACAAACGTTTAGGCAATTTCCATATTTGTGATAGCTAAGTGATAGTTTAAACAAAGGTTAACTTCCAATTGAGTTTACTCCTGTTTTTTTATGGCGGCAGGTTTCCAAGTTCAACCAACTGAATATTTTACAATGGCAGTTTTCGATTTATGAGTAGTTCTTTTCATTTGACATATTCTGTGCCAGAATAATTGCTTATCTTCTAGCTTCTGCATATGCATCCTGATAACAGCGCACATCAGGAATAGTTAGTTTTACCGGTAATAAGCTTAACTTCCTGATGTGTGTTGTCATCAGGATGTATATGCAGAAATCTATTGAAACAACAGTCAGGCAGCCAGTTGAGGAACACCCTAATGTGACAGTGAAAATAAAACCAGTATAGCCTACTTTTTGAATATTTCTATAGGGTCTACAACCGTCAAAGCTCAGAGTCAACTACACAGAGGTGGTGGACCAGCTGTTTTCTCTCTTCCCCGATGAAGAACACTACTCAGACGCTGGTCCAGATCGCTGCAGAACCTGTGCTGTGGTGGGAAACTCTGGGAACCTCCTGAAGTCCAACTATGGTCAACTGATAGACAGCCATGACTTAGTCATAAGGTATTACAAGAACAGATTATTACACAGAATAAATCTGATAAATGTTCTCTATACAGCAGTGGTTGTCAACCCTGTTCGTGGTATATCTTCAGCAATAATCTCTCAATACTTGTTGCCTGTTTCTCTCAGGATAAATAAAGGCCCGACAAAAGGTTATGAGAAGGACGTGGGGTCTAAGACCACTCACCGGATTCTGTATCCCGAGAGCGCTGTGGACTTGGATGACAACACCCATCTGGTGCTTTTTCCCTTCAAGATTCGTGATATGCAGTGGCTCATAAGCACCTTCACCACTAGACACATCACACGGTGAGTACTGTTTAATAAAACAATTAAAAAATCATGAAAGGAAATAAATGATTATCCACATATTTTTGTTTCTCAGCACCTACACACGAGTCAAACCTTCAATCAAAGCAAACCAGAACAAGGTAAGTGCCCATGTCATTAAATCAATGTAAATGAAACTAATGTTTAAGCCCTTTATATCTATAGATGAATATCTCATAAATGTTTTGGTTTCTGTTCAGGTGATGATCCTCCACCCTGCTTTTATAAAATACACCTTTGAGAAATGGCTGCAGAAAAATGGCAAATATCCTTCTACTGGCTTCATTACAATAGTATTTGCCCTGCATGTCTGTGATCAGGTAAAACTGTTTACATTTTTTATATGATGCTTCAGTTTAAGATTGCTTATGATATCAACAGGGTTTCTGTAAATAGAAAAAAAGTTTAAAATAATGTGCATGTGCAAATTTTCACTATTAAATGCCCGCTAGGCACTTTGTAGCCATGCACTAATTCAATATTTTCCTAATCTCCATTTAAATGCTACTCATAGGCCTACTGTATGTTTATGGATTAACATCTTTGTTGATCCTGGTCTGGAAAAACAAGTTTACAGTTTGTCAAATTTAGGCTATAGGGTTAGGTGGTTCTACATCAGTGTTATTCACCTGTCATTTCCCTCTGATTTTAGGGATAAATTATGGGAAGGTCATAGATTTAGGGGTAGGGATAGGGTTACTTTCGGACAGGAATATTGTTCCAGTTTCAACAAAATATGTTGATCCAGGAACATGCCATGCTTGGCAAAATCACGGTGACCCTATAATGCCTGCACCCACCTAACTCTCCACTCCACTGATTCTGTTATAAAATAACATTAATTTTATTAACATTTTGTATTTGCATATATGCCTTTTATCCCAACCTTCATATTACAAAGCGTGCACTTTTTTGCATTAAAGGGTTAGTTCACCCAAAAACTCTGTCAGTAATTACTCACCCTCATGTTGTTCCAACCCCGTAAGACTTTCGTTCGTCTTCGGAACACAAATTAAGATATTTTTGATTAAATCTGAGAGCTGGATCACTCCTCCATAGGCTTCTATTGTAATTGAAACTTGCCGGCCCAGAAAGTTAGTAAAAACATTGTTAAAATAGTCCAAGTGACTACACTGACATGGCAAAATTCCTGACAGCTCTGTCTTTTACACAGGTGAATGTCTTTGGGTTTGGAGCTACAAGTAATGGAACCTGGCATCATTACTTTGACAAATCTCGCACTCACTATAAAGGCGGCCCTCATAAAGGAGACATTGAAAACAAAACAATGCATCAACTTCTGCACAGAAACAAGATTTCAATATATAAAGGGTATTGATAAAGAAAACTGTTCTTACAATCAATTAAGGATTTCAGGATGGATTAAGTACAGAGATTGCTACAAAAATGAATGTTAAAATGAATGAATACATTTCAGTGTCTTTAATATAAATGTTGGCTTACAATGGCAATGTTTTGAGAGCTGTAGAATGTCCTACTCTTTTTTTCTATTTATAATGCCTTACTGTACACATTGTAAACATATATGTTGTTAACGCTAAATGTATTTATAAAGCACAATAAAAACAACAGTGGTTGACCATTGTGCTAAGTAATATCATTTAAAAGAAAACTAAAAGACATTAAACAATATGTCAATAAGACACAAACACACAATTGATGTTTAGACCGGCGAGGCGATTCTGCAGTCAGGCGCAGTTGCTCTCCACCGACTGCGCTGATCAAAAGCATGATGGGAAACGATTTGCTGACGACACTATTAACAAAAAACATGATCTAACCCATCAGAGTTTTAAAATAAAACATTTTAAAAGAGAACTATACATCACAGTCGTTTAGATCAATGAGCATTAAGCTGTGGCAGGCTAGCAGTTACCGTTGACTCGCGTTAGCCTAGCACCGGCGAACTATACAACTGGAACGACTGGCCGATGCTGGTCTCTTAGTTGTTCCGTTAACGAACCTAAAAACAATGGGTGATAGGGCATTCTCTTCAGTTGCCCCAAAGTTATGGAACTCCTTGCCTTCTGAAATAAGATTTGCACCATCTTTGAAAAGGTTTAAATCATCCCTTAAAACTCATTATTTTACGAAAGCATTTGGATAAAGGTGATATTGGTGGTTGTTAATGAGATGTATCTTATGGTTTTCTCTGTCTTGATATTTATTTGCAAAATAAACATTTATTTTGTTTGTTATTTGTAATTTGTAAATTTGTAATTTATTTGTATATATTTACTTGATATTTATTTGTAATTTAATTGATATCATATTGTATTGTTGTAATTTTGTGCGAAACACTTTGTTTGAATTTTGCGACCATGCCTTTTTTATGTGTTTTCTTAATTCCGCTTATGTAAAGCGCTCTGAGAATTAACTTTTAAAAGCGCTATACAAAATAAAGTTATTATTATTAATATAACGATTGGATAAAATTTTTTGAAAACTGTCTCCACTGATAAATAACACTAAGGCTAACATGGAAATGAGGCCTGATGTCCAAAATTCTGAACCACCCCTTTAAGAAAAGCCTTCCAGTAAGCCAGCGACATAAAATAAAGCGTATCTGTTCAACAGAGATTTCATTTGAGGTCAGACAAATTGAAACTTTGGCATAGTTTGGAAGTTTAAAATCACCCAGAGCCTTTGAAAACTTTTTTCATCAACCATCCTCATTCCGAAGAGCAAATAATTGAAAGAACTCTGCAAGGGTGATGTATGAAATCATACTTAATATCAATACACAAAGAGGCACGGCCGCATTAACAATAGGGCTAGGCGGGGCTAAAGCTCCGGGGGCCTGAGCAAGGAGGGGGTCCGTGATTGGCTGTGGAGCAGATTGACTAGGAGGTTGAAATATTTCTCACACCCTAGAACAAGCAAAAATATATTTATAAAAAGTATCATCACCTGTAATGTAATTTATGCTATATGTTGCCCCTTTGGACTGTTGTATGTTGGTGAAACATCAAGAGAATTGAGAATCATAGTGTCATAAAACCTGGAGTTGTAAGTAAACTAGTAGCACAACATTTTAAAGAGCTTTTGTTTTGGCATTCAACAAGTTCGTTCAATAGGCCGAGGAGGAGATATTGATGTGAATCAGGGAAACTTTTGGGATTTTTACTTTAGACACAATGTTTCCCAAAGGTAGAGTGACTAGATTTCTCATGGTGGAATACGGGATGGGATGGACAGCCACTAGTTGTTCTTGATGTCTGATGAAGGCCTTAACAAATAATGTTTTATTAACAAAGTTTGGGAGGAACACGTTCAAATGATCTAATTCATCACGTCGTTCCAAACAGCAATACATAATCAACATGTCTACCCAATCAACATGAGTGGAGGCCTATATAAAATGCCAAATACGCATACTTTTACACTATCTGATTATAAGTGTGAACTCATGAAAGTTCAAGTGTTGCATGTTTTCTTTAATTAAGAAAATAAAATTTTAAAAAGATAAAAAGTTATTATTATAACGTTATGATTATAAAACTGCCTTATATGCAATTGTGTCAGTTCATTTTAACCTATAGGCCTAATAATAATAATAATGTACCAGCTGACAGGGAGGGTTCCCTTGTGTAGTAAAGTGTTTAGTTGAGAGATTTTTGAGAAAAATTAACATGTATCTGATATTAGGGCTGCACGATTAATCGAATTTTAATCACGATCACGATTTTGGCTTCCCACGATCAAATTCGCGTGATCGAGCGATATTTAAAATGCGTCATTCCGTTCACAGAACGCTCCGTTTCAAAGGTTTTTTTTTTTTTTGCAAAGCCAATTTAGCGCTCCGTAAACCACTGTCTGATCATGTGCCTCCATGAGCCCCAGACCAGTGCGCGCGAGCGGCAGTGCACGAAAGAGACGAAGAGAGCGCTCGAAAGTGCGCGAGAGATACCGAGTGTGTCTGCGTGCGAGAGATACCGATCGTGTCTGCGCGCGAGAGAGAACGAGTGACAGTGTGTGTGAGAGACCGAGTGTGAGCATTAGTAAATTGCATTAGTGAATTTGTATACATACTACATAGTAATATATAATTACTATATAAGAGGCATGAAAGTTCGATTAATGGACTCCAATAATCAGTAGGCCTACTACAAACGTCTTGTTTTGAACTATTTTAATAAATAGAAATAATTCAAGCAAACTTTCATATAGAGGATTAAATAGATTAAATGTATGCAGTACGATTTCACAACTAAACACTGACACTACCACAACATTTTACATTTCTTAAGTGTCAAATAACAATGAATCTGAATTTCATCCATTAATCGAACTTCCATAGTGCATAGTTCTGCCTTGACATGTTCTCATTTGGTTACATTCTGTTATGGAATATTTGTTTTTTTATTGATTATATATTTTGCGCGTTTTATTCACATCCATTATGCAGGTACAAAGCAAGTTTATATTTTGCTTCCTAAAATATATTTACACAATGTAAATGTAAAATAGTGCCCTGTTGAAGTTTTGCTACATTTTATTTATTGTTTTCTTTATTTTTCTTTATTCTTTAAGGAGATGCACTGAATTTTGGTGAATAAGAGGATTTTATTTTGATGCACATATTTGTACATTAGCAGTAATGTAGCAAAATACGGATGTGAAAGCAGTTATAATTAGCCTATGTGACAATAAAATTTGTTTTGGTTAAAATCAACAAATAATCGTGATAATTAATCGTGATCTCAATATTGATCAAAATAATCGTGATTATCATTTTGGCCCAAATCGTGCAGCCCTATCTGATATATATCCAAAATGAATCCATATTGAATCGAATCGCAAGATAATGAATCGAAATAGAATCAAATCATGAAAACCCAGCCCTAATAAAAACCCAGTTTGTCTCAAACTGATCCCTAGGGCTACATTTGGTGCAGTAACGAGCGGCTGCGTTATTTTGGACTCAAAGCCTTACTAATTCATAGGCTATCTAATAGTCAAGTCAAGTCAAGTCACCTTTATTTATATAGCGCTTTTCACAATAAAGATTGTATCAAAGCAGCTTCACAGTGATAACATGAAAATAATACAACAAAGTTTGTTTCTAAAAGAAAATTGGGTCAACATCCACCTTAAGTAAGGCAGATCAATAATATTATTGAATATTAAATGTCCCCAACTAAGCAAGCCAAAAGCCAAGGCAACAGTGGCAAGGAACCAAAACTCCATCAGGAGACAGAATGGAGAAAAAAACCTTGGGAGAAACCAGACTCAGTCGGAGGGCCAGTTCTCCTCTGGCCAACGAAGGAACAGTGCATGATTCGGGCAGCATTACAAGTCATTTTGGAAGTCCAAGTAATCACGCCGGTATTGAGACGAGTTGTTGAGGATCAGTGCCGTCCACCATAGAGGGTCGATATCGCCGGCGTTGAGTCGTCTCTTCACAATAGCGGTGTCGGGAGTACAATTGCTTTAAAGGAGCATTTCACCCATTTCAACTTTAATCTTTATTGAAAGTGGGTCATATATGTAGTCGAAATGTAAGAGAAATTTTGAATTTGGTGCCCTCTTGACCGAGAAAAGACAGAAAATAACTTTAGGCCGCATTTGTATGTAAGACAACAACTCCCACAATGCACCACATTGCACAGCTCCGGAGTCACTCCCACTAATCCAGAACAGCGCAAACATCAGAGAAATCACTCTTCTGTAAGGAACCACAGCTTTTGGAAATATTAATAATCAATAATAACTTATTATTATTAATATTTGGGTCAGTTAATTGGATTAACTTGATGTGGCTGAATTAACATTACAATCAATTAATCAGTTCGTTCAACGAACTCCTTTGATTATTAATTTATTCTAAGAAAAGGGTATCTTCCATGGCCACAGAAGAATAATTATTTCTTAGCATGTACAGCACTTTGAGCAAGTAGCAAAAACCGCGATCGTAAAAGTGACTTTGCATTGCAAACAAAACAGAACCAAATACATACTATGAACAAGTTTTATTAACTAAAAATAGATATTTATATGAATATAAATAAACAAAACAACATACACACATGAATACATAAATAGGTGAGTGGTAGAACGAAACCGAAACCGGAACTATTGAGAAGTTCCATGTAACTATATGAGAAGAACATCAGCATTTCATTTTCAAAGCATCAAATCAAAAGTATACTTGCATGCCTGGGTAGCGTACACTATTATCAAAGTTGTTGAAAACTGAAGTTGTTGAGGATTCTGCGAGTGTCAGATTTTGAAGTCTCAATCATTTTCTTCTTTGTTGGATGAAGAAGATATGATGAACTTGCATGGTGGGTTAGAGCCCTTTTTACAAACTCCCGAGATTGTCCTTGGTTCTTTGTGAGAGAGTGTCCTCTCTCTTCCATGAGGCCGGGTCTGGTTGGGACCCACACCTGCTGGGAGGCCTCTGGGCCCCATGGAGGGGGGAGGGGTTTCCCCCGGATCACCCGAGATAGTGTTTGCAAGGATGAAAAACTATCAAGAAACTGGGCAGGGCTGGTGTGAATGCAATTTATAATCTGAGAAAAGTGTCCCACCTTTCATTGGCTTGACCAATAAGAAGGGTGGAAGTTCGAGGCGGGAATTTGGTTTATTGCTCTTTGTTCTCATTGCCTTTGCACCCTGGATGGGTGGAAGCCGATGAAGAAACTAGGAAATATTCTTGTAATACTAATATGTTGTTGTTATCGACATATCATGTACACAGTTATTTCGATCTTCAAAATACCAAGTTATAGAGACCAAATATGCCACACATATGATTTCGGTCAACCATAGTATGCAAAGTCTGAAACATTAACCCATTAGAGTTTGCAAGAAAACATTGACCAACAACATAAAGGAGAATCATGAGATGGAACATTAGATACATGTTAATACATTTATCACATGGTTATATATATATAGAATATATAGGTTTAAAATGGTTAATTTCTCCTTCATAGCAAGAATTAAGTGAGAGTCAGCACTCTCTGAACATTCCTTTGGAGGTCATAAAAGTCTCCTTATCAAGAATCATTTTCTTTGGGACATTCCAATGGGTGTAGAATTAACTGTAACTGGACACCACTTGGGGTGTATGGGGGGGGGGGGTTGCTTGTGTGTGTGTGGGGGGGGGGGGGGGGGGGGGCTTTCCAACTGTGCGGTTGGAGCTGCCCACCTGGAAGACTCCAGAATCTCTACACTTCCGTCTACAAGGCTAGCTGCCACCAGAGTTTGAAATTCATTTCACACAAAATTTCTAGTTAGTTGGCAAACTCATTAGTGAATTACGCCTCGTTTGTATTTCTTTCTATTTGGTGAATTATTGCATCATACCAGGATGTTCAGTCAGATGCGACACTAGGATGGTTCACATCACAACACAAACGTCTGTGTGCTCGTCTGATTCAGAGATTTCGTCCAGGAGAAATTGCCATGGTTGAAATTCTCTGTAGCAGACGGACTCTATCTGTGTCTGTAGCGCACAGCGAGAGCACAGACACCAGCAGTCCACCTCAGCTCGAGCCAGTCCGGGCTCCTCGTCCGCGACAGGCGGGTCTTCTGACTCGGCTGCAGAAGCCGCAGCAGCCGCCTCCTGTTCCTCCATCAGCCTCAGCTGCTCTTCACTACAGGGATAGGCAACTTCGGTCCTGGAGGGCCCATCCCTGCATATTGCGGCTCGTAAAGATAGCCACGAACTGAAATAAAAAACAGATATAATACAGATGAGCAAATGATAAAGCTTGGGTTGCTGAATTTTCGATCCCTTACTTCAAAATCTCTCATAGTTAATTATATGATTTCAGATTATAATCTTGATATGCTGTGTTTGACAGAAACCTGGCTAAAACCAAACGATTACATTATTTCAAATGAGTCAACCCGACAAGATTACAGTTATAAACATGAACCTCGTCTGAAAGGCAAAGGGGGAGGTGTTGCTGTAATTTATAGTAATATTTTCAAAACCACTAAGAAATCTAGCTTTAAATATACTTCTTTTGAAGTATTGGTGCTTAATGTAAAAAATATATAGTGTAAACGATAAATCACATTTGAGAATTATGCTGGCTACTGTATACAGGCAACCAGGGCACCATAAATATTTTATCAAAGAATTTGCGGACTTTCTATCAGAATTAGCATTGGCTGCAGATAAAGTACTAATTGTTGGTGATTTTAATATACATGTAGATAATGAAAAAGATGCATTGGGATTGGCATTTAAAGGCATTGTAAACTCAATTGGAGTTAGACAACACGTGTCAGGACCTACTCATTGTCGTAATCATACACTAGATCTAATATTGTCACATGGAATAGATGTTGATGCCGTTGAAATTCTACAGCAGAGCGATGACATATCAGATCATTATCTAGTCTCATGTAAATTACATTTAGCCAAGGCTGCAAAGCCGACTCCGTGTTATAAATACGTTAGACCTATAACTTCTGCCACTAAAGATTGCTTTATCAATAATCTTCCTAATCAGTTTCATCATCTCAGCATCCCGGATAGCTTGGAAGAACTTGATATTGCAACAGAAACGTTTAACTCTCTCTTTTCCAGCACTTTAGACGCAGTTGCTCCGTGGCGCTTAAAGAAGATTAAAGAAAATAGTCCAACGCCGTGGTACAGCGAGCACACTCAGGCCCTTAAGAGAGCAGCCAGAAAAATGGAGCGCAACTGGAACAAAACTAAACTAGAGGTATTTCGGATTTCGTGGAAAGAGAGCTCGATTGCTTACAGAGAGGCTTTAAAAGCTGCTAGATCTGCTTATTTTTCAAACCTATTAGAAGAAAATAAACATAATCCAAGGTATTTATTTGAAACAGTGGCTAAACTAACGAAAAAGAAAGCTTCAAGCTCAGAAGTGTCCAAGCAACACAGCAGTGATGACTTTATGAACTTCTTCACTTATAAGATTGATAATATCAGTGACAAAATTATAACTATGCAACCGTCTACCACAGTATCGCATCAGGAAGTGCATTGTAGTCTCCCTGAGGAAAAAATTGATTAATTTGTTGCTACAGGAGAGAAAGAATTCTGCAAACTCATTAATTCATCTAAATCGACAACTTGTATGTTAGATCCTATACCGACTAAGCTACTGAAAGAGATGTTTCCAGAGGTCATATATCCTCTTCTTATTATCATTAATTCATCTTTGTCTCTAAGATACGTACCAAAAACCTTTAAACTGGCTATGATAAAACCGCTTGTTAAAAACCACAACTTGATCCTACAGAATTAGTCAATTACAGGCCGATCTCGAATCTGCCTTTTCTGTCAAAGATATTAGAAAAAGCAGTATCTTCACAACTATGTTCCTTTCTAGAAAGAAATTATATCTGGGAGGATTTTCAATCCGGATTTAGACCGTACCATAGTACTGAGACTGCTCTCATTAGAATCACAAATGATTTGCTCTTATCATCCGATCGTGGTTGTATCTCTCTATTAGTGTTACTCGATCTTAGTGCTGCATTTGACACCATTGACCACACCATACTTTTAAATAGACTAGAAAACTATGTTGGCATTAGTGGAATTGCATTAGCATGGTTTAAATCATACTTAACTGACCGTTTTCAGTTTGTAGCAGTAAATGAAGAGATGTCTTATCGATCACAAGATCAGTATGGCGTACCACAAGGCTCAGTACTAGGACCGTTGCTGTTCACTCTGTACATGCTACCATTAGAAGATATCATTAGGAAACATGGAGTTAGCTTTCACTGTTATGCCGATGATACTCAGCTGTATATTTCTTCAAAACCCAACGAAACTTACCAATTCACAAAGTTAACGGAATGCATAGCTGATTTAAAAAAATTGGATGACTAGTAATTTCCTACTACTAAATTCTGAAAAGTCAGAGATTCTAATTATTGGACAAAAAACTTCCACACGTAATAACCTAGAATACTGTCTAACACTTGATCGCTGCTCTGTCAAGTCTTCGTCGTCGGTTAGGAACCTGGGTGTGCTCTTTGATACCAACCTTTCTTTTGAAAGCCACGTGTCTAGTATCTGTAAAACTGCATTTTTCCATCTTAAAAATATATCTAAAATACGCCATCTGCTCTCATTGGGAAATGCGGAACAATTAGTTCATGCGTTCATGACCTCAAGGGTAGACTATTGTAATGCTCTACTGGGTGGTTGCACTGCACGCTTAATAAATAAACTACAGCTAGTTCAAAACGCCGCAGCTCGAGTTCTTACCAGAACCAGGAAATATGACCATATTAGCCCGGTTCTGTCAACACTGCATTGGCTCCCTATTAAACATCGTATAAATTTTAAAATATTGTTATATATTACTTACAAAGCACTAAATGGTTTAGCTCCGCAGTACTTGAGCGAGCTCTTAACGTATTATAGTCCTTAACGTCTATTGCGATCTCAAAATTCCGGCCAGTTGATAATACCTAGAATATCTAAATCGACTGCAGGCGGTAGATCCTTTTCCTATTTAGCACCAAAACTTTGGAACAGTCTTCCTACCATTGTCCGGGAAGCAGACACACTCTGTCAGTTCAAAGCTAGACTAAAAACACATCTCTTTGACCTAGCATACACATAATACATTATAGACTTCTATAGTTCAATGTTAGGCTGCATAGATTAGGTCAGCCGGAACTGGGAACACTTCCCTTAAATCTTGATGTACTCGCTACATCATAAGAAGAATGGCATCTACGCTAATATTAGTGTCTTTGTTTATCCCAAGGTTTTCCCGCAGCCTGCCAGATCTAGGCCGTATCCAGATCTGACGAAGGAGATCCGCCTGGACCCGATGACAATGCAGTGCTGAAGTATCCACTATCCTCTCCCTATGGAGGATCCCTTTCCCACTCTGCAGATAAAGCGTTGTGAATTTCGGCTCGCGTACCCCGAAGTGATAAAATAAAACAAAATTCTGTATCAAAATTTATAGGCAAGACAAGTAGTTTGTTTAGCCTGGGTTGTATGGAATTACAAACCTGCGCACATATTTTCAAAAGCACATAAATAGAATCCATTCTGAATGAGCATGTAACGTCAGCGTTAATCACAGCTTCACGTTTAAAGTCTGATCATTTCGACGTAGGTGAATCAATCAAAGTTAACTTTAGCTGGAAATAACATTATTCAAGAACCGCTATAACGCCAAAACACTTAAATTATATGTTTATCTCTGTAAAGCTGCTTTGAAACAATCCATTGTTAAAAGCGCTATAGCTATAAATGAAGATGACTTGACTTGACTTGACGAACATCAGACGAGCAGCAGATTTTCAAAATCCTCTTTTTCCATATCATGTTTAGTTTCTTCCATTGTCGTTACTTCCTCTCTCCACACCGCTTGTTAGCTTAGCTTCCAAACAAGATGGCGGATATTGATTCAGTATTCAGTATCTGCAAGTGAAGTCCCACCCACTGATATGTAATAGGTCTGTAGCCACTGGATAAATTATGAGCTAGTGTTTGTAGTCTCAACCCTTATACAAAGAAATGGGACTTCCTGCTTTTTATGACGCAAATTGACGATTTTCACGTCATAAAAAGCAGGAAGTGGAACACTTAAATCATTATTTCTCCCATCTCAGGGGAAAATAAGGGAATAAACCATGACCATTCAAAAATATGACTGGGTTTCTAAAGATACAAAGCTTAATGCAAATGGGTGAAGTGTCCCTTTAATATAAGTGGGACCTAAAGCTGACTGGTGACTCTGTATTTACAATAGCTCAGCTATTTAAAGGAATGACAACATTACACAACTTAAACAGTGATGATTGGCAAGTTGGCCTAAGGGCACAGTGATGATTGCTTAAATGTCTTGTGTCTTTTTTTCCAAAGTACAAACTGAAATGTGGCGCACATATATAGGCTGGTAAAAGCAGCCTATATACGTGTGTCACATTTCAGTTTGTACTTTGTATTTTCTGTTTGTAATTTTGATCAGTTTCTGTGTTAATTTGTTGTTTCCCCCCAATTCTTTTGTTTCTATGGTTACTGTCATTATGAGTTCATTTGTCCCAGCTGTGTCTGATTAATTATCTTGTTTATGTTTGCTATTTAAGATGCATACTTACTTTTAGTCTCTGTCTGGTTTTCGTTGTGTTAATGTGTGTTTTCCCTACCTGTCAGCTTGTTCCAGAGAGTTATTATTTAAGTTTGCATCTTAGATCGGAGTCTTGTCTGTTCCTGAGATAACCACAGTGTGACAATATGCAGGACTTGCAAAATTTGTAGCCCAACATCCCGTGGCTATTGTGTACTCCAGTCAGGCTACCAATTTTGCAAGGTAAAAGATAAAAGCCCAAAGTAGCCAGATGTTCCGGGGCTCAAAAATGTACCACAAAATTTAATTGCGGGTAGGTTGCGGTATGAGAGATGAATCATTAATGGGCTGATTTTAACCCTCTGGGGTCTAAGGTGTTTTTGGGGTCCTTGAGATATTTGACATGCCCAGACATTTGTGCTTTTTTTCAGTTGCTTATAAACATATTAATGGCCCAGGTGAAATTATACTCTATTTAGCACAAACAGGGCTACCATAATATGTGAGCTACATGTATGTGCATGTTTGCATTTGAGAGAATATTGTTTATCCATGGTTATTGAAAAAACTAAAAATTAAAGTTTCTGAAATAAGGCCACAAAACACATACTAAATATCTGTCCACAAGACTTTTGACTAATGGATGTTGTCGCCTAGATATTTTGCTTCAAACTTATCTGAAAATCATCCTACCTAATCATTCACATAAAACAATAGATTGTTTTAAATTGTGAAAAAAAATTTTTTGTTTGGCGGCCCAACCCCTTGTCATGAATAATTAGGTGGTTCACACCTGAGAAGACAAAGACCCGCATAATGAGCCTTTCATTCAGGTGTGTCACACAAGAAAGAATGCAAGGACTATATATATATAAATATTAGGGCTGTCAGTTAAACGCGTTATTAACGGCGTTAACGCAAACCCATTTTAACGGCGTCATTTTTTTTATCGCGCGATTAACGGTCTTTTTGGCCTAGCAAACTTTGTAGTTTTTTTTCACATGCTGTTACTACAGGATGCGGCGCTGCGCTATGAAACCCATTCATTTCAATTTGCGCCGCGCGAGGATGTTTTGTTGCTTCATCGACCAAAGCGCAAGCGGATCTAGCTATAGACCGGAAACAAAACAACAGGCGCGCCGCACACACTTGTTTGGGCTTGCGAGCCGGCCAAATAGTTGGTTAACGTTACGCTTTGAGTGGATGACGAGCGCGAGACGCCGAAATGGATGCCAATAAGATTCTGAATGGAAAGTTTACTTTTAAAAAGTTGCCAAATGGTTCCATTGACAAGACCAAAGTGATCTGTGTGTTTTGTCGTTGTGAACTGAGCTATCATCATCGCAGCACGTCCAGTCTGAAATACCGCTTGATGATGGACAAGCACACACACACACACACACACACACACACAGTTGATGCGAATTCTCCGCCCCCTCGTCAATATCAGGACCTCGTCAGTATTTCTTTCACCCTTTTATTAATGGACAGTGCATTGAGAGATTATTTGCTCCAAGTGAGAATGTTAGTGTGAAATTGAACACAGTATGTCAATGTTGTTTTCAATAAAAAACATTTGCACAAAGCAAGCCGATCCACTTTTCCATGTTGATAAGAGCATTAAAATGAGAAAAAATAATGGGACAAAAAGAAAATCAAGAGACATTTTGAATAGATAAAAATAATTGCGATTAATCACGAGTTAACTATGACATTAATGCGATTAATCGCGATTAAATATTTTAATCGTTTGACAGCCCTAATATATATATATATATATATATACATACATACATACATACACACACACACACACACACACACACATATATATATACCGAAGGGGTCTGAATACGGACCTGCGAGGGGAATTGGCTTGTCGCGACGATGGGAGGACCCTCAGAAAACTTATTGAGCTCGCCATTCGCCTCGCCAATCTCATCCGCTCTCAACGCACACCTTTCACGCCCAGTCTCTTCACCAATCCACCAGCCAGCAGGGAATTCGAGCCCATGCAGGTCGGCTTCACACGTTTCACCACGGAGGAACGTGAGAGAAGGAGGCGGAATAAATTGTGCCTGTACTGTGCTCAAGCCGGTTATCAGAGAGCTTCTTTTCCCGTGAGACCCAGATCCAGAGATCCTTCTGCGGTGAGTTCTTTGATTAATTCTCCCAGCTCTCTCAGTCTTGAAGTTTCCTTTAGTTTTAATGGAAGTATTTGCGAAACAAGGGCTTTAATTGACTCTGGAGCCGCTGGGAATTTTGTCGATTTGGAGTTTGCCTTGTCTAATCATCTCTCTCTCATCCCTTGTGAGTCCCATGTGGCAGTGGCAGCCCTGGATGGACGCCCCCTGGGGACAGGGGAGGTACAATACATCACGCAGCCTCTTACTCTCAACTTCGGGTCTCGTCACACGGAGAGAATTCAGTTGTACACGATCAGCTCACCTCTTCACCCAGTAATTTTGGGATTGCCTTGGCTGGAGAGACACAACCCTCAAATTTCCTGGGCCGAGAGGAGAATTACTCAATAGTCTCCTTTTTGTCAGGTCCACTGCTTGCCTGCTCTCCATGGTCCTGAATCGAGCCACAGTTCCTCCGAGAAGTTGAACCTGCAAGGAGTCCCCGCAGTCTACCATGATCTTGCTCTGGCGTTCAGCGAGAGAGAAGCTTCACTTCTACCCCCGCACCGGGCCAGCGACTGCGGTATTGAACTTCTACCCGGAGCCGTTCCCCCGCACGGCCGAGTGTATCCACTTTCGCAAACGGAAACTGAGGCCATGAAATTGTATATCGAGGAACAGCTTGCTAAGGATTTCATCGCCACTTCCACATCTCCCGCATCCGCTTGGTTTTTCTTCGTTAAGAAGGATGGGAGTCTTCGGCCCTGCATCGATTTCCGAGGTCTCAATGAGGTAACCATAAAGTATCGTTATCCCCTGCCTTTAGTCCCTGCAGCCCTGGAGATGCTTCGCTCAGCCCGTTACTTCACCAAGCTGGATTTGAGGAACGCTTACAACCTCATTCGCATACGGAGGGGTGATGAGTGGAAGACGGCCTTTTTTATGACCACAGGCCACTATGAGTATCGGGTAATGCCGTTCGGGCTGTCCAATAGTCCTTCTGTGTTCCAGTCGCTCGTTCATGAGATTTTTCGTGACATGCTGAATCAGAAGGTTATTGTTTATATTGACGACATCTTGGTTTTTTCAGAGACCCTCGAAGCACACGTCCAGGATGTGCGTGCAGTCCTCAAATGCTTAATTGAGAGCCAGTTATACGCCAAGACTCAGAAGTGCAAGTTTCATCAGACCCGGATCGCCTTCCTAGGATATATCATCAGCGCCGAGGGGGTTCTCATGGATGACAGCAAGGTCAAAGCTGTGGTGGACTGGCCTCAAACTTTTTCTGTGAAAGAATTACAGCTATTTCTGGACTTTGCCCATTTTTATCGTAGGTTTATACGTAACTTCAGTCTCATTGTGGCCCCTCTCACATCTCTTCTCCGGGGGGAGGGGGGGTGGCGCTTCCGGTGGTCTTCCGAATGCACTTCAGCGTTTACCCGGCTGAAAGAGAGGTTCACGTCCGCACCCATTCTCCATCATCCTAACCTGGAGAGGGAGTTCATCGTGGAGGTTGACGCTTCAAGCACTGGAGTGGGTGCGATCCTGTTTCAACGCCACGGTAACCCCACTAAAATGTTTCCCTGTGCCTTCTCCCACAAGCTAAATTCGGTGGAACGCAATTATGATGTGGGCGACTGGGAGCTTCTGGCCATGAAAGCAGCCTTGGAGGAGTGGAGGCACTGGCTGGAGGGTACACGTCAGCCTTTCACCGTCCTCACTGACCACAGAAATCTTGAATATATCAGGTCTGCCAAGCGTTTGAATGCTCGTCAGGCTCGCTGGTCACTGTTCTTCTCCGGCTTCAATTTCAAGATCACGTACAGACCTGGGTCCAAGTACGGGAAGGCTGATGCTCTGTCTCGCCAGTTCGAGGATTTCAACGAGATCTCCAAGCCAGTACCCATCCTTCCTTCCACTTTAATCGTGGCTCCTGTGCAGTGGGATATCATCTCAGAGGTTACTGAGGCACAACAAACTCTTCCGGTACCGCCCGAATGTCCAGAGAATCGCCTTTTTGTAGCCCTCGAACTCCGTGATCGGGTGCTTCAATGGGTTCACTGCACACTCAGCGCTGGACATCTAGGTATCTCTGCTACAGTACAGCTAGTTTCCAACCTCTTCTGGTGGTCCATACTCCGGGCTGATGTTATCAAGTTCATTCACCAATGTTCCATCTGTAACACTGTCAAATCTTGCCGGTCTCTTACAGCCACTTCCAGTGCCTCAACGCCCATGGTCCCACATCGCCATGGATTTTGTAACTGATTTGCCTCCATCTCATGGATTTTCCACAGTTCTGTCAGTCGTGGATCGCTTCTCTAAATCTTGTCGTTTTATTCCCCCTGATGGGTCTACCCATAGCCATGCAGACTGCGGAGGTACTTCTCAACCACGTCTTTCGTGTCTTTGGTCTCCCGGAGGACATCGTCTCCGATCGTGGCCCGCAGTTCACTTCCCACATTTGGAGAGAACCTTGCTCCCAACTCAACATCAACGTCAGTCTCACCTCAGGATACCACCCACAGGCTAACGGTCAGGTTGAACGGTTGAACCAGGACCTCATTCGCTTCCTGCGGATGCATTGTCACGAGAACCAACAGGACTGGAGCCGCTTCCTGGTCTGGGCAGAGTACGGCCAAAATTCCCTGGAAAAGCCTGCCACTGGTCTAACACCCTTCCAGTGTGTTTTAGGTTTTCAACCTCCCCTCTTCCCATGGGCAGGAGAACCGCCAGACCTCCCTGTTGTGGATGCGTGGCTGCAACGCAGCGAGGCCACTTGGAATGCTGCTCATGTCCATCTGCGACGTGCCATCCATCACTATCAGCTGCATGCGGATCGAAGGAGGCGTGAGGGTTCCCGGTATTGGCCTGGCCAGTGGGTGTGGCTGTCCACCCGTGATCTTCGTTTGAGGCTCCCAAGCAAGAAACTATCCCCTCGCTTCATCGGGCCCTTCAAGATTCTTCGGCAGATCACTCCGGTCTCGTTTCGGCTGGCACTCCCAGCACATTATAGAATCTCACCCACCTTTCATATGTCTCTTTTCAGACCCCCTGGTGCTCCCAGGAAAAAGAAGGCCCAGGAGGAGGTCGGTCCCGTGCAGGCTCCCCCCATTGAGGTCGGAGGCGAGGAGGCGTACCGGAGGTTTCTTTGATGTTTCATGTCAGTGATTCCTTGTTTCATAACCTTTTTCAATAAAGTGCTGCAGATGGATCCGACTGCCTCAGCCCCGTCATTACAGTTGGAAACATCTTGATAAGAAAATTGTCTTTTTCCATAAATGTCTTATAAAGTATTATTTTTTTACGTATTATAAGTAGGCCAATACATTTTATCATACATATTTCAAAGTTAAGGATTCATTATTTTGATATAGCTTGGATTGGAACAAACACTATAACAGTTGATTAGTTTATTTTTGACTAAACATACTATATATTTAACATACGAGCAGAAACTGTCTAACAAAAGCTTATTTGATGTCTATTTTAGAGTAAAAACTTTTTAATCTATCCAAAACTAGTCAACGAAATGTTGTCATTACAGACACTATTCTATATCGCGATTAGAACAAATCTCAGTAGGCTATAGCAATATAGTTTGGATGTGTTCATGTAAAAATAATGTTTACTAATGTAGGAGCGAGAGTGAATGAAAGCACAGATGCGATGTACAGCTGTAGTAAACAACATCGCGCGCGTCTGTGCCATTCATTCATTCATTCACACACAGACGCACAATTCATATTTAAACCGTCTTTGTGCAGTTTACAGACACTATTCAATAACACGATTTGAACAAAGCACTTAAAGGGTTAGTTCACCCAAAAATGTTAAGTCATTAATTACTCACCCCCATGCTGTACCAACCCCGTAAGGCCTTCGTTCGTCTTCGGAACACAAATGAAGATATTTATGATTAAATCTGAGAGGTGCATGACTGCTACATAGGCTCCCTAAGGGAATGAAACTTGACGGCCCAGAAAGTCATTAAAGAAAATGTTTAAATATTCCATGTCGCAACAGTGGCTCAACTATAAGTTTATCAAGAGACGAGAATACTTTTTGTGCGAAAAAACAAACAAAAATAACGACTTTATTCGACTATTCCTTTTCTTCCTTGTAGGCCTGAAACGAGACTTCAAGAGATTTCCACGACGCGCACGCGCGAAAACTTAACTGAAGTAGTTGAAGGAGATCGCAATTCTCGCGCATGCGTCGTGGAAATCTCTTGCACTTGAGTTTGTGCTGATGTGGTACTCACGGACCATCCCTGTGACTGCCTCTCCTGTAAGATTTCCTCAAAGGCCATGTCCAGGCTGCTACATGCTTCAAGATGTGGTGCCTTGCTCACTGGCTCTGCTGCAGCCTCATTCTCCTCTGGCACTGCACTGACAGCCCTCCTCCCCTCTGTATTTGCCACCTCCTGGATAAGGTGTTCCTTTGCATGCAACAGGTTGGCTGACTTTGTGAAAAAGCTAGAAACAGATAAAAGTAACACACAATTCAAAACAAGAAGACAAGAAGAGACACCACATAGCACAGCACTTCAGTTAGGCAACTGCCAACACATGTACTCAATTAATAAACAATAAAATAATCTAACCTTAGAAGTTGAACTAAATTACCCAAAACTAAATAAAAAAGCTTAATACTGGTGTCTGGTGATGACTTGACTTTAAATAAACGTGTACAAAAGTTGCATTTTAATTTTACTATATTGCCCATCTTTGTATCTGGGATCAAGAAGAGTAGCGATGTAGAAGAGTGGCTCAGTTTCAACATCAGCAAAGCGCTTCTCCACTGCCTCCAGCAGAGTCCTCTTCATTGTTTTTATTCCCTGGTCATCATCATCCTCCCGAGACAGAACACGTCTGAGGACTAATGAGTGAATGAATGACTTAATGAATGCATGAGATTGTAGTTTGTTTCAAACATCATCAATATGCTACAGTATAAAGTAATAAATAAAAATACAAATGACCTGTTATGGCAGGGATCACATCAGCTGCAGTTGCAGTCTCCCTGCTCACATCCCTTGTCAGCTCTTCAAAGGTGGATAACACATCAGCAGTCTTATTCATCAGCTCGCACTGGTGAGCTGTCAGTGTTGCTGGTAGAGTGCGCTCAGCTGCAAAGACACTAAGAGCACGTTTTTGTTGCAGCAGGCTCTGCAGCATGTAGAGGCTGCTGTTTCATCGTGTCTGCACATTAGAGAAGATATTCACTTTATTTTTGTGCAAATTAGCTGCAGAGCACATAATGTATTAGTGGCTTACTAAATCAAGTGTATGGGAAATAATAACAAAATAGAAATAGTAATACATTAAAGAATGTTACGAGAGGAATCTCACCTGTACATCTTGCTGTAGGCGCTTGATATCCATATTTAAGTCCATCTGTATGTCTTCTAGTCAAGAGTAGGACAACGGGGAGTGTTTAAAATGGCCTACAATCTTCCTTGCGTTGGCCAGGGTCTCTGTCACGCTGTGCTTTTACAGCAGGCCCTCATGCACACAGAGTTGAAAGGAATGGGCAACACATCCCACATTCGGCACCCCCATATCCCTCATAGCTTTCTTCATATTTGCCGCGTTGTCACGCAAAATTACGTGGACCCGTTGCTTGTCAATTCCCCAGTTGTTTAGCATATTTTCCATCGATTGCTGGATGCGCTCTGCGGTGTGCGATCCGCGAAATTCCTGGACATGTAGGGTCGCACGGCGTAAAACAAAACTCGAGTCAATCCATTGTGCGGTAAAGCTTAGTAGAGCCATGGGAGCTACGGACGAACTCCAGATGTCTGTGGTGAACGAAACATGGGGTGCATCTGATAACAGGACAAGTAGTTTGTCAGAAATCTTCTTATAAATCGCTGGCAGAGCTTTCTCTGTGAAATAGTGGCGAGACGGCATTTCAAATCGAGGTTCTACGTGCTCCATAAGCATAAGAAATCCAGGGTTCTCTACAAAGGAGAATGGCAGGTCACTCATAGCTATCATTTGTGCTATCTTGGCCGTCATGTCCTGAGCCTTCGCGCAGTCACGCGGCATTTTTTCTCTCCTCTGCAAACTCTCCTGCAGCGTGAGCTGAGTCGTCTTCGGCTGGGTTGCCTGGGAAAACTCACTGTATTGAATAGGGTGTTTATTTTTGAGGTGCTGTATCAGGTTTGTCGTGTTAAATGTCGCCTTTTCCTTCCCACCTCTTGAAATTCCAACTTTACAAATCTCACAGTTTGCTAAGGCAATGTTGTTGTCATCAACTTTATAGTACCTCCAGACCGCAGACATATTCGCGCTTTCCGTTTCAAGCTGCTTCCGTGTTCTACTTTGCCAATAGCGTCACTGCAACAAAGTGATGTCATGCCGTACGCGTTGCTGTTTCTGTGTGGAGTGAAAGGGGTCTAACTCTGTGCCACCGCAATGACCGCATAACTATAGATGTGTGTTAAAAAATAATGAGAATACATATACATATATATCCGAGTCCTGATCAGGAGGTAACGTCCGATTCCGATCGAGTCTGAAACCACGTGATCGGGCCCGATTTCCGATCACGTGATCGGATCGGGACATCCCTAATTTTGAGTCTCGTTTGCACTTACAAGAAAAAAAGTGAGCTGGTATCGCCGGCGATACCGCCGACCCCAGAGGGAAGCTGGCGTAAAACCTGAGCAAAGACACGAGGCATACAATTGGAGCCTTGGTCAGTCTGGACAACCTTTGGTATTCCAAATATTGAAAAAAATTGCAAAAGAGCCCTTACAATGGACCTAGTAGTAATAGAGCGTAGTGGGTAGGCAGCAGGATAACAAGTTACCTGACACATTACGGTCAGCAGATACCTAGACCCACTTTTAGCACAAACTAATGGCCCTACACAGTCTAACTGTAGATGTTCAAAAGGACCAGCCACAACAGGTATTGGATGCAAAGGTGCAGGCTTTATAACCTGATTTGGCCTTCCCGTCATCTGGTATGTGTGACAGATTTTAATTTAGGCCGCAACATCTTTCTTTAATTTAGGCCAATAGAAATGACGCATAGTGCGATCATGTTTTTCTCACCCCCAAATACCCCAACATGTCGTGAGCAGTCTTCATCACCAGCTGTCGAATGGTGGTAGGCACAACAACCTGAAACCATGGTTCCCCCAGTGCATCCTTAGTTGAGGGTGTCCACTTTCTCACCAGCAAACCATCTAGAACAAAATAACCATAACCCACACTCTCAAAACTCTCAGCAGCAACAGCTCGGTCAAACAATGAAGACAAAGATTGATCTGCATGCTGTTCCTTAAACCTATTTTTTCTGCAGTAACCTTTACTTCCAGGGCCTCCACCTCAGCTCGACTAGCATCGCGAGTCACAGCACAAGCCGCAAACACCTCAGGTAACTCTTTACAACAGTCATCAGATTCATTCCTCAACTGAGGAGAATCAGTCACCACAGGAATAGTATTACTGTGCCAAACACGCCCGCCAGCCCAGACTGATCTCATAAAATTGCGTGTGTATGACACGCCAATTCGTATTTCCATTTTTGGCGTGCTATTAACACGCACAATCGCTTTTCAGCGTGTTTATGAACGCAGTTGACTTAACGTTATTACTGTATATATAAATATATGACCTACCTCCACCCCGTCCCTAAACCTACCCGTCACTGGGGTTAATAGCATTTATGAGTCTTCCCCTACCATCCTAGGAAAAAAAATATCGCTCCCCAGATATAGATCTACATTTTGCTTCGTTTCGCTCGGAAATTTAATGGCGTGTACATATACGCGGAATCACTTGGACATTAATGGCGTAGACACACACGCATACACGCGGATATCTCAAAATGCGTATAGATAACACGCAACTTGACTTGAAAGTGGCGTGTCTGTTTACGCAAAAGTCATGATGTCATGTTGGCCAGCCAGATTATTCCCTAATATAACAGACACACCATCAACAGGGAGGGCAGGGCGTACCCCCAACTCAACCTCCCCCTCTACCAACAAAGAGATAAGCACAACCCTATGTAAAGGGACTTCTAAAGTATTAAGATCAATACCTCTCACCATAAGAGATCTCCTAGACCTTGAGGAAAAAGAAAACGGGAAAACAGACTCCAAAATAAAGGATTCTGATGCTCCCGTATCAGGCAAGATTTTTACAGGAAACTTCTCCTCATTTCCAATCAGTGAAACAAATCCATCTGAAATAAATGACAAATAATTAGGCTTCAGTTTGTTAGGAAGTACAACATCTGAATTACCGGCGAAACAGCCAAAGCAGCAGGTTTCACAAACGAAAAACGAGCTTTGTTCTTTGACTTACCACAAAGGACAGTTCCCTTTCCAATGACCTTTTCCTTGGCAATAACAGCAAACAGGGGCGGACTGGCCATCTGGTGAACCGGGACTCTTCCCGGTGGGCCGCTGGCCAAAGTGGGCCGGCCCGGTACACAAATATATAAAAAATATATATATAAAAAAATACGGAAATCATAATATTACATTTATTTTCTATGCAAATGGATGAGGGAATCGATCGCGCGGGCACGGCCGACAAGGAGTGTGTTTCGTGAGCAGAGTTGGGCAGTAATGCATTACTAGTAACGCGTTACTGTAACGCAGTTACTTTTGACAGTAACTCATACTGTAACGCATTACTTTTCAAATAATTTAACTCCGTTACCGTAACCATACGTTTGTCCGTTACTTTTTTAAATTAATTAATTTTGGCTGAAGTGTAGCCTTACCCGTTTACAGCAGCGAGGCATTGTTGGTGGTAGATTTGCCACCCGTCCCTTAAAATACGGAATTGTCCCATATTTACAAGTAAAATGACGCGTCGTATCAAATCAATAAGGGACGCGATTTGTCCTGTATTTTTCATAAGGCCCACACATAGCTTAGTTGGATAAAAACATAGGCTTCACTATACTAATAGCAAATAGCCTATAAATAAATCAATTTCACAATAATGTTACATTATGATTAGAATCAAATGAATTTTGTCCATTTTCTAAGCTTAGAAAATGCACATTTATACGGGCTGAATTTTATAGGCCTAAAATAAATATTGTTTAGTAATTATGTGAATTACACTGCGCAAATTACTACCCACCGAATGAAGAAGGGTTGGCTCTCAGTCTCCACAGAACAAAATATTCATTTTATTTTATTTTTAGTGTTCGCATTTATGAGGAAAAAACAATGTTACGGACGTGACAGTTCTCCGTTACGGACGCGACGCGCTCTGAAAGCGGCACTAAAAGATGCTTTAATACTTGCAGAGACATCAAACAGAAAGCACAAAAGCTTTCTTTAAAGTGAATTTCGTTTTGTATTAATTGTATCTTAATTTTAATCAATGTTTCATCAACCAATTACCTGGATTTAATAAATAAGAAGTAAATATAGCAGACGATTAAGGCTTGAGGCTGCTTGGCTGAAGAGGTGCGTCCACCGGCCGGCTCAGTCTCATACAAAGCCCAAGGATTTCCCAAGATTTTCAAAAGATGGCACCATACCCCCCATAAACGGCCTCAAAACCGTTATTCAGAAAGTCTGGGTGACGTCACAGACGCTTTGTCCATTTTTTTACAGTCTATGCTTGAGACATCACTTAATTTGTTGTGGTTTATTAATGTGCAATTTTTGCAACTGTTACATGTGTGTCCTGTATTTCCCCCCTGCTTAGTGTTTTTAGTTCAGTCCTGTGTCCCAGTTTTCCCGTTCCTCATTTGTCTTCAGTTACAGCAGTTGTCTTCATCAGATTCACCTGTGTCCTCATGTTCCTTTGTTCACCCTTGTATTTTAGCCCTGTGTTCTCCCTCAGTCCTGGTCCGTTCTCGTTTATGTATAGCGTGGTTTTTGTGTCTCCTGAGATTTTGTTAATTAAATTCCTGTGTCCTGGTAGGCTATTCCTCATCTCCTCGTGCTTCTTCATACCACCACGAACCGTAACATCAACAGTGGAGTCAGATTGCATAAAGTCTGATTTCTGTAATCTGCTTGTAGAGCCTATCTGTTCTATTTTTGCAAAGATGTTGTAATGTAATAAAACAGACATTTAAGAAATATATCAACATAAATAGCCAAACCATTCAAAATGACATAGGCCTACGTCATTAAATGGCAACTTTACACGTATACCGAGACAAATTTGCATTTTGCCTTCCAAACAAGGACAGCATATCACTATAATAGAGAATCCAGTCAAAGGACAGTGGAAAAACCTATAGCTCTGAGACAGACAGTGAATGATACAGAGAGAAATATGTGTTTTATTGTTATTATATTGTAATATTATTGTTTTTAATAACTGAGCTCATATACATGGCATAACATGCCATAACAAAAACACAAAGTTCAATATCCCATGTCCCATTTTATGCCTTTGTTGGATGATGTCCAGTTAAATATTTTTAAATAAAACAGAATTTTGTAAAGAGGAAAATGGATTTCAATTTTAGTATCATTTTAAAGTAATAAAAATAATCTTAAGCTTAATATTAATCTATATGTTTTCCATAATTCATGCATGAAAGGGTTTTAATAAAGTCATGTAAACGAGTCGCAGTTTACTAACCGCGTTTTCATGGTTACTGATTTGCATGTAAACGGGAAAACTGGTTATTTCAATAAGCTGTTGTGTGTTATCAGCAGAGCCGGATTAACGCAAAGGCAAACTAGGCACGTGCCTAGGGCCCGATTGGCGGAATGGGGCCCAGACAGATAGCCTGACTACGTCAGACTTCCTACTTCCGCTAATTTCATTTCGCTCCTATAGCAAAGTGAAGTAGCAGAGTCTGGTATTACCAGGCTACCAGACAGAGGGACAAAAATAAAAAAATGTACAAATGTCCTATCTCGTTCAGGCGGCGATAATACACTCGCGTTACGGAGTCGGGATAGACGGAATTGTCATTTGCATGCATGGGCCAGCATTGCATCATGAGTAACTACAGTTAACCATTTGCATGTCTTAAGTCTTACCAGTTTAAACATTCACGCGATCTTGAACTATTCGGTAGGCAACTTGCGCGCTGTCTGAGATGTTTTTTTCTGCACACATACTCAAAGCTCGCAGGTAACAACAGTTATTTTTCGTGGATTATATCGCTTTAACAGTCAAAAACATGCGAAAATTATGTCAATTTCGGTCTTGGTGAGTATCCTCTAAACACAGTCGGTTATGTCTTCAATAAGCATACATCGCACGTGACCGTATGATGTTAGTGGCTACAGGATCTGTGCACGAGCTCTTACAGTGACAGCAGCCGTGATCTGTCATTAATTTGGTTGTCAAAACTTGTCAAAACAACAAAAAATAGCTTTCATTTTAAGGAATCAGGATTAATATCCTATGTATTTAATTTAGTTCTCAGGACTAAAACACTACCCAGTGTTATTTTGCATTTGATTAAGCCTACTTTATTCAGTCTCTGTAGTACTATTTCTGAATACTGATGTCAGACCTAAGCAAAAACTTTTCTCTTTATAGGTATCTTTATTCTATTGTACTTTTGTGCTACTTTTTTAAATTTAATTCAAAGATTGAAATCAAGCTTCCTTGTGTTGCGTAAATTCTTTTTTTTACAAACAAAATTACCCCATTGTAAAAATGCAATGAGTGAGCATACATTTTAGGAGATAAATGTAATAAAAAAAATATCTAAACTCCCCCCTCAAATTAAAGAATCACCTAAGGGGGGATTTCCCCTTCATTTTCCAAAACAAAATGCAGGCCCTGCCGACAAACAGTTTATGACATCCTTCCAGAACTTCTGTATATCAGAACATTCCCATAGACAGTGAATTAGAGTTCCTTTATAATTTTGGCATTTTGTACATATATCAGGAATATTGCTAGACATATGATTGAGTTTTTCAGGTGTTATATAAACCCTTGTCAACCATTTATACTGTAATAATTTAAGCTGCGTGTTTATGATTTGTATTTGCGCCTTTAAACATGCTTCAGTCCATTCAAATTCCTCTATTTCTTCTTGAATGTCTTTCCTCCATGTGTTTAATTTGTCTACAGCAGACTCTTTAGAGTTAGACATTATTAAATTATAATATTTTGACAATTGGCCCTTTTCACCTCTTTTTCCAATTATTTCCTCTATTAATGACAGTTTGGGAATGTACATAATATCTGTAGACCTGGAAGAAATAAAACTTTTAAGCTGTGAATATTAAAAAAAAAATGTTTTGAGGGAATCTGGTGTTTATCACACAATTCTTGAAATGTATTCCATCCATATACAAGTCTTTAATAGTCTGAATACCTTTAGTTTTCCATAGTTAGTCCTCCATCCTTATATTTATTATTATTTATTGTTAGACAGTTTCTAAATGGTCTTGATGAATGTGAAGGGGTCATGTTTGCCTTCTTGTTCTTAATTACAACATTTATAAATGTTGTAAGCTATTGCATTTTGCAGAAAATCTTAATTGAATGTGTTGATTAAATGTAAACAGTATTTGCTCTGTTTACATAGTTTACTGACACTTATTGGTTATTTACTGGTACTACTGCCTTAACAATGACACTCCCAATGGATGAGATGAGGATAATTTAATAGCATTTAATAGAGCCGTGTAATGATGTATAAATAATGAATATCAAAAAATAGTCTGATAGACTGTTTAATATACAACACATGACTTATTTTGGCATACAAACAACCAATTTGCAACCAAAGACTAGGCTATGTAAAATGTGAATTAACTTGTATTAGTAACTTTGGTAAGTTTCAGATTTCAATTCATAAATAACATAGGTGGAGGGGGGCCCAAAAAATGCAGCCTGCCTAGTGTAGTCCATTTATTTAATCCGGCTCTGGTTATCAGCTTAATGGTGTGCATTTAAAGGGATAATCTACCGTTTTTTTTATATTAAACTATGTTATTCCCTTAACTAAGACGAATTGATACATACAGGGTTCGAATTACAACGTGGATTTCGGGGGAGCCCTATTTTCCGATCCTCCCTGACCCTGACTGACTTTAACGCTTTTGGTGCATGTTCGGGCATTTAAAACAATAGTGTGATGCAAAACAGGTTCGTTGTGTGTAGGTGATGGAAGGAGACGATACTCGGTTACTGATGGAAGGAGACGATACTCGGTTACTGACGTAACCTCGGTTCTCTCTAGAGAGGGAACGAGTATTGCGTAAGTTTAGCTTACGCTACGGGAAAGATTCATCTTCTCGAGATATTGAAGCCAAAAAATTATCCTTAATTTTGTATTCATTGTCAACGCAGTGCAGCAGCTAGCAGACCTAGAGCAGGCCATCTCGCGTGCTTATTGGCTGCCCTGCATGCATCTGCTGCAGCCTACCAGTGAGCCTCGCGTGACGTCAGGCCCAATTGGAGGCGCTCGCGCCTTCATAGCGTCACAGCCCGCTAGGATGGGCGTGGCTTAGCGTATATAAGAAGGGGCTCGTAGGCTGAATTCCCTGGTTTTTCGACCACTGAAGCGAAGTCGCTCGTGGCGCGAGCACGGCCGGTTACGCAATACTCGTTCCCTCTCTAGAGAGAACCGAGGTTACGTCAGTAACCGAGTATCGTTCTCTTACGAGAGGTTCTCTCGTATTGCGTAAGTTTAGCTTACGCTACGGGAACACTGTCAACGCCGTGCGCCCCAAGCATCCACCATGAAGCCCCGAACTTTCAGGGAACCCCTATAAGGTGGAGAATAAGGTGGCCAGCCAAGCGGGCCATCACTTGTACATAAGCACTCATAGGGAATACAGAGCAGCGCGCCGGTCTGTATAGGCACATGGCACATACCCTACTTAGTGCAGCTCAACCAGGAGAGCTGGGTCGTGTAAGAGTGATCTGAGCAGGAGGCCTGGGCAGAATACACCTCTCCATTAAACCGACAACAGTTTAGCCTGCAAGGCAGGAACTTCCAGGTTATAAAACCTGATAAAGGTAGACGGGGAGCTCCAGCCCGCCGCCACACATATGTCATGGATAGAAATTCCACTGGACCATGCCCACGAAGAGGCCACGCCTCTCGTGGAATGAGCCCTGATGCCCAGCGGGCATTGCAGACCTTTTGACGCATAAGCGGCTGCTATAGCGTCCACTATCCATCTGGACAGGCTCTGTTTCGAGGAGGCGAGACCTTTGGCGCACCCACCGAACGAAACAAACAGCTGATCCGAACGCCTGAATGAGGCGGAGCGCGTAATGTAAAACCTCAGCGCTCTGACAGGGCAGAGGCGGTTCACATCACTTTCGCTGTCAGATGCTGGGAGCGCTGACAACGAGATAACCTGCGCTCTGAACGGAGTGCCCATCACTTTAGGAACATAGCCATGTCTAGGTCTGAGGATGACTTTAGAGTCATTCGGCCCGAACTCAAGACACGACGCGCTGACAGACAGCGCATGTAGGTCCCCCACCCGCTTTACTGACGACAGTGCGGTCAGAAAGACGGTTTTCAGTGATAGATATTTCAACTCCACGGAATCCAGTGGTTCAAAAGGAAAAGCTTTCAAGGCCTCTAGGACCAGTGATAGATCCCACATGGGAACCGACGGGGGGCGCGGCGGGTTCAACCTTCTAGCTCCCCTAAGGAAGCGGATGACCAACTCATGCCTTCCCAATGACTGGCCGTCCGTCGATTCTGCGAACGCTGCCACGGCCGCCACATATACTTTGAGCGTGGATGGGGACCTCCCCTTTTCCAACAGCTCTTGCAGGAAGGAGAGCAGTTGCGCCACCCCGCATGTCCGCGGGTCCAGACCTCTGTCAGTGCACCATTCCGAGAACACCGACCATTTAGATGCGTAGAGCCTTCTCGTGGAAGGGGCTCTAGACTGCGTGATCGTGTTCATTACTCCTTCTGGCAGGGCAACGAGTACCCGTTGATCAACCATGCGTGCAGAGACCAGCGCTCTGGATGGGGATGCCAGATCGTGCCGCGAGCCTGAGAGAGGAGATCTGCCCGCACCAGAATCGGCCACGGAGCTGTGTGTGACAGCCGTGCCAGCTCCGGGAACCAAATCTGATTCTCCCAACGCGGGGCTATGAGGAGCACCGAGTGGCGCGTTTCCCTGATTCTCTTGATTACCTGTGGTAACAGAGAGACCGGAGGGAAAGCATATAGCCGGAGGCTGGGCCAGACTTGGGCCAGCGCGTCCTCGTCCTTCGAGAAGAACGTCGGGCATTGAGCGTTGTCTTTTGACGCAAATAGGTCGACTTCCGCCCTGTCGAACAGGCGCCACAGTTTCTGGACCGTTTGGGGGTGCAGGGACCATTCCCCTGGGGGAACGTTGCCCCTGGACAGTTTGTCTGGGCCGTCGTTCAAATGGCCCGGCACATGCGCTGCCCTCAGCGAGCGCAGGTGCAACTGGGACCAAATAAGGAGGCGCTCCGCCAGATTGCAGAGATTTCTGGATCTGACACCGCCCTGACGGTTTACATAGGATACCACAGACATGTTGTCCGAGCGGACGAGAACATGTTGGCCCTGTATGAACGGGAGGAAGCACTTCAGCGCATTCTCGACCGCTATCATCTCCAGACAGTTTATGTGAAAACCCCTCTCTTGGTCTGACCACTGGCCGAAGACCGGTCTGCCCTCGAACAGCGCGCCCCAACCCCAGTTGGACGCGTCTGTCGAAACGACTTTCCGGTAAGAGACGGTTCCCATCGTCACTCCCAGCTGGTACCAGTCGGCCACTAACCAGGGCTGCAGAGCCGCTATGCAGGTCTGAGTCACTCTGATTTTCTGGCCGCCAGAAACCCAAGCTCGGCGGGACACGCGAGCATTCAGCCAGCGTTGGAGCAGGCGCATGCGCAGTAGGCCCAGCTGAAGCACCGCTGCAGCTGAAGCCATACAGCCCAACATCCTCTGAAAAGTTTTCAAAGGGAGAAAGCTGTCCTTTTGGAAAAGCGCGGCTAGGTGGCGAACCCGGAGCGCGCGCTGCGCCGATAGACGGGCCGACATGGTCACCGAGTCCAGTTCTATTCCTAAAAAGGAGATTGACTGGCTGGGTAGTAATGAGCTCTTGGTCCAGTTGACCGTGAGACCCAAGCTTTCCAGGTGACTGAGAAGCACTGTTCTGTGAGACAGCAGCTCCGCCTCTGACTGTGCCAAAATCAGCCAATCGTCCAGATAGTTCATTATCCGCAGCCCCTGACTTCTCAGGGGGGCGAGCGCTGCGTCCATGCACTTCGTAAATGTACGGGGTGCCAGAGACAGGCCGAACGGCAGGACGGTGTATTGATATGCCTGACCGTCGAAGGCGAATCTCAAAAATCGCCTGTGACGGGGTATTATCTGTATCTGGAAATAGGCATCCTTCAGATCTAGAGAAATAAACCAGTCCCTCGGGCGAACGTGCGCAAGGATTTTCCTGGTCGTAAGCATTTTGAACGGTCTTTTCACAAGCACCTTGTTCAAATGTCTCAGATCTAGGATCGGTCTGAAGGCTCCGTCCTTCTTGGGTACGAGAAAATAACGGCTGTAAAAGCCTGACTCGCTCAGAGAAGGCGGCACCTTTTCTATAGCCCCTTTGCACAGCAGCTTCGCTATTTCTGCGTGAAGTAGGTGTGCTACTTCCGCATTCACTATCGTCGCGGTCCGGGCTCGAAAGCGCGGGGGACGGCGAATGAATTGAAGTGTATAGCCCTGCTTTATTGTGCTCAGCACCCATTCCGAAACCCCCGGGATAGATTCCCACGCAACTATGTGAGCCGCTAGGGGGCGAATGGCCTCCGGGTTCAGATCGCCGCCATTTGCGGGCATGTGAAACTGAACCGGAGCTGAGAGCCCGGCGCGCGCGCTCTCTGTTCTGGGCAACGGCTGCTCGCTGAAAACCGAAACCGGCTGCTTTGTGTGAGATGTCCCAATCATAAGGGATGGGGAACCTTTTTTCCTCACTTTTTGAAGCGCGAGCGGCGCTTTGGGCAGAAAAGCGTTCTGTAAGCGTGAGCGCGTTTGCGCGGGCACGAGACTTATACATGCATTTGACGCCCCGATCAAAATGGATGGGGAGCGTTTTATAATCGCCCTGCGTTTCATGATAACACTTAAACTTGCGGGCGGCGCCCGGGGGGAGGTTTGTGATAGCAAGCGTGAACGCTCTCTGGCGGACACGGGACTTACATTCATAACCTGCTGTTTTGACCGTGCAACAGAGCGGGCAGATAGTGGGCACAACACTGTGGACACATTTCTTACATTCAACACTCGAGCGGCTTTTCTGCGCTTTATGAGAGTGTGCTCTGTGGGTGACACGATATTTGATGTGCTTGTGTGTAGGGGTGAACACTGGGGCGTGGGCACTTTCACTACACTTAAAACACTGACGGCGGGAGCCGGACCAGACATAATGCTCTTTTTGAGATTTCTCTGGGTCGCCGTAAAAACGGCGTTTGTGTGCAGGCGAGAGGGTGGACAAACCGGCTCGTTGGCTGCTAAATGAACCACTGCAGTAGCCTGACTGAAGGGGACTGACAGGGAAATGAGCTTTGACGGCGGTCCGCCCGTGGCGGGACACGCGCGTCTTTTTTCTCTCTTTGTTAGGAGGATTTCGCATGCTCAGACTTCAGCGTGATCTTCTGCCGAGGCCCCCTGGGGGGCGGCGGCCTGTGACGGCTGTCCGAGCGCGACCTAGGGCGGCCGCCCTGACGTCGCTGCGAAGGCTGGGTTTGTGCTGGACGCTGGGTGTTAGCTCGTACAGGAGGCTGGCTTTGTTTCTCGCGAGAGCGGCCTGTAGCAGAGCTCGAGCGTCGCGGCAGGAAGAGATTCATGGCCTGCGTGGTCTTTTGTACCTCAGAGAAACGGTCAACGATCCCGTTAACCGCTGGGCCGAAGAGACCAGTGGGGGAGAGCGGCGCGTTCAGAAAGGTGGCTCGCTCAGCTTCCCTCATATCCGCGAGCGTCAACCAGAGATGCCTCTCTGTCACCGTTAACGCGGCCATGGCTCGTCCGATAGCCTGAGCTGCGGTCTTGGTGGCGCGGAGAGAGAGATCCGTCGCACTTCTCAGATCTGTAACCGCAGCTGGATCCCGGCCCTTCTCGTCCCATTCACGGAGGAGGTCGGCTTGCAAGATCTGTAACACAGCCATGGAGTGGAGAGCAGACGCGGCCTGGCCGGAGGTGGCATATGCGCGGCCGACCAAGGCGGACGTGGCTCTGCAGGGTTTAGACGGGAGGGCTGACCGAGACCGCCATCTCGCGGAGGGCGGGCAAAGGTGCGCTGCGACCGTCTCTTCCACGGGGGGAATAGCCGTGTATCCCTTCTCGGCGGCGCCGTCCACTTGGGAGAGCGACGCGGAGGCCTGGGACTGAAGTCCCAGGATAGAGCAGCAGTCTCTCGTGGCGTGTTCCTCGGCCTCCTCCTCCGATGCGACGGCAGTGAGGCTCGTGAGCGGCAGCTGCGCGTCGGGGAGGGGAGGCGGGGAGGGCGAAAGCGAGGCTCGAGGGAGATCCTCCGGCGAGCGCGTCGCTGTGGCCACGGGCTCCGGCTGCCTCAGGGAACGGCGCTTCTTCCTGCGCGGTCCCCCGGGGGGCGGAGCGGCTGCATCCGGGTTGAAAGCTTCGAGTCGAGCCCGTAGGGTCGACAGCGGAAGCGCTTCGCAGAGCTCGCAGCCCCCGGACGCGAGGGCGAGCTCTGCATGTTCCAGGCCCAGGCAGAGAGCGCAGATAACGTGGCGGTCTCCAACGCTGAGCGGGGCTCTGCACGAGCCACAGGAAGTGCGAGGCATCTTTAAAAAGACGCTCGCGCTCTTTTAGAAATTCCTGAAAAGCAATGTAAAAGGATACGTCGCCGGATAGCGTAGCTTGCACGGGCGGCTGAAGGTGGCGAAGACGGCCGGCTTCCTCAGCGCTGTCCTGAGCTGGCTGTTCGCTGTTCGACGGCGGCGGTGGCTTCTCTCTGATTCAGCGATGCGGAGAGCTCGCTGAAGAGTCGAAAAATCAGGGAATTCAGCCTACGAGCCCCTTCTTATATACGCTAAGCCACGCCCATCCTAGCGGGCTGTGACGCTATGAAGGCGCGAGCGCCTCCAATTGGGCGTGACGTCACGCGAGGCTCACTGGTAGGCTGCAGCAGATGCATGCAGGGCAGCCAATAAGCACGCGAGATGGCCTGCTCTAGGTCTGCTAGCTGCTGCACTGCGTTGACAATGAATACAAAATTAAGGATAATTTTTTGGCTTCAATATCTCGAGAAGATGAATCTTTCCCGTAGCGTAAGCTAAACTTACGCAATACGAGAGAACCTCTCGTAAGAGAACACAGAGATCTACAAGGCTCTTTTACAGCGCGTGGTCGCGCTCAAATAACGTTAACTCAAAATATCAAAAGGCAACAGAAACAGATGATAATTAATAGGCTACTCTTTCCGCTGGACACAGCTTTCTGGATACAGATGTAGCAATCCTCTTCCCGCTGAACACAGCTTCACTGGATACAGTTTGTAGACCCACTCTTTCCGGTGGATAGCCTACAGCTTTCAGAAGTCACTTTCTCTCAGGATACGTGCACGAGCTCCAAGTCTCTCTCTCACACTAATATCAGCACGGCCCGCTTATATGCGGTCTCCTCACGCCAATTACTGAAATCACAGACAGGTGTTTGTCATTTGAACTTGACCCACTTATTCACCGCTCGGCTCCGTCCCCGCTCTCCCGCTACAGACTTCGCTGAACCACGCCCATTGCATTTATTAGTGGAGACAGATGTTCGGAAATAGTAATGTAAGGATCAAATAAACACTGACACATTTTTAATATCATCATTTATTTCAGGAACCTTAATGTACAGAAAATCAAAATCTATGCGACACAAAAAATGGACAGTGTTTTAGAGCTCCCCCTAAATGTCTCAAAGTAGGCTTTCAGGGGAGCCCAGGTCCTTTTCAGGGGAGCCGAGCTCCCCTTAGCTCCCCCGTAATAGAGGGTATGCGCATGACGTCACCGTCGGCCGGAGTGAATGCGGTGACGCCCACAAGTGGCAAAAAGACTGAGCGGCAGCATTTGTTTTCAGCGTGAATGCCGTGAAAAACACACAAAACACATCTAAAACTGGAAAGAGCTTTGCGATTGACTGTACAACTAGATTTGACCAGAAATCTGAGGTACTGTATATTTTTACAGACTGCAAAAAGCTACAGAACAGACTATATTCTGCATAATTGGATGTTTTTAAATAAACACTGACAAAAAACTATACAAGTTTTAGGGCTGGACGATATGATGATATACAGTATAACATTAATGTAAGTGATCACTCGGATTTAGACCTATCTATATTGTATTTATATAAAACGTTTACAGGCAAATTTTCTTCATTTATTTCCCCGGCGTCGAAATCAGGCACATATAAATGTCAGGAAACACGATTCCTGGCTGCATGTCAATATCCATGGATCACTGGATCTTTGATAAGTTGTAAGGAACACTATATCGAGTCCAGCTTTTAGTTTAAACTGATAATAGTTTGTTTTACTCGCGTTAACGCAGTTTCCCCTATTAACTCCAGTCACGCAGCAGCTCTTTTGCCACTCAGTCCGGCTGAGGGGGGCGTGTTCCGGCGGGGAAGTGACGTTAATGCATTCCCTCTATTCGAACACTGGATACATACCTCTCTCGTCTCAGTGCGTGCACTCAATCGCTCTGGCGCGCAAGACACTTTGATAGCACTTAACTTAGCCTAGTTCATTCATTAGGATCCAAACAGAGAAGCGACCAAACACCTCCACCTCCACACCTTTCCCTATTTAAATACAGTTACACGAGTAGTATAACTCGACCAAGAATGGTGACACAAAATAAAACGTTGCGCTTTTTTAAGCGTGTAAAGTGGATTACATGGCGGAATACCATAGCAAGTGCTTGGGAGCACTTCGACTCGGCGCAGTAATATCATCACTCATGAAAAGTCATTTCCCCCTCTCTCCCTCTCCGGAGTGATGATATTACTGCGCCGAGTCCATAGATATGCGCCAAGTCGAAGTGCTCCCAAGCGCAAGTCGACTTACTAAGGCTACAGGCAGGTGAGGTTTTTTTTATCAGGGTTGGAGCTAAACTCTGCAGGACAGTGGCCCTCCGGGCTGACGTTTCCCATCCCTGCAATACACTGTTACACATGCAACCTATTCATAACTGTTTCTTTTCACTTAAAGGATCACTCCACCCATTTCAACATTATTCTTTATTGAAAGTGGGTTATATATGTAGTCGAAATGTAAAAGAAATGTTGAATTTAGTGCCCTCTTGACCGAGGAAAGACAGAAAATAACTTTAGGGCGCATTTGTATGTAAGACAACAACTCCCACAATGCACCACATTGCACAGCTCCGCAAGCCACTCCCACTAATCCAGAACAGCGCGCAAACATCAGAGAAATCACTCTTCCGTCTACAAGGCTAGCTGCCAAAAGAGTTTGAAATTCATTTCACACAAAATGTCTGGTTAGTTGGCTGTGGCGAGCAGGACGAGGGACGTGAGAGGACAGCGCGAGTGATAATGAATGACGCCTGTGAGACGCAGCGGTCTCATATCTCTCACGGAGGAGCGGAAGCACAAAAGGAACAGGCCTGATTTTATGCTTTGTTTCTGTTGTGTGTGGCTGCTGGCTTATACTTTTGTTTTGTATTTGTTTATTTTACTATTAAAATGTTTAAATGTTCGCCGGTTCCCGCCTCCTTCTTCCCACAACAACGAACCCGTTACATTGGCAAACTCATTAGCGAATTACTCCTCGTTTGTATTTCTTTCTATATGGTGAATTACTGCATGATACCTGGATGTTCAGTCAGAACATATGCAGTGCGACACTAGGATGGTTCACATCACAACACAAACGTCTGTGTGCTCGTCTGATTCAGAGATTTCGTCCAGGAGAAATTGCCATCGTTGAAATTCTCTGCAGCAGACGAACTCTATCTGTGTCCGTAGCGCACAGCGAGAGCACAGGCACCAGCAGTCCTCCTCAGCTCGAGCCAGTCCGGGCTCCTCGTCCGCCTCCTGTTCCTCCAGCAGCCTCAGCTGCTCTTCACTATATTGCGGCTCGTAAAGATAGCCACGAACAGCGGATTCGAGCAGCAGAATTTCAAAATCCTCTACTTCCATATCATGTTTAGTTTCTTCCATATCGTGTTTAGTTTCTTCCGTCATTGTCATAACTTCCTATCTCCACAGCGCTTGTTAGCTTAGCTTATAAACAAGATGGCTGATATTGATTCCAGTATCTACAAGTGAAGTCTCACCCACTGATCTGTGATAGCTGTTAGCGCATTAGATCCAACCTATGGGTGGGTTTGAAAGGGTGGGATCTAGTGCTTGTAGTCTTTAGAGAAATCCCCCCTTCTTACACTTCCTCCTACAATGACGTAAAATGACGATTTTTGCGTCATTGTAGGAGGAAGTGAAAAAGGTAAATAGCGGATTTCTCTCATCTCAGGGGAAAATGAGAGAGTGTTGCACGACCATTCAATAGTATGACTAGGTTTCTAACAATGGAAAGCTTAATGCAAATGGGTGGAGTGTCCCTTTAAGACATAACCAACTAAGCGAATACTCACCAAGCCAAGCATTTTGACATACTTTATGTATTTGACCGTTTTAACACGAACCGAAGTCCAAGTATTCTTTGCTTCTCCTTGGTCCACACTATCTCAGAGCACAAACACAGAAAGCTGCTTGGAGAACCTCCCTTTCGTGGCTTAATCCAGTTTTAATAACTCTTTTCCTCCAGTTTAGTAACAGTAGACTGCATAACAACAATAAATGATCTGATTTGGACATTAAGTTTAGTTTAAGACTGCAAACCTGGAGAAACTGGTTGAGGAACTACCACCCCTCGAGTGGACAAAGGACCTTGCTGAAAATTAACATTTGAACTCCCCCTCGTGCAGTATTGAGACGAGGGTCTCACCTCCCTCATCCTAATCTACATTTCTCCCCCTCGTTCTTCACCCTTGCAGAGATTACCTAAACTCACACAAAAATCTAAATGGTTTAATTTGAATGATTGTCATCGAGTTTTATACATGTTTGGTATCATTTGAAATGTCTCAGTGCGACTGGTACAAATGTCTCATTTCCAATTAAGAGTTTAGAGACAACATGCACACAAAGGAGGGTGGGATAGTTAAACCCTCCTGTTCTCAAAAGGTGTGACCCCTAAATGCAAATTACCATTGTTAGCCATGTGAAAGAAGTTTATGTCTATATAATGAAATGTAGCAAAGGGCTCGGGGCCTGTTAATTACTTTGTCATTTGCTTTGAAATTAATATAGTCCTTAAATTATTTATTTTTGTCTGGTATTTAATTGTTTTGATTTTGAGTTGTGGTAACGGAGGTCTTTTATTTTGAAGTTAATTCACGTGAGCTGATATAATGCGCATATGGTCCAAACATTTCAGCATGAATGAGATCCAGACGTACATGGTTATGGTATCGAAAGTTTACGGTTTGCAAGGAATTTAAAAGGATTTAGCTCCTGAATGGAGAACAAGGTATGATTATAGACTTCCTGTTATCTAAATTTGTACTGGCCATTGGGGTGGCCAGTGGGGTGGCCAGGAGTCGGCCCCTGGTGGCGCCATTGCTGATTATACATTTACCTGACATAATAAATTGTTACATTTGGTTATTCTAACTAACTTTTTTACATTATTTTCATTAGAGTTAAAAGGAATAGTCAAACTTTCGCTTATAAATATTTAATGATGCACAGATATCATTAAAAAACCTTTTCATTTATGGAGTCAGATGATATAACGAGAGAATACTTATGAGAAAATGCATTGCATTTAATCAAAAAATACTTTGCCACGAAAAAAGACAGTAACACGCAGAGACCTTCACCCGCTGATCGGATGCCTCCATTGGGCCGATCAAGCCGTGCATTACATTAGGTTTTTAGGGAGGAACGCGCACCACTGTAAAGGAAAGAAATTCACTAAAATTGCACAGCTCTAGTTGTCGCTGCATGCACTCTAAAAAAATCTTGGGTTATTTTTTTCTACCCAAATCCTGGGTTGAGCATTTTGGGTCATTTTTTTCAATATTTCGGTAGTTTTTGTGTTACCCAGCTCCTGGGTCAGACATAACAACCCAGTGTTTGCATAGTTTTCTTTTGTTACCCAGATCTTGGGTCAGACATAACAACCCAGGCATTGAGTTATCGCTGGCTTTTTGCGACCTCTTCAGGAAAGAGCAGTGCAGCTCCGTCAAAATGGTGCATGTCTTCGGTAAAATACAGGTTTGTGGACATTTTTATTTGATCTATAAATTCGTTATTGTGCTGTGCATCGTTTAATTTTATGCAAAGCAAAATACAGGGGCGCGATGTGAATCACCTACACAGTGTCGAATGGGTCTTTCTCGTGTGGGTCTTTTCACGTGATGGAAACTCCTGATGCCTTGCGTAACATTTTATGATTTTATTCAAAAATATACAGAATATAAATACGTCTGATGTTAAAATATGTTCTCAGAACTGTACACTGTTTGTTTATGGCCAGGTTATGGAGCCAGTCGCTGCATATTTCGGCTACGCCGTTACGGTGGAAACGGGACAACTGGTTGATTACACTTTAATTAAATATAAATGTTACATTTTCACTTATAATATTATTATTAAATATTATTATTATTATTTCACTATATTAATATTGAAAAACTATATAAAAGCCAAATCCAAAAAAAATCTCTGGTGTGGTCCTCCAGGGTACGGTCCTTCTGCTCAAGGCAGAGCAGTTGGACTATGGAAAGTAAAAAATAAAAACCCAAAGAAATAATCTACTCAATAATCTACTCTTGGTCCCGTATTGTCACAATGTGGTTGTAGTAGCCTAATGTGCATGAGAAAAGGAGTAAATAACAAAAACAGTCTTTATTATATCCACACATAAGTTAACTCAGGAGATCGCGGGAAGAAACAAACACAACCATTTTAATACTGATGATACCAGACCAAGGAACTAAGGAAACACAGGGCATAAATACATGAGGAGCATAATCAATGTCAAACGGAACAGATGTGTGAGCTAATTTGCAACCAGAAAAACTGACTAGGAATACAGGCAAACCAGAACAGGGAAAACAGAACCAAAACACAATGAAATGTCAGAGACACAAACTTATCATGGGTGAAAAAGGTGACAAAGATGCGACAAAAATTAAACATATAGGCCTAATAATAATAATGATATATTTTTTTAAATGTAATATTTTAAACACTTATTATTTTTTAAACTTCAGAGTTGTGCAGTAAAATTCTATTTACTGTACTGTACTTTTGCTGTACTGAAGTATGAAGTACAGCAAGTGGAGGAAAAGTCATGAAATCTTGCGATGAGTCATGAAAGCACAGTGAATCTCTTATTTACTGTACATATACATCTCTTATTTACTGGCCTCTTATTTACCGTTTACAATGCGCTTAACAAATCCTCTTTTGAAGGGATGAGCACACATGCAAACACACATGCAAAAGTGTATCACACGCATGCTACTGAGGTAAATTTACTAATCTCACAGAGCAACACTGAACAAAATTATTAACCCAACACTTGTTTTTGCCCCCATTTTTCATGAGCTGAACTCAAAGATCTAAGACTTTTTCTATGTACACAAAAGGCCTATTTCTCTCAAATATTGTTCACAAATCTGTCTAAATCTGTGTTAGTGAACACTTCTCCTTTGCCGAGATAATCCATCCACCTCACAGGTGTGGCATATCAAGATGCTGATTAGACAGCATGATTATTGCACAGGTGTGCCTTAAGCTGGCCACAATAAAAGGCCACTCTAAAATGTGCAGTTTTATCACTGTTGTGGAAAAATTTATGTTTTTCATTTTGACATTGTGTGGGTTTTTCTTTTAATTCAATCATGTATTTTCTTATCTCTTCTGGAATATTTGCATATACCTGGCAGGAACAAAGACACACACACACACACACACACACACACACACAGCAACTGGTCAGGAAGAGCCTCTGAACTCGTTAGTATGGGTAATCACGTGAGACAAAGGGGGTTATTCAGCCTGTTGACCTCACAGGTGTGAGGATAGCAACGCCCAGAGAGAAGGGGGCTCAGAGGAACCATCATGCAATTGTATTTCTAACCAACCAGCTAGATCTGGTTTTTATTGGTTGGAGCGGAAATTTACAGGAGAATGGACTCTGAAGAAGGGGGTATAAAGGCTGTATGCTTGCTTTATGATTCAGGTCTCGTTCCTGCCACAAGGTAGCTGTCGTGGTATCTTTTGTGAACAACCTCCTTTAAAAGAATAAAACATCTTTTAAAGTACAATTTGAATCTGATGTCTCTTACTGTGATGCTGTTTTGTTAATTATTTGTTTTTGCCACTACATCACACAGCACAATGCCACCGATGTCGCAAGTTTTGAATCTGGTCTGTCTGGAGTTCTGGTCTATAGCGCGTATCCTGACATACAGATGATACACACAGAAAAGGAGTAGCTGGCGGACTACATAGCTCTACCTGTTACACATACCTTTATACGTCCTGTTTGAAGACCGGTTTCATATACTTCCACACCCCTCAGAAAAATCTGCTTTGAATGTTTTCATGTTGACTTCTTTGGTATGTCACATTGTCACGCAAGGGATTCTTTTCAAATCATTGAATTGCTAAAAACAAAAATATTAATAAAAAGTCCAAATGTATATAATCTGAAACAATTTCCAACCAAAGTAAAAAAAAATAAAAATAAAAAAAGAGGTGACAATTCCTATAAGATTAAAAATGCAGATTGTTCTTAACATCTTGACTTCATACTTTCATTTACATACAATATATACAACACAAGCTATAACCATAAAACATAATTTGGCATAAACACATTAATCACAACTTGGCACATTGTTAAAATGTACATTCATGAAGATCCATCAAGACATGGATGATTTACAGTGATGAATACATCATCTAACTGCTGATGTAACTGCTGATATGTAAAAAGTCTTGGTGTTTTAATTGATAGTTCTTTTAAACTGGAAAGGTTCTTTTAAACTTAGGAAGGTCAAGCCGTACTTGCCACATAGCCAATTGGAAAAAGTTTTGCATGCCTTGATTACAAATCGTTTGGACTATTGTAATTCTTTATATTATGGTCTTGATCAGTGCTCAATCCGCCGATTACAAGTAGTCCAAAATGCAGCTGCACGTTTGCTGACAGGGAAAAAGCGTAGTGACCACATCACCCCTGTATTGTCTTCTCTCCATTGGTTGCCTGTTGCTTGCAGAATCCATTTTAAAATTTGATTGCTCGTTTTTAAATCTCTAAATGGATTGGCACCATTATACTTATCAGATATGCTTACTTTGCACACAGTTAGAACACTAAGGTCTACTGGCCAGTTGTTTCTAGACTGTCCAAGGTCAAGACGAAAAACCAGAGGGGACAGCTTTTTCAATAGCAGATCCTACGCTCTGGAACTCGCTTCCCCTCAGTATTAGAGCAGCTACCTCTGTTGAGTGTTGAGTGATCATTGTTAAAAACATATCTTTTTGCACTGGCATTCGAATATTAGCTGAGCTGTGACATTTTATTATTTACTGTCTGTTTTGGAAATAGTTTTTATCTCGTTATTTATTTACCTGTATAGCACTTTGGGGCAGTAGCGACTGCTTGTAAATGTGCTTTATAAATCAACTTTGACCTTGACCTTGATCTAATAAGGTCTTCAATATGTCACAAATTACCAAAGATAATGCCCAGATCTTCTAAAAAAACTAAATGTGTTAACCGTGCCCCTACACAAAAGGACTAAACACCATGACTAAACATTCAAAGGTTGCCTAGCAGTGAATTTGAGGTGGAATGAGAGTGAGGTATGTGCTTTAAAGACACAGTATTGCATTTTGCCTATAGGTGCAAAAAAAAAAAAAAAAAAAAACTATTTGCAAAAGCACCTTTGCATGACAAATTTGTTCACCTCTTGTTATTTCCTTCTGAACACCTCAATTTTGTTTTCCATGTACAGTTGCACCATGGTGTCAAACTCAAAGCTGCCACTATGTGCGCCGGTACGGATGTTACGTGAGGTATTCTCAAAGTAGTGATACCAAATCAGCACCAAACCCAAATGTTGAAACCTGTACAAAAGAGAAGGGTAAAACGTCCATATAATAATAAAATGTAACCAAAAACTTAAATGAAAGGGAAACTTAAAGTACCTGGTCACAGATGTGCAGGGCAAATACAATACCGAGGAAGCCAGTGGATGGATATTTTCCCCTTTTCAGCAACCATATCTCATGGACATGCTTAATGAAAGCAGGATGTAGAATCATCACCTACGAGAACAACACACGCTAATCACCATTTGGCCTTTTCACACTTGAAATAGTTAATCCTGGGTCATTCTAAACCACGGGTAAACGGAATCCTGGGTTATCTTTATTCACGTTTCACACTGCTCATACAATACTGGGGTTTATTACATGGCTCTGTGGAATACTTGATTCTGATTGGTCAATAGCTTCGCGTCGGCGTCCTCATCATCCTGTCGGGGGTTACTTTGAGAGAACCACCGCCTTGATGTACATTATCCCTTACATAACAGTTAATCCTGGGTATCAAATGAATATTATATTTATTCCCTCTTCTTAGAAGTAACAAATAGCCTATAGGCTAATTCTCCACCCCATGACATTCAAATTGCTCAAATTGCGGTGGCGGTTGGCTTGTGCTTGATAGGAATGTTCAAAACAAACTCTAAAATAATTTATTTTTGAAATATTTTATGAAAAGAAAAAACACATTTAGAAACAGTTGTGTCACTTCTCACCTTTGTGCTCAATTTGTGATGGTTTTGTGTTATTGTAATGATCTATTTCCACTCATTAGACATTATAAATCTCGGTCACCTGTCACATTCATTGTGCTGTGACTGTGCATGTTTTTTTACTGTCATTGAAGGAAGGAAAATAGTAACAGTGTTTGTTTTTATGGCACAAACTCCTGCACAAATGAACAGCACAGCGATTTGAGCGACATGGCGTGGAGAGTGATATCCCGCACAATAATAATTATGTTTAATTTCTTGAACACCAAACCAGCACAAATGTATCACAAACGAATGGCACAGATTTGGTGATCATTTCATTTAATGGTGTGACAAGTGTGACACAAACAGCGAAATGTGCCAGTGTTCTCTGAAACAAATAAAAAGTTCCTGCAGTTCTCAAATATTTTCTTAAGAATTTTTCTTTTACCATTAACAGGCTTTGGTGTTATCTGATTTTGTTCCGAAAAAACAACAACATAAAAACAAATTTCTCAAAGGCCATTTTTTTTCTGGGGCATGCATGTTTATGATATGTCATTGTTGAATGCCTTTTTTCCCCCACTGAACAAGAAAGATTAGCATCTAAGAATCAGTACTTGGTTGCAATGCATTCTTGATTTTATGGTAACCATTTGCACTCAGTGGCATTTTCAATCTTATAAGCATTCAGTTTGTTGAGGGTGAATACTTTGGTCACATTTACAGCCTACAAAAAAATTAAAGTGTCATTCTTCGCAAAGTGACCCTTCTCCAGTTTGATGAAAATTCTTTAAAAGTATTTTGAACAAATTTTAAACATTTTATTAGACAAATAAATCTTGAGGTAAATTAACATATCTTAGGACTTAATTAGGCATTAAGGTTGGTCTGAAGTTACATTACTCGTGTGGTTTGGGCGTAACGTGAAATAAACCAATCAGAGCGACATCTCACATTCCTTTTAAGAGCAGGTGCGCTTGTTCCATGGTGGAATGCTATTGTATAAATATGAAAACCGCACTGTCTAGTTAGATCTCTTATATTTTTTAATACCATGTCCACACAGACACGTTTCAGCCTAAGCCATCATCAGTGTGTGGAATGCTATTATAACCATAGACAGTAAAAGAAATGGACACAGCGACCCCATAGATTTCAACAGAGAAAAGTGAAGCCAATTAGAAGATCAATAGTTGAGAACAATGTAGGCCCACTAAGTAATGATGCGGACCCTTGTAAATTGACATCCCTAGTCTAAGCCAGTTTTGTGAAAACCTGAAACAAATAAGCTTCGCTCCCCTAAATTCCAAAAATTCTTTAACGTGACTCAAGTTGGTGCGTTAAGTCAGTCTCCCCATATGTCTCCTTTATCCAGATGACAAAACAATGCAGTTCAGATTCTACAGTGACCTTCCAACTGTCGCATGACTGACACAAGTAATCTGAGCTCCTCAACGGCATGTTAAAAATTTCAAAACATCACTCACCTTATGTCTGTTGGCATTTATGCTCGGCCATACTTTTTTGTAATTCTAAAGACAAGAAAAAAGGGCAAAATGACATACAAGAAATAATAAGGTACCATTAAAACATGATGAATTTGTTGGTTATCTTTTGCTGTCCTGGTACAACATATCAAATAAACATAGATTCACTTCCAGATTCCTTTATTTTATACCCGTAGGTAAATTAGGTTTCAGTGAACAAGTTCAGGCTGTTTCTCATGTATCATAGACAATAAAATAGACAACACTATAAAAACAACACTAACCACTAAAACATTGTAATAAACCCATTACTTCATCTTATACTATTCATATGATTAATCACTAGGGACAAAGCTGTTCTTATACAGTTTTGTTGTACACTGCGGTACTCTAAACCGTCAATTACACAGAAGGTGCTGCAACTCACAATACAGGGCATGATGCCTGTCACTTAAAATTTAAACACCCATTCGCTGTACCTGCTTGGTATACAGTGAAACAGGGTTAAAAGGGATAGTTCACTTTGAAATAAATTTTTAAATTAAAGCGCCGGAAAGCGCCGGAAGTTCCTTAAAGAACCTTAAACAGTTGTTACAATTGTGTGTGTGTGTGTGTGTGTGTGTGTGTGTGTGTGTGTGTGTGTGTGTGTGTGTGTGTGTGTGTGTGTGTGTGTGTGTGTGTGTGTGTGTGTGTGTGTAAAAAGAACATTTTAATAATGTGGTAAACCCTTTTCCACTATTAATAACCTTTTGTGAAATAGAAAGTTTCCATGAATGTTCTTCATGGAACCATAGATTCCAACAACGAACCTTTATTTGTAAGAGTGTATCAGTCATTTGAGATTGAGAAACATTGCTCAATTATCTGTTTCTCACCTTGTGATGTCCTTATTGGTGAAAGCACTGATGAGCCACTCCATATCCAGAATCTTGCATGGGAAAAGCACCAGGTAAGTTGATTTGTCCACGTCTATAGTGCTCTCAGGATAATCCGGTGAGTGGTCTTAAAACCCACATCCTTCTCATAACCTTTTGTTGGGCCCATATTTATCCTGGCTCAACAAAGCAAGACTGGGTCAAGAAACATGTGAAAGATCATCATATAAAAACAAAATGACTACATCGTCAACCAAATTTAAATGCATTTAAATTGTGTTTTTTTTTTAGCTTATGAAGAGAAGCTTTACTGGGCAAAGAATGACAGCAGACTGCAAAGCTTACAAAGTGTATGGCTAAAAGGGACACTGAACAAACACAGTTGTGATCATGTCTTGGAAATCAAGAGGTGAGGAGTCTCACAAAAACAGTCAAACAAATTCTGTTATATTTCATTCTTTACGTAATGACAAAGTCATGAAGATCTATGAGATGTCCATAACGGGATCCTTTAAGGTTCCCTGAGTTTCCTACCACAGCACAAGTCCTGCAGAGTTTTGGACTAGCATCTAAGTATTGTGTTTTATCTGGGAAGAGAGAAAACATCTTCTCCACCACTACTGTGTAGTTGCTTTTGTTCTTATTTTTCTAAAGGCCCTGGAACGTCATGCAAAAGAGACTTCGATGTAAGAGGTTTTGAACTTCTGTTCAACAACCCAGTGAGCTGAAGAGCAAGAGAAACTCGACTTAAATTAATTCAATAGAATTTGCTGCGAACATGTTGCCAAGGGAATGACATAATACTCATAAAAATACATAGCACATGCAAATATGGGGTAAACAGTAAACTTCATGACTAACAAAACATGGATTTCTTTCATTGAGCTCATCATAATGCATTCTGGGACAACCTATGCGATAATGTGAGCAAAAAAATGTATCAGAAGGGAACATAATCATGTTCCCCATGTTTTGGAACAACTTTGTTGTGAGCACAACTGTGCTGTCTTAAAATGCTGCTTCTCGCCAGCTTTTGGAAAAGATTCAATGTCATTTTACAGTTATTTAATTCCTCACTGCGCAAGGCTTAAAGAAATATAAGATCAATGCCTTCCAATACTTGATGTCTTCACTGAGCACGTAATTTTCCTGGCTGAGCAGTGGTTGAATAGAGAGATCATAGAGTTCATTGAACCAAGCACTGTAAGTCTGCTCTCTCTCTCTTGCAGCTAGCGCCCACCCTGTCAAACTAAAACAATGCATGCACTGAGACAAAAATGCATTTGCACACATATCTAAATGTAGGAAAGAATGTGAATAAGCCCCATTTCAAAAAACGGTGGAGTGTTCCTTTAACATTTTTCATAACTCCATCATGTAGGACGTTTCTGTAATAAATGTAAGCACTGTGGCAGTAGTAATGCAATATTTAGAAAATGTACTCTTGTACTCTTGATACTCAATTACTTTTAAAAACAAGTACTTAAAGGGTTAGTTCACCCAAAAATGAAAATTAAGTCATTAATTACTCACCCCCATGCTGTACCAACCCCGTAAGACCTTCGTTCGTCTTCGGAACACAAATGAAGATATTTTTGATTAAATGTGACAGCTGGATCACTCCTCCATAGGCTCCCTAAGGGAATGAAACTTGACGGCCCATTAAGTCATTAAAGAAAATGTTTAAATATTCCATGTCACAACAGTGGCTCAACTATAAGTTTATCAAGCGACGAGAATACTTTTTGTGCGAAAAAACAAACAAAAATAACGACTTTATTCGACTATTCCTTTTCTTCCTTGTAGGCCTGAAACGAGACTTCAAGAGATTTCCACGACGCATGCGCGAGAATTGCGATCTCCTTCAACTACTTCAGTTAAGTTCTCGCGCGTGCGCGTCGTGGAAATCTCTTGAAGTCTCGTTTCAGGCCTACAAGGAAGAAAAGGAATAATCTAATAAAGTCGTTATTTTTGTTTGTTTTTTCGCACAAAAAGTATTCTCGTCGCTTGATAAACTTATAGTTGAGCCACTGTTGTGACATGGAATATTTAAACATTTTCTTTAATGACTTTCTGGGCCGTCAGGTTTCATTCCCTTAGGGAGCCTATGGAGGAGTGATCAACCTCTCAGATTTAATCATAAACATCTTCATTTGTGTTCCGAAGACGAACGAAGGTCTTACGGGGTTGGTACAGCATGGGGGTGAGTAATTAATGACTTAATTTTCATTTTTGGGTGAACTAACCCTTTAAGTAGACATCTGACTGTAGTACTTTTACTTGTACTTGAGTCAAATTTAGCAAGGGGTATCTGTACTTTTACTCAAGTAATGAAGCTGTGTACTCTGTCCGCCTCTGGTCAGTTTTAAGAGCATTCGAGTTAATTCCAGAAGCCTATCGGCAGCGGTTTAGGGGTATGTGAAGACGTTTAGATCAAACCAATGTGGAGTTTGCGAGAGAATTGCGGTTACAATATCAACGCTGGTGCGTCGCCTCTAATGTTCAAACAGTTGACAACATGACAGACTTGATAGTTTTAGAGCAATTTAAGAACACATTGCCAGAGCGTGTTGCGATATATATTGCTGAAAAGCAGGCTGTGAACGAGGCTGATGCTGCGGTGTTGGTAGATGAATATGAACTAACGCATAAAGCTCATTTTGGCGAACATCAGCATTCAACAAATGGACAAAGAAACGTGTTTTCTTTTCGTAATAGAACTTCAAATGTCAATCCTCTACCGGTTATTCAAGACCGGTCAAGTGTTACATCTGATGCAGAGGAAGTTTGCAGTCAGGGGCGGACTGGGACCAAAAAGTGGCCCTGGACTTTCTGGCCCACAGCAGGCCACCATATCCCACATCATAACACATTGGCCCATAATGTGCAGAATATTTTTTAACATCACTTATTATAAAAATATAACACAATACAAAAATAAATGCTATTTAAACATTTATTTTAAGTAACACAACATATATTAGGTCATATTTGTAAAACCAAAGGGAAACAAACAGAAGAACATTAAGACACAGAACATTATTAATATAAAACTATAAAAATTGCATATCAGCTAGTCAGGGGGAGCTAGAGCCATCAGAGCCTGTTGAACTGCTACTCTTCGCGCCAAATGTATAATCTGTTCATTTGAAGCATTTCACAGCATCAACCTCTAATGCTTTTTTTAACGTGTAACTTTTCAGCTCCACATTTTCTTTTCTTCCCCTTTTCATCTATGGACAATTGTTTGTACTTATCTGCTCAGAGAAGTTCGATATAAAGGATCAATCTCTCTCTCTCTCTGTAAATTAAGCCTGGAACACACCAAGCCGACGGTCGGCCAGTTTTTGTGCGTTGGCCGACTAAGTTTTCTCAACTGTGTTCAGCACCGTCGGCTGAAATTGGTCCTCGTCTGCTTTTTTTTGGCCGATTCGACATGTCGGTGAAAGAGGGAACTCTGATTGGCTGTTCAGCTTACTGTACGTTCACACCGCCGCCGACTTGAGCGTCAAAGAAGCTCTGGCCGCCCTGTCAAGGACGCTTGTCAAAAAGTACGGGGAAGCTTGTTGACGCATTGGACGCTTTGAACGCTCTGATGTTGCAGGGAGAGAAGTGTCACAACATGAAATGTAATAAACAGAAAAAAACAAGCAATACATTGAAGAAACCATTTATAATGCAGCATTTTTATAACCGTTTTGGTCACATTTGGTCAGGAAAAAAGAATAGTTAGCTATTATTATTATTATTTGCGGTCAAATCGGTGTCACCGTGAGCAAATGAATTGCATTCCCGCTTTAAAACTAGCGTTTGTAAATATTTCAAATAAAAGTTGCGCTCATGCGGTCCCTATAAGCAAACAACGTCATGTCATAAATGATAGGAAACCAAGAAACGGCGATTATTAGTTTCTCTTCCATTTTCTCGGAACTAATGTTTTGGTAGGAACGAAAGTTTACATTGTATGTTTCTCCGGAATCAGCCAGCGCAAAGGACGTCTATATACGGTTGGTTGCTGGCGTTTTGCCGCTGCCTGCCCCAAGGGGGTAATCCATCAGTCGGAAGTTGAAGCTGCCTCCGGGGGCCGCCAATGTAGCTGGCTATCACTGTTAGCATCCCATTGACTCCCATTCATTTTGGCGTCACTTTGACAGCGAATAACTTTACATCTGAGGCGTTCAAAGACTCAATTTGTCCATTATTTATTTCTAAAGAAACACGACAATGTATAAAAGGCTCCATTACTTTGTATCTTACGTTATGGCCCCGTAGAAGCCATTCTTGTAAAAATAGGCTAAAAATTGCGTCATAACCACTCGACTGTCCGTCGAACAGAAGAGAAGTTACCGTATAGACAGGAGGAGAAGCTCGCGCAGTCTCTCAGGCAGTCTTTTACTGTCTAAAGTCAGCCCATGGCATAGATAGACAGAGTCCATAAAAGCAACGCGAGAAAATATTTAAACAACGTTTTTGAGGAATTGGAAATAATTCGATATGTGGCAAGTGAATACATATGAAGTAGCCTAACATTTATCCACGAGCTTTAAATTATTTATCTACTACTACACCTACGGGGGATGGGGAAATTAATTATCAGGAAATTATACAGGCAATGGAAGAAGAAAAAAAACATCTCAGTGTCTATCGCGGTTAACGTTGTTCCTTTATTTATTTACAGATCTACGCTTGAAGATGAATGTGATCCCGTTCAGAAGCCATATGTACAAAATGCCTACATAACGTGAAATAAAGAAAAACGGTTTTGTTCAAGTGTTTGTGACCATGATCTATTAGCCAAAACTACATGATTTAACACCTAGCTCACAATTCTTTATATATTGGAATATTATATGGTCATGTAATAGCTATTGAATGGATACGAAAATGACTCGAGGAGACAGTATTTTATAGTATGGTTCCTGGGCTCATACTAAGAAGTATTTTTTGGATGGGTGATTATTCTGTTTAATGTAGAAGGAAACAAAAAAGAAGGGAAAAAATTATTTGCATATGTGCCTATTTGTGAATTATTTTTAATAATTTTGGAAGATTGTGCTGTAGCCTACATGCATTTATTTATCTGTTATTTTTGATTGTATTATGTGTGTGTGTGTACTAGCCAAATATTTAAATCTAATGGATATATACATAAACATGTTCAAAATAAACTAAACTAACTAAAATTAGGCTACTAGAGTAGAACTGCAGATAGGCTACTCAAACGATTGCAATCCTAAAGTAGGCTATTTTAAAGTCGATTTTAGCCACTTCTTTTATCATGTCATATTGTAATTATATAGCGTAATATGTTATATTAAATTAATTATTATAATTATTAATAGTATTGTAATGTATTAATAAACATTATATTATGTTTTTACAATACTAAACGATTTCCAAAACACACACACGCACAAACACACGCACATCAATGTGAGTTTACTCTTTACTCTGATGCGTCATTGACCGTTCGAGATTAGCTTGCTTGCGCCTGCTAGTCAAAGCCCTTATTTCTGGAGAGTGATACTTCGACCTTGGAAACTTCTGATCATCATTCAGCTACTAGAAGATTTACAACTGTCAGTCAGGTTGCTCACGTGACATCTACGTCATCAAGCTCAGTTTGAGGCTGCGCAGAATGCTTGGCTATCAGGAAGTGAGTGCCCATGTTGGGCTTCAACTCTCTCCGCTGAAATCAACGGGGTCGCTGTGTCCATTTCTTTTACTGTCTATGTGCTTGCCGCTGAACCGCGTCACAGCTCATTACCATAAAGTTGAGCTTTTCAACTTTCTGATTGACGCTCAAAACGCCACGCCGATGGATTTGACGCTCCTTGCAGCTGAGAAAAGCCAGCTTCCATTGAAAATGAATGACTTCCTATATGGCGTTATATATGTGCCTCATTCCTGAGCGAGTAATTATAAGTTTTGAGCACAGATAACCATATTTTGCAAGCACATTGCATTATATTTTGAACAGAAATTAACAATCGCAAAAAAAAAAATCGTTTGAGCAAAGAAAAAACTATTCCGTGCTCAATAAATGTATTTGCTATAGGCTAACGTGCAATTATAACCCTCTCACGCAGTTTACTCAGGTGCTCTCACAAACTTATTATCTGCGCTCTGTCAAGTCTCTCTCGCTCAACCTCTTAATTCTGTGCGCGCACAACTCTTCACGCGCGCTCAACTCTTCACACACACGCGCGCTCAAGTCTTGACACACACGCTCGCTCAACTTGCATCAGCGTTACAAGTGTGCCACAAAATCAACCAATCGGAAAATTAAAGGTCAATTGTGATTGGCTGTTGGTCTCCAATCACCACGCAGCACAAAGAAGACGAAAAATGTATTTTATGGATAGATGTCTTCTTTAGCCACCATCAAACATGACAGTCTGCGGCTGTGCTATAGCGTTTAGAATGCTTGAAAGGGATAAGTCAAACTAACTTTAGTCACAATAGGAGATATACTGTAATAGTATAAGTTAAACAACACAACATAATACACAAAACTAACAAGGCACTTTTAAGTTAATAATAATAAAAAATACTTACCAAAATAAGTTGAGACATTAGTCTCGCTGTAGTCTGTAATTTTTTTCGATTTTTTTTTCAGTAAGCTTCCGGGATGCTGTAGATAGTTCTAGACGGGCTTTGGTTCTACTGGGTTTTTACGGAAATGTCAATTTTTCTGTCCCTAGCCTTTACAGAAATATTACACTTAAAAAAACACTTTAGAATTGCAATTCATTTACATTTTAAAATAAAACAATATGTTATTTGAACAATTACACCACCTTGAGCCATCAAGTGGCAATATTTTATTTTTTATTAACTATATAGAATTCCAAGCACCACAGAAGTGCTCGTCCCCACAGTCATATACAGAGGGAAAATGCTTTATTTGGAGGTCAATAACAGTTTTTTTTACACCATTTAAAATAGAATAATGTATACCTAACTATCTAATATATTATGTAAATGACATAAAAAAACGAAATGCAGAATAAATATTATCAAATTTATAATGAAAGTAGTGGTCCCCTGGAGTTGTGTCACTGGTGTTACTGTCACTGGTGTCACCTTTCTTATGGGTAACACAAGTAACACCAGTGACTCCCATTTATAGATACACTTTATTCAAAGCTATTCATTTAGATTATATGCCAAATGTAACAATTTAGTCTCATCTACTTAATTATAGTTGAAGAATAATGATCTTTGGTCTTTTGTATGTCATTGGTGATTCATTGTGTCACTGGTGTTACTGTCTTTTTTTCTGTCACATTAAATACAATGCCATATCTGACATGATAATAATTTTACATCCTTTTAATTCTGCTACACTCAAGAGTTAAGATTTAAAGGATTGCATCATTACTTGATTTTAACTTGTTTTCAAATATTTTCATTATTATAGCAAATACAAGGTTGAGCAAACTAACTAGCCTAATTCAAGCACACTTTTAACAAACCTGATTCAAATAAATAAAACATAATCTCCTTATTTGTTGCATTATTATTATTTTTTGGTAACTCTGACTACATGTGCTGAAAAAAAATTGAATTAATATTTCATAAAAACATTTAATATTGCCAAAGAAGTAAGGTAACACCAGTGACAAAAAAACGGTACATGCGGTCTTTAAATAAATGCACAAAAAATATAAAAATCATTAAGCTGTCATTTATGCGTATTCATAAAGCCAAAGGGTAATCTAATAATGTGGTGTAAGTTTAAATGTTAGAAAAAGAAATACATTTTAAGACATCTTGCCATACCAAAAGTGGACGTTTCTGTAGGATGATCCTACTAGCGATTTGATTGGAGACCAACAGCCAATCACAATTGACCTTTAATTTTCCGATTGGTTGATTTTGTGGCACACTTGTAACGCTGATGCAAGTTGAGCGAGCGTGTGTGTGAAGAGTTGAGCGCGCGTGTGTGTCAAGACTTGAGCGCGCGTGTGTGAAGAGTTGAGCGCGCGTGAAGAGTTGAGCGCGCACAGAATTAAGAGGTTGAGCGAGAGAGAGAGAGAGGGACTTGACAGAGCGCAGATAATAAGTTTGTGAGAGCACCTGAGTAAACTGCGTGAGAGGGTTATTATTGCACGTTATAGCAAATACATTTATTGAGCACGGAATCGTTTTTTCTTTGCTCAAACGATTTTTTTTTTTTTTGCGATTGTTAATTTCTGTTCAAAATATAATGCAATGTGCTTGCAAAATATAGTTCTCTGTGCTCAAAACTTATAATTACTCGCTCAGGAATGAGGCACATAAATAACGCCATAGACTTCCGGCCGCTTTGGAAGCTCAAGTCGGCGGCGGTGTGAACGTACAGTTAGTGAACGAGTCATGGAAATATTAGCAAAACAGCGAACAAAAAAGTCAAAGCAACACAGATAGGAGGCTGTTCTAATGTTACGTCATATTACCTGAGTGTTCCTTGGCGAATATTTAAATATTAACATGAGCGGAGTGGATTAAAGAAATTTGTTTAGCAGGATTGATATTCAAAACAGTAAGCACGCACTGCTTTGTTTACGGTGTGTGTATCTGCAGCATGCAGCGTCGGTTTCTCTTTTTGAATGATGAATATAGACGAATATATCTCTGCAGAAATAGACAGTTAGCTCATTAACACGTAGGCGCAGAACGCGCATTCTAGCTAACAGTCAGCAGAAGTTCTCTTGGTGTGTACAAGTGGAGCTTTTTTCCCGCGACGCGAGGCGACAACACAGTCGGCTTTTATCTGCGCTAGTTCATCGGCGTTGGCTTGGTGTGTTTCCAGGACGTGAAAGAGGGCGTGTTTCAAGATACGCAATCGAGTAGGCTAGGCCAAACTAATTAACATGGAGGGAGGGCAACACACTCACATGCTCAAGAACAGTAGCTGCGTTTAAATGGACACTTATCATCGGATTGACGGCACAATCGGACTAAAAAACCTTCATGTAAACACCTTAATCGATCTGATTGAGCTCGATCCGATTGGAATTTCGATCGGATTGAAAGGGGTGGTTTACTCCTTTTGTAATCCGATCGACAGAACATGTAAACACTTGATCGGATTGAAAACCGAAACTAAAAGGACCGCGCATGTGCAATGACGTTGAAATAGCGTAATGACGTATGACTCATGGAACGAGCTGTTCTTCCAGTTGAATAAAGTGTCTTATAAATGAGTTTCCTGGTATTCTTCAATTTTCATTTCACTCAGCGTCCAGTCCTTGTTTCAGATTATTATCCATGGACAACTGGTTCTTTTGGTTTTACAGCGTGATAAATATTTGCAGCACGGCACTACGGTTCATGCTCATCGTCTCCAAATCATGACCAGAGACGGATAAATATTACGTCTGGTGTTTAAAACAAATAAAGAACCAATAGAGGAGAATAGTTATGCACGAACAGCGGCATACGTGCAGTGTGCGCATGTCAAAAAATCTATTCCGATATAAATCTTGTGACATATAAACGCGCACATCAACCCGATTACTTTATTTATCTTTCATGTAAACACCGTGTTCGGATTCATCAATCGGATTGATTTCATTCCGATTGAACCAAAAGGTGTCCATGTAAACGTGCTAAGAAATAGTTGATTAGGCTACTTACACCGTTACTGTTAAAAGTAATTTTTTAGTTAGGCCTACTTTTAAAAAAAGCATTCTTTAATGTTCCCATTAATGCCCTTTTATGCGTTATGGTCTATACAAACACAAAAGTGACTTAAACAGAAAGTAATTTTTAAACACTATTTTATTTGAGTCAGACACAAACTGAATATATCACAAGGACTTCTAGGGTGACCAGAAGTCCCGAAAAATTCGGGACAGTCCCGAAATCTAAGATGTTGTCCCGAATCCCGAAATCGGCCTTAATTGTCCCGAAAATTATACTAAAGCAAAATCTTAATATAAAACATTAAAAACTGTCCGTAGAAGTTGAGTCTTCCTGCAGCCACCGCCCTCAAGTTGCACACTCACAAGCCGCGAGGACAGTGAGTGTGCAGGCAGCCAGTCTAAACTTTTGTTTTTTACGCGCGTCAATTTCGCTCTTGACGCGCAAATGGATTCAAAGTGTTCACGCGTATAAACTAGACGCGGTAGGCGCGAATTTGACGCGCTATTCGCGTCTGGCGTGAACGCAGCATTAAAGGAGTGATCGATTGGTCGCGTCACTGTGTGCAAAAAAATACTTCGGCCGGGCCTTAACGTCTGATGTCGGGTTACACTTGAAGCAAATCATCTACACAATTATTTAGTTTTCCTATTTAATGACCGACAATTTAGTTGTAGGCTAATAATAATTTTGGCATAAGGTTTATTATCGTTAGGCTATAGCCTGAAAGGTCTGATTTAGCCTGTGCACTGTTACAACAGTAACACATTTTATTTTTCACAATGACATTTGAGTTCATGATTTTAATGTTATTTATTTCAATTTTTTGCGGCAGACTAATGACAGATTCACCCCCCTCACAGTCAGGCACTCGGAACCTATCGAAAAATACAATAAAAGTGCATGGGACCAACCTGTTAAAACATGAATTTATGTTGTGAAATCGACATTTTAACATGGGGTCTATGGATATTTGCTCCCTTTTGGGACCTCCCTCTAGCGGATTTTCGATGTATTCCAGTTTTTCGCACTTCCGGGTAGGCTTCATTTGGTGTTTCTCAAAACCAAGAATGCAAAGAACGGACTTGTGTTCTTGGGGAGAAGGCTCTTGCTAGTTGTTCTTGGAAGAATGAACTCACAAGGTGACGAGCACACAGAACGCTGCTGACAGTTTGAGACGATGTGTTCTTGCTGGTATTGCGCAATAATAACCCCGCACAGACACCGTCTGCGGTACCCAAACATAACGAGAATTATTGACGATAACAGCCAGGCTGCAATGGTCTCTTGACTGTGGGGTAAAACGAGTCTGTGAGCAGACTGGCCGGTTGGCTCGCTATCTAACTTAACACCCGCAGGCGCTTACGGAGATTCTCACTTCCGAAAACGTTTGAGCACATTTTCGATTCGCCATAGATTTTCGTAAAAATGCCAATATTTGAAATCTACACAGTTGATTTCTCGCATCAAATGTTCTCAGAAGTGAATTTAGTGATGAAATAGCGTACGAAATTGTAGAAAAACGAATTACTGTATTGACCTGCCTCTCCTTCCTCGAATGCCAAACTGAATGCTGGGATATTTCTGCCGTCAAGTTCACACAAGTTACCAACCGATGCATCCTCGGTAAAATGGGCGTGTCAAGAACACATCCGGGATTTTTAACCATTCTTGCCAAAATGCAAACTTGTGTATTGGGACAGTACTTGGGCCACAAAAGATGACGTTTCACAAGAACACAAGGACACAAGTACAGACAAGAACACATATTGAGAAAGGCCCAGAATGTTGCCGCTTGGTCTCAAGTCAAGTGAATTACGTTACGGGTCATTGGACAGGCGTCCAATCACAACTGACTTCCGGAAAAGGGGAAGTAGCCAATGACATTTGAGGTTATTAAATCAGTAAGTCCCTTCCCTCGACTGCCAAAAATAAAATTGTTCGAGCGAGCAAAAGCAGCAGGCGAGAGCAGATTGAGCGCGAGAGCGTGGGGAATGACCATTCGCGCGCGCGAGGGCTTGTATTGCGTGCAGAGGAGATGTCATGCGCGCGCGCACGGTTTGAATAAGCTCGCGAGTTCCCGTTTCCTCGCGTGAAGATCAGTTATCCTCTCACGAAAGTCATTTACCGCGCATGCCAGCATCAGTTGTGCGCTCGTTTATTTTAGTCATTGATTTGCCGCCATAGAACTCGTTCATATTTTGGGCGAACGTGAACTGAACATAACCTTACTGTATTACTGCCTGATGAACGTAAATGTGAACGCGTTCATTCTGGTGTCTGTGAACGCACGCTCTCTCTGTCACAATTCATGAATTCACTGTTTCCTTCTTGTCTCGTGTCTTTGTTGTTATTCGTGTGTGGGTGTGTGAGTAGAGGGCGTGACCAACCCATCATCACTGATCAGCGCGCAGCTGGTTTCACTTTCATTACCAGCTGCAGCTCATCCACTTGACCCTTCATATACTCACCGTTTTGTCCTCTCCTTTGTCAGATCGTTGTTTGGTGTTGTCGTGTGTGTTTTCCTGATCCCGGTTGGCGTCCGGTTCTGTGCATTGTTCCTGATCCCGGTTGGCGTCCAGTTCTGTGCATTGTTCCTGTCCTGATTTCCGATCGTGTCTTCGTCTCCGTGTTCTGGATTTCTCACCATCATCATCATCGTCACCCAGGGGTGTAGCACAAGATCCCGGCCCCTATGTATAGGCAGTCCTGATCGGCCCCCATATTCCAAATAAAATATATTACAGACTTTTCAAGGGCCCTCTCTCCCCTTGGGGCCCTGGTAATCAGTACTGGTTTTACCCCCAGTCCGACGCCCCTGTCGTCACCTCATCTCTTCATTCCACCTGCACTCTGTTGGCCATCGACGTCCCTGCGCCACTCCCCGTGTCCAGGCATCATCAGATTCAACACTTGTTAATAAAGAAGAGAAGTTTTACTTGCATATTGCTTCCTTGCCATTATTGCCGTGACACTCTCAGTTTAACTTCGTTCGATAGGGTGCCATATTTCTATAGAGCCTTCCCGGCGAAAACCCGGCTAAAACACACGTAAATAGGCCTTAATGTATAGCGAAAAAAACACCCAATCCAACACAAGCCACCAGTGTCGCACCGCGGCCGCCGCATGCGTCATCAAAACAAAAAGAAGCATGTAGTCGACAAAGCATCAAGGAGGCGTCGTATGTATGATCAGTTTTCCACTTGTGAACTGGTATTTACCAGTGTGTTGCGTTCAAGTGCTTTTGTTGTCGTAATGTGGTAAAAAGATGGAGATCCAGACCTGTTATTTAGCTAAAACTATTTCAGATTGCTTAAGTCATCTGCTACAGCAAAAAAATGATTTATCAAAACTCAAACGGTAAATAATATGCTGTAGGCCTATATTTTCTAGATCATGAATAGTACATATTTTTACCATTCAAGCTCTCGCATTGCTCACCGCCATTTTGAAAAGGGCAAAGGTTATCTCATCTCTGCAACTCGTGCATCAAAATATTCTATGAGCTGTCCAGTGGAAAATACCACATGAGGGGGTGTTCATGTGCATTTTCCATGTCGGCTTTTGGTATTTACCATTACCATAGCACGTGAACGCACCATTAGTTCAAAATTGTGATGTATGAACTATGAACTGAACTAGTTAATTTTAAAATTTGTGAACTGAACTTTGAACTAGTTCCCAACACTGGTTATAAAGCTTGCAGGACAACTTGGTTGGCATTGCCTTTTCAGCATGACAAATATACAGTGTGGCGTGTGAGCGTGTGAACTGTTTGAATTGCGTGTCTCACGGCCAATGCGTGAGACTTGAGAACCCAGTAATAACTCTGAAGAATTATTTCCTGGGGCATCTGGATTTCTGCCATTTGTATTTTCCATTGGACCATGAGTCATTTTCAGATCACTGGCGCATATCCAGCCTGCACGCTAAAAAATACTTTTGCTTTCAATATTTCTTTCAAATGGATTAAAAGGGTTTTTGTATAAGTACTTACATTCACTGCTTTTGTTAATAATATTCTATTAGTTTTTTACAGGTTTCACAACAGGGACTTATTACTATATTAGTGTCCACGAGGACAGTGAGTGTGCAGGCAGCCAGTCTAAACTTTTGTTTTTTACGCGCGTCAATTTCGCTCTTGACGCGCAAATGGATTCAAAGTGTTCACGCGTATAAACTAGACGCGGTAGGCGCGAATTTGACGCGCTATTCGCGTCTGGCGTGAACGCAGCATTAAAGGAGTGATCGATTGGTCGCGTCACTGTGTGCAAAAAAATACTTCGGCCGGGCCTTAACGTCTGATGTCGGGTTACACTTGAAGCAAATCATCTACACAATTATTTAGTTTTCCTATTTAATGACCGACAATTTAGTTGTAGGCTAATAATAATTTTGGCATAAGGTTTATTATCGTTAGGCTATAGCCTGAAAGGTCTGATTTAGCCTGTGCACTGTTACAACAGTAACACATTTTATTTTTCACAATGACATTTGAGTTCATGATTTTAATGTTATTTATTTCAATTTTTTGCGGCAGACTAATGACAGATTCACCCCCCTCACAGTCAGGCACTCGGAACCTATCGAAAAATACAATAAAAGTGCATGGGACCAACCTGTTAAAACATGAATTTATGTTGTGAAATCGACATTTTAACATGGGGTCTATGGATATTTGCTCCCTTTTGGGACCTCCCTCTAGCGGATTTTCGATGTATTCCAGTTTTTCGCACTTCCGGGTAGGCTTCATTTGGTGTTTCTCAAAACCAAGAATGCAAAGAACGGACTTGTGTTCTTGGGGAGAAGGCTCTTGCTAGTTGTTCTTGGAAGAATGAACTCACAAGGTGACGAGCACACAGAACGCTGCTGACAGTTTGAGACGATGTGTTCTTGCTGGTATTGCGCAATAATAACCCCGCACAGACACCGTCTGCGGTACCCAAACATAACGAGAATTATTGACGATAACAGCCAGGCTGCAATGGTCTCTTGACTGTGGGGTAAAACGAGTCTGTGAGCAGACTGGCCGGTTGGCTCGCTATCTAACTTAACACCCGCAGGCGCTTACGGAGATTCTCACTTCCGAAAACGTTTGAGCACATTTTCGATTCGCCATAGATTTTCGTAAAAATGCCAATATTTGAAATCTACACAGTTGATTTCTCGCATCAAATGTTCTCAGAAGTGAATTTAGTGATGAAATAGCGTACGAAATTGTAGAAAAACGAATTACTGTATTGACCTGCCTCTCCTTCCTCGAATGCCAAACTGAATGCTGGGATATTTCTGCCGTCAAGTTCACACAAGTTACCAACCGATGCATCCTCGGTAAAATGGGCGTGTCAAGAACACATCCGGGATTTTTAACCATTCTTGCCAAAATGCAAACTTGTGTATTGGGACAGTACTTGGGCCACAAAAGATGACGTTTCACAAGAACACAAGGACACAAGTACAGACAAGAACACATATTGAGAAAGGCCCAGAATGTTGCCGCTTGGTCTCAAGTCAAGTGAATTACGTTACGGGTCATTGGACAGGCGTCCAATCACAACTGACTTCCGGAAAAGGGGAAGTAGCCAATGACATTTGAGGTTATTAAATCAGTAAGTCCCTTCCCTCGACTGCCAAAAATAAAATTGTTCGAGCGAGCAAAAGCAGCAGGCGAGAGCAGATTGAGCGCGAGAGCGTGGGGAATGACCATTCGCGCGCGCGAGGGCTTGTATTGCGTGCAGAGGAGATGTCATGCGCGCGCGCACGGTTTGAATAAGCTCGCGAGTTCCCGTTTCCTCGCGTGAAGATCAGTTATCCTCTCACGAAAGTCATTTACCGCGCATGCCAGCATCAGTTGTGCGCTCGTTTATTTTAGTCATTGATTTGCCGCCATAGAACTCGTTCATATTTTGGGCGAACGTGAACTGAACATAACCTTACTGTATTACTGCCTGATGAACGTAAATGTGAACGCGTTCATTCTGGTGTCTGTGAACGCACGCTCTCTCTGTCACAATTCATGAATTCACTGTTTCCTTCTTGTCTCGTGTCTTTGTTGTTATTCGTGTGTGGGTGTGTGAGTAGAGGGCGTGACCAACCCATCATCACTGATCAGCGCGCAGCTGGTTTCACTTTCATTACCAGCTGCAGCTCATCCACTTGACCCTTCATATACTCACCGTTTTGTCCTCTCCTTTGTCAGATCGTTGTTTGGTGTTGTCGTGTGTGTTTTCCTGATCCCGGTTGGCGTCCGGTTCTGTGCATTGTTCCTGATCCCGGTTGGCGTCCAGTTCTGTGCATTGTTCCTGTCCTGATTTCCGATCGTGTCTTCGTCTCCGTGTTCTGGATTTCTCACCATCATCATCATCGTCACCCAGGGGTGTAGCACAAGATCCCGGCCCCTATGTATAGGCAGTCCTGATCGGCCCCCATATTCCAAATAAAATATATTACAGACTTTTCAAGGGCCCTCTCTCCCCTTGGGGCCCTGGTAATCAGTACTGGTTTTACCCCCAGTCCGACGCCCCTGTCGTCACCTCATCTCTTCATTCCACCTGCACTCTGTTGGCCATCGACGTCCCTGCGCCACTCCCCGTGTCCAGGCATCATCAGATTCAACACTTGTTAATAAAGAAGAGAAGTTTTACTTGCATATTGCTTCCTTGCCATTATTGCCGTGACACTCTCAGTTTAACTTCGTTCGATAGGGTGCCATATTTCTATAGAGCCTTCCCGGCGAAAACCCGGCTAAAACACACGTAAATAGGCCTTAATGTATAGCGAAAAAAACACCCAATCCAACACAAGCCACCAGTGTCGCACCGCGGCCGCCGCATGCGTCATCAAAACAAAAAGAAGCATGTAGTCGACAAAGCATCAAGGAGGCGTCGTATGTATGATCAGTTTTCCACTTGTGAACTGGTATTTACCAGTGTGTTGCGTTCAAGTGCTTTTGTTGTCGTAATGTGGTAAAAAGATGGAGATCCAGACCTGTTATTTAGCTAAAACTATTTCAGATTGCTTAAGTCATCTGCTACAGCAAAAAAATGATTTATCAAAACTCAAACGGTAAATAATATGCTGTAGGCCTATATTTTCTAGATCATGAATAGTACATATTTTTACCATTCAAGCTCTCGCATTGCTCACCGCCATTTTGAAAAGGGCAAAGGTTATCTCATCTCTGCAACTCGTGCATCAAAATATTCTATGAGCTGTCCAGTGGAAAATACCACATGAGGGGGTGTTCATGTGCATTTTCCATGTCGGCTTTTGGTATTTACCATTACCATAGCACGTGAACGCACCATTAGTTCAAAATTGTGATGTATGAACTATGAACTGAACTAGTTAATTTTAAAATTTGTGAACTGAACTTTGAACTAGTTCCCAACACTGGTTATAAAGCTTGCAGGACAACTTGGTTGGCATTGCCTTTTCAGCATGACAAATATACAGTGTGGCGTGTGAGCGTGTGAACTGTTTGAATTGCGTGTCTCACGGCCAATGCGTGAGACTTGAGAACCCAGTAATAACTCTGAAGAATTATTTCCTGGGGCATCTGGATTTCTGCCATTTGTATTTTCCATTGGACCATGAGTCATTTTCAGATCACTGGCGCATATCCAGCCTGCACGCTAAAAAATACTTTTGCTTTCAATATTTCTTTCAAATGGATTAAAAGGGTTTTTGTATAAGTACTTACATTCACTGCTTTTGTTAATAATATTCTATTAGTTTTTTACAGGTTTCACAACAGGGACTTATTACTATATTAGTGTCCACACCCAACACATTGTAACATTCCATTTATTACAGCAAAATATGAAGCTAAGTCACGCCACTGTCACAAGGAAATACATAGGCTACAAGGACAAAGGATCAATATAATACTATATCAATATAATACTCGAGAACAAAGGATTAGCAGGGTGTAAGACATGGTTTTCATGCTAAGACAAAAGTATTAAAATATAAAGTATTACTTTTGATTCATTCTGGATTCTCCTGAAATCATTATGATTAGGCTGGTGCTACCACAAATCTGCATCCAGGATAGGTCAAACTAAAGATGCATGTTTGAACGGAGCAGTATAGGCACGTCATCTGAAGACCTTTTGATTTCTGTCCATCACTGACTTAGCAAGTTGTACGGAAGTAGCGCATAAGCTAACTTACGCAATACTCGTTCCCTCTACTAGAGAGAACCGAGGTTGCGTTAGGTAACCGATACGTTATACAGTTCCAGTATCACACCACATAGAGACGTCCTGCTGCAGTCATTGCTGCTGCTGCTCGTCTTCAATTTCAGCCTCGGGATCTGATTCAGGATCAAAAATGTATGGCTGAATCTGATTGTTAGCCATGGTTTGTTTTGGGATATCACAGCTTCCAGACGCTCTCAACGCAAAAGCTTTGCGCGCTCGTGATTATTTAGCTCCGCGCACACGGCACGCCTCCACTCGCTCATTTTTTTCCGGAAAGACTCGGTACAGCCTATCTTTCTTTTATAAATATAATAAAACTAAAGACTTTTTGGAGATATGAGGGATACTACCCACTAAACATCAGACGTCTATAGGCAGATCATGTCTATTGGGTCAGTCGGTCCAAGACCAATTTTTGGCCTTTATGCAACGTGGAATCTAGGTCCGCTATTTGGACATCTAACTATGACCCCACCTCGACGTCAATATAATGTTCAATATTTGAATGCCGGAATAGGTAATTTTCTGGATGTTATTTGGACGTCTAAGACAGGTGCAGGAAATTGACATGATCTAGGTTTGCAAAAGGCTTGTTTAAGATGAGCAAAATCTGCGCAGAACCGATCACCGATCATCAGCGCGAGATGCATGCCGGTTAGAAATGTGTCTGAGTGCGGTCTGCAGTCGCGCGCAGTTGCTCTCCACCGACTGCGCTGATCAAAAGCACGATGGGAAACGACTTGCTGACGACACAGCTCAATGCTCATTGGTTTAAACAACCGTGATGTATTGTTCTCTTTTAAAATGTTTGATTTTAAAACTCTGATATCATGTTTTATGTGTATAAATTATGTGTTTCCCAAACTCTCTGACAGTGCAATCTATGTGATGTAATTTTTAAAACATTTAAAAAAAAATAAAAACACATGCCTGTAGCCTAAAAAAAAATATTGATAAACACGTAGGCCTATTTAAAACGGAATCAAATAAGTACTTTGGGTGTCTTGTTCATTATATTTATTTTCATATACAAGCAACAAAACTTAAATTACATCCAGTTTATTAGCAACAAGTCCCGCCTGCAGTATGGTAGTTCCACAGGAAACACCACAGGAAAAGTGAACGGCAGCAACTTCAAGCAAGAGATAGGCCTAAATCTGAAAAATCCTTGTTTTCAAGGTAGGTTCGGTCAACTTAGTGAAGTTTATGTTAAATTATGCATTACTAATTTTAGCGTTATTGTCTTAAACTAGCCTACCTAAACCTGTTGTGGGATCTCCACCAGCAAGCGTTAGCTAAACATTGGCCATAGTTAGCCTACTTTTGAAAACAACTTTCGCACGGCCCCGAAGCTTAACAAGTAGCAGCTAACATCATTCCGCTACATGTTTTGTACATTTGCTGGGGTTTTATTTTGGCCGTCGTTGGTTGCCCAATGATCTGGCCGTGATTGCCCTTTAAAAATCCCACATTCCAAGGCCACTATGGCTTGGTTCTCTGTATGGCAATACTTTAAACTGACTAATGCCGCGATTTTTGTGGTCTGCCACTGCCTTTGTCATAAATAAAACTAAAACAAATATGATATCATAATAACAAACCCATGACCCATTAACATCATGAAACATAATGTTGGTCATAAAAATGCAAAGTGTATAGGTAAAACTCAAGGCTAAAATAAACACTAGTCATGCAGCACTATTTAATGTTCTAACAATCAATCTAAAAGTAAACATGTGGGCAATGAGAACCACCTGTCAGTCACATGTTCCCATACAAGGGGTGATATAAGTTGTTTAACAGATCTAGAGGTACTGTAAATACCAGGAAATGAAAGCTGACATTCTGATCTTTTGTCTCACATTCATATTTTTATCTTAAACCCAAATGTCTTCAATGTACAACAAAAAGAAAGAAATTTGCCTTACTGTTCCAATAACTTTGGAGATGACTAATGATTGTGATCTTCATTTGTGTTTATTGATTTCAGTGTGCCAGAAAAAACAAGGCTGGTGGGCAAAAACAAAAACAACACTAGACTAAGACCCGACAGATAACTAGACAAATAACTAACAACAGCAACAAGATCAGGATTTTACAAGACAGAGTTCTTCACAAGGTACTCACAGGAAGGTCTACACACAGGTATTGTATCACAGGACACACACACACACACACACTAAGAATCACAATGAACCGGCACAAGACAGCAAACACAAGGGGATTAAATAGAGAGACTAATGATAAAACAACAGGTGACACAGGTAAAGCAATAATGACAAAACGTGGATAACAAGGGGGCGGGGCAAGAGAACGAGACAACACAAGCACATGGCCCAAACAAAAGGCCACGTGCTTGCACACAAAACATGGGTCTGTCATGATCCTGCCTCAAGAATTAAAGAACGACAAGGACTAGATGGCAGAATCATGACAATATATGACACACACACACACACAGCACTCAGTCACTCAACATTTGCGTCTTGTTTTGCACAGATTCAGTTTAGCACTTGTGTGATAGTTGTGTTTAACTGAAATTGTACAGATCATACAGTGATTTACATAAAATAAAAAATAAAAATGAGTGGGGATTGAATTGATTTCTTAAACCTCTGTGCATAACTGTATGCCTATCCCTTTCCAGAGGGTGGAGGGCCTGTTTTCTGTACCAGTTAATTTTCCTGTAGCTTTGTTTGGCTCAGAGGCAGGTTTGAACTGGAAATGGATGATTAGGCTACATTTGGAATTTTTTTCCAGTTATGTGCTGGAAAGGAAAGCAATGAAATGAAGCAACAGAAAAATTAACTGGAACAGTTGAAATGAGACAAAGCAAAGGTTATGAACAGTTCAGTATAAAAGCACTGTCTGCACCTCCTGAGGTCCTCTGGGCGTTAATACAGGTCGTTTGTTGGACGACTAAATGAGACATCGTTTGGCGTCACAGTCTGCACCTTTAAGGTATCAAAAGGGACGTCCACAATGACCACATTTGGAGTACAATTAGCCCTTACACAGAGGTCCTCTGGTCGTTAGTACAAGACGATCATTTGACGACAAAAAAGACGTCGTCTGGCGTTACAGTCTGCACCCATAGGGGACCAAAATGAGACGTCCACAACAACCATATCTGGACTACATTTAGGCGTTAAACAGTCCTGTGGAAGTCGATACAGGAAGTTCGGTAGACGGCGGAAAAATACGTTGATTGGCGTCACAGTCTGCACCCTCCTGATACCGACACAGGACCATAGACAGTAAAAGAAATGGACACAGCGACCCCATTGATTTCAACGGAGAAGACTGAAGCCCGATTATTGCACTCAGTGGCATCATGCCCATTCAAAGTGAGGGGAGGGGGCACGTGCCCCCTCAGATTTTTCCTCCCTGATAATTTTTTTGTCACAACTTTATTCCTATTATGCTCCATAATTTCCAGAGCCTATAACTACTCAAATGTATTCTTCTGGATGTGTAATAAATCGGTCAGCATCAGCCCGCCCATTTTTCCTAATATGGTGTCTGTGTATATCAAATCTAGAGCGCTACGCGCGTGCGCTCTAGACTCTTTGCTGTGTATGTGGTATGTTCAAGCAACTCACTCACACGTTGAGCTGGCAATGTTTTACAGATGGTCTTGAAGTGGTAAGTGAGCAAAGCAACAAATCGGCATTGAATTAGTTATCGGTGATATTAAAAGGTCGTGGGATTATTTGTGGTTGACCTGGAAATTTTAACTTGATCAAAAAGTTATCAGTTAAGATCAGTTCAGAGCATTAACTTAAGTTGTGTCAGTGTAACGTTATCGATAGCTAGCCTAGTCTAATCGTAAACTAGTTGGCTAACGTTACTGCCTGCCATACATAGCCAATAAGTCATAGTAACGTTATCTGAATATAATATCTGAATATATTAAAATAATAATGAGCAGTGTAACTACAGTATTTTAATGATTTTACTAAATTAATGTTACATATTACATTTGATTTGATTACTTTTTTACATTTCTGTCAAATATTAACCATTTTCAAATAAACGGGGTAGTGTTAACCTTATTCATCACTGAAATCTGTCAAACTTCTTTCAAAGTCCTTCATCACATATTAATGTTAAAATAACTTAATTTCAGAGCACCACAAAGTCAGACCTCAGCACCTTTATGTACCTTTAATGTAAGATCGTTCTTAGGTCACATACCAATTTAAAATCATAACATAAAAACTGCAATGGTAGGCTACTGTTTTTAAAATCATGTGTAGTAGGCCTAAGTGTGCAGTAAGTGTGTGTGTAAACATGCTTTAATGAAGTAGACTTCAAAAGCTTTTGAATTTGAGCTTACAGTTCTTTGCATCAACCTGTCTTTTACATGAACTTACAAAATAGATACTTTAACTTAGTCCTCAGATAGAGGAGGGTTGCTGCTAGCTCCGTTAAGGTATTTCTGTCCCTCCCAAACTGCATTGAAATGGTATGTTTAGCAGTCAGAATAAAAAATGTTCAGGGGGGGAGAAACCCCCTGACCCCTCCTAACATGATCCATATCACCCATCAGAAAACAATTGCAACGTCTCAGATTGTGCCCCCCCCAGAATTTTGGCTTGCATGACGCCCCTGATTGCACTTCCTGCCTGATGTCTGAGCGACTGCGCAGGCTCAAACTGAGCTTGACTGACATTTGTAAATCTTCTAGTAGCTGTACCAAGACAAATCTGAATCAACTATTTCCTCAAAAACATTGTTGAAATATTTTGTCCCGTTGCTTTTATGGACTCTCTATCTATGGGCTTCTCCCTTGACTTTATGCCTCCATGTCCCCCCGATTGCCTCATAGACAGTAAAAGATTGCCTGCGAGCTTCTCCTCCTGTCCTGGTAATGTCTCTATTGTGCAACAGAAAGTTGCGTGGTCGATAGCCTATTTTTACAAAAATGGCTTCTACGGGGCCGTAAAGTAAGATTAAAAGTAATGGAGCCTTTTATACATTGTCGTGTTTCTTTAGAAATAAATAATGGACAAATTAAGTCTTTGGACGCCTCAGATGTAAAGTTATTCGCTGTCAAAGTGACGCCAAATGAATGGGAGTCAATGGGATGCTAACAGCAGGTGAAGTTCTGCTACAATGGCGGCTCCCGCGAGGCTTCAACTTCCAGCTGATGGATTACCCCCTTGCATAGGACGGACAAGCACACCGTTGAAACTACGTCATCTGGAGGTAACTTTGCGCAGGGGGTACTCTATAGGTGCTCAAGATTAACATGAGATTGACTAAACTGAGTGTTTCACCCCCCCCCCCTTTAAACCAAATACACAAAATAATTTTCTTTTTACAACTGTCATATGATCCCCTTTAAATTATTCTAGGTAAATTATTTATGGAAGTCTTTATTTTAATTTTATTTTTTTCCTTTCTTTTTATGTCTTGTGGTGTTTTTTGTTTGTTCTTGTTGATTGTATGGTTTACTGCTGGCTGTGAAACAAATTTCCCCCGGGAGATAGGCTAATAAAGTTAACCTTTACTTACCTTTAAATGGTATGAGGCTTGAAAAACTAGTCTGCGGAGGTGTTTTCGTTAAGATAATAATAACTCTGAAGAATTATTTCCTGGGGCATCTGGATTTCTGCCATTTTTATTTTCAATTCAACCATGAATTATTTTCAGATCACTAGCGCATATCCAGCCTGCACGCTAAAAAATACTTTTGCTTTCAATATTTCTTTAAAATGGATTAAAAGGGTTTTTGTATAAGTACATTCACTGCTTTTGTTAACAATATTTTATTCGTTTTTGCTACAGGTTTCACAACAGGGACTTATTACTATATTAGTGTCCACACCAACACATTCCATTTATTACAAGTCATGTCACGCCACTGTCACAAGGAAATACATGTACAAGGACAAATATGAAGGATCAATATAAATACTATATCAATATAATACTCGAGAACAAAGGATTAGCAGGGTGTAAGACATGGTTTTCAACTTTTCATGCTAAGACAAAAGTATTAAAAAGTAAAGTATTATATTTGATTCATTCTGGATTCTCCTGAAATCATTATGATTAGGCTGGTGCTACCACAAATCTGCGTCCAGGATAGGTCAAACTAAAGGTGCATGTATGAACGGAGCAGTATAGGCACGTCATCTGAAGACCTTTTGATTTCTGTCCATCACTGACTTAGCAAGTTGTACGGAAGTGGTTAAATAAACTATCCTTTTGTTTTTCTTAAGAGGATTGCCCTCTGCTACTGACACTGAAATTAATACCGATACCTGTTTACCTTTTTTTGGTAACACTTTACAATAAGTTTTTGCGCGTCTCGCATTGAAGACGTGGAAGTAAACACTACACCCACTGCTGTGAGTGGATAACAGTTTTGCATATTATAATGAGTTTAACGTGTAATGCGCGAATCGGTGGGCGGGGCTAAACCGGCCGTGTTGAAGATCTTCTTCTGCGGGGGTGGTGTTTTATCCTCTTTGTCGTCATAGTCAGAGCCGGATTAACGCAGAGGCAAACTAGGCACGTGCCTAGGGCCCGATTGGCGGGATGGGGCCCAGACAGAGGGACAAAAATAAAAAAAATGTACAAATGTCCTATCTCGTTCAGGCGGCGATAATACACTCGTGTTTCGGAGTCGGGATAGACGGAATTGTCATTTGCATGGGCCAGCATTGCATCATGAGTAACTACAGTTTACAATTTGCACGTCTTAAGTCTTACCAGTTTAAACATTCACGCGATCTTGAACTATTCGGTAGGCTATACTTGCGCGCTGTCTGAGAGATGTTTTTTTCTGCACATATAGGCTAAGCCGCCTCACAAGCTCGCAGGTAACAACAGTTATTTTTCGTGGATTATATCGCTTTAACAGTCAAAACATGCGAAAATTATGTCAATTTCGGTCTTGGTGAGTATCCTCTAAACACAGTCGGTTATGTCTTCAATAAGCATATACATCGCACGTGACTGTATAATGTTAGTGGCTACAGGATCTGTGCACGAGCTCTTACAGTGACAGCAGCCATGGTCTGTCATTAATTTGGTCGTCAAAACAACAAAACATAGCTTTCATTTTAAGGAATCAGGATTAATATCCTATGTATTTAATTTAGTTCTCAGGACAAAAACACTACCCAGTGTTATTTTGCATTTGATTAGGCCTACTTTATTCAGTCTCTGTAGTACTAGTTCTGAATACTGGTGTCAGGGGGGGAGGGGACAAGAGAGAACTCAGACAGGCACAGAAAAACAAAACAAGACAGGAACATCCAACGTGCAGGGACTACATTGTGGGGGGGGGGGGGGGGGGGGGGGGGGCAGGCCTTTTTAGTGTAGGCCTATAGTAGGCTGTGTTATGTATCCTGATTGACTTTATGATTAGTTAGATCTGTTTTGCACATGCATCGCCACAGAGTTAACCCATTTCAGACAGTACCGTCTGTGGGCGTTACGCACAGCTCGTGTGGCCGCTCCAATTTACCTTCAATGAAATCTAACCTTAGTGTAATTGACAGAATTACTAAAAAATATTTAGCTTCCTAAAAGTTAAAGATTTTTAATAAACCTCAAGAGATGGTGGATGTGTGAAATTTCATTATTTATGAGTGACATTAGTCTAGTATAATTTTCTAAAAAATATTTTGATACCTAAAAGTTAAAGATTTTTTGTGTCACGCATGCATGTCTATTTCCCTCATATTAAATATAAAACACATGCGGACTGATGATGGCATGTGACTTTTTCCAATGTCTGGACTCCTTTATTAATGGAGTATAAGACGTTTCTATATATTGGTATTAAATGCATTTTCTGAGAATTTATATTTCAAGTTTTTACTGCAAATGTCGAAATGCGCGCTCTTTGGTCCATCAGTGCTTGAGTCACCATATATCGGAAAACATTTGGAATGGGTCAGACATAATTCTGAGTCATGTTTTCCTAGTTGGCCATCCTCGCCGCTTCACCGCCGTTCCTGCTGCGCTATCCAGCGCCCATATCCTTTTTCATTGCTTGTGTTCGCCCCGTGAACTTTCTAAAAGAGACGAGGCGTTGTTGCAAATGTCTTGTTTCACTAAATGCGGCCCTTCCAGAGCCCCTCTCAGCGACGGGGACCGCCACATCCTGTGTGTTTCCTGGGTGATCCCACGCCGACTTCGCGCTTTCCCAAGGCGACTGCCCGGAATGCGAAGCCATGGCTATGTCGACCCTGCGGGCTCAACTAGCCATTTTCAACGTGGACCCTACTCCTCCGCCTCTCAGGTCTGGGCCGCGCCGTAAAAAACGCCGTTCACAGCTCCGGAGGCCATTTCCTTGAGCGAATGCACGCCGACCATTTCCCCGTTTGCATCGCCCCCTGAATCCCCCACCTCGATCACAGCCGCCCTGCCTTGCTGCCATGCATCTGGAGTTGGACGAGGACAACGTGGAAGAGGACGGCTGCTCTCTTGCCGCGTCACACAGTGAAGGTTGGTCAGGCTCCATTCCGGACCCCGCCCCTTCCTTGCAAGAGTCGAGCAGCGTGCGGGCCAGTGTCGACGCCGAAATGCTTCACCTCATTACCAAGACCGTGGAAGACCTCGGCCTCGATTGGTCGCCGCCCAAAAAACCTGCATCCAGCAGGCTGGACGGCTGTTTCCTGCCCGGTCGCCGCTCGACGCCTCAGACGAGGCCCGCTCCCTTCCTGCCGGAATTGCACGAGGAGCTATCTAAAAGCTGGAAGGCACCATTTTCTGCCAGGCTGCGGTTTACTGTCTCTTCGACGCTCTCTGTTGTTGCCGGCGCTAAAGACAAAAGGCTACCTTTCCATCCCTCCGGTCGAGGAGGTGGTAGCTAGCCACTTATGCCCGCTCTCCGCTAGATGGCAGTCTAACTCTGCTCTACCCTCGAAAGCCTTCAGAACTACTTCGGCTCTCATCGGTCGTGCCTACGCCGCCGCAGGTCAGGCCGCTTCAGCGCTTCACTCTATGGCTGTGCTCCAAATTTACCAGGCGAAAAATGAAAATGAAAATGTTTTAATTGTAGGAAATGTGCCCACTACACAGTGTTCACCCCTACACATAAGCACGGCCCATGTAGTGTCACACACTCATTCACGGCCCACTCCATTAAATCCGGCTTACGCCGCATGTGTTCTAAATATAGAAAGTGTGCCCACTGTTTAGTGCTCACCCCTACTTATAAACACTGTTTGCCATATGACACACCACCCGGCGCATGCCGTGGATGTTATAAGTGTAAGGAAAGTGGCCACTACCCAGTGTTCACCCCTACACGCAAGCATGGCTCGCTCTGTGACACTTGCGCACTCAGATTACGCTCAGTGTGTAGAGAGCGCGGACGCTTATCAGAGCGCGAGCCCCTCTCAAAGCGCGAGCCCACATGCAAACACTGCATGCTACGTGCCACACACACGCAGCAGCCAGAGCCCAGATATCATTCTCCCCCTGGCTTTGAGTATAAAAGCATGGGAAATTATTCCAGGCGTGTCACAGTGGGTACTGAACATTATAAAGCGATTCGCTGCAGTTCGCTCGCAGACCCCCACGCTTTCGGGTCAGGGTCGAAACTACGATAAAAAACGAAGCAGCACATCTACTTCGTGCCGAGATAGCGAAACTGCTGGGAAGGGGTACTATAGAAACCGTTCCTCTGACACGGAGCGCTTCGGGTTTCTACAGCAGATATTTCCCTGTCCCTAAAAAGGATGGCGGTCTCAGACCCATCCTAGATCTCAGACATTTGAACAGAGCGCTCATGCGGAGATCGTTCAAAATGCTCATGACCAGACAAATCCCCGCGCAAATTTGCCCGAGGGACTGGTTTATTTCAGTGGATCTGAAGGATGCCTATTTTCAGATTCAGATGACACCCCATCACAGGTCTTTCTTACGATTTGCCTTCGAGGGCCAGAGCTATCAGTACACAGTCCTCCCGTTCGGTTTGTCCCTAGCACCTCGTACATTCACAAAGTGCATGGACGCGGCGCTCGCCCCTCTGAGATTACGGGGGCTGCGAATACTGAACTATTTGGACGACTGGCTAATTCTAGCCCAGTCAGAGGCAGAATTGATAGCACACAGGGCTGTATTACTCAAACATTTACAAGCCCTGAGTCTCCAGGTAAACTGGACCAAGAGCTCGCTGTCTCCCAGACAGACAATCTCTTTTCCTGGAACAGACTTAGACTCTGTATCAATGACAGCGCGGCTTACGTCACAGTGCGCGCAGCAGATATAACGCTCAATAGCCATTTTCAAGGTCGGCATTATTCTCCCTCTCAAGACATTTCAGAGGATGCTAGGTCTTATGTGTTCGGCTTCGGCAGTGCTTCAGCTGGGTCTGCTTTATATGCGCCCCCTCCAGTACTGGCTGAAAATACGGGTCCCGCTTCGAGCATGGACCTCGGGCCATTTTCGCCTCAGGGTGAATCAGAGCTGTGTTGAAGTCAGGACATGCTGCCTAGAAACAATGTTCCCCCAGGGGAATGGTCCCTGCACCCTCAAGTGGTACAGTTGCTATGGGACTCGTTCGGCAGAGAGGAAGTCGATCTCTTCGTGTCATCAGAGAATGCGCACTGCCCAACATTTTTCACGAAAAACAGGGACACGCTGGCCCACGACTGGCCCAGCCTCCCTCTATACGCATTTCCCCCGATCGCCCTGTTACCTTAGGTAATCAAGCGAATCAGGGAGAGGAAATGCTCTGTGCTTCTCTCGTGGCGCCACTTTGGAGAAACCAGGTTTGGTTCTTGGAGCTGATGCAGTTAGTGAGCACAGCCCCTTGGCCTGTCCCAATGAGGATGGATCTCCTCTCTCAGGCCAAGGGTCGCGCCCCGACTTTGTCACCCGCGCCCCGACTTATGGGCCCTGCATGTACGGGCCATCAACAGGTACCCGCTGATCTCCCAGTGAAAGCGCTAAATACTATTACACAAGCCAGAGCGCCCTCTACTAGACGGCTCTATGCTTCTAAGTGGTCAGTGTTTTCCAGTGTTGCTGGTGCTCAGCTCGAAACCTAGACCCACAACGCTGCGGCGATACGGAGATCCTCTCCTTTCTACAAGAGATCTTGGATGAAGGCAGGTCCCCCTCCACGCTCAAAGTGTATGCCGCAGCCATCGCAGCCTTTCTGAAACCCTTGCATGGCCAGTCACTGGGAAGGAATGATCTTATCATCCGTTTCCTCAGGGGTGCTAGGAGACTAAACCCTCCTCGACCCTCTCTGGTTCCGCTCTGGGACCTTTCCACGGTCCTGGATGCTATGAGGGGCGGTCTCTTCGAACCGCTGCGGTCAGTGGACCTGTGGTTTCTATCTTTTAAAACCGCTTTCCTCATGGCTCTCGCTTCAGTCAAGCGAGTGGGTGACCTGCACATACTCTCCGTGAGCGCGGCGTGCATTCAGTTTGGGCCTAACGACTCTAAGGTCGTCCTTAAACCAAGACACGGCTATGTCCCCAAAGTGCTCTCTACTCCGTTCAGAGCGCAAGTCATTTCCTTGTCAGCCCTGCCGGGGTCTGACGGCGAAGGCAACGTTAATTTCCTCTGCCCGGTCAGGGCGCTGAGGATATACGTCGAGCAGTCTGCTGCATTCAGGCAGTCAGAACAGCTCTCTTTGTTGCGTTTGGTGGCCGTACCAAGGGGTTCGCCACCTTGAAGCAGAGTGTTTCCAGATGGATAGTTGACGCTATCGCGCTGGCTTATAGGTCTAAGGGCCTTCAATGTCCCCTAAGCATCAGAGCCCATTCGACCAGAGGCGTGGCCTCTTCATGGGCCTGGTCCAGTGGGGCCTTACCATCTACATTTGTAAGGTTTTACAACCTGGAAGTTCCTGCCTTGCAGGCTAAACTGTTTTCAGTCTAATACGCCTGACTGACAGGCTGTATTATTCTATTGTCATGCAGCTCAGGCGTTCTTTCGTCCACCCTGACTGTTATACTGTGCTATGCACCCATCCCATTAGTCAGTTGTATGACTAGGTTATATTCTTAGTCCCGCTACTCGCCGGTCTAGACATTACCCACTATAATGTGCATCCCGGGCACACGCCCTTGGGGCCATGTGTGTGGATGACTTCAGTACGCACGGCGTTTTACATTGGGTTCCCGTAGCGTAAGCTAGCTTACGCAACACGAGAGTACTCTCGTAAGAGAATGACAATCGGTTACTAACATAACCTCGGTTCTCTCTAGATGAGGAAACGAGTGTTGCGTAACCCTGCCGTGCTTGTGTTACGTTCTGGTTTCGCTTCAGTGTGAAAAACCAAAGAACATATTATCTGGACTCGGCTTATATAGATATAAGCCACGCCCATTCTGGCGGGACGTGACGCGCCAGGGCGCCCGCGCCCTCATTGGTGCTTGCATCACGAATAGTCCATCGATAGGTTGCAGCAGTTGCCACAGAGCAACCAATAGGCGCGCAAGCCGCTTTGCCTAGGTCTGCTCTGTGCAGCAATGCGTTTTAAATTAATGCAAAATTTAGGATAATTTTTGGCTTCAGTATTCTCGAGAAAAGAGGTTTTCCCATAGCGTAAGCTAGCTTACGCAACACTCGTTCCCTCATCTAGAGAGAACCAAGGTTACGTTAGTAACCGAGTGTCGTTTTATTCTTTGGTTTCCAATTTACAAAAGAAAATGTGAGCTGCTTGATACACTTATTCTAGTTGCTAGTGAAATAAAAGATTACTAATAAAAGTAGCTATAAGTTAGCAGTTATCAGGTAAGAAAACCGTTCGCTTCCACAGCTCTCAATATCTGAGTCACATAATGAGAATCAACGTAATGTAGCCGGAGTTGGCCTTTTCTTTAAGAGGCAGTACACTATTTTTAACAAATCCTACAAGCACATGAATTTTAGTATGCTTTCAACCTTTTAAGTATTATTTAACATCTTTAACCATTACATGAACTTCTAAATAAAAATAATTTACCTGTTTAACATTAATTCTTATTCACATTAGGCCTATTATGAACTGTACTTTGGCCTCTACAGTGTTACGCGTTAATGGACTGTGGTTTTAGACAAAGTAACTGAACCTATAAAGCTCTACACGGTAAATTATGCTAAAATACACTCATTGTTTGCAATGAACAGGGCTCTAGTGATGACAGGGTGAAAATAGCTCAATCACCTTTTCATCTGGAGCAACCTGGGGCAAGGGAGAGGCTAACTTGATAGAATGATAGAGATTGTAATGTAATTGCAGTTGGAACATGATTTATTTTATTATGGCCTTTATGTAAAATTACATAAATAAAACAATCCTTACACATTTATAATATAATTGAAAAAATATTATATTTTTATAATAATTTTATAACAAATATAATAATATTTTATATTATTATATTGGGGGGGGGGGGGGGGGGGTTGATTGCATTGTTTGACGGGGGGTCGGGTTGACTAGCTTTCGTGAGGCACACTCGCAAGGTCTCTCGCTCTCTCGCTCTCTGCCGTGCACGCGCCGCGCGCAATGTAACATACATGCGCGCAGTAGCCTGTGTTCTATCTCGCTCTAGATTCCGGGAGATTTTAACTAATTTGCGGGCATCAGGGAGACGCTAGCAAAATGCGGGAGACTCCCGGAACTTCCGGGAGACTTGGGATGTCTGTAAAATGGCGAAAGCATTGCAAGAGGATAGAATAGAAATGGAAATAACATAGTAGAGATGAAATTAAAGCTATAATAAAAAAAAAACAAATAAATCAAGGATGGGAACAAATGTGGGAAACAGGAAGTAAGGGTAGATGTATGTATGCAATTCAACCAAAAGTGGGGAAAAAGAGGTACTCAGGTGGAAGTAGAAGGGAGGAAAACATTTTATCAATACTTAGAATAGGACATACAGGACTTAATAAAACATTGCAATTAATGTCCAAGCATCCGACAGGACTCTAAATGAGGTGGAGAGGATGAAACAGTAGAACATGTTATCATGTATTGTGAAAAATATAAAGAGGATAGAGAAATTATTTGAAGAGATTCCGAGGAAAGAGGAAACTGATATAACGTTGAGAAACATATTAAAACCAGAACAGGAAAATAATAATAGAGAAGCTTTATTTATGAATACAGGATTAATTAATAATATTTGAAAGGGTGTGTTTTTTGCTTTTGTTTGTTTTTTAAGCCAGAGGAGCTGAACATGCAGTGCTGGCTGTAGCATATCATGTTTTAATGTAAGGATGAGGAATGGGTAGTTGTTGGAGTCTCTGGATCAAGATCACAGTAGGTGGCGGTAATAGCAAAATCGATGCGAATCGCCAAAAAAAAAAAGCAGTAGTCCTGTGCTGGTTCGTTGTCCATGTTTCCCTCGTGTTTTCTGTGCCTGCCCAAGTTCTCTCTTGTTCCCCCCCCCCCCTGCCCGAGTTCTCTCTTGTTCCCCCCCCCTGCCCGAGTTCTCTCTTGTCCCCCCCCCCCCCCCCCCCCGCCCGAGTTCTCTCTTGTTCCCCCCCCCCCCCCCACGGGGTTGCTTTGTTTGTAGTTTTGTTTTGTCTCGCACTGCTGGCACCACCCCAGCTCCTTGCCCTGCCGGCGCCACCCAGGTTACTTGCTCTGCCTGCGCTGCCTAGTTTCCTTGCTCTGCCGGTGCCGCCCAAGTTCCTTGCCCTGCCGATGCCGCCTGTCGAGCTTGAGACTGTTCAGAGGCTGTTCAGGTCACGTCTGCCGATCCAGAGACTGTTCAGGTCACGTCTGCCGATCCAGAGGCTGTTCAGGTCACATCTGCCGATCCAGAGACTGTTCAGCTCACGTCTGCCGATCCAGAGGCTGTTCACGTCACGTCTGCCGATCCAGAGACGGTCTGCTCCGCCCTGGCCGCCTGCCAAGCCTAGCCTGCACCACCCTAGCTCTCAGCCAGGAATTCGGACCCACCTGAGCCTCCCTGGTCTGTCCCGCCAGCACCACCCTGGTCCTCAGCCAGGAATCCGGACCCGCCCTTCCACCCCTGGCTCAACCCTCCCGTCCCTCCCTCCCTCCCCTCTCTGTGTATGTGTTCTGATCTGTTTGTCTTGTCTGCTGTTTGGTCTTGCACATTGGCATAGACATTGGGGCAGGGGGGGTGGCCGCCCACTAAATTTACATAAGGATTCAGTAAGGATTATGCACTAAACATTTGAATTGTTTATTAATAAACTAGTGTTTTCTGTCAGTTTTCGGTTCATTTATGAGACGCGCTCCAGTTCACGCGCCGGCGCCTCCGTTTCCTAATTATATTGTCTACTATATTTGCTTCTTGTTTATTAATCCAGTCAATTTGTTGATGAAAACATTGATTAAAATGAAGATACAACGAAATTCACTTAAAACAAAAGTGGTCAGAATTATGTCTGCGTGCGCGTGCGCGCGTGTGTGTGTGCTTGCTTGCTTGCTTTCGGGTTAAGCTTTCCGCGACTGCGCAAGGTTGCCAGGCTGAGATGACAAACAGGTTGAAATTGTATATGGTGTGTGGATTGTGTGAATATAATGCATTTAATACAAGATCTGGCAACTGGTCAACATTAGACAAACATATTGGTCCGATTATTCATAAAGGAGTTTGGGCCATGCAAATTACAGGAGTTTCCCGGGAGAAATAACAAACCGGGTGGGGTCCGGGAGATAGGGCTAAAAAATGAGAGAAACCCGGGAAAAACAGGAGTGTTGACAGGTATGTGTTTGACCCATTCCAAATGTTTTCCGATATATGGTGACTCAAGCACTGATGGACCAAAGAGTGCGCATTTCAACATTTGCAGTAAAAACTTGAAATATAAATCCTCAGAAAATGCATTTAATACCAGAATATTGAAACGTCTAACAGAGTGAGACATTTTTTACATTTGCTCTCCTCTAAGCGAGCTAAAATGATGGGGGTAAACTGATCCACTTACTTTTTATCAGAGCCCTAGCTCCCTGGAAAGCAGATGACTGGTATCAGTCGTGAGTGAGTATGGGTGTGGTTACGAGGAGAAAAGTGATCTTGACAAATGCGTCCAACCTAGGTTGGGGGGCCCTTTACGAGGGCAGGCTCGTCTCTGGCCTATAGTCAAGCCTGGAGAAGCGCCTACATATAAACTGTCTAGAGATGAGAGCAGTCGCTGAAGACAACACTCATTGGAGAATATTTTTCTCAAAGAGCAGGGACGCCCTCGCCCATGATTGGCCGAGCCGCCCGCTGTACGCATTCCCTCCGGTCACGATGTTACCACAGGTCATCGAATGGATCAGGGAGAGCAAGTGTGCAGTGCTACTAATAACACCTCTCTGGAAGACCCAGTTATGGTTCTCCGTGCTGGTACAGCTGCGGTGCCGCTGAGGAGAGACCTCTTCACGCAGGCAAACCGATTAATCTGCCATCCCCGTCCCGACTTGTGGGCACTTTATGTATGGCCCCTCAACGGGTACTCAGGTGTCTACCGAAAAGGGTGCTGAAAACGATCACTGAGGCAAGAGCGCTGTCAACTAGACACCTCTACGCTCAGAAATGGGTGGTATTTTCTGGCTGGTGCCCTATTTGTGCGAAGTATCGAGTATACTCTCCTTCTTACAAGGGCGTTTGGACGCGGGTCATTCCCCCTCCACATTCAAAGTGTATGTGGCTTTGATCAGGGGATCGCTTCAGTCGACTTAACCTGACTACCTTTGGCTGAAATGGCCAATATAAAGGCTTAGGCCACACCCATTCTGGAGGGCTCTGACACGCCAGGGGCCGCCTGATTGGTTCTTACGTCTGAGCCGCCTCACCATAGGTTCGTGCAGTTGCCGCAGCACATCCAATGACCGCACTAGCCGCTCATCTGTGTCTGCTGTGCAGCTGCACTGCGTTTTAAAAATTTTGGCTTCAATATTCCACATTTTTAAAACAGGCCTCCTCTTCTCAAAATCTTGTCAATATCTTGTCAGGCTTTTCAATATTTCTATCCCTTGCAGCTGCTCTTATAGACTTCTTTCCTTCCTTGACCTCAGCGGCTGCACTCTCCATCTCCTCGAGGGGTGTTTTGCCCCAGATTGTCTTCCTGGTGTATTACCTTGGCATGATGGCTTTTCTACAATGTTTATGACATTAAAAAATAAAACATATGTAATGTAATATTACATTAAAATATGTTTAAGACTAAACTTAACTTGTGCCTCATGTCTCACTTTACCCCACAGCATTTGTCTCACTTTACCCCACTGCCACATTTTAGAAAAAAAACGATCTCTCTTAGTAATTCAGGATACTCTTCAGCTAGCATCATCACATGGTTTTATATGTTAATAGTTCATCAACATGTATGATATGAGTTTTTTTACCTGAATCAATTTGCTTTGGCACAACAGTTGATTAAGTTGACAGCAAGAAAATTTACTTTTACATGCAAAAAAATATTTTTGTGAAAAAACATGCTTATCACTGCACCATGAGCTCCTCTCCTTCATGACCATGGGGAAATGGGATGGGCTTGAAAACATAATGGTCACATGACCACAAATGTGTTCCGTTGGCTATAGGGATCTCCCAGTCACGTGACCCCTAGCCGCGTGTCAGCCATTTTGACGGAATACATCTGTCGGCTACTCATAGATCCATTGGCGTGGCTAATATATATTATTAGTATATTATACTAGTAATATAATTATTAGTATATTATTATACTAATAATATAATTATTAGTATAATTAGCCTAAATATTGCAATACTTTGCGCTACAGTATTGATATAATTGCATGCGCAAAATCATGGTGCAAAATATCTCGATACTGAACAGAATCGACTTTTTCCCCCACCACGTCATGTCATCGCACTTATTATTAGCATCACAAAAATAAATATACAAGAGGAAGATAAAGGAATTAGGAATCATATATCCATATGAAGCACCACAAATTCTTGAAAAACTTCCTGGTATTGAGTTCGGTGACAATACAGCTACCTTATTCACTTCCCATCACGCTACACCGGAGTTTCATAAAAAGAAAAATATTTTTTAATCATCACCGCAAAGGTTGGTCAATGTATTTTTATCACCAAATTATAGTAGGGCTACCTGTAATAATTTTTAAACTGAGTTTACAGGGAAAAACACAAAACAAAATCACCAACAAGATTAAGTGTATCTTTAATGAATTTGTTTAATCGAGTTTGATCCAAGAAAAACGAAATAGCTTATATACTTTTTTATACCTGTCACTGACCGTCACTGTATGATAAACTGTCATTGAGACTGTTGTCTCAAATTGTGTTTCTAACGATTTATAAGAAGTGTAACAAAAAAAAAACAAGATCAGCTTTTGGTATTTGAAAACGAAAGAATGTAATGTGATAATACGCCTAACGAATTAACTGATCTAGGAATGCATGGATGCGTTTTGCCTGTTTATTGCCGCCAACCACTTTTCTCCGTTTTGTTTCTTTTGGGATACGGTATAAAGATATTCCTTTTGTATGATCACGTATCTGATCGCATCCAAATGCACAGCATCACTCGGGCATGATAGGAATATTTCGCGACGAGCTGTATCACCGGCGGTTTAGCATTTTCTATTCCGTCAAGATGGCTGCTCCAAATGGCGTGACGTCACGCGGGACGTCCCTATACAGGGAGTGTCTCACATTACCCCGTTCTCCCTACTCCATTAATAAAGGAGTCCAGACATTGGAAAAATATCAGTCCACATGCGTTTTATATTTAATATGAGGGAAATAGACATGCATGCGTGACAAAAAAATTAGGTAGCAAAATATTTTTTTGAAAATTCTACTAGACTAATGCCGCGTTCCAGGCAACCTCTAACCCGTGTTTTTCCAACCTTATACCCGTGAAAGTGCACTGGAACAGCAGTCAAACCCGTGACTTCCCACCCGTGAACTCGTAGGCTACTAGATCGATGTACTCCCAGTTACGAGCTCTGACGTCACATAGCCCACGAAACCATACAAAACAACAATGGTTTGTTTACATCTAGCTACCACAATACCTTGTGCTCAGGTAGTTTAACGTGACTGGCCTGGAACGCTACAAAGTCGTGAGTCGTGGTTTGAAGTCGTGATTTACGTGCTCAAAAACCTGCCTGGAACGCAGCATAACGTCACTCATAAATCATGAAATTTCACACATCCACCATCTCTTGAGTTTTAATAAAAATCTTTAACTTTTAGGTAGCTAAATATTTTTTAGTAATTCTGTCAATTACATTAAGGTTAGATTTCATTGAAGGTAAATTGGAGCGGCCACACTGAGCTGTGCGTAACGCCCACAGACGGGAAGTGAACGAGACAGAGGCTGTCCGGTACTGTCTGAAATGGTTTAACTCTGTGGCGATGCATGTGCAAAACAGATCTAACTAATCATAAAGTCAATCAGGATACATAACACAGCCTACTATAGGCCTACACTAAAGAGGCCTGCTAAACTAAATTTGGTGAGCTGAATTTGAGCTTATCAGTCCGAACAATTCATGAACGAATCATTTTCACAGCGTTTTTGTGAATAGGATCAGCGAATGATTGGAAATGTATAATTGGCCATAATTCAGTCTGAATAATAACTCGCTCTGTTCCTCAAAGACGACATACAATCGCACGTTGTATTTAACAGAAATTCATTCATCTCGTGATGCATGACAAAGGCTGTGAGTAAATTGTGATGACAGTTGGTCACCAGGTAAAACTTTACACATTTAAGTAACTCAGACAAATATTTAAAATCAGATAAAAGTGAGAACATTCTACAAATGCCAGGATGAGAATGTGCCAAATACGAGATAACATCTGTTCTTTATTGACCGCCACATTGGCAGTGAATAGGCCATTACACCACAACACAACTTTTATAAGCCAGAAAGAAAAAAAAGCCAATATGAACAATCTTCTGTCTTAAAGAGGGCATTCTATGCTTGAGGAGTTTCCCAAGAGCCAAATATTCCAGATTTTTAATGTTCATATTAATAGTTGGATTACTGAACAATTACAAACACAATAATACAGACACGGGCACAATAAATGTCGTTTACTTCAGTTAACATGGCAATTTCACCCAAGACACAGTGTGCATCTGCTATTAATTTTTATTTCACATTTTTTACATTTGTTTCACCCTACCAAAAAAATCTACCGCCTAAAATTAAGGTTCACCAAAGCAGTCACATCATTGATATTATAAAAAGTGAATCCTGAAATCTTTTTTTTTTCTTGTCAGTCATTAAAACGAGAAAAACAGCTACATTTAAACAATGCAATCAAAGCAGTGGACTCATTATATTATTTCTATAGAGGCATTCTAAATCACTCCTGATGCCATGTAATGTTGTACAGGGTTCAAAAGACAATGCAAGACAGATGACACAACAACACAGAAACACAGACGTCACAGATCCTTTATGTTCTAATCTAAGGCCTGTATGACAGCACAAAAAGATTCTTTAAAAGCAGCCTGACAAAAAGATGATATACTGTACAAACACGTTTTAGATGTTAATGCAAACATAGCAGTCATGGAATTGCACATAAAATGTAATTTAATACTTAGAAAGACCATGCAACACTATTTGGCAAACACAACAAAACCCACTCTGCATGAACAGACAAAACAATGACATATCCAATCCCACGGGCTTAAATCTGATGCGATTATGCAGGTTACCATTTATCTACAGATATATGACACCCATAATTGTTTCTTGTATGGGACAAAAAAAAAGAAAATATATTCACAGTAACCAAAGTTTGAAACACACGAATATTACTCCAGTGTGAATAAATAACCTTTACATATTTACATGCAAAAACAGAAATACAATTTATAAGTTGTATAAAATTTAGAAGTTAGAATATGTATGTGACAATTTATGTGAAACTCCTCTAGCTAAGATTACAAACAATTGATGTTTCAAATCAGCATCAAACATTCAACAATACTTCACAGAAATGCATAATTTCACAGAATCGGAAGGGACATATACACATAAAACCATTATGTTTAGTAAATGCATTCATTGCCCGATATTAATATATTTATTTACCTTGTGATGTAATATATTGAATTATTTTTATTTATCTCTAATTGTCTGTTAACAAGGACAATATGCTCTTGCCAGGCCATTGGAAATAAAACATGTTCTTAATTGATTTGCCTGGTTAAATACAGGTACATAAATGAATATTCATAAATACATCTATTTTGAAAATGCAGGCTTTTTGAAAAGGTTTCATTAAAAGCCTTAACCAAAGATTTAATACTGAGAGAAAATGTTATAATTACCACCCTTTATGCATAGAAATCTTGTTTATCAGCAGAAGCTCATTTATAGTTTTATTTTCAAAGTCTCCAAAGTCTTCAAAGTCTCCATCATGACTGCCTCTGAGTCAAGATGCCATCAAAATAGTGATGCCAGTGTCCGTCACTTTTCGCTCCAAACCCGAAAACATTGACCTGTGTGAGAGATTGAAAAAATAGGACATCAGTGTTTGCAATGCACCTAAAGTTAAAAATTAAATGATTGTGTGCATGGCTTGCTTCTACAGTTACACATGGCTGATAAGCAAACAGTCGCTTACCATAATATCCAGCTCCGCGGAAATTCACAGTTTCACACCCTTATCTCACTTATGACAACGAAGAGCAAATAATTAGTTAAAATTTAAATTAAATCAAACCTTAGTAAAAGTACAAATGAAAGTTAAAATGAAACCAACAACGAATATCAATGTAAAGAAGCCAGTAGAAGGATATTTGCCATGTTTCTGCAGCCAGCTCTCATACACGTATTTTATAAATGCAGGATGGATGATCACAAAGTCCTTTTAGGCAAGTCATGCCACTCGGCCGCCATCTTGGCAACGCCTCCGGGCAGCTATTTCGGACTAACAAGACCAGGCTCCTATCTAAATGAATGGGCAGAGACTCAGAACTGCACTTTCACTGGTCACCGGGACATAAAAACTGCATGTATACAAACACTAATAAAATATGATAAAAATCGCTGAAAAAGTTTGATGACTTTGCCCCAAAATAAGGTTTAAAACGCCTTTTTCTCCACAGGTTATACTTTTACTGCGCATGCGAAAGGGTTCTCTCGCTCTCTGTCGTGCGCGCGCTACTGCTCGCTCGCTCTAGATTCCGGGAGATTTGAACTAATTTACGGTCATTAGAGTGCCGCTATCAATCTGCGGGAGACTCCTGGAACTTCCGGGAGACTTGGGATGTCTGATATTTACACAACTAACACATATCAAATCTGCCGCCTTTTCAAACAGTAACATATTTTCCGCTGTCGCAAACCTCAACTGTGCGCATGCGTCGGTGGAACCAGACGATAGGCTTAAATGTTTTCCGGCTTGACTGTTAAAAGCAGACGATTGGCTTTCCAGCGGGAGGGGCGGGGCATGTGCATACAACCGCCATCTTTGGCGTTACGGGTTTTCCCTATGTAGTTGTATTAAGGATTGAGGAAGTGGCATGTCTCTATATAAATAGTCTCTGATGATCATCACCTTAAAAAACAACCAAAATAATCATGCAATACACTCTTAAAAATAAACATTCTTTATTGGCAGTGATGGTTCCATAAAGAACCTTTCAATTGCACAAAAGTTTCTTTATAGTGGAAAGCTGTTCTTTAGATTTTAAAAATGTGTTTCACACTAAAGACCCGCTCACACCAAGGACGATAACTATAACGATAAAGATATCGCTCGAAATAGAAAAGAATAGCAGACTCCAGACCACAACTATAACCGCACAGAGAAACAATATCGTTGGAATCACTTTTTTAGGACAATTCTTTCTAGCTGATAACCATAAAAACATCAGAATCCATCCTGCTTTAAAGAGTTCGAGCATTTAAAGCTGCAGAAGACAAAACTGCAGCGCATGCTTAACTGAAAAATATTGTCTTCTGGTGTGGATGCTATTACAGGAATCGTTATAGTTATCTTTATAGTTACCGTTCTTGGTGTGAACGGTCCTTGAGAAAAAAAAAAAAAAAAAAGGTTTTTCTGTGGCATTGCTGCGAAAACCCCCTTTTGGAACCTTTATTTGAGAGCACTTCAGGTGATTCTGACTTAATCATGCATATTTTAATGACATTTGTTCAGAAAAACTATACAGATCAATACGTGAAAATCAAATGTTTTATACTGATTGATGGATATGATTCTTACCTGGTCTCTGTCTGCATTTACTGTAGCTCTCACTCTAATATAAGTGCTGAGGAAAACAAAGATTCATTACATTAAGATAATTGCCATAAAATGTGGAAGATGTGTGTCTGAAGGCTTTTTAATAATTCTGTGAGTGTGTGAGGAAACAATGGTACCTCGTGATGTGTCTGGTGGTGAAGACACTGATGAGCCAGCGCATGTCTTTAATCTTAAAGGGCAGAAGCACCAGATGGGTGGAGTTGTCCACGTCTACAGCACTCTCAGGATACAGAATCCGGTGAGTGGTCTTAAATCCCACATCCTTCTCGAAACCTTTTGTCGGACCCTTATTTATCCTGAGCATGAAGATGCATTTTTAACAGTCATCTTTGATCGTATTGCATTGTCGAGACTTCAAAAGAGAAAATAACATACCTTATGACAAAGTCATGGCTGTCTATTAGTTGACCATAATGGGATGCCAGGAGGTTCCCAGAGTTTCCCACCACAGCACAGGTTCTGCAGCGATCTGGACCAGAGTCTGAGTAGTGTTCTTCATCGGGGAAGAGAGAAAACAATGTGTCCACCACCTCTGTGTAGTTAGTTTTAGAGGATTCAGACTGTAGACCCTAAATGAATGTAAAAAAAACACATGATCGGGTTTAAGAGCTTTCAGAAAAGTAAGCTTTCAGTGGGAAGACTCATTTTAAAGGGGTCATGACATGGATTTTTTATTATATATATATATACACTCACCTAAAGGATTATTAGGAACACCATACTAATACTGTGTTTGACCCCCTTTCGCCTTCAGAACTGCCTTAATTCTACGTGGCATTGATTCAACAAGGTGCTGAAAGCATTCTTTAGAAATGTTGGCCCATATTGATAGGATAGCATCTTGCAGTTGATGGAGATTTGTGGGATGCACATCCAGGGCACGAAGCTCCCGTTCCACCACATCCCAAAGATGCTCTATTGGGTTGAGATCTGGTGACTGTGGGGGCCATTTTAGTACAGTGAACTCATTGTCATGTTCAAGAAACCAATTTGAAATGATTCGAGCTTTGTGATATGGTGCATTATCCTGCTGGAAGTAGCCATCAGAGGATGGGTACATGGTGGCCATAAAGGGATGGACATGGTCAGAAATAATGCTCAGGTAGGCCGTGGCATTTAAACGATGCCCAATTGGCACTAAGGGGCCTAAAGTGTGCCAAGAAAACATCCCCCACACCATTACACCACCACCACCAGCCTGCACAGTGGTAACAAGGCATGATGGATCCATGTTCTCATTCTGTTTACGCCACATTTTGACTCTACTATCTGAATGTCTCAACAGAAATCGAGACTCATCAGACCTGGCAACATTTTTCCAGTCTTCAACTGTCCAATTTTGGTGAGCTCTTGCAAATTGTAGCCTCTTTTTCCTATTTGTAGTGGAGATGAGTGGTACCCGGTGGGGTCTTCTGCTGTTGTAGCCCATCCGCCTCAAGGTTGTGCGTGTTGTGGCTTCACAAATGCTTTGCTGCAACGTATTGTTGTAACGAGTGGTTATTTCAGTCAAAGTTGCTCTTCTATCAGCTTGAATCAGTCGGCCCATTCTCCTCTGACCTCTCGCATCAACAAGGCATTTTCGACCCCAGGACTGCCGCATACTGGATGCTTTTCTCTTTTCACACCATTCTTTGTAAACCCTAGAAATGGTTGTGCGTGAAAATCCCAGAAACTGAGCAGATTGTGCAATACTCAGACCGGCCCGTCTGGCACCAACAACCATGCCACGCTCAAAATTGCTTAAAATCACCTTTCTTTCCCATTCTGACGTTCAGTTTGGAGTTCAGGAGATTGTCTTGACCAGGACCACACCCCTAAATGCACTGAAGCAACTGTCATGTGATTGGTTGATTAGATAATTGCATTAATGAGAAATTGAACAGGTGTTCCTAATAATCCTTTAGGTGAGTGTATATATATATAACCCTAACACTGTAAAACACCCAAAAATTTATTACAGTGTTTTTCTTCGCACAAAAAGTATTCTCGTTGCTTGATAAACTTAAGGTTGAGCCACTGTAGTCACTTGGACTATTTTAACGATGTCTTTACTAACTTTCTGGGCCGGCAGATGCAATTACGAAGCAGCCTATGAAGGAGTGAGCCAGCTCTAAGATTTCTTCAAAAATCTCTTCATTTGTGTTTCCCGAAGATGAACGGAAGTCTTAAGGGGTTGGAACCAACATGAGCGTGAGTAATTACTGACAGAATTTTCATTTTTGGGTGAACTAACCCTTTAAATAAGTTAAATTAATCTATGAAGCAGTCCCCATTGGTGGTCCCCATTGTTTTCCATATGGAGAAAAAAATATGGAAGTCAAACCAGAAACTGTTTGGTTACACAAATTCTTCAAAATCTTCTTTTATATTCAACAGAAGAAAGAAACACACAGGTTTGGAACAACTTGAAGATGAATAAATTATACTTTCATTTTATGTAGAGAAAATTCAAATTTTAGGGGGAAAAAGGTTCCACAGGGATTTTTTTGTGGGGGGGTTCCACAGGGATCACATTCACAAATTAATGTGACCCAATTATGGCATTTATTAACCGTGATCAAATCAACACCAGTCTCCCCCATCCTTGGTTTTCAGACATCCAGAAAGTCGTCACGTACCTTCCACCATCGGTAGACGTCTGTCTGTAACACACTGTTTCTCCTGTTCAGCAGAGGTGAACCTGTGGGGTTGAACCGCAAGAAGAACCAGTCATCATCGTTCAGATCCGTGACACATTTTTTACAAGTGCACAGACCTCCTTTGGTGGAATCAACTGATGTTTTTAGGGAAGGGTTTTAGGGTTTTTAGGATCACCGCGTTTTTGAAGAACAAAAAGAAATAAGATGCTAAAAGTAAAGAGCCCTGTGATGAACGGAGATCTCCATTTAGTGACGGGAACCATATTTTCAGCTGGTTGAAGGGGGTTTAAAATCCTACAGCTGAGAAGAGAAAAAATAAATTAGTGTGCAAATTATTAGGCACTCTCAAAGAATCCTTAAAAATGTAGGCTACTGGCAAAATGGCACAATATTAAATGGCACTTTAATAAAGGCTACTTTATTAAAGTGAAGGAATTTTCTGTATTTTTTACAGGTTTTTTACCTGTATTTTGAATACCTGGGAGAAAATTACCAGTAGCCTAGGCTATCCCACATTTTCTGGGGTTTTTTACACCTTACATTAATACATGTTACATTTATCATGATCCTCATCTCATGTGATTTTTCCATCTTCATTGTGTTTGATAGGTCTAAAACCATAAAGGTGACTAACTATAGGCTAACGGAGAGCAAGAAACAAGAAAAAAATTATAATGTTGCGTTCCATATTACGCAATATATCCATTGGGAGCGGGGTTTGTCCAGTATTTTGGACCTACAAAAGATCCTTATTTTACAACTACAAGCATTCTAGTATTCGAACTGAAAAGTCATTTTCTGGTGTGTGACAAAGACATAAACTAATATTATTTTAAAAAAAATGTTAAGTTAACCAACCTGATGTTTGTAAAAATACTAAATTTTAAACACAATCTGGAACAATAGCAGTAAACCTGAAGAACGGGTGCCAGATGTGTGAATCAGCTCAGGTTAAATATGAGGGATGAATCTAAGGAGGAGGGCTTTCTCTTCTACACACCTCCTGATCATACAACACTGTTTGCATTCACTTCTCTCTGATATAAAATACAATGCTTTCAACATGGAGAAGCCATTGACATTTCAATAGCAAATAAAATGTGTCTAGTATCAGCCATATATCTATATTAATTTGTGTCAAAATTGCTCTTTGCAAGTACAAAATATCTCTTTTTTTTCTTTAAAAAAAAAAAATGAACAAAAATCATGAACAATAGAAAAGTCACGGGAAATCATTGGTCGAAAGCTTTGGAAACCATGTTCATATTGTGAGATGAATTATTTATTTCAAATTCATGATTTTATTTTTCCTTCAGAGCTATAATGACGTAAAACCAGACCATTCTCAGTTGTAACTGAGTTATGGTCTGGCATAGACATAGACAAATCATAGACAAATCATTTCCAGAGGGGCGTCACCAGCGGACGTCGCGGGTAGACCTAAAACCAATCAGAGCGATGAAGGAGATGACGTATGCAGAGCGGCGGAGAAACATCTCCAAGTGTTGTTCTTTGCTCGGTTTTTAACTAAAAGGAAAGGTTCAAGTCGCTTAAAACAGACGCGATAGCTGATTCGAACGAGTGATGTTCGACGGCGGCATCCATCTTTGTAATGTAGGCCACAAAATCTGATTCAAAATCCCAGCGCTGTCGTCATCGTGTAAAGCCCGCCCCAATGTTTCTGATTGGTGCCTCGATTTCGGCGGATTGGAAATGGGCTTGAATGAGCTCTTTGCCAGACTAATTTTCAGAGCAAATCTAAATTTGACGGAAGTTGTCTGGGTTTTCCCAGGCTAATAATGACGTGAACTTTACATTTGAATTGGGCAATATTTTGTCTTCAACACTATTCAGTAGAGCAAATCTGAAGGACATCTGCAAACATGATTATAGACGGGGATCCGTGTCACCAGTGATTCTGTTCATCATTGCAACACCAACAATGGCAACTGTAAGGGGGTGTACAGTTAAAGACCCAGAACCAGATATGAAGAATGAAGACCCGGAGTCAGGATTATAAAAAATTAAAGAAAAGTTTTACTGAAGATAGTTTGCAGTTTCATCAGCAGAAGTCAGCTTCAAGACTCACACAGGAGTTCGTAGGCCGCCTCCCTTACAGTTACAAAGATCACAGCAGTTATACCATTTCCAAGGTCTAAGCTACGTCATTGCTTACAGGTTGAATGATTCTCATTGGCTAAGAAACATTAAGAGCCTAAACAATTTAACACATGTGAGGAGATAGGAGTGCCTATCGCCATTAATAAAGATAGTTGTCGTCCACTCAATAGATTTAGGTCTGTGGTGGCCTCGCCGGTTAGAGCAGGGCGCCGGGTTGTCTTGTCCGAACGTCCAGAACCTACATAGAATGTCATACGCACACACACAAATAACAGACACTAGCAAATAACAGCTCCCATCAAGGCTGAAGAGAGTCTGAGCTCCTTACTATCAGTTAAGTATACCAAAACATAATGCTAAAACATTCACTCGTTTGGGAGAAAAACAGATAACTGGCATTTACTCCCAAGGAAGGAAATATACTGGAAAGAATACACTTTAATACAACAATTAAAGTTCAATAGTAACGCTCAATATAGCTTGACCATCTGTCCAGCGATGGATCATATGTGTCCATGCTGCCTTTAGGACCCTCTAACCTTTCTTCTGATACCAGAGAAAGAGACAAACGGCCTTGTGGGTTACATGGCCTTCGTGTCCTGCGTGTACTACGTGCAATCTCAAAGTAAGATTGGAATGCACCTAAAAGAAACTGGTTACTTCCATCACATGCATTTAAGAAAATATAATTTTACAAGCACAAAGAATATAAAAATAAGTATGTGATAATGAATATATTTGATTATTGATTTTTTATAAGGAAGTATATAAGCATCCAAAAGGATTTATGATTATAGATGTATTTGAAGAGGCAAGGGATTTTGACCAACCCTTCAGTCCCCCGTTTTAGACCAATGTGGGGTCCAATACCGCCACGTCTGGTCTAACCAGTGAGGTCACTACGGAAGGGAGGAGTGGTGACGCATGCTCCCCTGACGGGTCACACTTGTCTCTTCACCTCGTCACGGACATGCTGGTTACTAAAAATTCCAGTCCCCATTAAGAGGTTCTCCCACCTTCCACTCACAACAGGACATCAATGTAATTCTTCCTCAGTTTATCAGTCAGGTTAAAATTTTTATAAAACACATAACTGATTACGAAACAAGTACATATTTATTCTCTGGAAGCCAGGCTACATAAGCAAGCACTGTTGCTGTATTCCTAGCATGGCCTAGATCCACAGTCACTACTCAGATCCTAAATGAAGACATTGTCTATAATCATGAATACCAGAATATATGCACTAGGTTTTTATTTTTATTTTTATAAAACTATGATTTCCAAATCCTTTTATTATGAACAAAGTTGGATGGTGAATCCATTATTTTCACTACCCCTTTTATAGACCCTTTAGGTTCAAAACACAATGGTTATCTAACTAAAAATAAACAACAACAAAAATAAAATATTAATAATTAAGACCCATAATAATCGATGTAAGAACTTTAAGTCTTTACTGAAATCATCTTTCAGTTTACGGTCACATAGCATGTACCACTTTAATTGTATAACATCTTATACCCTTTTTTTGTTTGTTTCAAAAATAGAAATAAAATAAAACAAATTCACATCATCATTTCAGTCTAAAATATAGAATTGTTCCCCATTCTGCTTAATAAAGCTTTTGTTCATTCCTTATCTTTATATCACATTAATCCCTGTTAATCATACAATGCCTTATTATTTTTATTTTGAAACTCACTTTTCATACCATTTAAACTTAATTTGACTTCCATACAGTATTTGTCTATCAAATAGTTAGTCTAAAGATTATTAGAACATTGTAAGTATATTACAAACATAAAAAAATAATAATATTAGCAGTATTGTCTCAGTCCCACTTATCTTTACAGTTTCACAGAAACCAAAATATTATGTTACTCAGATCCCAACCCCTAAGACAGCCATATAGCTGTTTTCTTAGACATCTAATGTCATACATCCATTTAATGGATTGAGAAATAAAACCTTTTCTTTTTAGAAGTTATATTCACTCCTCCTTTGTTCGCCCTCCGGGCTTTCAATAAAAATGAGGGAGCTCACTCTGGATAATTTGGATAGTGACTTAGCCAATGTGTCACTTTGTCTCTCTGCCGTCAAGTCTATATATATGTATATATTTTTTTTCCTACGTTTATCCTTATGATCCCACCTAGTTGTCTATTTAAATTTAGACCCTCAGTTGAATTTAGACAAGAGTTTTACCCCATAATGGACGGCAATCTTCTTTACAATTCCAATTTATATAAAATACTAATCCAGAGAGTAATTCAGTTCAATATCATAAATGACAAAAGCATTCATAATTACCAATAGCAGACAGAGCTGGAAAACCACTCCAATTAAAGCTCGTCCCATGTTCTGCATTGTCTTTTCATCAGATTGACTTAGAATTATCAACTTTTTTAAAGTTGGTCATTTCACTTAACCCATCTGTAATGATGAAACACTAATTCCAGAAGTTAATGACACAATACCCTCAAAATCAGGAAATAATAGTACCCCAAACTAACACATACAAGACATGACGCACAGTCACCAACACATTCATACCTGACTATGAACTGCTCATATTCTCATATTCATATATTTTATATTGTTGCTAAAAGATTTAAATTTTAAATAAGATTTTAATCTTTCCATTTTCCTGTAGCTTCTATCTAATTTTACATGGTCCCTAAACCAGTTTCAAAGCATGCCTGTTCATTATTCATTTGATTTTAACAAGGTCAGCTGGGTTGTTTTGGTTCATTAACATTATTTTGTTTAAGCTTGCTCTAGCAGGCCGATAACAGAAAGACAGACACAGTTACCATCCTTTCCTTCACTCAAGCAGTCTCTCTCACTATGAACCTTTGACCATTCACCTTTGTTATCCAGACTTTTCTTAAATCTACAAAAACTGTCTTCATCTTTAGTCACCACCATGTCTAACGACCTTCAGGAGTTAGAACTATGTTATAGACATACTAGTTCTAAATCAACTTCTATACATTTTCCTTGCCCATAAGGCAACCGACATCAAAAAGTTCTATTACTGTCTCCACAACAATTAATAATGGCAATCCCCCTTACGGTCTCAGCTGGCTCTTGAAAGCCCATTGCCATTAGCTCTTTGTCTATAATTTTCTTCTCAGGGTGTTGTCCCCCTGGTATAGTTGCAGACACTTGTCACAATGAAAAACAAGCCATACAACTAATGCGGTTTCTTCTGGTGAGTGGTATAGAGGAGCTTTGCATCATGGGGAAGACTGGCGTGACTCGTCATAGCTTCATCTCCCCCTAACGGTATAAGGACGCTGCTGGCCTCACAGCTCCTGCTCAACTCTCCTACCTGTCTCACATAAAACACCCCCATTCAGGAAATGCCCAGTGACTTTACGTGAGCCCTCTGGCTTGGGTTGCCCCCTGTCTGGCCAAAGAAGGTCTTACCCGTCATCGAGGTGGTCACTCGTGCCCACTGGTGACCGCTTTTTTTTTCCATCACAGAATCTTTGACCTCAACAAAATCTGTTGTTCTCTGGAGCTTAGGGAAGACACAATCAAGAGTCACCAGGGCCATTCCGATTGCCTAATAGTGTTCACACAGGGAGACAGGTCAATAACAACAGTATTTAATCACTTAAATCCATTATTTTATCCTAGCTGCTTAGCCTATACTCAGCGAATTTGGATCATCCGTACGTTCAGTGAACTTTACCTGTAGACGGAGCCATCGGTCCTGAATGGTGGAGACTAAATGAGACAAAGAAGTTACTGGTCCTAAAATAAAATAAAATGTCTTCAAGTTCTGCATTATTATTTTAAAGACTTCTTTAAAGTCATTCAGTTTTACATTTACAATTACAAATTGCCCTTTATGGCAATTGTTTCTTTAAACATCTCTGTGTCTATGATTCTTCAACTGAAACACTGTGTTTTAATTCAAATAGCTTATTATCACTAATGACAGGCTCAGATAACAGCTTTTAGCTGACATTGAATGAGAGAGACTCTGAGACATTCAGGACTGGCACACTGCACTCTCATAAACTTCTAACATCAAACTTTTATCTACCATCCTATAGCTCTATCCCAGCTTAAGGCATATTTGCCAGAAATTACATGTGTTTCCAAATAAACATAATTTTTATAGTTGTCTTTATTTAGACATTACAAATTTCCACTCAGATTGAGTCTCTGTTGCACTGGCAGTTTCAGCCACAGTACACATCAGATCCAGATGAGCAAACTGTTTCATTACAGCCAATAACAAACTTATCTTTTGAAAGCAAAACATCAGCTTCTAGTTCTTTCATGGTCAACTTTTCAAGCTGTTTGTTTAATCAGCATTCAGCAACTGTTAATCCAGTCCTGCTTCTGCTTATTTGATCTTCAATAAAAATAATTATTTTAGTTCTAAATAATGTTTCACATTTCTCAATCTTGATTTTAGTGTCAAGTTCTCAACCATAGTTTAATATTTGACTTAAGTTTTCTCTTGGAGTTTATGCATCTCCAATTAGGATTCACACTAACTTTGACGAGGCTAGACCTATCTGCTTGTGATACTTTTGCAGTTATTGTAAATCATCTGTGAGATAAGTCTCTCTATATCATCTAAAACCTTTTTAAAATGTTTAATTATAACACAATCATCCTTTTAGTTACTTTGATATATTTTGCAACTCACATTTGTTGGAGTCATTAATTTTACATCAACTAGTGTTCATCAATTCACTTGTAAAAATTACTATTATAGATCTTTTCTTCAACAAGATTCACTTTAAGACTTCAATCTTTTGACCTTGTTTTTTATCTCTTATTTTTCAGACGAAAAATGTTAATGTCTTCATTTAAACACTGATCAACTTTCAAACCCACATTAATACCAGGAATTTGTCACTATCACATTTTTAAACACCTTCTGTCGGCTCCACTTACTGCACACTCTTGAAGCAGTGTGTGTCCCATTCAGGAATACAAACAGAGCCACTGATAAGCAGTCCACTGTATTCTTTTACAGTCCACCAGTGGCGGATTTAATCATAATAGCCAAATCATAATCTTCATCATTATCATTGGCAGAACATTAATTTTCATAAGCTGCATGGAAATGCTCAAAATATTGTAAGTTGTTTTCACAAAGTTTCCTTTTAACTTTAGTCGCTTGTCGAGGGAAATTATCCCCGACCCAGAATTTACTTCACTTGCTTTTTGTAATCATCGTAAGCAATACAAGGCTAAACATTTAAATTTTCCAGTTTCTTTATTTGTTTGTAGCCAGTCAAGTTGTTTAAATTTCCAATCAGAATCAAAATACTGACTACCATTTACTTAATAATTTCTGCAAATTTCTTTGAAGTGAGGGCTTCAGAGCACAGCTGCTAACAGCGTTTGCTTTCCTGTCTCACTATTTGTTTCAGGACTGCCATATCTTAATCATGGTTCATACTCACCTGAAGTTATTGCAGAAATGGAGGCGGCGATCTTTTAACAACACAGCTCGGCTTCTGCGTGATGAAACTGCAAAGTATACTCCAAAATCACAGTTACATATACTGGTCCACGCCAATTTGGGTCACAACTTCTTTTTTTTTTTTTTTTTTTTTCTCTCGGAATCGTTCCTGATGCATCCCTGGCAAACAACCCTATTATTGTTAGTATCCCTAACTGCCTGATTCACTTCACTAAGTTCGGGGATCCCCTATCTGAGATGGAAGAGATTGAGCAGGTTTTCGGTGCCACTGGACCTACAATCCAGGGACGTACTCTGCTGGGGTGTTGCTATACCAACGATGCCCAATGGGGCCCCCACAGAGCACGCTTCGCTTGCGCTGTCTGCTCTTGTTAAAACTTTAAACAATGCTATCAGCGACTTCCTTTTATACTTTAACCTTCAGTATAATTAATCTTCACTCTCCTCATCGGAGTGAAGCTCTCCCGCTCCCCTTCAAAATCTCTCCCAATCAGATAGCCCTAACCAAATAATAAAATTACTACCTTGTTTGTTGATTAGCCAGGGATGTCACCAAAGAATAATTGCCCGCATCCTCCACCATAACTGTAAGGGGGTGTACAGTTAAAGACCCAGAACCAGATATGAAGAATGAAGACCCGGAGTCAGGATTATAAAAAATTAAAGAAAAGTTTTACTGAAGATAGTTTGCAGTTTCATCAGCAGAAGTCAGCTTCAAGACTCACACAGGAGTTCGTAGGCCGCCTCCCTTACAGTTACAAAGATCACAGCAGTTATACCATTTCCAAGGTCTAAGCTACGTCATTGCTTACAGGTTGAATGATTCTCATTGGCTAAGAAACATTAAGAGCCTAAACAATTTAACACATGTGAGGAGATAGGAGTGCCTATCGCCATTAATAAAGATAGTTGTCGTCCACTCAATAGATTTAGGTCTGTGGTGGCCTCGCCGGTTAGAGCAGGGCGCCGGGTTGTCTTGTCCGAACGTCCAGAACCTACATAGAATGTCATACGCACACACACAAATAACAGACACTAGCAAATAACAGCTCCCATCAAGGCTGAAGAGAGTCTGAGCTCCTTACTATCAGTTAAGTATACCAAAACATAATGCTAAAACATTCACTCGTTTGGGAGAAAAACAGATAACTGGCATTTACTCCCAAGGAAGGAAATATACTGGAAAGAATACACTTTAATACAACAATTAAAGTTCAATAGTAACGCTCAATATAGCTTGACCATCTGTCCAGCGATGGATCATATGTGTCCATGCTGCCTTTAGGACCCTCTAACCTTTCTTCTGATACCAGAGAAAGAGACAAACGGCCTTGTGGGTTACATGGCCTTCGTGTCCTGCGTGTACTACGTGCAATCTCAAAGTAAGATTGGAATGCACCTAAAAGAAACTGGTTACTTCCATCACATGCATTTAAGAAAATATAATTTTACAAGCACAAAGAATATAAAAATAAGTATGTGATAATGAATATATTTGATTATTGATTTTTTATAAGGAAGTATATAAGCATCCAAAAGGATTTATGATTATAGATGTATTTGAAGAGGCAAGGGATTTTGACCAACCCTTCACAACTGAATCATGTACATTTTAGATCACAGTTTCTTTATACAGATATTTTTCTCTTTCTTTCCTGTTAAGCAGGTTATGCTGAAACTAAAACCATAGATGCATCTTTATATATCTTTTTAGCATATCTATACAGTCTATATATTTGCTTTAGCAAAGACTGCAGCCCTTACATGCATTTATTTACTAAGTACATTAGTGTTTAGCCTAAAAAGTTTACTACAGAGTGCTTGCCTTGAACTTTAGAAGGAAAGAAATTTCCTGTCTGTCTATTATCCTATAAAGGAAGGCAAAACAGCCCAATTAAAGAGAAAAAAGAAAGATCAGAAGACATCAGAAGAAAAAAGAAAGATTGCAAATGTAAAAACAGTGCTTGCAGAAAGTATGGTTCAGTTAATAACTGATTTTTAAATGAACCAGTATTGGAGCGCATGACAGTGATATGACAGGGTTAGTCTTAAAACGGAGTAGAGGAGGAAATGCCCCACTTATGACGTCAATAGTGATTACATCATAACTCAACAAAAACATTTCGTGTTCTGACAGTTACCCATTATGCAAAACCATAAATGAATGAAACAGTTGGGCCTTAAATCTGTATATTATCAGTTTCTATTTCAAAACTTTTTAACTATCTAAAGTAAATTATAATCAGGGGTGGATCTAAAAAAAATTATTTATAAATGGTGGCAAAGAGGTATGATATAATGGAAGTTTGTTTCTGCCACGGAATAAAACAATTTAAAAGATATTTGTGACTCTCACAATTCTGACTATTTTTCTCACAATTGTGAGTTTACATCTCACAAGTTTTTATTTTTATTTTTTGCAATTAAGATATAGATTTTGCAAGTTTATACACCTTTGACAAACCATGGCTTTAAACAAAGTGGAAATGATTCACCTCACAAATTAAATACCAGGAAGAATCTTTAATATCCTCCTCCTTATAAATCACATTATTTTCTCCAAAGGTTTCCCTGAAACATACTTTGTCCCTGCTTGTGTCATTTTACTGGAGTTTCCATCAAAATAATAAAAAAAGCTATTAGAGTTAGTATTTTATTTAAATCAAGTAGGCTACACTCTAAAAAATAATTCAGTGGCTTAGTAAATATCACAGTAATAGTTAACTTTATTAACTTAATAAAATCTCTGAACATCATTTACTTGATAGTTTGAGTTGAAACATACAAAAATAATTGACTAAAAATCCAACAGTTAATTTTGTCTAAAATTTCCAGTTATATTTAAGTTTTTTTCACTAAAAGTATTTAGTATTTGACTAACCAATTATTTATTTAAAATATACTTAATCTATTTGTGACATTTCCATCAAAATATTTTGAGAATGGATAATTAAACTGATCTGTTTCAAGAACCACAAATATTACTTTATTCAAATCAATATTATTCATATTTAACACATACATAAGAAATTGAGTAAGTTTACTCAATTAAAACAATGCGCCCCTCCCCCACCCCCTGATGTGACGACGACTCAACGGTTGAGTGAGCGCGGGCTGTTTGAATTCTCTCCTCCTCCGGTGACGTAGTAGTGGGAAGTTCGGATCATTTTACTGACTCGGATCTTTGAGTCTCGTTCAGCAAAATGAACGAATCTTTTTTCGAGTCATTTCGTTCATTTCATTCATTTCAGCATAATATAATTAAAATGGCATGTTAAATATCCCAACACATCTAGTACTTATGAAAATGTTGATTAAATTTGTAAAAAATAATAAAAATGAACTATAGGGTAATGCAGCCAAAGCCAAATTATAAGAAACCGAAATTTGCATTAATTGATTAGTTGTTGGGTCTTAAGTTCAGGCTATTGCAGTCTGATTCTGTTAGTTCACCTCACCTCCTGATCCGAGACGTTCTTTCCTTTGCAACTTCATATTTATCAGGTTTGTTCTCCTCCTTTCGTGTCTCGAGACGTTAGTTGTCGACTCGTCAGTGTCTGACTCTGATCTGTGCTGTCTGCTGGGCCGTGCCGTGTGGGATACAGCAGGGCCGGAAAGAGAAATGATTAGTTCATCTTTCGAGTCTCGAGTTCGGGTTCGGCCGGGTCCGAGTCTTTCATTCTTCCTGTCAGTCCCATAGAGGCTATGCTGTCAGTACCGGAAAGAGAAATGATTAGTTCATTTTCTTCGAGTCTTCGGGTTTGAGTCGTTCGTTCTTTTGTCACGTGACCGCTGGTATTTCGCATCAAATACAACATTAGATTCGTATTATTGACTGCGTCTGAATTGTATATTGTTTTATATTTAGGAATTAAAATACAAAATATGTGAAATAAACATTATCTGAAAAATAAAAGTTCCATCTTATTATTGTCCCAGTTCGTCTCTTTTCTAAATGTTTCTTGTGCATCTGTGGTGTGTTTTATTATATATTATAAATTAATTAACTACTATTATATTATACATTAACTATGTGCTTGTTTGTAAAAAGGTTGTGAATTAGTAGGCTATTCAAAACGGTGACAAGTCACATGACAAAAGAATGAAGGACTCAAACCCGAAGACTCAGAAAATGAACTAATCATTACTCTTTCCGGTACAGACAGCATAGTCTCTATGGGACTGACAGGAAGAACGAAAGACTCGGACCCGGCCGAACCCGAACTCGAGACTCGAAATATGAACTAATCATTACTCTTTCCGGTACTGACAGCATAGCCTCTATGGGACTGACAGGAAGAACGAAAGAATCGGACCCGGCCGAACCCGAACTCGAGACTCGAAATATGAACTAATCATTACTCTTTCCGGTACTGACAGCATAGCCTCTATGGGACTGACAGGAAGAACGAAAGACTTGGACCCGTCCCGAACCCGAAGACTCGAGAGAGATGAACTAATCATTTCCAGTACAGATTCAGAAACCATATGTTGCGCAATGCGCATCCGTGGTCAACACAAAATGAACGAATCACTCTCTGAGACAACTCGGTAGTCCCGAGTCATATTAAAGATTCGTTCAAAATGAACGAATCGTTCATGAACGACACATCACTACGGTGACGGTCTCCAGAGCAGTTTTCTCTTCTCGGAGTCGCAGAATTGGTGTATTTCCTCTGTGAAATTCAGGTTTGTGTATGTTTTATTTTATCTATAAAATCACTACTGCTTTAAATCATTTTATTTAAAGCAAAAGAACATACATATGTGACTCACCTAAGTCAAACGAGTCTTTTCGCGTTATTGTAACGCCTATAACAAGACTATATTCCTAAAGATAATGAATATAACTCATTTGGATGATAAAATGTTCTCAGAACTGTGCACTGTTTGTTTATTAGCAGGTTTTGGAGTCGCGTCGCAGCATCTTTTGGCTCTGAGTGAAACGCAGGACGGTGGTATAAAGTTAGAAGTTTCCACGCCGCAGAGCGCAAGTCCATCTCCGGCACGAGAACCAGTGCTGATCCGGTGGATATTGGATAACAGACCAGTTGATTAAACTTGAATTACTTGAATGTTTAAATGTTTAATTTTTACGTCTAAAATGTTTGTTACATGAGTTTATATGTAGGCAATATTGTTTATGCTAAAACCGTATAAAATTTGCTGTAACATTATGCTGTACATCGACAATAAAGGCTGTCATGTAACAGTTACCGGTGGTTGTATGGAATATTTTTTACAAAGGTTTAAAGGAAATAAAAAAAATAATATTACTCATAAATAAAAAACAGTTGATATTACTCATACATATTGTTTTTTTAAATGTTGTTCCCCAATTAATTATACTCAATTTTATTTGTTAATGTACCAAATGCAGTTACTCAGATCTACTTAATTTTTTTTACTTACATTTACTCAGTTCATACAATGTATGTAATTTATTTCACTGCTTTCAAATTAAATCAATATTTTTAAGTGTAAAAATGTTTCACCAAAAAAATTTAGTAAACCATGGTTAAACTTTTTAGAGTCTATTTACAAAACACAGAATGTCTTACAATGGCAAATGTTTTGGAAAGGAATTTATCTTTGATAGTTTTCCTCTTTGTACATTGCATATCATTACATTTAACTTGTGATTTAAAACAATAATTTCGTCATAATGAGAGTCTAAGTTTTTTGTGTGCGTTTCACAAGCTACTGTGATGTAAAATTAATCTTGTTGGAAGGTCTGAGTAAAAATAGACAAGAACAACCGTTCAAATTCCATTAAATGTCACATTATGACAAAAAAGGCAAGTTATTTGCTTGCACTTAACAGAGGAAAAGTTTCTGACCACCTAAACCTAAAAAGTGGTCAGGGATTAGCTGGTTGGCATGCCCTGAATAAAGTCATGTTATTCAGTTTGTTTTTGCAAGCAACATTGCAATATTTCATTTATAATAGGATGTAAGTGCCCAATTTGTTTTGAAGGGTCCTATTCGCCTTATTCACCTGGCGGCCATTTTGAAAACCCAACCGACGCAGCAGCACCAGCAATGGAAACCCCAGTGTGGACCACCAATCTTTCCATGTATAATTGTATTGATCACACACAATCTGACTCCTGTACATCCTCCTCCTAGCTAGGAAAACTGATGTGATGTATCCCCTAGGTTAGCTTGTGACTAGAAGCTAAATACTAAGGATGGCTGGCGCGAAACAGACGTTCCGAAGCTTTGCGAGATCCCGAAGCAAAGATGATTCGAAACACTGATCCGAAGCGTGATTCAAAACACCCACGTCACGTGACAACGGCTAAATGAAGCGTCTAAGTGTTTCATCAGGTGGAGTGCTCCGCCGAATCAGGGTTTCATTGATTGGTCGGTTCGGGATCAAATCACACAATCACACAGTATAAAAGTTGTCAACGCATTTTCATATCGTGGGTTTTTGTGAGAGGAGTTTGGTTTTGAGATAGCGGATTTTTGGTGATATAGTGACATTTATAATGCGATTTTAGTTATATTTAGGATTTAATTTACATTTACACATTGACTTAGAGACACACAGAGTACATATAGTGACACATTAATAGATATGCGATAGAAATATATATTTATATATACATACACAGATTAATAGATAGATACATATATTACAGATACATATAGATTATTAGATAGATAGGCTACATATAAAATAGATAGATAGACAGATAGATAGACAGATAGATAGACAGATAGATAGACAGATAGATAGACAGATAGATAGACAGACAGACAGATAGATAGATAGATAGATAGATAGATAGATAGATAGATAGATAGATAGATAGATAGATAGATAGAAATGGAGGCTCCACAGAAGAGATGCCGTACATCTGTGGTGTGGGAGCATTTCCATTTGGAAACCCCAAATAAAGTGAGATGTGTGTATTGTGATCGGCAGCTAGCCTACTGCAACAATACATCATCCATGATGCGCCATTTGAGGAGCATTCATCCTGCCATTCTGCAGGGTGCAGAGACTACAGGTTACAAGCTTCATATATTACAAAAATGCAATAATAAAAATAAAAATAAAACACATTTTTGTATTAGCTCTTTGTAAAGGTTGTTTCAGATCAACACCTGCAAGTGACCACTAGGTGTCACCGTGGAGACGGGTTTCGGATTGATTCGAAGCCTCGAAACAAAATGGCACATTTGCTTCGACTGTTTCATTGCTTCACGAAGCCTCGATCTGCCCATCACTACTAAATACCACACCGATCACGCCCGCGCCTCTCTCTCTCCCTCACACACACACACACAGAGAGAGTTCGATCGCGCCCGCGCCTCCATTTTTATACCGTGTAACGTTATTGTCCGTGTAAATTCGTGCACCGAACCGTGACGCCCGTACCGTTTTGGTTCAATACGAATACATGTACCGTTTCACCCTACTCAGAATATGCTTATACTAGTGAATCTGTGGTGGTAGATTTTAATAACATACATACTACTGATCTTTGGGGAAACGGTGAAACGTTTGTCCTCTGTTGGATTTTTTCCTGTGTGGTGAGGTGCAGCGAACACAGCAGTGAGGCGCCATTGCACTGAGAGAAATCGCGTTGTGAGAACTACTGGAAGTGGTAAGTGTACCCCTCAGGCTCGGTGGAACGTTCGAGGTGAATAAGGCGAATTGAGATAAATGTGAATGTCAGCAAGATATGACATTTATGGTACTAGCTTTAGCATGGTGGAAATGATCCACCATAGACTGACCTTGAGCTTATATTATTAAAGTCTAATCTAGGCCTGTTGTCTGCAGCTGATATGCAGAGGATCTTTAAGAAGTAATTTACACCTTTTCTGGCTATTACGTCCTTTACAGAAGTCTTTGTGAATGTGTGCTGTTATTATGTACTGACCTGATTCTGGATCCGAGCATTTGCGTGACATCTGATCAAACGCAGCTGTTGATGTGGAAATTGTGTGTAAAGGGTTTGAGACAGGCTGTGTTTGAAATTAAATAGCCCTCTATACACTCATTCACTATTACGTTACTCCACTAATATAGTCCACAAATATATATTGATATATATATTATGGTGTTGTGAGGGTTCTGTGACCGGGGCCCAACTAAGATACGGGCGCCATCTTGTGGCGAGACGCGGGAATTCACAGAGGATTATTGGGATTTTCTAGCGAGCCGTTGAGTGTATAGGGAGGGACGAATTCCAATACGGCGTTTTCCACCCTTGAATGGCACTTCGGGAAGGGGACGCCATTTGTAGGGGTATTCCAAACGAAAGTGAACAAATGAATTCCTTCACGAAGGACCCTTCCACAAGTCCGTTAGGGAAGGGAACATGGCCACTTCAAGTAAGTAATATTTCGTTTATAGTCATGTGCATCCTCAAGATTAATTTTAAATCTAGACATGGCGGGAGAGTTGGACTTAAGGTAGCCTACAGAATAATTCAAGTTGTTTTATTTTGTTGTGATATTGCACACACATTTTCCTCATGCATTTCATATAAGTTTGATAGGTAAGAAATGTGTTTAATGCTTATGTTTAATGCTTAGGTGCTCTGCTCACTCCAAAGTCCCCACTTCAAGTAACTTTTGTTCAGGCGGTAAGTTCTTTCTTCCATTGAAGCTCAAAATGCTCTTTGGATAATTCTCAAATTATACCAGAGAGCATTCATCTTTTCATCATCATCTCGTTTTTGACCTCTATCTTTAGGCCAGTAGAGCAAAGGAGACAACCAAATAAGAGGGAGTTCGCAGTGAACAGTGTGTGTGTCTGTGACCACTAGATGGCAGAGTGAGCTTAGTGATACATTATAAGAGAACGTAAGGGTTTGTTATTTACTTTATTGAAGTAACAGGGAAGGTGTCAGACTGCTCACGTTCGTTTTATGGGAAACTATTAAATGCAGGCCCTACTATAACTGAAACATAGCCTACCAAACATAAATTGTATAAAACTGAAAAGTAAAAATGACCACAACTTTACTATTAGCCTACTCAGGCTATAGTGTTTATAAAATTAGTAGGCTATATTTACATTAGACCTACAACTTTTGAGTTTAGCTTGGAGTAAGAAGTGGTTGTAAAAAAAAAAAGTGCATCATAATATTTGTGGTTGTCAAAACATTTGGTAACTAAACAGAATTTCATTAAGTTTAGTGACAACATGGTAATGGTAGGCTAATTACTGGTGGTTACTGGTTTTGCTGGACACAAATTTCACGATTTCAATTAGTTTGCTATTTGCAAAATTTATAAATAAAGATGTTATAGCACAGACACAGCGCCTTGCTTGTGATTCATTTTGTAGCAGCACAATGGCGAAGAAGCTCTCTGACGTTCTTCATCAGATCATTGATCAAGACACTAGTGAGGAGGAGGCCATGCAGGATGAATCTCAGAAGAAAACCTACCTTGCCTCATAGGTGGGGATGAAGACCAGGACAAAGTTTCGGTTCCATCTTTCGACCAGAATGTAACCGTAACATCAGCTGGGCCTTCAGCTGGGCGGCGCCAGTGAATTTTTAACGCAGATACTGATGGGGTGCTAGATCAATGACATGGGGAAATTCACAATTATATATATAATTGTATATTTATATACAATGATCCAATCCTATGTTTGAGCAATCTTGAGATTGGCATCATCATTACCAGTGGCGTAGGTTTGATTTTGAAATTGGTGGGGACGGGGACATCTGTCACGGTGTGGGTTTTGGATTTTGTTCCTTGTTGTTGTCTGTCATGTGTTTCCCTGTCTTTTCATGTTCAGCTGGTCCCCGTTAGGTTTATTAGTCTCCCCAGGTGTCTCTTATTAACCACGCCCCCTTGTTATCTTGTTTAGCTTGTTTGTCTGTGTATTTAAACCTCTGTATTTCAGTTGTTTGCTGTCAGTTGTTGTTTAATGTTTCTGGTTGTACCTTTGTTTTGTGTTTTCCCTGGAGTACCTGTTCGTTGTATTATTAAAGTGCTTGCATTTGGATTCACTCTCTGCTTCATCCTTGCTGCATCATAACAGAACAACTGACCTAACTTGAATCCAAAACCCACACCGTGACATACTCCAGCTGGTGACCGTTACAACATCAATGTATAAATATATATTAAGTTTTGATCGAAATTATTGCCACGGATATATCAGTGTCACTGGATATTGGTAGGGACACGTCCCTAGCGTCCCTGCTAAATTCTACGCCCCTGATCATTACAGAGTTTATCTGTCAGCATCTAATCAATAATCAACATACTGGAGTGACACACAGTAAAAGAGACGGAAATGTTCCAGGTTTGGGCAATCTTGGATCTGTCTGCTTTTATTTATTTTATTTCCTGGTTCTTAAAAAAAAAAAAAAAAAAAAAAATCGAGACAAAAGACACTGAATGTTCTAGGTTTGAGCAATCTTACGTCAATGCATGTGTCACCTTTTATTTATTTATTTTAGTATGTATTGTTCCTGTTTCCTGCTTTTTGTTACCCTTTTCATTTATAGTTACCATGACAGTTCATTGTTAGCCTCGTAACCCTGTTTCAGGGGCATAAAACATTTTCAGGACACTGTTTTAAACTAAATTCTGCGAGACTGACGGCGGGGCCTTGATTTCGCGGCTTTACTTCCTGCTCACGACTGCGCATGACTGGTCCCGAAAACGCAAGTGCGCAGACTCAAGACCCAAGATGTCAGCGCCATATCGGGACACTGGCGGCTTCAGTTGTCTCCAATGGAAAAGAGCGAAGGGGCGTCGTCCATCTTTTTTTACAGTCTATGACTTGGCCTCACAGCGGAGTTCACTCACACACTTAGTGGCACTCGCGACCAGTAGTGGTGGGCAAGATGTAGGTGTCTTTGTTTCCGCAGTAGTTTCAATTTTGATATTTTTAGGTCAAACCCGTTCTTGTCTGTCAGTCATATAATGCAGGTCTATGGTCACCACCTCAAAGAGCATGCACAGAGAAGTCCAAATTAAACATGATTTAATGACTCGTAAATGTAAGTGCACATTGATGGCCTAAGACACGAAATGAGCGGTTTGTGTGAGAAAACGAACAGTATTTATATAGTTTTTACCTCTTGTAACCACAGCCACGTCCAAGTGAGCAGCGTCACTGAACGCGGATCGACAACAGAACCGGAAGACAATACAATGCTGAATAAAGTCGTAGTTTTTATTTTTGGACCAAAATGTATTTTCAATGCTTCAAAACATTCTAACTAACCCACTGATGTCACATGGACTACTTTGATGATGTCTTCATTTCCTTTCTGGACAAGGACAGTATACCGTGTATACATTTTCAATGGAGGGACAGAAAACTCTCGGACTAAATCTAAAATATCTTAAACCGTGTTCCAAAGATGTACAGAGGTCTTACGGGCTTGGAACGACATGAGGGTGTGTCATTAATGACATAATTTTCATTTTAGGGTGAACTAACCCTTTAATCCATGTGTTTTCCCTCCTCGTATGCCTTGCATCGCGAGTCAAAGAAAATGGCGTCTGTGAAAAAAGTCTCAACTCGTTTCGTCCATAGACATAATAAATACATAGACGCCATATTGGCCGCTGGAGCGTACGTCAACGGCGCCGCCATATTGGGGATGGCAACTTTCCCATACCTCTCACACCGGGAATTGAGAAAAATGCCTGTTTTGTGCGCTGCTTGGGGCTGTACATATCGCCACACTATTGAAAACAGCTTTCGAGGAATTACCTTTCACAAGCAAGACTGAACGTTTGTTTTTGGTTGTATTTGGTCATGATTTAATTAGTAATAGTAACGTTCAGAGGTTAAATTGAAAAATACTACTTGTGTCACGAAATGTAGTTTTAATAGTTTTTCAGTCGACAATGTAGTTGTTTAAAGCTCAAATATGTGGTTTGTTTATAAAGACAGGGCCTATTTAAAAATTTGATCTGACGTTTTCGGAGTTGTGAGATCCGTTCACCGGGCGCCCAGCGCTCTGCACCCCGCCTGGAACAGCCGTACCTCGGCCAGTGCTTCTGACGTTTGCCGCTGGCTCGGATGTCTCTAGTCTAGTGGTTAAACAAACGTGAGATATAATTCGTCTTGTGAATATCTAACGGGCGATCTTTGGTCTCATTAATCTATAAATGGTTTCCTGGTAAATCGTTTTGGCTGAGATCAAAGTGAAGTTTCATAACTTTATTTTTAGGCTATTTTAACGTTGTATCCTGCTGTATGTTTGACTGAAGCTACTTCTGTTATAATGGCTATTTAATTATCAATAAAACTGAAATTTAACAAAAAGAGTTCAATATTAAATATGTCACTATTTAACTTATTTTTTTATTGTGTATATTCTGTAATTGATATTTATTATTCTATTGCTATTATTATAGGATTATTATGCTATTATCAATATTTTTATGATTGTATTATTGTAGCTACTTATGATATTATATAATTATACTATTCATTACTATTTTATTTGCTGTATACTATTTGTTTATTTTATTGACTAAACTATTTACTATTACGTCTCATTTAATGTTATATATTTGCACTGCACTGTAGTTGTACCATAACATGTTATCATAAAGGATCCATCAGTTATCTTTGTTATTGCTAAAATCTGGTCACAGAACATTCTTTTTCCACAATAAGAGAACACTTAAATTATATCTCAGTATGGGGGTCTTCACCATTCTTATCCAAGAATAAAAAGCCAGATGCATGACAAGCCTGAGCTTTGACCATTCTTTATTAAAAAAAATATTTTAGAAGTCTAACTATCGAGATTTTAAATAAAGAGATGGAACTTTTTGTACACCACATACAAACCACTGAAATCGGTTGATAAATGTAAAAACAGTTTTTGTTTTTATCCAGAAAAAAAAACAGCTCACCTTGTACTTGCATTAGATTTCAGTGCAGTCTTGCCCTCCGCAAAATGGCGGACCCGTTGACGTATCGCAGCAACGTTCCAAAGCGGCCAATAGGGCGTCTATGTATTTATTATGTCTATGGTTTCGCTCAGCGCGTAAATGTCCCGGATGTGACTAATCACAGAGGTCCGTTTACATGGCCACCTTTTGGTTCAGTCGGAATGAAATCAATCCGATTGATGAATCCGAACACGGTGTTTACATGAACGATAAATAAAGTAATCACAACATGACATCATGACTTTTGCGTAAACATACACGCCACTTTCAAGTCAAGTGGCGTATTATCTATACGCATTTTGAGCTATCCGCGTGTATGCGTGTATGTCTACGCCATTAATGTCCGAGTGATTCCGCGTATATGTACACGCCATTAAATGTCCGAGCGAAACGAAGCAAAATGTAGATCTACATCTGGGGAGCGATATTTTTTTTCCTAGGATGGCAGGGGAAGACTCATAAATGCTATTAACCCCAGTGACGGGTAGGTTTAAGGACGGGGTTGGGGTAGGTCATATATTTATATATACAGTAATAACGTTAAGTCAACGGCGTTCATAAACACGCTGAAAAGCGATTATGCGTGTTGATAGCACGCCAAAAATGGAAATACGAATTGGCGTGTCATACACACGCAATTTTATGAGATCAGTCTGGTAATCAGGTTGATGTGCGCGTTTATATGTCACAAGATGTAAATCTGAATTTTTTTACATGCGCACACTGCACGAATATGCCGCTGTTCGCGAATAACTATTCTCCTCTATTGGTTCTTTATTTGTTTTAAACAGCAGACTTAATATTTATCCGTTCTATGGTCATGATTTGGAGACGATGAGCATGAACCGTTGTGCCGTGCTGCTTATATTTATCACGCAGTAAAACTCCGCTCCCAGAACCAGTTGTCCGTGGATGATAATCTGAAACAAGGACTGGAGGGACATTGTCCTGCACCACTTGACAGACACTGAGTGAAATGAGAATTTTAGAATATCGGGAAACGTCTCTGGTTACTGATGTAACCTATGTTCTCTGAATAGGGAACGAGACGCTGCGTAGCTTAAGACGCAGTGGGAACGCCCTCTGGGTGTGCCGATTGTCTGAAGCCCTTATAGAATCACGCCAATTCATTGGCTGATGGCGCGGGCGCCGCCCCGACGCTCTTGTGTCGTCATATTATATTAGCGTGCACGCGCCATCTGCTCCTCAGATTTCTCTGCCGAAAAAGGAAGCTTGTCGGCAGTGCAAGGAGCTTGGCAGCGAACGCAGCATCTCATTCCCTATTCAGAGAACATAGGTTACATCAGTAACCAGAGACGTTCTCTTTCATAGGTTCACTCAACGCTGCGTAGCTTAAGACGCAGTGGGAACGAAATACCAAACTCGCCAAGCTAAGCGCTGCTGTAACTAGTACAAAGACCAGATAACCCACACGACTGGTTCAAGCAGATAAAACTTGGGAACCTGGAGTCATGTCAAGATCCAAACTGTAGAATCTGACAAAAGTGTGCGGAGAGGACCAGCCTGCCGCTACACAAATGTCTTCCAGGAGGGCACCTCTAAAAAGTGCTTGAGAGGAAGCCACGCCTCTGGTGGAATGTGCCCTGATGCTAAGAGGTGAAGGCAGACCGCGCACCTCATATGCCAGTGAAATAGCCTCTGTAACCCAGTGGGAAATTCTCTGCTTTGATGCGGCAAGCCCGCGGCGGCCAGCACCAAAACATAGGTGAAATTTCACAGGTGAAAATTAGCATTTATGCTATAACCTGGCTCATTTACAGTCTTTACAGAAATGTTAGATTGTCCATTAATGTGGACTGTCCCGAATAAATAAATAAATAAATAAATACCAAGAGCTGGTTGGATTTTCTCCAACCGCCAGAGCGATCCAGGTATAACTTCAATGCTCGGACAGGGCAGAGCAAATTAAGCTTCTTGTCCTCCTCAGAGACAAAAGGAGGAGGATGGAAAGAGTGAAAGGTTAATAACCTGAGACCGGAATGCTGTGGACAATACTTTGGGCACATATCCCGGTTTTGGTCTCAAAGTCACCCTGACAAGACCAGGAGCGAAGTCTATACAAGTCTTGCTAACAGAAAGAGCTTGTAAATCCCCCACCCGCTTCAAAGAAGCCAAGGCTAACAAAAGAGTAACCTTGAGAGTCAGAATCCGCTCTGGAGCTGACTCTAAGGGCTCAAAGGGAGCCTCCGTTAAGCCCTCCAGGACAACCGACAGGTCCCAAGAGGGAATTCCAGGGGAGCGTACTGGTTTCAGGCGCCTAACCCCACGCATAAATGCTGAGACTAATCTCAATTTACCTAGGGGGATCTCATCCGACTCTCTATGAGCGGCAATAGCAGCAACATACATTCTCAGAGTAGTAGCGGCCGCTCCAGAAGCAAACTTCTCCTGTAGGAATTTCAGCACTGAACCGACTGGGCAGCTGACTGGGTCTGTAGCGTGTGTCGAACACCACGACTCAAAAACCCTCCACTTGGAGTAATATAACCTTCTCGTGGAAGGGGCTCTTGCACTCGCAATGGTCTCCTGGACGTCAGCGGGAAGACCAAAGCTCAAAGCTAGCGGCCTCTGATGGGCCATACGCATAGCTTCCAAATTTCGGGGCGAGGATGCCATATCCTGCCCTGAAGCTGGGACAGCAGATCCTCCCTGACCGGAATCTCCCAAGGGGGGAGTTCCAGAAGAGGAACCAGCTCCGAGAACCACGGCTGGGACGGCCAGAATGGAGCTATAAGTAGGAGACGGGCTCCGCTCTCCTTCACTCTGGACAGAACTGCCTGGATCAGCTTGACAGGCGGGAATGCATAAAGTTTCTGCATCGGCCATGGGTGGGCGAATGCATCTATCCCCAATGGTGCTGGGGGGCTCAGGGAGAACCAAAGTGGGCAATGGGACGACTCCTGTGATGCAAAGAGGTCCACCTCTGCTTTTCCGAACACTTCCCAAATCAGGGCTACTGTTCGGCGGTTCAACATCCATTCCCCCGACCTGAGCTTCTGCCTCGACAGAAAATCTGCTGCGAGGTTCAGGATCCCAGGAACATGGACTGCCCTCAGTAAAAGGAACTTGCCCGGAGACCACAGGAGAAGGTGGCGCGCATGCCTGTCTAGGGTGCGCGACCGTGAACCCCCCTGCCGGTTTACATGAGACACTACCGCCATATTGTCTGTTCTGACAATGACATGGTGTCCTTCGAGAAAGGGGAGAAAGTGAAGAAGGGCCAGGGAAACAGCTCTCAGCTCCAAGCTGTTTATGTGCCAAGAGAGAGTCTCTCCAGTCCAGACCCCACATGCTGGCCTGCCCTTGAAAACCGCACCCCAGCCGGTCAGAGAGGCATCTGTCGTAACCATTTGGCGACGGAAAACTGCACCCATGCCGACCCCTTTCCGAAGGAAGAGAGGGTCCCGCCAAATTGAAAGGGCGCGGAAGCAACTGCGCGACACCTTCAACAGGCGAAGACCCGGTCCTGTGGACCGGGTACCTGAAAGTTTCATCCACCACAGAAACGGTCTCATGTGGAGCAACCCTAGGGGAAGCACAGGGGATGCTGCGGCCATGAGACCCAGAAGCCTGCGGCAAATGCCCACAGAAACACGATGGCCGAGCGTGAAGCGAGCCAAACATGTCAAAAGACTGGAAATCCGGGCAGGAGCCAAACGGAATCCAGGCGCACCCCTAAGAAAACTGTGCTTTGAGTTGGGGTAAGAACACTCTTCTCTGTGTTCAACCTCAAGCCGAGAGACTGAATGTGACGAAGGACAATGTCCCTGTGGTGAGTCACTAATTCCCTGGAGTGGGCTAAAAGAAGCCAATCGTCCAGGTAGTTGAGTATACGGATGCCCTGGAGCCGCAACGGGGCCAGAGCAGCATCCATACACTTTGTGAACGTTCTCGGCGCTAGAGCGAGACCAAAGGGAAGGACCCTGTACTGGAACGCCTTCTCTCCAAAGGCAAACCTGAGGAACCTCCTGTGTCGCCGTACGACCTGAATATGAAAATATGCATCCTTCAGGTCTACTGTCACGAACCAGTCCCCTGCTCGAATTTGAGATATGATAGCTTTCAGCGTCAACATCTTGAATTTCCCTTTGTAAAGGGAGAAATTTAGCCGGCGCAGGTCTAGTATTGGTCGCAGACCTCCGCCTTTTTTCGGGACCAAGAAGTAACGGCTGAAGAAGCCTTGCTCGACTTCCTTCGGAGGAATCTCTTCTATTGCTCCCTTGAGGAGAAGGGACGAAATCTCCTGCTGTAGTACAGAAGCCTCTGAGGCGCTGTTGACTACAGTTGGAAAGACTCCATTGAAGCAAGGGGGCGGGCAACAAAACTGAAGTGTGTAGCCGAGCCGAACCGTGCGGAGGATCCAAGGCGATACCCCTGGCAGACGCCTCCATTCTTGAAAGAAATGAGATAGAGGAAGTGGAGTGTTGCAATACGGCGGACATACCTGTGTTTGGGTGACGCGCTGACTCCTGTGGGGTGGCGTGGTCCAACGTGAAGGAGAGCACTTGACGTCCTGACACGTAGTGGGAGATACCACTGCCTGTTTGATCAAGATCATAGGGTCTGCCTGCTCCTGAGTACAACCGAAAGTGTCTCCGAGGATGCGAGCGGCAGGTATCAAACGCGTCGGAGGCAAGGGGAGAAAGCTGAACGCGTCTCCATCCTCCTGCACCAGACAGTTTGAACGAGGTCGAGTAGTAACTGCACTTCGAAACACGCTGGGTGGTGAAAGTGACAGGTTTAGAGAAGGAGAGCAAGTGAGAGGTGGGCAGAAACGCTTTCGCGGTCTGTCCCAACCTCGTAAATCGGGGGAAGCTCTCCTTTTTCTGACCTGCGGGTCAGGAACAATTCGAGGAGGCTGGAGCGAAGGGTTTGTTAGACCGCTTCAGCTCCAGACTTTTATGAGGTCGCTGGCGGGGAAACGGGCGACCGCGGGCTCCCCAAAGCGTAGCAGGTGGGGGATGAACCGAGTCACTTCTCCTAGCAGCAAAATCCGGCCTATGAGACGAACGTTCTCTGGGTTGAGCCGGGGAGGGGTTAGAGGATTCCCTAGCCCTCCTGGGCATAAACTGCCTGAGGGCAGCTGACTGGGATTTTGCTGCCCGAAACTTGTCAACCACAGTGTTGACCGCCTCCCCAAACAGTCCGGATTGAGAAACTGGGGCGTCCAAGAGGAAAACCTTCTCTTTGTCACGGATCTCCGTGAGATTGAGCCATAGGTGGCGCTCTGCAGCAATCGCCCCCGCCATAGAACGACCCATAGCGCGTGCGGTGTGCTTGGTGGCTCTTCAGGCCAGATCCGTGGCCTTACGAAGCTCTGTGACAGCTTCTGGCGTAATTCCTGTTCCCTCGTCCATCTCCTTCAAGACGTCCACCTGGTAGGCTTGGAGGATGGCCATAGTATGCAGGGCCATGCCTGCCTGACCAGCTGCCATGTAGGACTTTCCGATAAGGGCGGAAGTAGTCCTGCACGGTTTAGAGGGAAGGAGGGGGCGAGATTTCCACGACGGAGCAGACGACGGAGAAAGGTGAGTAGCCAACGTGTCCTCAACCGCTGGAATGGCGGAATAGCCCTGCTCCACAGAACCAACGAGGTTGGTGAAGTCAGCGGCTGCCGCGTTTGTTAGACGCGCGGAAAAAGGCTGCTTCCAGGATCTAGAGATCTCGTGATGCAGATCACTGAAAAAGGGCAGCTTTCTCCGCTCAGGCCTAGAATTAGGGCCACTTAAAAATCTCTCGTCGAGTTTAGACGATTGTGACTCGCGGGGCTCATCGGGCCAGTCGATAGAGAGCTTCTCTGTAGCGCGCGAAAGCACGTCGATAAGCTCCGTGTAGGCCGCAGTAGGCCGCGCCTCCTGGCCGCTAGGCGGGAGACCGTCAGTAGCTAAAGCAGGCCCGAAATCCTCAGAGTCGGACGCTGTAGTGTAAATAATATCTTCCAGCCCGAAAGAAACCGTCTCACGCGCCCTCGGGCTAGGGCATAAATAATCATGCGAAAACTCGACTGGCCGAACAACGCGTGCGTGCTCGGGAGAGAAAGGGCCTGGCCCGTCTGCTCGTACTCTATATCCTCGAGCTCTACATCCGAACCCCAGGTCGCGGATTCCAACGAGGCCTCGGCAGCCTCAGGAGCGCGACGGGGGGGAACGAATGACTCCTTCTCAAAAACCGTGAGCCGAGAGCAGAGGGTTTTGAGAAGCAGGTTGTCACAAAACTTGCATTTAGACAAGCCTAAAACAGCCTCGCGCGCATGCGAAAAACCCATACATTTAACACACTTACTGTGAGGGTCGTCGTTCGCAATAAAGCGAACGCATGGCGGCGGGCAACGACGAAACTCCATGGCACTTCACCGCAAGGAGAACTGAGTTCCACTATTCGCAGTCGCTGATGTGCAGATGAAGAATGCTGATGATAAATCCGAATTATTTTGGGCCAGAAAAACCGAGACCGAAGGGCTTAAGATGGCCGCTTCGTGATTCAAGGCAGAGAAATCTGAGGAGCAGATGGCGCGTGCACGCTAATATAATATGACGACGCAAGAGCGTCGGGGCGGCGCCCGCGCCATCAGCCAATGGATTGGCGTGATTCTATAAGGGCTTCAGACAATCGGCACACCCAGAGGGCGTTCCCACTGCGTCTTAAGCTACGCAGCGTTGAGTGAACCTATGAAAGAGAACTCATTTATAAGACACTTTATTCAACAGGAAGAACAGCTCGTTCCGTGAGTCATACGTCATTACGCTATTTCAACGTCATTGCACATGCGCAGTCCGTTCAGTTTCAGTTTTCAATCCGATCAAGTGTTTACATGTTCTGTCGATTGGATTACAAAAGGAATAAACCACGCCTTTCAATCCGATTGAAATTCCAATCGGATCGAGCTCAATCGGATCGATTAAGGTGTTTACATGAAGGCTTTTCAGTCCGATTGAGCCGTCAATCCGATAATAAGTGTCCATATAAACGCAGCTAGTGTTATTTAGATCTGAGGGTGTGACAAATTAACAAAGTTGAGTCAAATATGTTTCTAGAACAGTTAATAAAATGTTGAAAATTGGCTGGAATATATATTTTTGTATATGTGACATGAACTCTGGTGGTGATATGCATAAGAATCACTTCGACATTACGGAAAGTTTTATGTTTGTAGGTTAAGAATAGAACTGATACTAAACTTTGTACTGTGATAAAGTTTAGAGAAATTGTAACAAATGTGTTACGAAACTGCTCCGAGACTTGGAGGTGAAGATCCAAATGCAGCTTTATTATAGAATAGTCAAACAGGCAGGGATCAACAACAGCAAACAGGGCAACGGAGACAAGGCAGAGACAAACCAGGTACAAGCAAAGGGTCGAGGCAGGCAGAGAGAATCAGAGTCCAGTGAAACATTCCAGGGTCAGGGCAGGCAGAGAAGGGTCAGCAACGATAAACAATCCACAGGTCAAACACAGGAATCAAACTTGGGAGGATAATGCTCAGAAATGCAGTGTAACACTTAAACAAGACTTTGCGGTGAGTGAATGAATGAACATGGTATAAATAGACTGAGACTAGCAGGATGACAAGACACAGGTGAATACAATCAGTGACAATGAGGTACAGGTGAATGTGATCAGTGATGATGAGTCCAGGCAGTGAGTATGGGAAATGTAGTTTGTGAGGAAGAGATCATAGTCTATTGTGGAGCGCCCTCTGGTGGCTCTCGAGGGCACTCCAGCTGGTGATCGTTACAAAATGAAAATGAAATCTGGTGATGCAGAATTTAAAATAAAAACTATTGATATGTAAAATATTCAACTGTATCTTGTAGAATACACTCTAATAAATAATTTTGTAATTAAAATGTGTGCTTGTGTGTGTAGTTTTAAATATTGTGTTTCATCTAATATTGATTATACAGTATATGACCATGATAAGGAACGTGCACAGACATTTTGAGGGGCAGGGGCTCAAGTGAAAAAAAGGGCACTTCTCATAATTACGTATTTTTTAAGTATATATATTAACAAAACTGACTTCCTTTTAAAAAAAATAATTAAAAAAGTTAATTAATTTGATCTTCCTCAAAAATCTGAGTTATCAGTTCTCTCTTGGGTTTTGCTTCTGATACCTGGTTTTATCCATGCATTTAGCGATTTGCTACTCTTGGCTGTTATTTCCTGGCGCTCCTTCTCCCTTTTCTGTATCCTTTCTTATTTTTTATTTTTTATTTTTTTGGCATTGTGCTGCCTGCAGGCATGCTTCAAATTAATTGTTTAAATACTTTTTGTTTCACAAGCAAAATAACTTTTTAGCTTCACACAACCAAGCATCAGAATACTGAATTGCCTGAATGTTTTAATAAAATACATTAAAATTATTATTTCTATGCATGTACACACACATACACAATAACTGATGGTGACATGGACTTAGTTTCACATTTGAGGGAGGACTGTATCATCATCACCAAATAAAACTTTCAAAATCCACATTTAGATGGAGTTTGTTTTAAACCTACTATCCTCCATCTGTTTGCATCTGTAGATTTCTTCTAAATTCACCAATTTAGATTTCTTAATTTTAAGGGGGAAAGACTCTTGATGTACGTAAGTCATTAAGTGGGGATGTTCTGTGGTGATATGCTTTAGTTCTTTTTGTTTATCCTATTTACCTGCATTGCCCTGTTAATTAGATGCAAATGTGCCCATTTTAAATTGTTGAAGCCAGTTTAGATTGTGATGATGTTATTGGACACACACACTGTATTCACCTGTAGGGTCCCCATTTAACAGGCCTAGCACTGTATGGCCATGATATATTTGCCTTAGCAACTGCCAGAGATGGGGGACTCGAGTCACATGACTTCACTCGAGTCGCAAATTTAAGGACTTGAGACTTGCTTGACTAAATTAAGAAAAACTTGACTTGACTTTGACTTGAGATCCAATGACTTGCGATTGTGTGACGCTGCACAAGCACACATACATCGCGGTGAACGCGCTGAATACAAAAACATCTCCCAGCAGCATCATTTCTTTTTGGATATAAACACTAGAAACTGACCATATTCCTACAAGAAGATTTGCTGTACGCATAATAACTGGCAAGGGATATCAGACACGACCATCACAACCTCGAACTTCATTTACCAAGTCTAAAAGTAAGCTATAGCTTGTTTAATCTGTTTGTTATGGTTAAAGGAATTGTAGGTATAGGAATTGTATAAAAAAAAAACTTTTTCCAAATTTGTTTAAACCTTCTGTATATATCAATGCATAATTAAAATGTAAGTACTCTGAAAAAGAAAGTATAAAAATCGAGTGTCTGTAGACCTCTCACGACTGTTTTAAAGACAGCTCATTATTTCCATTCACTCCACCTTCTTCATTATTTCCATTCACTCCACCTTCTGGGCTCCTTCCAAAGCCACGCCTCCAAAACACATGAACGCGCGACTCCGACAGCTGAGCTGAAGACGCATTATTTACCTGAGACGAGCGGAGAGGAAGGAGCGCAGTGCATGTAGTGACATCATGTCAGAATCACATGTAATAAAAAAATCTAACTTTATCATTATGAAGATAAACAAATAAGATGTATTTTAATACTCACTATCAAGTAGCATATTGATATTGGTGAAAAAAACTGAAAAACAGAGACCGGTCCTTATTATATCTTATCTAGCGAAACGATCGGTCATTTAAAAAACAAAACAAATATATATACATTTGAAACTTTTGAAACATCTTTGAACATTAATAGTTGGTTGCCTTTGAAGTCCATTCAGAAAAAAAATTAAGAAAGAGAGACATGGATATCTTTGACATCAGGGTGAGTTTGAAAGTGAACTAGGCTAATACTTTAAGATATATGCTGGTGGACATGAATATTAAATTAGCATTATTTTCCTATGTTTTTACATCATGAAAATCTATATGGTTTTGTATGTAGGACATACATGACATATATGATTAAAAATACATTAATATTATGCAATTTATATAGGCCTATGTGGATTTTGCAGCATATACCGGTATGTCCCTTACAATATTCTGTTGGAACATAGGCTATAACAGCCTTTCTCAAAGTGGGTGCCGCGGCACACTGGGGTGCCCCCTGACCGTGTCAGGGGTGCCGCCAAAAAAATTACGTAGGCTAAAAGAAAAAAAAAATCTGACATTTCATATATAAATATATTTGAATTTACATAAATACATTCTTCTTCTTTTTAAACATGAACGTATTAATAAAATTGAACATTCATTTTAGATAAATATATATATATATATATATATATATATATATATATATATATATATATATATACAGGGGTTAATTTGGGATTTATTATGTGGGGGTGCTCTCCCTAGGGGGGTCCGGGGGCATGCCCCCCCGGGAATTTTTTTTTGAAAAATAAACCATTAAATAGCACTTTCTGGAGAGTTTTGTGCAAAGAAATGGAGAAATTGAGTATTACATGATATGTGACAAACTGCAAGGTTAAGAGCATATACTTTGCAACAGGTATTAGGACATTTAGCATTTACATTACTGTTAATCAGTCATCACTTGATTACACGTTGTAATACCTTGTTATGATATAGTGACCCATACAATGTGCCAAACATAATGTGCCACATGGAGAGACAGTGCAGCATATGACAGTAGCAACAGCTGAGAAGATTTGTGTCTGTGGTGACCAGGTCCACCTCATACAAACTTCCTTCTCCCATTCTCTCTCTTTACTACGACAACACACACACACACACACAAAAAGGCAAAGTTTTGATTTCTTGCCTCATTACACAACCCACGTAAAGTTGATAATTCCGCGAATAACTGCAATTGCAGATTTCAAACGGAGTGCGGACTGCAGCTTTAAAATATAAAAATGATGATAACACTGGTTAGTTTTACAATCAACATTTGAATTTATTTGTGTTTTACCTTTGTAATTTAATTTTTATTTTACATTTAATTTCATACACATTCTTAAAAACAGTACAGAGAACACACATCTATAACTCATCACTCATCTATAACTTCATTAAGTTACTTCCCACAATGGCTGGTATGCAAACACCTCAGTATTAGTCTGCCTTTTCTGCCAACATGTTACAGAGCTAGTCATGCTAAAAATGTCTGGAATATCACCCCACCTTTTGAAGAAGTAAGTCAGTTTCCTCTTCTTGGGTGGATATGCTCCACTCATTTCAATTTATCTCTGAAAGTTGGAGAATAAATGGTTGATTTAATTTTCATTAACCACAGAGCTTGGAGCTAAAAGTAACTTAGGTCTAGCAAGTCTTATATTTCTGTAATTCACACAGATCAAATACAAATATGCTGACTGAATAGATTGCTAGTTCATTTTAAGTAGCCAGCTAACGTTAAATTAGCAGTTCTCTTGGCAGTTTGCTGATAATCCGGTATCTGAAGTAAAATGCTCAAAACATCTCCTGAGAAAAATCACATGGTCAACCTAGTCCTGGTTATTTAATTTTGATTTAGTCTTATTTTCCTTACCTTGTCATTCAAGGCCAGGGAACTTTTTTTGACATTTCTGGAACATCCACATCCCGCGCAACCACGGTCTCCCAGGAACATTCATTATTGCTGCGTACATTTATCCGTGTCAGATGCGCATGCGCGAGCGGTGCGCGATCATGGTCGACTGACAACAAGATTAAGCAGCTGAACAAAAATACGGCCGTGTTCCGATTGTTCTCATCTCAGCTCCGCCGAGACAAAATAGACATGCCATTTGAAAAATCTTTCATTTATTGTCAGAAATATTTTTTCAAAAGCATCACTTTTATCAAATTGAATGTGACATAATTTCCAGTAGGCAACTGACTGGAAACGAGCAGGCTTATGTGCCGGGGCTGAGCCCCGGAGAGCCCCGGCCCAATTTAACCACTGTATATATATATATATATATAAAATTAACCATAAAAATCCGTCTCACAAGACCGAAGCAAGACACACACACAACTTGACGCAAGTGACGCAACCCATTGCAACGCGTTATAGCAACAAAACCTCAGACTGACAGAAACGTAAAAATAAACGTGAATTTAGGCCACTTTAGTTTTGTAAACAGTATCCAGTGGCTTCAAGTAGCGCTGTTGCTATTTTGCTACCCTTCTCCACAACTTATCTGTGCGAACTGAGCTTTTCAAGCCTGACGTACATCAAGAACAAGTAGCCTACAGGGAGCGACTGAGGACTGTGGACCATGAGCTCCGTGTCTGCCTCTCATCCATTCCTGCCAGGATAGGGCGGCTGTGCGTCGCACCAGGCTCACGTCTCTCATTGATTGTGGTCACCCCCACCCCCGGCTTGTGTGAGCGCGTATGCGAGATCTTTCTCCCTCTCTCGTTGTGGATTATTGGTTGTGTATGTGGGTGTGTGTGCATGCGCATGGCACGGATGAAAACAAGTACTCTATGGAAAAACATTCCTGCTTATCTCTGGTGCATTTTTTAACATGCATCTTTTTCTTATCGTAATGTATATATTTTTTTCATGTCTGCCCCTTTTTATTTTATTTTAACTGCATCCTGCACTTCATTTTAGTTCTCCTGGTCTGGATTTGTTGTTGGGTTCTTGTAGTGGGCGGTCCACCTCTTACGGTTTTATGGCATTTGTGTCTCTGATTAATTATTTTGTGAATTACTATGCAAACCTGTGTTTTTAAAGGTGCTATAAAGTTGTTATTATTATCGTTATTTACAGTTCGTATTATGCTCTGTTCGTTACTGTTCTGTCTAAATAAACAGGACATTTGCTTTTACATTTGGGTTATGCAGTGTTTTTAAATTATATTTTACACTGGGGTGCCTTGAGATTTTATGCACTTTTGAAAGGTGCCCTGACTGAAAAAAGTTTGAGAAAGGCTGGGCTATAAGAATCACAGGTGTTTTTAGCAAACCTTTTCCATTTGGGTACCTGCAGGGGAGCAGGTGGATGAACCAGTGTGACCAGGGGAAGTTACACACAAGCTCCACCCAAGCACACAAACCCACAGGGAAATTTAAATAAAGCACAGGTGCATTAGGCCTACTCCACAAACACACAAGCATCGGCAGAGTCTTACCTGAGACATTACTCTAATAATGCGCATCTAATAACCCAGGATTTGAAAAAACACCACGCTGAGAAGTCTGAAATACTAAAGCCTAGGTAAGTCAGTTTTTATTCTTAGGAAGTAGCCTAGGTTATGACTTAAAGTAGATATGAAGTTACAATTGCAAGTTAGAAAGTCAGAATTGCGGAAATAAACTGTAATAAATGTCCACTAAAGGTTGTTAAGAACCCCTGCATGTGCAGCTTTATTCCAAATAAACTGCGTGAACGCACGCTCAGTTTAACTTCGTTCAATAGGCTGCCAGATTTCTATAGAGACTTCCAGGCGAAACCCCGGCTAAAACACGCGTAAACAGGCCTTAATATGTAGGCCTAGCTAAAAAAAAACATGGCAACACCAGCCAATAGCGATGCATGCGTCATCAAAACAAAAAGCAGCATGTAGTCGACAAAGCAGCGAGCGAGGCGTCGTATGATTATTTAAACGAGTTTTATGGCGAGGTCGGTGAGGATGGGAAAAATCTTACATTTCTGTGCAAACTTTGCCCGTCGATAAAATAATTGCTGTCTGTGGTTGCATATGGGCTGTGGCAATAATAATATATATATATGTTTTTTTAAACTCGCAGCAATTATGGAAAAAAGGAACTATGAACTAGTTAATTTTTGGAAGTATGAACTATGAACTGAACTAGTTCATTTTAAAATTTGTGAACTGAACTTTGAACTAGTTCATGTAGAAAATGAACTTTCCCAACACTGCCTCCAGTTCTCTCCTATTCCCAGGTCTGCAGGTTCTTTATCCTATCTCTCCGCCAGTTACTTACAATCAGGTGTTAATAATTTGCACTTGATCAGGCTCTAACCAGAAGAGTCCTCTCAAAATATCAAGATAATGCATTCTTGCTCTCAAGGAGAGCTACACTTTAGTCTAAAGTAAGGCTTTAACAAAGAAATGGGGTCACGGAATGGGCAAGAAAAAGGTGTGAGGACTCAATTGCAGGAGAAAATTATACTTCAATTATAAAATAAACAAACACAAAGCAAAACCCACAAGGGGGAAAAACACAATGAATAAAAGTAAAACAACAACAGAACCTGAACGGGAGACATTAAACAACGATCCGACAAAGACTGCAAACAAGAGGAGACTTAAGAAGGGGACTAATCAAGAGGGGACAGGTGGAAGAACTCAAACAATAATCAGGTAACGAGGGGGAGGGATCAGACAACGACAAGAGCACATGGCCCAAAATAACAAAACACCCATGTGCAGCACCAGACAGGACAGGCATGTGACAAATGGTCCCAAACTATTGGCTTCAATGACCCCTATATGTTTTAACACGTTGAAGACCTTTCTCAAACACAAAACAAGTCCATATTTCATTTCTGGAAGCCGGGCTAAATGAGCAAGCACTGTTACTGCATTCAGATATCAAATACAGACATTAAAGAAAACATGAAAAGAACATTTCAGTAATCATCATAACTTCTATAACAAAGTAAAATCTCCAGAGAAGTCATTCAGCTCATTTGATATGTAGAAGGAAAAATATTGATTAATACCTTGATTATAATCACTCATTACATACACATTGAAGCAGCAGTGGATTCCAATCCACCCCCTTCAACCCATTACCATGGGGTCTGCAAAATAATTTGCTATATGTATTTCTGGAGTTTGTAATCATCAGCGGTGTAATTTGTACTACAGAACAGTTTTTTGCAGTGTCTTTTCTTCTAAAATGCCTTTTCTGGACACCAGGGGTTTGGTTATTGGCGAAATGACTTGTTTGGCTTTCCATATGGTGCACCTTTAGCCCCCTTGTATTCATCTCTTTTATAACTCAATATAAATCACTTTCTTTCCCTCTGTAGGTCTATTATATTTCTGTTTGAAGTGACAAATCCTCTAACATCACTGACTATGCTACTGAAACGTCTCTGCTATATCACCGCACTCCTGAGCTCCACGACCATCTTGTTATTCCTGTACTTTCAAAGCTCAGCAGTGGTTTTGATATACAGGTCTTACAGTTTTGTCTTCGAGCGAGCTCGGCACACATCCCATATCTGTTTGGAAGACAGAGGAAATAGTAGCTGGTTCAGTGAACGTTACAAACCCACTGTTCCACTTCTGCTCAATAGCACCAACAGTAAATTACATAGAAACATCTTCAGCTGGTGGAAGGTAAGAAAGTTTGCTTCAAAATAAATATGTATTTACTTGGTATATGCCAACCCCCAAAATTAAGATTTTGGTAAGATTTGTTATGTTTTTTAAAAGAAGTCTCTTATACTCACCAAGGCTGCATTTATTTGATTTATGAAAATACAGTAAAAACAGTAATATTGTGTAATATTTTAAATAGCTGTTTTCTATTTGAATATAATTTTAAAATGTAATTTATTCCTGTAAAAACCATGTTAATAACCATGCTTAATATTTTTGTAAACACCTATTAGTTTAATACATCTTTCTTAAAGGGGAAATGAAGCAGTCAAACAAGTTTATATGATTTACACGATGGATTTCCATTATAATCAACAATTATATAAGACACATGACAAATGTAAACATAAAAGAAAAAATAAACACCGTTATATCTTTCGCGGCAAGGGCGCCGGTGCCACCATTGTGCAGTATTATAACCGGTGACGTCACGGGGTTGGTTGGCTTTAAAGGCTCTGGGCTGAGTTCAGTAAAACACAGTGAAAGACATAAAGCTTAACATTAAACTACGCATAAAAAGTGTTCATCTGCTATCGTACTATCATTTCAAACCTCTCATACATGTTTGCATCACACTGGCTTGTTAACAAAATGCATGTTATTATTTTTGATAGTGTTAGCCTACACATTTCTTCACGATGATCATTGCGTTTGTCTTACCGAATGTGGTATCTTCCTGTAAGCAGAGTCGTCGCATATGGCAAGCCGTTTTAACTTATTCATTTCCAGGATATGAGTTGTTGATATCAACAATTAAATTTTTTGATATCAACAATTGAATTGCTGATATCTGTAATTGTATTTTCACTAGTGAAAAGTCACCATAGGCTGCCATTCAAAATCAATTGTTGATATCAAGAATTGATCACAAAAGGAAATTGAGGGAGAATGATTAAGTAGTTTTTGTTTTCTTGAATAGAGGCCAACAAAGGCCTGCTCAATATATTGACAAAATAAGCAAGGATCAGAAAACAGATAAGCAAGTTTAAATAATAACCAAATCGTCAGGAGAGGGCCAGGCCAAAATAACAAACAAAATGGGGGCTTCTTAAAGTTTAAACCCAATTAAATTTCCTAACAAAAAGAAGATGAAATCAAAGACAATTATCTTACCTCTCTCCCTGACTAACAAAGAATAAACAGGAGAAAAGTTCAGTAGTAGATACTCCAAACAAATTGGCACCCGTCTCCCTACACGGTTGAACAACTTAAACTCACACAGTCTTAAGAGCTTGTGGTACTCAAACACAGATCACACAGATAAAGTTTAACAACATGTAACAGCACCACGTCTGGGATAGCCGAAGAGGGATTCCTCCTGAACACCGTGTCTTTGGCGCTTTATATAATATATAATTTTAAAATGTAATTTATTCCTGTAAAAACCATGTTAATAACCATGCTTAATATTTTTGTAAACACCTATTAGTTTAATACATCTTTCTTAAAGGGGAAATGAAGCAGTCAAACAAGTTTATATGATTTACACGATGGATTTCCATTATAATCAACAATTATATAAGACACATGACAAATGTAAACATAAAAGAAAAAATAAACACCGTTATATCTTTCGCGGCAAGGGCGCCGGTGCCACCATTGTGCAGTATTATAACCGGTGACGTCACGGGGTTGGTTGGCTTTAAAGGCTCTGGGCTGAGTTCAGTAAAACACAGTGAAAGACATAAAGCTTAACATTAAACTACGCATAAAAAGTGTTCATCTGCTATCGTACTATCATTTCAAACCTCTCATACATGTTTGCATCACACTGGCTTGTTAACAAAATGCATGTTATTATTTTTGATAGTGTTAGCCTACACATTTCTTCACGATGATCATTGCGTTTGTCTTACCGAATGTGGTATCTTCCTGTAAGCAGAGTCGTCGCATATGGCAAGCCGTTTTAACTTATTCATTTCCAGGATATGAGTTGTTGATATCAACAATTAAATTTTTTGATATCAACAATTGAATTGCTGATATCTGTAATTGTATTTTCACTAGTGAAAAGTCACCATAGGCTGCCATTCAAAATCAATTGTTGATATCAAGAATTGATCACAAAAGGAAATTGAGGGAGAATGATTAAGTAGTTTTTGTTTTCTTGAATAGAGGCCAACAAAGGCCTGCTCAATATATTGACAAAATAAGCAAGGATCAGAAAACAGATAAGCAAGTTTAAATAATAACCAAATCGTCAGGAGAGGGCCAGGCCAAAATAACAAACAAAATGGGGGCTTCTTAAAGTTTAAACCCAATTAAATTTCCTAACAAAAAGAAGATGAAATCAAAGACAATTATCTTACCTCTCTCCCTGACTAACAAAGAATAAACAGGAGAAAAGTTCAGTAGTAGATACTCCAAACAAATTGGCACCCGTCTCCCTACACGGTTGAACAACTTAAACTCACACAGTCTTAAGAGCTTGTGGTACTCAAACACAGATCACACAGATAAAGTTTAACAACATGTAACAGCACCACGTCTGGGATAGCCGAAGAGGGATTCCTCCTGAACACCGTGTCTTTGGCGCTTTATATAATATATAATTTTAAAATGTAATTTATTCCTGTAAAAACCATGTTAATAACCATGCTTAATATTTTTGTAAACACCTATTAGTTTAATACATCTTTCTTAAAGGGGAAATGAAGCAGTCAAACAAGTTTATATGATTTACACGATGGATTTCCATTATAATCAACAATTATATAAGACACATGACAAATGTAAACATAAAAGAAAAAATAAACACCGTTATATCTTTCGCGGCAAGGGCGCCGGTGCCACCATTGTGCAGTATTATAACCGGTGACGTCACGGGGTTGGTTGGCTTTAAAGGCTCTGGGCTGAGTTCAGTAAAACACAGTGAAAGACATAAAGCTTAACATTAAACTACGCATAAAAAGTGTTCATCTGCTATCGTACTATCATTTCAAACCTCTCATACATGTTTGCATCACACTGGCTTGTTAACAAAATGCATGTTATTATTTTTGATAGTGTTAGCCTACACATTTCTTCACGATGATCATTGCGTTTGTCTTACCGAATGTGGTATCTTCCTGTAAGCAGAGTCGTCGCATATGGCAAGCCGTTTTAACTTATTCATTTCCAGGATATGAGTTGTTGATATCAACAATTAAATTTTTTGATATCAACAATTGAATTGCTGATATCTGTAATTGTATTTTCACTAGTGAAAAGTCACCATAGGCTGCCATTCAAAATCAATTGTTGATATCAAGAATTGATCACAAAAGGAAATTGAGGGAGAATGATTAAGTAGTTTTTGTTTTCTTGAATAGAGGCCAACAAAGGCCTGCTCAATATATTGACAAAATAAGCAAGGATCAGAAAACAGATAAGCAAGTTTAAATAATAACCAAATCGTCAGGAGAGGGCCAGGCCAAAATAACAAACAAAATGGGGGCTTCTTAAAGTTTAAACCCAATTAAATTTCCTAACAAAAAGAAGATGAAATCAAAGACAATTATCTTACCTCTCTCCCTGACTAACAAAGAATAAACAGGAGAAAAGTTCAGTAGTAGATACTCCAAACAAATTGGCACCCGTCTCCCTACACGGTTGAACAACTTAAACTCACACAGTCTTAAGAGCTTGTGGTACTCAAACACAGATCACACAGATAAAGTTTAACAACATGTAACAGCACCACGTCTGGGATAGCCGAAGAGGGATTCCTCCTGAACACCGTGTCTTTGGCGCTTTATACCCACTCCTGTTAATCAGTGCCAGCTGCAGGTGATTTGGGGTGCTGCATGGCAGAGAGAGAGAGAGACAGAAGGAGGGTAGAAAACATCGCCAGCACACAAAATCTACATATTACGTCATGGGACGTAACACCCCCACCAATAAGTTTATAAATAAGTTATTTATAATAAACAGTCACCAATTCACTTTTACTATTTAAAAGTAACTAGCATTCACATGTTATTATAATCATAAATAAAACTATTTATGACCTAGATAATGCATCCGCAACAACATTTTCGGAGCCTTTTTTGTAACGGACGTCAAGATTAAACTCTTGAACGGCGAAAGACCACCGCATAAGCCGCTGATTCACATTAGACATGCGCTCAAGAAAAATTAAGGGGTTATGGTCTGTGGACACTACGACTGGAGCTACACCACCACCTAAGTAGCCTACACCTCAAAGTGCTGTAGTGCCATCAACATTGCCAGTGCCTCCTTCTCAATAACACTAGTTCTGCTGACACCTTGAGAAATTTTTAGAGAAGTATGAAACCGGATGCTCTACACAAAAATTATCCTCCTGCAACAGGACCGCACCAGCTCCTGAAGCTGAGGCATGAACTTCTAACTTAAATGGGCCATCAAACTGAGGGGCTTTGAGTATTGGGGCGCTACAGAGCAAGTCTTTCGCTGCATTGAAACCATACTCACAACTGGGTGTCCAGACAAACCTTTTTGTAGTGCTTAGTAGATCAGTTAGAGGCGAGACAACGGTGGAAAAGTTTGGGCAGAAAGCACGGTAGTATCCACACATTCCAAGGAACCTGCGCAGTTCACGTTTATTAGAAGGGATATTGTACTCAAGGATAGCTGCAACTTTGGCTTCGACAGGCTTCACCATTCCCTGTCCCACTTGTTTACCCAAATAGCAGATCATTCCCTTTGCGAACTCACACTTGGCGAGGTTCAAGGTCAACGAGGCATTAGCAAAGCATTGAAAAACATTCTCAAGGGTGGATAGATGTTCTGTCCAGGAATGTGAGTGGACAACCACGTCATCCAAGTATACCTCACAGTTTTCCAGACCTGGCAACACACTATGCATCAAACGCTGAAATGTGGCAGGAGCGTTTCGCATCCCAAAAGCTAAGATAGAATACTGCAGAAAACTGTCTGGGGTGACAAAAGCTGATATTTCTGATGCCTGCGGAGTCAGAGGCACCTGCCAGTAACCTTTCAGTAGGTCTAGCTTTGTTACAAACTTAGCGTTGCCCACCCTGTCCACACAATCTTCCATTCTAGGAAGCGGGAAGGAATCAGCTTTAGTGACGTTATTGACTTTGCGGAAATCGGTGCAGAAGCGATAGGTGGAATCAGGCTTTGGTACCAGTAAGCAGGGCGAACTCCAGGGACTCTGACTTGGCACAGCAATTCCATTCTGCAGCAAATACTCCACTTCAGCCTTCATTATGTTTCGCTTTTGGGGATTGACCTGATAAGGATGCTGTTTGATGGGGGATGCATTTCCAACATCAAGGTCATGGGCACACATTGCAGTTTTTCCAGGCGTATCTGAGAATAGACTAGGGAACTTATGCAGCAAATCAGCGAGTTCTTCAGCCTGACTTTCACCGAGATGAACAAGGTAACTCTTAAGGTCATTTAGAAAGGCAGAGTTCTGTAAGCGTGTGGAGGAAACTTGACCTTCTTTATTACACAATCTGTCGTCTTCCATTGTATAGCTGGTAACCATAGCAACAGAGGAGGTTGGCACACTTGCTGTCTTACACTTTGCTTCCACTGTGGGTTTGTCACACTTTGTCTCACTTTTGCATTGTGTAGTCACATACCTTTTTAGCATGTTGATGTGGCACAAACGGCTTTTACGTCTGCGGTCAGGTGTGTCGATGTAATTTGTATCACTCACTTTCTTCTTGACAACGTAGGGACCAGTAAACTTCGCCTGGAACACAGAACCAGGAATGGGTAGTAAAGCTAGAAGCAAATCGCCAGGCTGGAAAGATCTGCTAACAGACTTCTGGTCAAAGCGTGCTTTCATCTTGCCTTGTGCGGTTTCAAGGTGTTTTGCTGCCACTCCACGAGCGCTCTGAAGTCTCTGACGAAGAGACTGGACATAGTCAGGGATAGCCACAGGGGTTGAATGTTCAGTCAACAGTTGCTCACTCAACAACTTTAACAGTCCTCGCACCACATGACCGAAGACAAGCTCTGCTGGACTATATCCTAGAGACTCTTGTACTGTCTCTCTCACAGCGAACAGAAGAAAGGGGAGACCCTCGTCCCAATCTTTTCCTGTCTCAACACAATAGCTGCGCAGCATCGTTTTAAGAGTTTGATGAAACCTCTCAATCGCACCTTGTGACTCTGGGTGGTAGGCACTGGATAACTGATGTCAAGCTCCTTTAGAATCTGCTCAAACATTCCTGACGTAAAATTTGTGCCACGGTCCGTCTGGATTACTTTTGGCAGGCCGAAAGTGGAACAGAACTTGATCAGCTCTTTCACAATGGCTTTGGCTTTCAGGTTGCGTAATGGGACTGCTTCGGGAAAGCGCGTTGCAGCACACATGATAGTCAACATATATTGATGTCCTGCCTTGGACTTAGGCAATGGGCCCCCACAATCGATAATCAGTCGTTCAAAGGGCTCACACATCACAGGGATTGGCGTAAGAGGAGCGACAGGAACTCTTTGGTTCGGTTTTCCTGTGAGTTTGCAATCTTTACAAGTTTTGCAAAAGGCAGACACCGCAGACTTTATACCAGGCCAGTAGAAGTATCGGGAAACTCGATAGTATGTCTTTGTCACTCCTAGATGACTGGACATTACGTGTTCATGAGCCAGCTTCAACACATGCAGGCGATAGCCAGAAGGCAACACAATTTGCTGGACCAGCTGACAGTTTCCATCTACGCATCAATAGTCCTTGATCCCAGAAATACATAACCCCAGAATTAGGCGCTTGCCCAAGATCTGCAGCTTTAACACACTTAGCTAGTGTGGGGGTCTTCTCTCTGAGCAGTTATCAAATGTTGTCGACTCACTTTTAATGGGGTTTTTGACTCTGAACTAGGATCAGGCGAAAGCTCAGGCACTGGGATCAGTGAATACTCACATGGGGTAGTGTCAGGGACCAGAAAGGAATCAGCGAGATCCACCACTTCCTTGAATTTTTGTGCCTGTGCACGGGTCACTGCGCATGCTGGGAATGCTGAAGGATACAAGGTAGATAGGTTAGACTGCTCCTTTACACTTGGGGTACGCGTCACAATTGGAGAAGGAAAACCTTCGCCACCTGCTAAATCATTCCCTATAATTAAGTCTATACTTCTACAGGTAACTGTCTGCGGACACCCAGCTTAACAGTTCCACTTACAAGACCTGACTTTAAGTGAACTGTATGCAAAGGAACATTAACACAGCGCATCTCAATACCACGGACCAACACATCATATCCTGTGTACGTGTCAGCAGAAAATGGTAGACTACTCTCAAGAATGAAGGACTGCGCAGCTCCAGTATCTCTAAGCATGACTACTGGTTTAAACTCAGCATCAGGGAATATAGAAACCATGCCCTCTTGAAGAAATGGCTGGTAACTTTCTACATCAGTTGGGCTTAATTTTGGTAAGGACTGAGCAAGTGCTACATTCTTAGTTTTCAAACCCTTCTGCTTCCACTGATGACAGTCTGCAATCAAATGTTCAGGGCTTAGACAGTAAAAACATTCCCGTCTCTCACTATTTGTAGGTTTCCATTTACGAGCACTCTTTGGGAAATGTTCTGCCCTAGCAGGGCGTACTACATGAGGCATCACATTCAACGAATCGCCTGAATACGGTGTAGCAAATTTTGTCTGCCGTGCTGTAGCAAAAACAGTGCGATGTGTCAATACAAACTCGTCAGCCAAAACAGCAGCGTTAGACAAGCAAGCGACTTTTTGTTCGTTCAAATGAACCACCACATTCTGTGGCACACAATTCTTAAAGTCTTCTAGCATGATTAACTCCTGCAACTGTTCCAGAGTCGTTATCTTGCTAGAGAGACACCATTTATCAAAGAGGATTTTTTTCTCCCTTGCAAACTCTACGTAAGACTGTCTGGCTGTTTTCACGTGTCGCCTACATTTTTGCCGGTAGGCTTCAGGGACAAGTTCATACGTACGTAAAACCGCTATCTTAATTATGTCATAGTCAAGAGAAGATTCGATTGGCAGAGCAGAACAGACCTCCTGCGCTTTTCCAGTAAGGCTACACTGCAATAATAGAGCCCACGTCTCTTTCGGCCATGCTAACTTTGCTGCGACTAGGCAAGGCAAGGCAAGTTTATTTATATAGCACATTTCATACACAATGGTAATTCAAAGTGCTTTACATAGAAGAAAAAAAAAAAAAAAAAAAAGAAAAAAAAAAGAGATTTAACAATAATTAAAACAGGGTTGTGCGATGTCTACCAATTTGGCATCAGACGATGTGTACAGTGAAACGATGATATCGGGAGGAGGGGTGGGGCTAACATTCTAATTTTTCACTTAAGCAACAAGCCCCGCAAAGCCGTGTTTTACAGTGGATTTAGAACAGCTAAGGGGCGTAGGCACAACGCGGAGATATTTTCCTCTACATCTCATCAGCAATTTTGATTTCGGCATGCTCTGCTGCAACTGACCTAAGGAGCGAATGTACAGTGACGTGACAGAACTGCCAGATTCAGACTGTGCTAAGCGCTTGTCATATTATATCACAACTATTCAGTGTTTTTAACCACTTAATGTTTAATTTAGGTTTCAGACATTTAAATACATATAATTTATAGTAAAACAATACATTTATAGTCGAACGTGACAAAGTAGGAATCTACCTCCGCTTCTCTGAACGGCGGTACTTAGTATATCTACTGGGGTCAAAAGGAACGGCAGAAGATACATGACTATGCCCATCAGACAAAGGACTAGTTGCTGTCAATGTAGGAGAGGAAACTGAAGAGGTTTTGACATGCGGAAACGGGATTGGTTGTACAGCAGTACGCTGAGCTTCTAAAGACAATTTTTGCAACTTAATATCCCGATCAGCCTCCGCTTCAACGGTTCTCAATTTAATCATCTGAGCTTCACACTCCTGCTTCTTTATTTTTAGATCTAATTCCTTTAACCTCACTGCTAACCTAGGGTCTTGAAAAGCCATAGAGTCAATGTCAGGTGGACCTACACTATCCACATCTTTATCTGTTGCTGCTTCAAGTTGCTCTACCTCCTCACCATCATTGCTTTGACTCGGCAAAATTCCATCGCTTACTAATTTGTCATACAACTTTTCCTTAATGACTTGCTTGGTAGCTTCTTTGACAATGAGGACATTAAAAAAACTCTGCTATCTGAATAAGATCTTTCTTTTTAAAGTCGGCGCAAGAGTAAACGAAATTAGATCAAATTCCATCTTTTAATCCCCCACTACACTCTCCTCTTTCACCCAAAGAAGAAAACAGCCAACGATCAAGAAAATAGTACTCACCAAAGTAGAGTTGTTTGCAAACGAGTAACGAATCCTCACAATTAGTAACAATGAGCTAATTGTAACAGGACAAAATGATGTATTGTGAAAAAAAAAAAATCCACAATATTACACAGAACGACGCAAGGGACGAGCCCCCAATTGTTACATTTCCCTCTCCAGTCTAGGGGAAAAGAGGGACTAACAATAAATGAAAGATGTAAAAAATAATAAATGTGCTTGAGAAATCTCCTTTCCCTCTATCTGTATTTCACTTTAATATTTAACAGATTTACACAACACTCTTCGAGTTTTACCTGATCACAAAAGGAAATTGAGAAAGAATGATTAAGTAGTTTTTATTTTCTTGAATAGAGGCCAACAAAGGCTTGCTCAATATATTGACAAAATAAGTAAGGATCAGAAAACAGATAAACAAGTTTAAATAATAACCAAATCGTCAGGAGAGGGCCAGGCCAAAATAACAAACAAAATGGGGGCTTCCTAAAGTTTAAACCCAATTAAAATTTCCTAACAAAAAGAAGATGAAATCAAAGACAATTATCTTACCTCTCTCCCTGACTAACAAAGAATAAACAGGAGAAAAGTTCAGGAGTAGATACTCCAAACAAATTGGCACCCGTCTCCCTACACGGTTGAACAACTTAAACTCACACAGTCTAAGAGCTCGTGGTACTCAAACACAGATCAAGTTTAACAACATGTAACAGCACCACGTCTGGGATAGCCGAAGAGGGATTCCTCCTGAACACTGTGTCTTTGGTGCTTTATACCCACTCCTGTTAATCAGTGCCAGCTGCAGGTGATTTGGGGTGCTGCATGGCAGAGAGAGAGAGAGACACAGAAGGAGGGGAGAAAACATCGCCAGCACACAAACTCTACATATTACGTCATGGGACGTAACAGTAGGCTGTGACGTCACTCCAAAATGGCGACTCGTAAGCTAGATAGCTAGCTAGAAATTGCAAAATTATTTTGTTCATTTCTGTGGTTTTAACAACTTTTTAATATATTTTTTTTTGGCAAGGTGATTTTTATATGTAGCTACTACCAGTGCCAAAACATGGACGTTTCATTTCCCCTTTAAAGGTACACTATGTAGGAATTCCGTTTTTGTCAAACAGCGACCCCTAGAGTCGATGTGGAGTACTTGTACTGTCGTAAATAACGAGTGGAAATAAGGTGTGGCCCCTTTAAGAGCTGCGCGCGCCGGGTTAATTCTGTTTGATGCTCATTCTTATCCTATTTTAAGTGAAAGCCTGACCGAGTGAGACTCTTGTCCGGTTTTCTCACGCGGTCAGTTTCTCGTTTTCTTGACTCTTCCGAGCCTGTGGTCACGTGACGGTCATAAAGCGATACGTTCTCCGGGCATTCTCCAGGTCACATGACCTGGCCAAAGACGTCTTCTCCAAACTTAGGCGGTATTTCAAGAGGGCAGCCGCGCTCAAAGCATTGAGAGTGTCAAGCGCTCTATATTGGCCTGAGGAATCGTTTGAAATAACTCATATGCGTCAACTCTTTTGGCCAAAAGTTACACGGTGTGCCTTTAATAAAACTATTAAAAAAACTCACTGACCCCAAAAATATGAATAATATACATGCATTTCCTCCATTTTTAATTTATATTTGTCACAGTGAACCACTGTGGATACATACATTTTCATTCTAACATAACACATTATTTGTTTTGCGCAATTTAACACCAGTTAACGTGTGTGATATGTGATATGTGTCGACGATTGTGTATTGTTTAAGTGTTGTTCCTGTCCTCACCATTTCCTTTTTCTTTAGTTAACATGTATTTGGTCATTAATTTCACTATTTTGATTTATGATTTCCATTACACGAGAGTAGATGTTAAACCTCATGCTGATTTGTACTCTGCTTTCGCCAAGATAAGCACAAACTAAGACGTAGCTTTAACGTAACCTATGCTTCTCTCTCCATCTCTCCATCCATTTACGCTTCTTTCCATATGGTGATGTGAATCTCCTTCTGTCCGGCGTTACTGGCTGCAACTACAGCATGGGCTTAGGTTTGGTCTCAGCTTTGGTGGGCGAAAACGCTTCTTAATACCAGGTGTAAACAGGACCCTAGAAACAACAAGCATTTAAAACAATAAATGTGTAATATGACTTTTTACTAAAAACCTCATGTTATGGAGATACAGAGCTTCAACAAGCCCCTGTCTTTATTCTTCGTTCACAAAGCCTCTTAAACATATGGCACTGCAAACATCTTAAAATAGTACACTCTTATAAACACTTTTACATGATTGAATAATATAGTTCATTCTGGTCCTGATTAAATAATTTCATACAGGAGCTTCAAGATGTACCAAATGTAACAAACTACACAGAGGTGGTGGACCAGCTGTTTTCTCTCTTCCCCGATGAAGAACACTACTCAGACGCTGGTCCAGATCGCTGCAGAACCTGTGCTGTGGTGGGAAACTCTGGGAACCTCCTGAAGTCCAACTATGGTCAACTGATAGACAGCCATGACTTTGTCATAAGGTAATATATTAGATCATGTCAGACTGAAGTTTCTTTATTGGCATTGATGGTTCCATGAAGAACTTTTAACATCCATGGAACCTTTCCATTAAACAAAAGGTTCTTTATACTGGAAAAAATGGATATTCGGATTATTAAAATGTTCTTCAGAAGGTTTTTTTAAAAACTGATCACTGAAAATTTCTTTAAACATTTTTTTTAATTATTGTGAAGGACATTTGAATAATCTAAAGAGCCATTTTCAACTATAAAGAACCTTTTGTCAAATGAAAAGGCTCTATGGATGTTAAAGTTTCTTCATGGAACCATCAATGCCAACTAAGAACCTTTTATTTTTAAGAGTGAATAATTAAGCTTTTTCAACCATCAGAATCGATGAAACAATTAATGACAGAGGCTGTTGTTGTATGCCTGATCAGATGAGATCCCAATAGATCAGGTGATTCCAGAGATGATTAAGATGTTGTTTAAACTATTTTCAAAAAGATGCCTTAAATGTTTTTCATTAGAATATCATTGTAGCAAGGTTAGATGTTGTGGAAAGAAGGAGGCGGGAACCGGCGAACATTCAAAGACTTTAATGAATGTAAAATAAACAAATACAAAATGAAAGTTTTCTCACGGACGACTGCTGTCACATATAACAAAACACAACATAAATCCAGCCCTGGCCTCTTTCCATCTTCACTGTCGTCGCTCCTCCTTTATGCTTCCGCTCCTCTGTTAGAGATATGAGACCGGTGCGGCGCAAATCACGCCACCAGCCTCGCGCCGTTCTCTCACGGCCCTCAGCCTCGTCCTGCTCGCCACAATCATGAATCCCTCAACCTCCTGTGTGTTTTTCTTTCAGGATGAATAAAGGCCCAACAGAGAATTATGAGAAGGATGTGGGAAATAAGACCACTCACCGGATTCTGTATCCCGAGAGCGCTGTGGACTTGGATGACAACACCCATCTGGTGCTTCTGCCCATTAAAGTTCTGGACATCCAGTGGCTTATCAGCGCTTTTACCACTAAACACATCACACAGTAAGAATTAAATCAGGGATGGTCTTACGATTAATAGATACCAGGGTCTTTTGGCTCTACTATTGGAGAAAGCATAACGGCCAACTTGAATCACATGAGCCATGATAACCAATCGCATTACAGCGTTGACGGTCAGCCATTGAATTTCTTTCAGAGAAGTGCGACACTCAATGGGCGAATTCCAAATATAGTTTTTGTGCCCTTAAATGGCACTTCGGGAAGGGGACGCCAATTGTAGAGGTGTTCCTAACAAAAGTGAACACACATAGGGATGCTCACTTCCGGTTAAAATTTGCCCGATGACGGCAGACACACATCCAAAGTAGCACGTACGCTCCTCCTTTACCATATTAGCCCTGTTCTGTCAACACTGCATTGGCTCCCAATTAAACATTGTATACATTTTAAATATTGCTGATTACTTACAAAGCACTAAATGGTTAAGCTCCCCAGTACTTGAGCGAGCTCTTAATGTATTATAGTCCTTCACGTCTATTGCGATCACAAAATTCCGGCCAGTTGATAATACCTAGAATATCAAAATCAACTGCTGGCGGTAGATCCTTTTCCTATTTAGCACCTAATCTTTGGAACAGTCTTCCTAATGTGGCAGTTTGGGTTTTTTTTTTTTGGTTAAGTCCGACTACGCCACCCGGAACGGTCCGGGAACCCACCAATAATTTAGATACAAAGCACACAGATACGTTGTGGCTGCGTCAGATAACAGACAATGAGAATGGTATAAAACAGTTTATTCAGAAGCACCATTTAATAAAATACAACACAATCTCTGGTAATAAATCCTAAAAGCGTATAAATCAGACTTCACATACACGCGCGTTCACATTCTCACACACACACACACACACACACACTCACACACACACAGAAACGCCCCTAACACTTCAGAATCTGGGGGATCCGTGGTTCCTGAAGTCTTCTGGGTGTGGTGGTGGTTTGATTGACAGCTTGCAGTGTTCACAGTGGGTGGAGTGTTGTGAGAGCACGAGTGATTGCTGTGTCCATCCGAGGAGCAAGACAGATTCCCCAGGTTCTGAAGTGGTAGGGGCGTGCGAGACTTGCCCACCTGGTAGAGGTTACACAGCTGCTGAATAAGACGGGACTCGAAATTTCGGCCCTGATCCGAATGGATTTGGCCTGGAACGCCAAACTTATAAAACCACTCACCCACCAGGACACGAGCCACGGTCTCCGCCTGTTGATCCCGAGTAGGGATTGCCACCGTGAATTTACTAAAAACATCTGTCATCACGAGCACGTTCTCTTGCCCAGACTGAGAAGGTTCCAAGACGGTGAAGTCAAGGGCAACTATCTCATTCGGGCGAGAGGCCAATAAGTGTGCCATATAACTCCGAGCCACGGGTGCAGCCCCCTTGGCCTGTTGACATCGTTCGCACTGCTGCACCCATTGAGCCACATCAGCCGACATCCCTGGCCAATAGCATCGTTGTCGCACTAACTCCAGGGTGCGCTCGATGCCTTGATGCCCATGGCCCTGATGTAATTGGGTCAGTACCTCAGGTCGCAACACAGCAGGCAGCACCAGCTGGAGCACCTCTTCACCACCATCGGGACGACGGACCCTTCGATATACCAAACCTTCCCGTTCCTCCAGACGGTCCCACTGTCGAAGTAATATTAACACCAGATTAGGTAAGGATCGTCTCTCTTGAGGCCCTGGGCCTCGCCCTTGACGCCAATACCCAAGGGCTGCACCAATAACAGGATCCCCCTCCTGCAGAGCCACCAATTCCGGCCCGGATCGACCTGGTATAGCCTGCACAGCCCTCACAGCGGTGGGTCCCATTGGACATACAACCGCCGCACGCCTCAACAACTCGGGAACTACCATACCCGACTGACTATTGTCCCCTGCGGGCTGTTCCCCAGAAGGTAACCGCGATAACGCGTCTCCATTTTGGTTAGACTTGCCTGATCGATACTGCACTACAAAATCGAAAGCTGCTAATTCGGCTGCCCATCGCTGTTCTGTAGCGCCCAATTTTGCAGTGGCCAGGTGACTCAGCAGATTATTATCAGTACGGACAATACACCGATGACCCAACAGGTATTCGCGAAATTTTTGTGCCATAGCCCATTTTAAGGCCAGAAACTCAAGCCGCATAGAACTATATGTAGCAGTATTACGCTCCGCTGGCCGAAGACTTCGGCTAGCGTAAGCCACTGGCCTCACCTTGCCATCGACCTCTTGGGAAAGCACGGCCCCTAACCCTACATAGCTGGCGTCAATCTCTAAAATAAACGGAAGTCTAAAATCCGCGTAGGCAAGGACCGGCGCGGTATTGAGTTTCTGCTTCAACGTCTGAAACGCTTGCTCGCACTGTTCCGACCACCCCGGCGCCAATTCCTGCCTCCGTCTACTCCCTTTCCCTTTAGTTGCCTCGGCCACCAGCCGATGTAACGGAGCTGCTACCTGAGCGAACGCCCCCACAAATCGCCTGTAATAGCTAATGAAACCCAAAAAGGTCCGCAGCTCCGACACCGTCTTAGGGCAGGGCCACTGCGCGACGGCCTCAACCTTTCCTGGGTCTGTAGCCACCCCCTGGGACGATATTACATGTCCCAAGTACCGCACCGTTTCCCTGAAAAACGTGCACTTTTCCAGCTTAGCTTTGAGGCCAGCGGCTCTCAGGCGACCCAGCACCATCCTCAATCTCTGCAGATGGTGTTGCACGGATGAGGAGTACACTATAATGTCGTCAAGGTACAATAAGACAGACTGGTGTCACTGGTCGCCAAAGAGCCGCTCCATCAAACGCTGGAAGGTTCCGGGGGCGTTGCACAGGCCAAAGGGCATACGATTCCATTCGTATAGCCCAAAGGGTGTGCAGAAGGCCGTTTTATAACGATCAGGCTCCGCAACAGGGACTTGATTGTACCCGCTGGCCAGATCTAATGTAGTGAACCAGCGGGCCCCTGTTAAAGAATCCAACGTTTCCTCAATTCGAGGCAGCGGAAACGAGTCTCTTCAAGTCTTAGAATTGAGTTGGCGGTAGTCTATGCATAAGCGCAGGCTACCGTCTTTCTTCTTTACCAATACCACAGGCAGGGGCGGACTGGCCATCTGTGTGATCTGGAGAATCACAGAATGGCCGGTACTCCAGGACGGCCGGCGGGCCGGCCCACCGCCCGCCACACACGCAGTCACAGACATCCCAAGTCTCCGGGAGTCTCCCGCATATTGATAGCGGCTCCCTAATGCCCGCAAATTAGTTAAAATCTCCCGGAATCTAGAGCGAGCAAGCATGCGTAGCGCGCGCATGGCAGAGAGAGGGAGCGAGCTAGAGACCTTGCGTGTGTGTGCTAGTGTGCGCATGAAAGGACCCAACCAATCAATTGTCAGTGCGGGCGGGCTTTTATCTCTACTACTCCCGAACCGAATTAATCAGAAATTACTTTGCAAGTTACTTGCTAGGGATTATGTTAGGAAGTGATATTCAGCTTGCTACATTTTTAATGATTACAGTAGTTAAAACAGCTAAACTTCAACATTTTAATAGTAGTAGCTAATATTAAGGAATATGTTGTGCTTTTACTTTTTAAAAAGTTGGTAACGTTACAACTAATGCTTACAAACTTTGAAGATTTTGAATACAGAAGTTACATTTGTAATGGTGTAGCCTATTTTCATTTAGATGTGGTATTATTATTTGTGCAGTAGCTAAGATTAATTACTCCATAAATTAATTAATATTATTAAGTAAGAAATTCATTTTAAGACAGCATGGAATAGATTGTGTAATATACTGTTAGCTATAATTTGGATAGTATAGTTTCATGAGCCACAATTAAAGTCTTGTGACACTCATGCCAGGCGGCAGGCGCTATTGTTGTTGTTGTCGAGTTTCCGCGCGCCGATTGCTTTGGGCCGGGCCTAGTCAAAGTCCAGGGCCGTTTTTTAGTCCCAGTCCGTCCCTGACCACAGGGGAGGCATACGGACTGCAACTCTCCTGGATCACCTGAGCATCTAAAAGCTGACTAATGTGAGTCTTAACCAACTCATATTCCGATGGAGGAATACGTCTATAGCGTTGTCGGACTGGAGTTTCATCTAATAGAGGAATTTCATGAGACAACAGGTTAGTGCAACCCAGATCTCTCTCACCAGTGGAAAACACATCCTGGAACTCCCAAAGAAGAGCCCTCACCTGTTCCTGCTCTTCGTCCGACAACCCCTGCAATTCTACCTTTTCGACGCCCTCTGCCCCCGACACCACAATCTCATCACAGGTTACTGTCCTAGCGTTCGCTGTCGGAACCTTAGTCAGCCCCACAGGAGGATCCACAAAGTACACCTCCTGCAGCTTCCCTAGGACAGTTGTAGGATATAAAACAGCATCTAGTAGACCAACGTTAACCACGGGGACTGAAACTGTACCACCGCGTACCACCGCTAAGTGGCCCTGCCACCGCTTGGAAAGCCTGGGATAATTCTGCATCCCGCGTTACTAAGGGTAAATCAAATAAAGCTGCTCCGTGTTGTCCGAAGAGCTCGCTATAGCAACGACTAAGAACATTCATTCCTAGAATGCCCGGAGTACTTGGATTAGCGCCTGGGGGGTCACGCACCACCAATATTCCACACCCGGATACAATACGACCACACAATACGATGTCTAATTCCATGTAGCCAATGTAAGGAATTTCTAATCCATTGGCGGCTCTAAGCCGCAAGCAGTGACATGACTGCAATCGATCCTGGCCCCACGGTTCAAACCACGACCTAAAACAGCTCTCTGTAATGGTCGATACCATGGAACCAGTATCTATCAGGCAGGGCACTGAGACACCCCCGATTGTAACGACAAGGTGTGGGCAAGAGGAGACTAGATGAGATGTGGAAGCGCCATCAAAGAACACACGGGAGCCATTCGTAACCCCAACCGGACTGTGGCTCTGCAGCCCGGTGGGGACTAGTTTTCCGACTGGTTGGAGAAGCCAGACCCAACGTTGCTGGATAACGAGTCAACATGGGGACGAGCTGGAAGGCCAGGAACGTGCTGTGGCCGATTACACTCTCGAGCAAAATGCCCGGGCTGCTGGCACCGCCGGCAAATCACGGACGCAAGTCGTGGCGGACGACCGCGAAACTGGGGACTTTGGCTACAGGTTAGAATCTGAGTAAGTTGATCAATTTGCTTTTGCTGCTGATGCAGTATTTCCCGTAATTCACCTAGTTCTGATGAACGGCTCCCATGTTCGGAGTTGATCCCCATATCGCCTTGAACCCCACATTGATTCCCGTGCACTAAAGGTGCAGATTGACTATGGCCCCTGGCACCACCTGGCATCCCCTCCCGCTCCCAGCGAATAGCTTCACCTCGTACCTCCAAAAGTGTTGCAGCAGGCTGACGCCGTACTAGCTGTTTTAATTCTCGCACTCACCAGACGAATATCCACCGTATTGTCACCACTCAAACACACAAATGAAAAAAAGAAAAAAAAACAATCACCGTGTCTGAATCTGTACGACAGCCAAATGTGGCAGTTTGGGGTTTTTTTTTTTGGTTAAGTCCGACTACGCCACCCGTAACGGTCCGGGAACCCACCAATAATTTAGATACAAAGCACACAGATACGTTGTGGCTGCGTCAGATAACAGACAATGAGAATGGTATAAAACAGTTTATTCAGAAGCACCATTTAATAAAATACAACACAATCTCTGGTAATAAATCCTAAAAGCGTATAAATCAGACTTCACATACACGTGCGTTCACATTCTCACACACACACACACACACACACACACACACACACACACACACACACACACACACACACTCACACGCACACACAGAAACGCCCCTACCACTTCAGAACCTGGGGAATCTGTCTTGCTCCTCGGATGGACACAGCAATCACTCGTGCTCTCACAACACTCCACCCACTGTGAACACTGCAAGCTGTCAATCAAACCACCACCACACCCAGAAGACTTCAGGAACCACGGATCCCCCAGATTCTGAAGGGAAAAGACAAGAACAGTCAATACAACAGTAATAAACAAAAGACACATATACTTTCCACATGAACTAGATCTATAAAGTGGATGGGTCACACACGGCCACAAAAAGGGCCGTCTTTCTTCGAGAGCAACACCAGCAACCTGCTGATACTAATGGACCGTAATCAGCACAATAGGGGGTGATGGTGGGTTATTCCCCTTCTCTTGAGACAACAAAATAAACAAAATCACAAGCAGGAAATCAAAAACACACAAAAAAAGAAACAAACGATACAAAACCCAAATTAAACCAATCACTTAGAATAACATACAAGTATCAGGGAGACACACATAGACCATCGTCCCGTAAGATTACCTACCCCCCCCCCCCCCCCCCCCCCCCCCACAGTCCATCAGTCGAGGAACACACACTGTCACCACGCCAATTTAAAGATATCCTGGCAGGCTGCACGCTAGCGCGTGTTCTGATCCACTTGACCGTCGTCCTCTTCCAGATAGAGACCCGCGCTGTCGAATTAGAATTCACGTACAAGTTCACAAGAAAATACAGTTCAGACAAGAGGCGGAAGGCGACCGATAAGTGAGACACCCTCCCATCCGTCCGGAGTCGTCTGGCGTCACACGCAGACAAAAGCTACAACAAGTAGCGCGAGCCGTCAGCGTCCTCTTAGCCTCCCGAAGGGTGCTAAGCCTGCTGCAACACCTCCACGCCCTGTACCACTGCGTTAAATAACACAAGCTGCGCACTCGATGGCATGTTAAATAACAGGCTCGCTATGATGAACATTCATTCCACATATCTTCATCCTCCTCCGCCACACTCCTGAACCTAAATCGGCGCCCCGAGAATGACGTCACTTCCCGAACACGGAATAGCACGCTTGGCTAGATGTCCGTCACCGCTGTTTTATATATTCACGGAACACCATATTTGGGAATTAACCCTATAGTGGCTGATGACATCACCACACTAACATTGTCCGGGAAGCAGACACTGTCAGTTTAAATCTCAAATTAAAAACACATCTCTTCAACCTGGCATACACATAGAACACTATACAATCCTATTATTCAATTGTCAGTTAAATGATTATTAGGCTGCATAAATTAGGTCAGCCGGAACCGGGAACATTGGCTTGCTTGGTTGGGGACATTAAATTTTATATTTAACAATATTATTACAACATTATTTTCCTGTTATCTCTGTAAAGCTGCTTTGAAACAATCTGTTTTGTAAAAAGCGCTATATAAATAAAGGTGACTTGACTTGACTTGACTCTTTAACCTCCACAGAGGTCACACCTCTCGAGTTTGGCTTGACCAATGAGAAAGGTGCAATTTTAAAGCGGGAAAAATTCCTTTGTTTGGAAGCTGACTCATTCGCATCATTGGAGTATGCTGGCAGTTTGTGTCCCTTTATGCTCTGATTAATATAACAAGCATTCAATGTTCAGGGCATCACACAAGGATTAACTTGATAAGAAGCATGATACCAATAAGGTTACATTATTTAGTGGTTCAATCATAAAGCATGCCTAAAATAAAATACAATACAAGAGATAATATACACAACCGTGATAACAGATACACTGTCCTGGGGGTATCCATGTTCATTTATAGAACAGTCAATCTAGAAATGAATGAAGAAAAGCCTGTTTTATGGGCTTTATGTGTCTTTCCTATAGCCTTTTTCATGTGGCCAACTTCCACATTCTTTTGAGCAAAAAAAAAAAAAACGGTCTTACCAGATAGGAACCATGGTAAGCAGAGGCGTTTTCTGGCTTTTTAGGGTGTTAGTTGCTCTTCGTGGGTTGTCCACAGAACAGTTTGCTTTTTGGGCGAGGGGGTTTTCTGGATTATTCATCAACTATAATGAATAATTGTGTGTCTTATTGGTCCAGACGCTACATATATCAAACATAAAATTGATACTGTGAAACTAAGGGCCCTATTATACAACCGGCGCAATGCAGCGTCAGGCGCAACGCAAGCTAGTTTCAGCCTGACACAGTTAGCCTATCATTTTCACGTTCTGCGCCACGTTGTTTAAATAGCAAATGCATTTGCGCCCATTTGTTCGTCCATGGGTGTGCTCGTCTGAAAACGAGGTGTGTTCAGGCGCATTGTGGGCGCGTTTCTATTTTGAGGCAACTGAAATTGACCAACAAAAACCTGGTCTAAAGTCAATGGTGGATTTTATTTATTTATTTAAAGGGCGCATTAGTAATATGCTCCTAGGCGGAGGCACAACACGTGTACACTGATTGCACACAGGTTCGCCCAGCAGCACACAAACATCATGCCAAATATTAAAAAAGGATTACAATGTAAAAGATTATTATTGTTTACATAAAGATATGGTGGAATCCGGCTTGTCCCGTAGATGGTCTGCTTGCTCGCTTTAACCTCGCGCACGAGCAGATCCGTTTCCTCTCTGGAGACGCGTTCAGTCTCTCCACTTGCAATTTCCGTCATGTAAATAGCGAATTCGCCATGGCGGGAGCGCAACTGGCTTTTAAAGTCAAGTCAAGTCACATTTATTTATATAGCGCTTTTTACAAAACAGGAAAACAATGCAAAAAAGTTTGTTTGAGCCGCTCGGTAGAAAACCATGATGTCATAGTCCAGCTCAGTTCAGTTCTCATATAATGGTGTGGTGTCAATGCAGGCAGATCAATATTATTGTTGAATATTAAATTAAATGTCCCCAACTAAGAAAGCCAATGGCAACAAAGGTGAAAAAAGGCGAACAGCACTTTGTTTTAAAGGGAATGGGAGATGAGACTCTGATTTGTTTATTGCACGTAAAGCCCAAAACACACCCATTACTTAGATAGCAAACAGTCATTGAAACTATGTTAAATCAACATTGCGTTGTCAACATTAAGTCATTGAATCAACATCGAACTTTGATGTTGATTCTACATCATTTTGCACCCTGTTTTAATATTGAAACAACATTGAAATCCTGTCCATAGATCAACGGAATTTCAATGGTATTTCAATTATCAGGAATATTGAAACAATGTTGAAATTTCAACTGAGCTAAGGATCAACGTGATTTCAATGGAATTTCAATCGTTTTTAAATGTTAATTTTAAATGTAATGCCATAAATTAAATAGCCATGCTTTATCTACAGCCAGGATATGTTAAAAAGTAATGGAACATTTGAAATATTGTATAAAACACTGAACACACCACACAAACAAATTCATTTTTATTAGCCTTTTTATTTAATTATTTGTAGGCTACTCTATATTTACACTTCAATGATCTCTGACGCCTGAATATTTTTTCGTCCAGTCCCTCCTGCCCGGTCTGGCACATGTGAATTGGGTGACGGCGTGGCTGTCCCCATCTGCTGAGTAAGAGCACCTAAAACAGAAAATAAAATCACAATACAAAAAAATTGCATTTAAGTTAAACAGGAGATTATATTTATTTGTATTGGTACATTCGTGCCGCGAGATGAAGTATGTAATGTGGGGCTAAGCCCTCCCAAGTCCCCCCTTGACGCCAGGCCTGATTGTCAGGCGCTATTAGCCTACAGTTCGCGCAAAAATCGTGATATCGCATAAGCACTAGTACATTCATATTTTGGATTTGTATTACGACGAGATGGTCTAATCGGCATTCCCAGTTACAACTCGAGACAGTTCTGCATTGAATAAAGTAAAGTAAGTCATGTCTTCTGTGTAACTAATTCTGGCCCGCCGCGGTCGGTCACTTCTGTGGGTCAGAAGAAATAGCGGTGCTGTGTTAATAGATTTCACGACACAAGCGATGGGTAAGGCTAGAGACATGTATTTTGAGCTAAATATCACAAAAATAGACTGGACTCGGAGGTTTTGTTAACTTTCACAGTGGTAAAACGAAAATCTGTTTCAGTGACTGCAGCACTGCGTGCGTCGGTTACTAACGTTAACCATCATGTTACGATCAGCCTAACAATATTTGATTTGGTACAATTCATTTACATCAAACATTAAGTAAGCTTACCTTTACGCTTGTGCCAGGTCCAGAAATGAGCTGTGTCCGGTGCAGTAACGTTACGTTGGTATAACACCCGTTGATCTCCCGGTCAACCAAAAATCTATTGATTTTCAATCATATTTCCCGGTCAACTATATATCGATGCATTTTCAATCATATGTCCCCCTCAACTATATGTCGATGACTTTTCAACAACAGCGTCGTTTCCCGGTCAACTATAAATCAATGACTTTTCAACACATTCTGCGATCGCCCGGTAAACCAAATATCAATGTTAATCAATCATAAAGATAACTATAGATAATGTTGTTACAATATCGTTGCCATCGACATTAATAACATCAGGTTTTCATCGACAGGGTAATGGTGATTCAACATTAATTTTGCATTGAAATTTCAATATCAACCATAATGATGATTCAGATGGAAAAACAATGTTTATTCAATGTTGGCTTGGTGTAGGGACAACTCTTCTAGACCGGGGGTTTTCAAACTTTTTGTGTGTGTGGACCACTATTTGTAATCAAGAATTTTTGCGGACCACCTCATAATACACATAATAAAATATGCCTACACAGTCCTACCTGAATTCGCACCTCTAGATAGCCTTACTAGCATTAAAACTATAACTGGTCATCGCATCAGTACAACAGGCTTGTTAAAAGAAAGTTTACTGCACACAGCAGCTGCCACATATTTATTTACTCAAGTGCCCGAGGGCCTAAACAGGTTAATTTGAACAACAGGCTTATTTCCATAGCAATGGAGTATGAAATCTGCAGGCTACGGTAATAAGAACACTTGGACATACCAGTAGTCAACATTTCAAAACCTTTGGCGATTTTAGGGGATTATTAATCTTCAGAGTTTTACAAGTCTTCAAAAAGTAGGCTTGAGTTTGCCCACTTAAGCACATTCGCAAAACATTTCAGAAACGCGAGATCAAGAAACTAACTGGAAATTAAAATAATAACAGGCCTTATTCATTCCATTTATAAACATTTAGTTTCATATAAACTGCCTATAAAGGCTGTGCGTGTGATGTGATCATAAGGACATATTTGCCTCTGAGTTGTGGGTTTAACGGCACTGAACTTGAACGTCACTGCCGAGTGCCACTTGTCTATTTCACACAATGACTTGACAATTTAATTTAAGTTTCATATCAATATAGGCCTACATATTCTTTTTACTTTTTTTATGGGAATTTCAAGGTAAAATGAAGGTAAAATTATTTTTTTAGATATTTTATTTTGCCTTTCCACGGACCACCTGCAGTACCCTCAAGGACCACTAGTGGTCAGCGGACCACAGTTTGGGAATCGCTGTTCTAGACCATTTTCCCGTTGTTAAACTAGCAAAAGTGGATTAGGAAGCCCCTAAGTGCACTTGCGCCGTGCGCTTTAGACTATGCACTTAGACCATAAAAATAGGGCCCTCAATGTTCCTTTACCTAAAACAATGTTTTCCTTAAAGGGGTACTGCACCCAAAAATGAAAATTCTGTCATAATTTACTCAAAGGAAGATATTTTGAAGAACGTAGAAGAAGGCACCATTGACTTCCGTAGTATTTTTTTTTTCTACTATGAAAGTCAATGGTGCCAAACAACTGTTTGGTTCCAATCGTTCTTCAAAAGATCTTTCTTTGTGTTCAGCAGAAGAAAGAAACTCATACAGGTTTGCAACAACTTGAGGGTGAGTAAATGACAGAATTGTAATTTTTGGGTGGAGTATCCCTTTAACAAAAAAAAAAAATACTTAAATGCATTTTGTATAGTAATTTTTGAGTCCATTACAATATGGATATTTAATTTTAAATGATTTTTTTAAATCTAAATTTTGATCTAAATGTATTTGTTTACTCAGTACATACGCAGACGTTCCATCTACAATCAAAGCAAGTAAGGACAAGGTGAACAACACACACATATCATGAAATCAATCAATCAATGACAATTGTTGATCTTTTTTAATTTGCATGGTTAATATTAGCATCACCCGAATGAAATCTGTCATAAATGCACATTTCAAAAGTGTCCTGTTTTATTTCTGTTGTTTTTAGGTGATGATTCTCCACCCTGAATTCATAAGATACGTGCATGAAAACTGGGCAGAAGGTCATGGCAGATATCCATCCACTGGTTTCTTAACGCTGATATTCGCTCTTCACATCTGTGACAAGGTAAAAACTCCCGTTCGGCCGGTTCAAACGGTGTGTTGCACAGCTTTAGTGTGGCATTGCTGTTGTTTTTATTTATAAAAATAGAAAAAAAGACAATGAATTTAATATTAAAATTAGAGGAATGATTTTTTCACAATTTTCTTTTTCGAGTTTTAGTTTTTACATTTTATTTTCATGAATAAGAAACTATTAACGCACTCTTTCTCTTGCAGGTGGATGTTTTTGGGTTTGGAGCTAATAGTGACAGAAACTGGCATCATTATTTTGATGAAACATTGACACCATTTGAAAACAGCTCTCATGGTGGAGACTTTGAAAACAAAACAATCAATCAACTCCATCAGGAGAACAAGATTTTGATATACAAGGGTGAAGTAGGTTCTTGGGGAAACACTACCTTAGAACTGCACAATATTGCGTTGCAATATAGCGCAGCAGAAACTTTCTGGTCAGATTCATCCCTGAGAGGTGCAAGAGACCAACAAGAGTTTAATATGAGCTCCACTAGCAGCACCAACTGAATCTGTGGCATTAGCGGATTCATTTTTCAGTTCCACGTTATATTAAGTGCCTTTACGTACGAACATTTAAATGAATATTTCTGTACATGCATGTTTTTACATTGTAGTTATTATAATACAGGCATTCATTTAATTTAATTTATTTATTTTTTGTGTAAGTACATCCTTAATGATACTAGATATAAAGTGTGACCCATTTTTCTTTTGAGCCAGTTAGGTGTGTATGTTAGACCTATCACTTCTGCCATTAGATTGCTTTATTAATAATCTTCCTGATCAGTTTCATCATCTCAGCATCCCAGATAGCTTAGATGAACTCGATATTACAACAGAAACCTTAAACGCTCTCTTTTTCAGCACTTTAGACACATTATTTTTCCTCCTCCTTACTTTAAGAAGTTTCTTCCTTTGTCATCACACAAATGGCATTTTATCCGTGATCTCAGTTTCATGTTTCCAGCACAAATGCAGAAACATGTCAGTTCTCACGTACTCACTGTAATCATACCAGTCACACTAGTCACACTAATCGTTTAAATTGTATCATATAAACTCCCCAGGCGCTGTTGCCAGTCTGAGGGAGTCACCACATTTTTATGAGTTGGCCAATCACCAACTCTGTAGATCAATTCAAAAACAATTTTATTGTCTCTGAACATCCACGTCAATGACAGCAGCTCACTGTTAAAAGTTTGAGGGACAAACGTAAGTCTGAGGAATAACAGAAAAGATCACACATCTCTTAATAATATATAGTCATATTTATTCATACTGCCATATCCATTTACATTGGTTAATTGTATAAAAAAAAAAAAAATTGAAGTACAGTCTTTGTGAGGGTTTCATTCCCCATGGACCAAAATCTAACGTCCTTGTCTCAAACCATGACCCCCAAATTGTAAATGTGTCTGTGTATCCCAAGATCAGAGCCCAAAAACTCCACAAGATAAACACACTCATTGATAACAAGGTAACTTGATTGAGAGGGTGTGTGTGTGTGTGTGTTTATGAGAAAATGACAGACAGATAGAAAGAGAAATAGATGAGGTTATTCGGCATAAAAGGTAAAAATACAACAAAACAGGAACAAGGGGCAGAATATGTTTTAACATAACCTGAAAACTGTATATATGACATAAAAATAGCAGTACTATTTTAGGGTATTGTTGACTATTGAAAAATGACGTCAATTTGCCATGGCCTTCCTAATATAACTAGCTTCTAGTAAGTCAACTCGATGTCTGCAATACTACAATTTAAAAATGACATTACTTGTATTATAGAGTTAGATACAAACACATCAGTTATAATGTGTCAGTGCAACTGCTCATGGTTCATTTTCTCCATTAACTGCGATCTTAATAAAGGACAAATGCAAAGAAGGGACACAGCCATTGTACACAGAGACAGAATATTCCTTGTCAACATGTCTGTTTATGCGAGAAAATCTAAAAGCCGAAAAAGTGACTAATAGCATGCCTGGAAATACACTGGCATTATGGCGACAGTTTTCCGAAAAAACTTGACGTACTGTAAGAAGAGCGGGTTTTATCACCAAACTGAACAATTGTTGGCTCGCAAGCTTCCCTTACGACATTCCTAAAAAAGCAAAGTGAAAACATTTGATGTGAAGGAACATTTCACCCCAAAATACAGAGATTTCTTAAACACTTTACTTCAGGTTTCATTAGGTAACATTAGTTCATATATTATTCACTAACATGAACTAACCATGAGCAATACATTTGCTACTGTATTTGTTAATCTTTGTTCACGTTAATGAATAAAAATACAGCTGTTCATCGTTTGTTCATGTTACTTCATAAGTGGATGTTAACTAATGTTAAAAAATACAACTTTTGATTTTAATAATGTATTAGTGAACGTTGAAATTAACATTAACAAAGATTAGTAAATGCTGTAAAAGTGCATTATGTCAACTAATGTAGTTAATGTTAACTAATGAAACCTTATTGTAAAGTGTTACCGTTTGTTTTTTACAAGAAATGAAAGCGATTCTACTAATATTTAGATATTTTGTATCGTGACATTTTCATATTAATAAACCAGTTAATTTAAAAACAGATTTTTGTAAAAGTATTTATTGAATAGTTTACTTGATTTGATAATGATGATTTTTAATATATAATATATATGTATATGTATATATATATATATATATATATATATATAATATATATATATATATATATAATGTATGTATGTGTATGTGTGGGGGTGTGTGTATACGTTTATATACATGTATAAAAATGTACATATGTATACACAAACACCCACATGCACACATACATATATATACACACATATATGCACTTCCTTAATTATATGGAAATAATGAAATGATGTCACAATACAAAAATTCTTAATTTCTCTATGAAAATGATCTGAGGGTTCAAATATAAACGGTTCACGTTGTAAACACGGTGCAGCGCTTCTTGAAAAAGCTCAGAGAGCTCTCAGATTCCATCAAAAATATCTCCATTTGTGTTCCGAAGATGAATGAAAGTCTTGCAGGTTTGGAACGACATGAGGATGCGAAATGAATGACAGAATTTTCATTTTTGGGTGAACTACCCCTTTAATGCTTCCACCTAGAAACACTGATTTCTCCAGGATGGCTCAGATGTGTGCTGTTTAATGCTCTAGAAGTTCTAGCATGCCTGAAGAAATCTGTTCAATGGCAGTGTATAACAGAAACTACAGCTGCGGTCAATTATTATTAGTCTCTAGAAAGATTGTTGTATTATGTGAATCACATTTCAGCTTTGTCGTTTTGCTCTGAGGGCATCTTGTTGATCAGCGATTGTCTCAAACCTGATGAAATTCCTTTTATATCATCAGACATACTGTGAACTGCACTGAAAATGAGTCATGAGAACGTACAAATGCATGACATGTAATGAATCTCAGGTGCTGCCGAAGAGATCAAGTGCCAGTAAATCACAGATGATCTTATACACAGCTGAAAATGAAATACACATCTCTGCCTGCAAATGGAGGACGCGTTTAAAGTCGAAAAGACCAAAAAAAAAAGACAAAGCACCTGATGACATCTATGAGTCTCATACGATCACAGTATTTAGAAAACCTACTTCGAAATACTGCTTTTTATTGCATATATGATTCCGCGGAAATACTTTTGTCTAAAGAGTGCGAGGGAAATGTTAATCCCAGCCGTGATCCTCTCTGTCTAAGTGTAAAAGACTGCGTACTTTTTGGAGCAACTGAATAGAAATTAAATTAAAAGTGGCTTATTGTAATTGCAATTTTCATCAAATATCATTATTTGAAACATAAAGAAGTTTTTATGCCACAAAAACAGCATATATAGGGCACTGCATCGCCTCCAGCTCCAGCATAAAGCCCTATCAAAATATTCTACATATAGCAACTCATTTCAATAAGGTCATTATCTAATGCTTACCTAGAGAAGTTCACAGAAAGAAAAATAGACGTTGACATTTTCACAAGTGGCCGCACATGACTCAAGGCTAAACTGAGAAGACCACAATCATGATGAAAACAAGTACAACAAACATTCTAGAACAAACGCTTTTGATTGTTTTCATAATCGGAGTACATCAGCTCAGAAATCAGTATGTCCGTATACTTTAGAAGTCAGCAGATGATTGATTGTAATCGTTTGATTTATTTGCTCACTTTCTTTTGAGGAAGCAGAAGAATCATTGGGCACGTGAAAGCAAACACCGCTAAAACACACCAGGCCTCATTCATGAAACACAAGAACAAATTCATTACTGTGGAAATTGCTTGCAAAACAGTCCTTCAGAAATTAAATTGCGTGTTTCTTCAGCTGTGACTTTTTATCTCAGTGGTAAGTTTAAAACTGTCATTGAAACTTTGTTATCATGCCTTTACTTTTTATTTATTTTTTCAAATGTCTTTTATGTATATATTCTGTTGTCTTACCTTCATCCAAGACCCTGACTTTCAAACTTATCTTAAACCATCCTAAAAATATTACATTTGAAAAAAAATATGATCTAAACATAAACCACATCAATGATTGTCATTCATCTGAGTGTCAGTGACGACGCTTGAGACAACATATAAAAATATATGATAGTAAAATGCTAGCAAATGTATAAAATATTTTTTTTATAAAATAAATACCAAAAAAATACTTTGAGATGTGATGGAAATGAAAAATTACAGTTCAAACACACACACATATATATATATATATATATATATATATAACTGATAAAATATATATTTATGTATATTAACATTTTATCAGTTAAATTGTTTAAAAAAATTATATATGTGTGTGTGTGTAAGTTTCGAGAGTGTCTGTGAGTGAGAGTTTGTGTATTTGCGTGAGTGAGTGTGTGTGTGTGTGTGTGCGTGTGAGAGAGTGAGTGAGAGCATGTGTGTGTGTGTGTGTATGTGTGTGTGTGAGAGAGAGAATTGTAAACACACACATACATTACATATATATATATATATATATATATATATATATATATATATATATATATATATATATATATATATATATATATATAAAAAACTGAAAAAAAAAAATGAAAAAAAAATGTATATATATATATATATATATATATATATATATATATATATATATATATATATATATATATATATATATATTACACACAATATTATATACAAAATATATATATTTATATATTAGGATGTTATCAGTTTCGTGTGTGTGTGTGTGCGCGCGCGCATGTGACCACATGCAGGTGTGAGAATGAGTGTGTAAGTTTGTGTGAGTGCGAGAGTGTGTGTGGGTTATTTGAACTGTAATTTTTCTGAATCCAGATAATTTCCACCAGATCTCAAAGTATGTATTTGGTATTTATTATTTAGTTTATTTAAATAAATTAATGAGAATGTGAAAAGTGTTTTATTTTTCTTAAGGACCACAAGCCAAGGTGAAGTACTGAATTGATGAGAAAAATTAATTCTGCTCGTTTCATGAATGAAGCCCACTGCCGTTCTCTCCATCATCACGAATGACAGATTTTCACGCACACACACACACACACACTTCACAGTGCAGCGCGCAAGACACTCGCTCATCCGCCCAATACATACACATTTTCCCACTTGCCATTTTTACTACAGCCTAAATCTGTATGCCCTGGATCTCGATTGTAACTCTGACGCCTTCGAAATAGTAAAGACTGATAAATGAATAAAAAGCAAGATTCGGAAATTAATCATGCTTTAAAAATATTCAGTCTCTGCTCTAAGTTTGACAAAGCCACCGAGAGCAACACAAACAGAGAGAAAGAGAATCCATGTGTATGTGAGAGATGTGTTTGAATGTATGTCTTCAGGGGCTCACAGGTTAAAGACCACCATTACTGTGTGTTTAGGGCCAAGAAAGATGAGCTGTTACCTTGTGATCGTCTCCTGTTTCTACCATGATCTCGAATTAAATCGAGGTGGTCCATCCAATAACAAGCGGCCGTTTATTTTTCAGAAAGGCCCCATTGTTCGGTTCTCCAAAAAGTTTGCAGTGAACAAAGTAGCACATTCCCCCAATTCGTCCACTTTCATTACCCTATAAGAGTCTTGTATAAAGCCATTGAATGGACTGTAGTGTTGAATAAAGCTCATGACTGGGTGTGGAGTTCTGTACGTCTCTCGGTCACTCCCGTGCGCTCTGACCCGGGACACACCAGCACGTGCTCTAGGTGGACCAGGGGGTGAGAGGTCAAGAAGCACAGTCCGCTTTACATCATAGAAGGATACAGCAGCGGCAGAATCTCTGGCGGCTCCCGCCCACCGATGGAGGCGGAGTCACGGGTGCAAAGTAGGCGTGAACTTTAATGTTGGGCAAGTGAGTCTAAAGATGAAGATGGAAAAAAGGAACAAAGTGCATAAAAAAAGAAGCTCGCTAGCATATGATATATCTTATGCCCAATCATACGGATAACTCACAAAAACACAATATTATAAATAAACATGAACATCAGTGCATTTTGAGATGATCAGCACAGGCTGATGTGTTGCGTGAGCTCCCTCTTGTGTTCATTACGATCTCTACAGAGAGCCTTGTCAACGGATCAACTAATTAATGTTGTCTAATACTTTTAATTGATTTTAATACAATAACTGTGTATTGTCTAAAATACAACTGCTTAAAATAAATGGTTATTTTAAGTTATAAAATGTGTGCAATTGTTTAACCTTACAATTTAATTTAGTTGTTACAACAACCTTTTAAATATCTATTTTCTATATCTATTATATACATATATCTTCAATGTATTACACTACCGTTAACAATGTTTGGGGACAGTACGGTTTCTTTGACAAGAAACTAATGCTTTTATAAAGTAAGGTCCAAAGTGACAGTAAAACACATTTGTAATGTTATAAAATATTTCCATTTCAAATAAATGCTGTTCTTTTGAACTTTCTATTCAAAGAATCCAGAAAAGAAATGATATTAAGCAGCACAACTGTTTTTTTTTATGTTGTTTTTTTGCTTTTACATTACATTTATGCATTTGGCAGACAGTTTATTCAAGGCAACTTTTCAGTAAGATTCAGTAAATAAATACTTTTATTCAATAAAGATGCATTACATTAATCAAAAATTACAGTAAAGACATTTGTAACAAAAGATTTCTATATCAAATAAATGCTATTCTATTAAAAGAATCCTGAAAAATCATGGTTTCCACAAAAATTAAGCATAAAAAATGTTGATTGATAAGAACTCTTTCTAGAGCAGCAGATCATCATGTCAGAATGATTTCTGGAGGATCATGTGACACTGAAGACTAATGATGTAATGATGCTGAAAATTCAGTTCTCATCACAGAAACACATTTTATTTGAAAAATATTTAAAAACAGTTATTTTAATTTGGATTCATATTTCACAATAGTACCGTTTTTTTCTGTATTTTTACTGTGAGCATAAGACACTTATGAACCTAAACCACAGTGCAGGGAACCTAATTTCAGATTTCGAGATGCATCACATCATCGAATCAGAGCAATAATTTACACTTGTAATATCTTTAGAGAACCCATTTAAACCAATTCATACATTTCTTGAACCAAACCAAGAACTGCAAATCAAACCTAAATCTATACATATCCCAAAAAGGTTTTATTTTAGTATCCATAAGATAAGAAACAACAAACCGCTATGTTTTACCTCTCACTGCAGAAGCAAAAAAAGGTCTTACCCTCAAGCGTTTGATGCCGGCGCGGGTGATCTGCTGACAGTCGTACAGCTCGATGCGGTCCAGGCTGTGACAGGTTTTCAGATGCTCTAATGAAGCATCTGTAATGAGCGGGCAGTTGTCGAGCTCCACCACCTCCAGTCGGTCATGAGCACAGGGTCCACTGCCCAGCTGCCTGATGCCATCATCAGTGATCAGCTCACAGTGGGACAAACTCTGAAACATCAACAAGAAATACAAAAACAAGCCCATGACACCCAAGGAATGTTTCAGTATTAATGACATATTCTGATTCATTGCAATTAATCACATATATAAATAGTAGCTGAGAAAAGCCCTCAAATAAAAATAAGACATTTTGTGACATTATTGTGGCAGATTTAAAAAATGTTGTTAACACATTAAATTGACATCACTAAAATACACCACTTTTTGTATTGTAAATTTTGTTTGAAACCCTTACCAGAACCTGGAGTCGAGGGCAGTGTATAGATAGCTGGATGAGCGTTCCATCTGTTATCTATGGAGAAAGAGGAAACGTTATAACAAGGCTTTTATAGAGCACATTACATGCATTAATAAATAAATAAATACAATTATAAATATTCATGCTAACTGTATTCATTGATAATCAACAAAAGAGGAAATAGCATTAGGAACTATACTCCTTTTCATGTCAGATAAGACAAATAATTGCAATCACACAGTCAATGTCTATAATAAAAATATATTTTGGGATCTAGGGAGTCCTCTAGTGGTAATAAGCACAGAAAAAAACTCAAGTTATAAACAATGATTATAAAAACTAAAATGTATAATTAGAGGATACATTCAGGCTTACAGTTTAACCTTCAAATAAACAAACTACTCTGCTCTGATTGGTCAGACGGCCAGTCTGTTGTGATTGGTCCACCCCCCAAGATTACTTTTATAAACATGAACCTCATCTGAAAGGCAAAGGGGGAGGTGTTGCAAGTATAATTCTACTGAAGTGATGGTGCTTTATGTAACGTTATCTAGTGTAAGTGATAAATCCTGTTTGACATGTGTACTGGCTAGTGGCTACTAAACAGCCCACCAAAGAATTTGCTGATTTTCAATTGGAATTAGTAGGGATGTAACGATTCACTCATCTCACGATGCGATACGATTCACGATACTGGTTTCACGATACGATTTTCTCACGATTTTTAGACAAAAGTGTCCCTTTTATTATTTCTCAGACAAAATACTGCACATTTCTTTTTAATTTAAAATATATTTGTCAAATAATAAAACGACATTAAAAAAATTCCCTTCAAGGTTGTTTCAACTCAGTCTTTCTGTCTGTTTGGTCAAGAGGCTGGACACTGGCACCTTCGCACACTATGTAAAAGACTGTGTACAATTAGTACCAGATTGACAGGGGTTTTACATTGTAATAAAGGCAAGATTCTAATTTTGTTATAATTTGTATCATTACACTAGTAAGAGTAAAAAAAAAACACATTTAGAGAAAGAGATAGTAAAATAAATACAACACCTGGTTGCCACGGAAACACCTTGTGATCTCCGTGGCTCTCGTATTAATGACTTTTACATGAAAACGGAGGTGACTGGTGCTTCTCACGGTGGTGATTATTATTGGTCTACGGAAAGTCAAAATCCCGCCACACCTCCGATTTGAATGAGTCAACGTCAACATCTACGCTTGCCGTCGCCATGTGTTTGACGGCGCGTGCACACCAGTCTATGGCACACACTGGTTCGGCGCGAGCGGAGCAAACCGAGGGTTTTCAGTTCATTCCTATGGAAGTTGAGCTTGGCTCACACAAGATCAAGTTCCATGAATGAAGTGAAAACACTCGCTAGTTTCGCGCCAGTTTGTGCTCGCTGCTATTGTGCCTGTAAAGCGAGGTTCTCAACGCGCCCTGCTGTTTAAAACGTGTATCGCGATTCGTTTAACATTTCAACCGACTTGAATCGTCAAACATTTTTATCGATTTTCAACCGGTTGCGAGTGAATCGTTACATCCCTAGGAATTAGTACTGGCTGCAGATGAATTCTTAATTGTTGGTGATTTTAATATACATGTAGATACTGAAAAAGATGCACTGGGATTGGCATTAGACAACACGTGTCAGGAGGACCCACTCATCAGTGGCGGCCTTAAGCATCTGGGGGCCCGTTTCAATAACTAATATGGGGCCCCTACCCACATAAAACATAAACATAATAGAGCAGAAAAAGCAAGGATTCCTGTTGGTTTGCATCAATGGTATATTATTTTATTACGTGCACTTTCAGCTTCATGAACAGGCAGCTCAACATAGAAATAATCCAACCTTATTTGATTAAAACTATATACAATTATAAAGCATTTAACGTTGGAATAAGCCTCGCCCTTTCACGCAGAGTAACTTCACTTTTGGTAGGCTGAATAAAGCTTTTCTTTTGTTGTCCGCTATCTTTCGTTTTTCAGCACCACTGGCTATCACGTTTAATTTCCTCTTAAACTTCTTTTTCTGCTCAAAATAACATTTTAACCTAACAACAAAAAAAGCCAAAGGTATAAATACATAAATTAACTATATTATACTTCAGATCGCTTAAGCCGTTCGCAGGGGTGTTAAACTTCGCCATGGTAACCGCAAGTTCTACCAATCAGAGATGTCAGTGTTTTGCAAATAACAGGGTTGATTTCGTAGCTTGTGGCTTTTATAGGAGCAGAAACTTTCGTTTCACAACCTCGTAGCTCGTGGCTGAAAATCAATATCCTACGGAGAAAATGAATGGGATTTTGCTGGTCTGTTGGGGCCCCCCTTGGAGGGCGGGGCCTGTTTCAATTGAAACGGGGGAAACATAGGTAAGGCCTCCCCTGCCACTCATAGTCGTAATCATACTTTATATCAAATATTGTCACATGGAATCGATGTTGACGCCGTTGAAATTCTGCAGCAGAGCGATGACATCTCAGATCATCAACAAACTCCCTGTTACAAATATGGTAGAACTATCACTTCATAATCACACTGTGTTTGTTCGCTGGCTTAGAGGAGAAGAGTTATCATCAGCAAAAGTGATTGATCACTTCAACGGACTTCAATTGAGGGTTTTATCAAATGATATACTCTTAATGTAGAATTAAGACAAATTTAAATAGTGCAAGTTTTTTAACATTTTGTAATCATGTATTTTTCATGCCAACCCATTCTGACTCACCTGTACACACTCTTCTAAATCCATCTTTTCTAGTTCATGACAATTCTGTAAAATAAGAGGAAATGATGCGCTTGATTTCTGTTGTTAGAAGCTCCACAGGTTAAGCACAGATGGAGGTTTGTGCTCGTCAGATCGTTTACTCACCCGTGCTAGTGAGGTGAAGCCTACATCTGTAAGCTGAGAGCAGCGAGCCACCTCTAATATTCTACAGAGACAAAAATATCAATGGTTCGAAGTTGAAAAGAGGATAAAAATTGGGTAATTGCATGCAAATGCATGGGTTTGATTGTGTGCGTGTGTGTTATGTACCTGAGACGAGGGCAGTTTTGGCCCAAGGCATTGAGAATAGCATCTGTGATGTTTGCACAGCCAGACACACACAAAGACTGCAGCCGATGGCACCCGCGACAGATGGTTATAAGACCTTCATCTGTGATCTGCTGCTCGATTCACACACAGAGATATACCTAGATGAGGAAACCATCCCATCCAGTGTATGAGAGAATGTGAATGTGTGAGTCTTACTGAACACGTCTGCAAATTGAGTGTGACCAGCTCTGGACAATGTGCTCCAATATGCTTTAATGCTTCGTCTTCCAACTGTAAAGAGAGAAAACATAAAAGAGAGACAGATAACGTGCTACTAAACGATTGATCGGATTTAAAGAGGCAGTACTCCCGTCATCATTTACTCACCCTCGTGTTGTGTCAAACCCATATGTTTTTACATAGAATACAAATGTGGAGAATCAGTGACAACAAATCAATGACAACAATTACCATAAAAGTCTTCTAAAGATATATGATAGCATATGGACTATGTTCTTCTTTTCTCTTTGTGTCTTTTGTTCTTTTTGTCCTTATCATGTTATTATTGCATGAAATAGGAAGTTCCAATGTTGATAACCATGGTTAATCTAGAGGTTTAAACATGAACCACATTTTCACATGTTAGTTAATGAATAATCTTTCGTTTTTTGTAAACACTGTGGCCCGTTTGATTAACTTGTGCGTCAACCAATGCCATGACTCTGGGTCAAGACTATATTATTTTTTATATATTTTGAAGCTTTAATCTTTATTTTATCTTTCATTTGAATTGTATTCATTTTGTTATGTGCTTTTGTCATTTTTATTAGTTTTTGTTGTTTAATTAATTTCTACATAGCTTTAATTTTTATTTCAGTTTTAGAAATTTCAGTACTTCAATTTTAATTCAAGTTTTTTTTTTACTTTTTAATTTGATTTTATTTAAATATATTTACATTTTATTTTAATTTGTTTAAATAATTTAGTTAACAATTTTGTTATGTTTTATATATATATATATATATATATATATATATATATATATATATATATATATATATATATATATATATATTTGTATATAGCTTTATTTTTTATTTCCAATTTTAGAGTTTTAGCAATTTTTGTACTTCACCTTGAACTTATTTCAGTTAGTTGCCAAGGCAAAAGGTTTTGTTCGTTAACATTAGTTAACATGAACTAAAATTAATAAATGCTGTAGAAGAATTGTTCATTGTTAGTCCATGTTAATTTCAACATTTACTTATGTGTTATTAAAATCAAAAGATGCATTTGTTAACATTAGTTAATGCACTATGAATTAACAAACAATGAACAATTATATTTTTACCAACATAACCAAAGATGAATTAATAAAAATAAATTGCTCATTATTAATTCATTTTAGCTAATGCATTAACTAATGTTAACAAAAGATACCTTATTGTAGACCTTATAAGTGTTACATTTAGATTTTATTTGAGCTTTAGTTCAATTCAAAATGCTACAATTGGCTTTAAATAACACAGAAAAGGGCAGAAGGATGATGTGAAAGTCCAGTATCACCTGTGTGCAGCCCTTGAGGAACAAGCCTTTGAGTCCTGGACAACATCTCACAAGTGCCTGTATGCCGTCTTTGGTCACCTGATCACACCACGAGATGTTCAACTGCTCTAGCAAAGGACAGCCCTCGCTAAAATGACACACAGAGAGATGTCGTTGAGCCCTAGAGAAGCATTCTGCATAACCAGCAAGTGTGTGTGTCTGAGACCTCTGACCTCAGAGCTTTGAGGGACAGGTTCGTGATTGAGGTGCAGGACGCAAGATCCAAGTGCTTCAGTTTGGGACAAAATTTACTCAAGCTGTTACAGGTACTGCGAAAAGAAAGACAGAAGTTCAATGGAGATCAAAAAGCACTTTCACACTCACACACTCACACACAGACACACCTGTCAGTGATCTTGGTGCAGCCATTGAGGCTGAGCAGCTCAATATTTCTGCAGTTCTGGGCAAACGTTCTACGAGAGAAAGGAAATTTTACATGATTAAACTTTAAACAATGCTTGAATTTCCCTCCAAGTCGCAAAAATGTCTTTAGTCCATATGTGATGTCCTTCCGAATGGAAAGCATTACTAAACTCATTCTTATTAAAGAGGCAATCTACTTTCTTGACAGGTCTTAAAGTCAGCATGAAATGGCATGAAAGTTACGATAGTCTTTTCTTCCTTATCGTGACGTATATCTGAGTGTAACGGCTTCTCATACAAGAAAACATGTAGGGCGGGACTTGATTTTGTCCATGGGGTTTTGATTGGATGGTTGTGGTTTACTATTGGTCGATCTCATGTGAGTGACAGGTTGTCCCGCCCTCACGCCAGTAAACGCATCATCAGAGAAGAGAAGTGATGTCGCTGAAAGAGGGAGGGGAAGTTATTTTGATAAAAGATTACAAGGGTACATATATATAAAATAAAATAAAAGAATGATGTGCACGGATAAATCATTTATAATAAAAACTGCAATATTCCATTAAAAAATGGAAAATGGAGCCGTCTGCTATAATTTTACTTTGTAACGTGTTAAATATGAATATTTTTCTTACACAAATGCATCGCTTGGCTTCAGAAGGCCTTTATTAACCCTCCAGAGCTGTGTGGAGCACTTTTATCATGGATAGATGCACTTTGATGGCCTTCAAAACAGAAACGGCCATTCACTGCCATTATAAAGCTTGGAAGAGCCAGGACATTTTTCATTATAACTCCGATAGTATTCGTCTGAAAGAAGAAAGTCATACACACCTAGGATGGCTTGAGGGTGAGTAAATCATGGGGTAATTTTAATTTTTGGGTGAACTATCCCTTTAACTAAAATGAACTAACAATGAGCAATACATTTGTTACTGTATTGGTTAATCTTTGTTAATGTTAGTTAATAAAAAGACAGCCGTTCATTGTATTAGTAAATAGTGAAATTAATATTAACTAAGATTAATAAATGCTGTAGAAGTATTGTTCATTCTTAGTTCATGTTAACTAAGGTAGTTAACTAATATTAACTAATGAACGTTATTGTAAAGTGTTACCGAAGTTTCTTATGGTGTGTTCACACCGAACGCGAATAGAGCGTCAAGTACGCGTCTATCGCGTCTAGTTAGACGCTTGAACATTCGCTCGAGTTCAAATTTTTCAACTTGCGCGGAAGACATTCGCGGCAAACGCGTCGCCCAATTCGTGTCATTCACAACGCCCGCCGCGATTGATGCGTCTATTTGCGTCTTTGCATTGACTTTGTATGTAATCCATTCGCGCAAATAATTAAATTCGCGTTCGGTGTGAACACACCATTATGCTCACCAAGGCTGCAATTAGAGCTGCACGATTCTGGAGAAATTGAGAATCACGTTTTTTTTTTTGTTTAGAAAAGAAAACACGATTATTCCACGATTCTAAATAGGCAACTAAACAAAATAACATGCAATTACTAGAGGTTCTGACAAAATGTTAATTGCTGCAGTGTATCTAAATAATATTGAATTAACTTTGAAGTAAGTCGACCAGGGGCCTGTACCATGAAGGTAGCTGAACAAACTCGGAGTTACAGGATTAGTTTTGAGTTGACAAAACCAAACCGATGCAATCAGGCTTTATTGGTACCATGACGCAGCTCATCAACTTTCTCTGTCAACTCAGGCTTTGATCTTAAGCTATGATTACTCCACGAGCGCGTGCACATACCAAAGTGACGTTGGCACCGAACAACCAATCGCGTTCGATATGGATAGAGCGAGAGCGATATTTTCTTTCCGCGGAGGAGCAAGAGATAATCATTCAGAATTACGATGAATTTAAATATGTATTACAAGCTCGAAACAATACGGTCTCTGCTGCCAAAGCACTGTTGGAGAAAGATTGCTGATTGTGTTAATGTGTAAGCTAAATAAATACGTTCTTTATTCATGTAAAATGATGTATATATAGGCTATGAATGTATGTGTGTGTGAAATATAGCCTATATTTTTATAATATATAAAAAAATGTGCATGTACTAATAAAGATTAATATTCATTGATTTTTAGATGCAGCTCCAAACGTTCTTGGCAGCTGATAAAGACAAAATATAAAAATATAATTCAAAGTAGCCTAGTAAGTATTTACACACAACCTTTTATTATTTTTTTATTAACACTTATTTGAGGCAAACCGAAAAAAGAGTGAAATTCAGAAAACCAGTGGAGGGCCACTCCTCCAGAATACACTGAGTTGGCTCTGATAGGAATAAGGGACGGCCGATTATGGATGGGATTACAGGTGCTGTACAATCTGACCCTGGTGCCGGCTCCTCGAAGCAAGTAACACTGGGTACGTGTGCGATACATTACTATTTTAAGTTTTAAATATGGCTGACTGTATGTTCTGCAGTAGAGGGAAATGCAGTGTCCCTGTTGAAGCCAGCACACACACACAGTCTCCCTCACAGAGGTCAGTATGCAGCAGACAGAACACCAGAAACATATTGGCCTACTTTTATTTATCAGGGAGGAGGAAATGATGAAGACACTTTGTCTGTGTTTTGGGACAGTTGCTGAGGTGAATGCACTGGGCTTTTTATTAAGGCAAACATTTGAATGTGTGGCATAAAACAGGGACTGGCCCAAGTTACACATCTCTTTTATTGTAGGATTTTTCACAACCTGCCCCAGAAACTGAAGCCTCTACCTCAACAGGCTTCAAAAGAAATGTGAACAAGGTAAGGATTTAAAACCCTTGACATATATTACAGTTGTTTGTCAAGGAACTTTCAAGGAACTTTTTGTGAGTTGATTAGCCTCCCAAAAACTTCTAATGATCATGTTTGTGGTGGAATTATGTTTCAGGTGGAAACAGACTCAGTCAGGGCCCTTTACAAAAGGAGCCTATAGAGCTAGACTGCACACTAAAGGAGCCTATAGAGCTAGACTGCACACTAAAGGAGCCTATAGAGCTAGACTGCACACTAAAGGAGCCTATAGAGCTAGACTGCACACTAAAAAAGCCTATAGAGCTAGACTGCACACTAAAGGAGCCTGACTGTGAGCTGAGGAGGCTCCACATTTAAAAAATATATGTAACAGCTAGATTAAACTGATCTCAGCATGTGAACTTATTTAACGAAGTAACACTTTAGCATGAATATTTATTAATGCAACTTTCTATTGCTTTCTTTCTCTCCCCCCCCCCCCCCCCCCAAGCCCCCCAAGCCCCCCCCCCCCCCCCCCCCCCCCCCCCATCCCCCCCATCCCACAAAACCAATAAAACAGTTAGACCTATCTGCAGTTTCAATGTGCTTTTATTAAGTGTAATATTGTATGGTGATTGCAACTACATTTGCACCAGCTGGGTGGTCAAGTGTGTTCGGGTCAGTTTCATCGGGGAGAAGCTTTCTGTGGTGGTTCTGGGTCCTTTCTATGGTGGCTATATTGTGCAGAATGGCACATGCAGACACTATCTGTGATGCCCACTCTGGTGACTCTTAAGCGCCGAAGACAGTTGAAACGTGCGTTTAGGATGCCAAAGATCATCTCTAACTTTTACTATGGTTTTACTGACACATGAGGGTCATGATAGGGGGTTATTGTGTAGGTTTTGCTGTCCCAATTCAAATGAACAGTGTTTTGTACTGTACCAAATTTAACTAGCTTTCCTCAAAGCGCTGACACAACATACTCACGGAAAGATTCTTATCTGTTAATTTTACTATTAATTTAAAGATTCATCTCACAGAAAATAATAATTTCACATGTTCACATAATCTCTACCTGAACATTAAGGCTGTGAAAAGACTTTCTATTAACATAATCTGCCTCATGTTCTCCTAGAGAAGTGGAGATTGCAACATGTGTGCAGGCTATTGCTCCAATGACTCTATAGGGAATCCTATCATGAGATTAAAATAATGCTTAACATAGGCTACTGTATTATATGGTACATTTGTGAAATTAGCTTTTTGAAAGAAAAAAAAACCCGTGATGTCACCCTATCAATATATTTTACCGCCAATTTTATAAAAACCCTCTCTTATGGACATGGTCAATAAATGTCTGGGGAACACTATTAAACTATTAATGTACTCCTGCAGAGCGAGGACCACCTTGCGAATGGTTCGACAAACCGTTTTTTCCCCTAGATTCTGTGCATCACCGATCGTGCAAGTATGTAGGCTACCACTTGCAAAAAAAAAAAAAAACGCAACGCAATGAATTCGATGTGTTCAATTATTTATGTGCGGCTCAAGAAGTTCGCAAAGATAAGATATTCCTTCCGCAGAAAATCTGTATCTTTCATACACTATCAGGAAAGGCAAGGGGATTTTGTCCGGCTAAAAACTCTTTCTCTACGATGTGCTCGTCTAACAATTTGCGCTGAGATGTCCACAGGATTTGAAAGAAAATGTAAAGCCATTGCAACAAACACTGGGAATTAGTTACGTCACCTTTATGTTTCTTGGCTCACAGCTGATTGGTCAAACTTCAGTCTGAGATCTCGAATCCAGAACTTAACCTGCCCCGGAGCAGGTTAGCCGTGCAGCGTAAGGTACCATGGCAACGAACACCGATTATAGCCGAGCTACTTTCATAGTACCTAAAACCCAGGGTTGGCGGAAACTAAGCTGAAACACAGCTGGCTAGCCACCTAAACCGGCTTCATGGTATAGGCCACAGGACTCACTCATAAAGACTTCACTTGTTTCATTACTGGATGAATCAGCGCTTTTGAATTAATCTCTTGAATACCGGTAAATGATTCAATGACAAATACAATTTAAGTCACTTGTCGCCATCTACCGGTGTAATGGTGTGATTAATACAATCTTTACTGGAAGCGTCAAGTTACTTTTTTAAAAGGTGATTTACTCTATTTTGATTGCTACCACCGCAGACATCAGTGTTGATATACGAACTATAGACTTTTATTACAGCACTTCTGAGATCATCTGAATTATTCTAAGATTCTAATGATTCTGTCTGGTTGAAAAGACAGTTTGTGAAGCTGTTTCACACCTATGCGAAACAACTGCTCTCTCTGGCTCAGCGGCAGCACCAGAACAGCATTTATTTGAAATAGAAATATTTTGTAACAAATGTAAATGTAAAAGAACACTTTCAAATGGGTCTTTAAGAATGAATATTCATCTTTTTGCTGTGAAAATGTGCTCATAAAGCATTCATCTGCTACCTCTTTCTTACCTGAGCGCACTATCTCCGACCCCTAGACATCCTCTAAGACTCAACTTCCTTAGGAAGCCTCCACACCGCTTTGAAATGTTCTCCACCACACGACCCTATACACGAAGAGATTTTTAAGCTCTGTTAGCCACTTTCATATTAAAGGGTTAGTTCACCCAAAAATTAAAATGATGTCATTAATGCCTCGCCCTCATGTCGTCCCAAGCCCGTCAGACCTCCGTTCATCTTCGGAACACAGTTTAAGATATTTTAGATTCAGTCCGAGAGCTTTCTGTCCCTCCATTGAAAATGTATGTACGGTATACTATCCTTGTCCAGAAAGGAAATAAAGACATCATCAAAGTAGTCCATGTGACATCAGTGGGTTAGTTAGAATGTTTTGAGGCATCGGAAATACATTTTGGTCCAAAAATAACAAAAACTACGACTTTATTCAGCATTGTATTCTCTTCCGGTTCTGTTGTGGATCCGCGTTCAGTGACGCCGCTGACGTAAGACGCCGCTGACGTGTGTCTGGTGCGCCGAGCTACGTTTACAGTCTGAGGGAGACGCACGTTGTAAACAAAACAATCTTCGCAAACATGTCTAAGGATTTCCACACAGAGGAAGACTTGCATTTTTTTGCACAGCCATATTTATTTGAACCCGAATACTCGGGCGCACCAGATACACGTCAGCAGCGTCTTACGTCAGCGGCGTCACTGAACACGGATCGACAACAGAACTGGAAGACAATACAATGCTGAATAAAGTCGTAGTTTTTGTTATTTTTGGACCAAAATGTATTTTCGATGCTTCAAAACATTCTAACTAACCCACTGATGTCACATGGACTACTTTGATGATGTCTTTATTTACTTTCTGGACAAGGACAGTATACCGTACATACATTTTCAGTGGAGGGACAGAAAGCTCTCGGACTGAATCTAAAATATCGGAGGTTTTACGGGCTTGGGACGACATGAGTGTGAGTCATTAGTGACATCATTTTAATTTTTGGGTGAACTAACCCTCTAAATAACATCTGAAATTGCTTGTATTTTAATAGCTAAAAGAAAATGTTGACTTCATCTGTCAAAAAAACCCATCTGTCTACTCACCTCAATGTCTCTCTGGAAGTCAAAGAGGTCAATGCGCTGCCAGTTACTGCCATCCAGGGCTAACAGGTTCCATGACTGAGACAAAGAGAGCAAGTGAGAAACGGAAAGTCAATAATCATAGCAAGCAAGCAACATACAGTATAATTCACAAAATACTGTTTTACTGGAGGGCTCATGAAATGAACAAATGTCAAAATAGACACTTAATGTCCCACAAAACACCAGTCTAATCTATAAAGTCCCTAGACTAAATCACACTTACTCTTGAGACTTGTGCGCAGCGGCAAAGTGTGACTACATCTAGAAATGAGAAGATTCTGTGGGGGGAAAAAGAGAAGAGAACATCAAAACCATTAGCAAACATCATTAACAAATAGTTCAGTCATTATTTATAAGCTATAAAAACAGCAAAGATGAGGAAACATGATGGAGATGGAGATGATTAATACTATTAACAAAAAGAGATAAGCAAATGAAGCAGGAAGAAAGAGAAGTGTTGAATGGGTTTCACACCAACCGTAACAGCAGTTCCTTCGGCAGCTTCTTGTTAATAACAGCCTCGTCGTTATTGGAGAACATCTGAGGAGAGAGAAAGACAGTCATTTATAAAACTGTGCGTCTCGCGAGTTCAAAGGTCAATAGCGTTTACAGTTTTCTGCAGCAAATCAAACACTTTCAACAATAAAAAAAAGACGACAATATTTTAGTTCAAACCACAGAATGAGTGTCTTTCGTATTCTAATGCAGAGGCTTTGGTTTTATAACAAAGTTCTTTAAGGCATTACACAAGCTCCAAATTAAGTTTACATTTTAAGTTCAAACAAAGATATGCAATACCAGAGAATGAAATATTATTAATGCATGAAAACTATTTTACAAAAATAACTTTCGTTACCCAAACGCTGTTTACGGTGTCAAGAATTACTCCTAAAACATGCCTAAGTGCCAGTGTTCTTTTAGTATTATTTATATACTATTATGTTATTTATTAATATTTGTATTTAGTTTATATCTTTATATTTTCAGTTCACTTTCATTGCAGTTTAGATCATTTTGCTTTTAGCAATTTTGTTATGTGCTTTTGTCATTTCTATTAGTTTTTTTGTTTTTCTTTTGGTAACACTTTACAATAAGATTCCATTCGTTACCATTAGTTTGTACATTAGTTTATATGAATCCTATTGATATGATACTAACAACAAAAAACATCTACAGCATTTATGAATCTTAATCTCAACATTTACTAATACATTATTAAAATCAAAAGTTGTATCTGTATTGCTCATTGTTAATCAATGACTGTACATGCATTAACTAATATTAATAACTAATGAGACCTTATTGTCAAGAGTTACCAATATTAATTCATATTAGTAACACTTTACAATAAGGTCTCATTTGTTAACATAAGTACAATGTGCAATATTTATTCCTGTATTTATTCATCTCTGTTAATGTTACTTAATAAAAATAGTCGTTCATTGTTCATGTTAGCTCACAGTGCACTAACTGATGTTAACAAATGCAACTTTTGATTTTAATGCATTTGTAAATGTTGAATTTAATACGAACTAAATGCTGTAGAAGTATTGTAGTTACTAATAAAAGCTTATTGTAAAGTGTTACCAATTATATTAAACTGTATGTATGCATGTATATGTACGTTTTTTTATTAACGTTAACAAAAATGAATAAATAATAATTAATATATTTCAGTTTTAGCAATTGTAGTACTTCACTTACACTTAAACTTATTTCAGTTAATTGCAAGGCAACAAATCTAATTTTCAGTCATTTAAAATTGAAATTTTAATTAAATGAAAATGACTTTTAATAGTTTTAGTAAAAAATCTGTCAGACTCCGGCCTCAAAAAGGACTTTATTTGACCATATATTTCCCCTTAAAGTTGCCTTGTAAGGTTTCTTGAACTCTCTCTCCCTCTCTGACCTTTAGAATTGTAACGATCTCTTGCAAAGTTTGTTTGTGCTTCCTCAATCCCACACAAAGCCTTCACACATTCTCTTTCCTAGCTCATGGTAACACTAACAACAGGAGGAATATCTAAGACCAGTCCTGGTTTATCTAGACGTAATATTCTCACCACACTCTGAGAAAAGTCTGTAAAAATAGGACCCGAAGTACAGTGTTAATAGGAATTGCCCGTATTGAATTTCACTGGGGTTTCACCAAGACTGTAAAAAATGGGTTTCACCCATATTTTACGCATTGTGTTGTACGGTTAAAGGAAATGTCCATAAACTTGACAGATAATGTCCTGGCAGAAAATTACCAGTACCCTTTTTTTCTAGGACTTCGGCAATTCACAGCACTTGTTTTCCTTCATTCTGTCATTTAATCGGCAGAAGTGCCGAATGTATTTTAACATTGAAACAATTAAACAGACTAAATTATTCTGAAAAAATGAATTAAAAAAAAATGTACAGTTGAAATTTAGTCGTATAGGCTTGACTGTCTGCCGAACATACTAGAAATGAACACCAGAGGTCGTAACTTGGTTTGATCCAACCACAAAACCTTTTTTCCAAATGGTAACAAGAGAAACAGATTGTCTTTCTGAATAATTCAGACCAGACCGGATGTTCCTTTTTTTTTTTTGGAGAAGTGACGACCTCACATCCAAAAATAGTGGAGCGCACATAAATTGTTCTGTGTGCACTGGGAATTCCTTTGTAAAAACATGAACACACTGATTTCGATTTCTATCAGTCTGGGATCAAAGTGATTCACTAATCAACAATGAAACCAGCCAGGAAAACCAACAGGAAAACCAGTGTCCAATCCCATAAGAATCATCTCTAATAATCAAAAATTTAAGTTTTCATTCACCCAAAATCATTCAAATCAAAAGTTACTTGCGCCTTTTCTTCTAAAAGAATGTTTAAAGGTTTTTCAAAACAATGAAAAAGAATGAGTACTACAACATAAAAGTATAACGTATGACTCGTGCATCAAAATCCACACTAGTACAGATAACAACACGAGCGATATCATTTGAATCACTCTCAGAACTATTGAGTTCAATCACATGCTTTTTTGAGCTTCACGACCCCAAAGTCTGTTTCCTTTCATTATAAAGGGGGGGGGGGGGGGGGGGGATCACTTGGACATTCTGCTAAACATCTCCAGTTGGGTTGCACAGAAGAAAGGGTGAACTATGCCTTTAAAGCACCAACTCAGCTGAGAGAGAAACAATATGTTAGATAGCTTACAGGTATTCTTTATCACAAACTCTCAGTTGTGTTGTTCCTCTTTCTTTTCACCCATCCATTCTCTTTCCATTTGTTTGTTTGTTTAAGGATGAGCCATGTGACATGCAGACTGTTACAAACCAGGAATGATTGATCCCTTGTTTCCAGCTCATCAGAAACACTCTATATCGGCAGATGACTTTACTCATGACCAGCTCCCTTTTATATGTACATATCTCCTTCAATTGTGGGCGAATCTCTCAAAGATGTGTGTGGGTAATACTTTAATACCAAATAAAAATAAAATATAATAATTCCGAAGTGCATTATATATTTAGTTTATTATTTTACCGAGAAAATAGTAATTTGTCTCCTATACTTATCATTTAATGAGAATAATAATCATTAAGAAAATACAAATTACAAATAAAATGTCTAGAGTATATATTTCACCCCATAACAAAAAAAAAGAAAATTAAAATTTACTTATAGCCATTTATATATGTTTGCTTTTATATATATATACCTTATTTTAAAGCTACATAGCACAAAGTGTTTTATATGATTATACTACAGCATAATCAGTTATTAATATTTTACTGGATCTCTCTTATTTTTTGCATATCTTTATAATTTCTTTGTCTTTATAATTTCATTATTTTGTTACAGTAGGTGTTGTTAATAAGAGTTGGCAAAGCAGCTACTCCTTTTATTTTGTTTCCAGGTTTTCTGAATATAGTAGTAATTTCAATATACAGTAATTTGCTACTGACTACAGCTCGGCTACTGCCTGACACTTCTTGTCATCTCCTCTGTTAAATTAAGTAGCTTGTCATGACAAAAAAAAAGTGACTTCCTGGTTTACATGTAATGCAACACAGTTTCTTGCTCTCTGATTCGCTGGCTATACATTCTGTTGACACATAGGCCAAACAACCCCATTAAAACAGTAACATTTAGGTCAACACTGACTGAGTAGCCAGGTTACCACTGGTACAATAATGAAATTGTAATATGGCTGCGCTCCTTTTACCGTTACAATAGCCAAATGCAACTAAATATGTATGTAAAGGCAAACCCAGCCCACCAGCTGACGCTATATCCATCTTTTCAGACAATATCGCAACAATCAAGGAGCCAAGCATAACATGAGCTGTCAGTTATTTGTAAAGATCACTCTCATGCTGCTGTCTCCAAAACAATGTCCAGATAATCACTCTGATCCTAAAAAAAGAAACAGGCTTAAGCTGGCGACAAGACTGATTACATTCATGCCTTTGCAATATACTGAGATTAGGTCTAGTACCTTTACAAACATGTACTATAGTTTTCACAGTTTCCACTTAAATGGCATGGTTGTAATGTCTCATAATGAAGTGTTATGGGTCTTTTAAAATATTATACGAAGCTGTCAGAATGCATGACATTTTAGGCATTTGAATTATTGCATCACAAAGGAAAACTTAATGTTTATTTTATCGTTCACATTACTTTTGCTATAGAGGACAATAGTAAATATTACAGAGATGCATTGCCACTTTCATTATCATAAATAAAAAATTAAAATGGCATACAAAAGTTGATTTGGACGTAATGTAACACCCTGGCTGGTTAATGTGGCTTTGAAGATTGTTCACCGTTTATAGATAGTTAAGTAATTGTGGTTAAAACTGGATACCTTAGAACATTTTAGGTAGTCTTAATAGGGAAGAGTATTGTGGTATTATTTTACAAATTGATCTTTAGTAACTTGGCTACAATATTTCACTTTGACATTACCTGACTGCCCAGAGTGCATTGTGTGTGTTTGTGTGTGTGTGTGTGTGTGATCTTTAAAAGCAACTACACAATCCCCCGATAAACGCATCAATACCATGCGTCTCAACATTACGGCTGTGTTTCAAAACCTAGTGAGCTCCCTATCTAGACAGCATCACAGGCGCCCAAAACTGCAACACGAGCCTATGAAGTCCCGAAAATGCGGTCTAGGTAGTCAACTGCTCACTAAGTTGAGGCACACCCGATGTAAACACAGTTATAACTTGTTTAAACACGGCTGATCTTGAGTCTTCAAGAGGAACAACAAACTAAATGTTTGCGTAACCCGGCCCAACTGCTTTCTGTGGTGATGAGTTGTGATACGCGATGTGTTTTATCGCGAAAAGGCCCGTGTATATATCCAGCTTTTGTTTTGGCCGGCTGTTTTCCCCCACTCCAGCCTGCTGTGGGCCTACCAGCATTATCCGTCTCCTATAATCTCAGCTAACCAGTTTAATTCATAAAAACCATCGAAGCCTACATCGCAACCTACTGTTGCTTCGCGTAAATAAGCGAGAAATTTGAAAGCACCTTTTGAGCCACACTAAGCTTTAATCAATGGTTGTGTTTATACAATTGGACACAAAGTAGGCTAGATTTTACAAGAGAAACAAATATATAGCTACTTAAAAGGGATACAATGATGGATTTGATGCTGCCTTTGGTCAACATAACGTTACATTAATGAATGTGTGTTATAGACTGTCAAGCGATTAGGATCTGAACTCGCATATGATTGCGGAAGCTCGGCCTCTTCTACTGCAATAACACTTATAATCCTACATTATTTCAGGCGTTTAGGAATAAAAACTCAAGATTATTTACATCGACAAGTCAATCTAGAAATAAACATTGACTACTCGCCTCAAAGCGACCCCGAGAGACGCCGTTCACCTCCTTACCCATCCCGAACACTATACAGTCGGCAAACCGGAGAGGAAAAGCGCGTCCGGTTATTAAAAGGACGCAGATGTGTCGGTGCTGCTGGGTTCCGTCGAGCTCATGCCGTATTTCACTTCATTTCTTCGGGTTTGTATATGGCGAAGATGCAGAAGAGCCCCAGTGGTTGAAGTATGAACAAATCAAGCTTATCTCCTGTTGTGTTGCGGATCACCCCCTCCCCTTTACCATGACAGTTTCCCTTCTGCAAACTACTATTAACTTATTGTTCATAAATAATGCAGTGGTATCTCTCCATAAGAATCTGCCAGTCTGCATTAATAATTAATACTTTAAAGCTATGAGTAATGATGTGGTTACCGTAGTAAAAGTAATAGCCCCTAATTGTCTATGGACAATGTTCATGGTATTTAAGGTCGAATATAACTACTTTATGATATAATATTACCAGTTTTTTAGTTGTCATATTACCAAACTGGTAATATTATATATTTTATTTAAAAAATATATATGTGAGCTTTAGATTAATTCAATGTATTATAGTTCTACTCAGAAAGTTAGTTTATTTGTCGTTCTGAGGAAATACAAATATTTGTGCGGATCAATGTGTGCAAACTACTTGGGAAAAGTGCAATAGTTTATCGCAATGTTGCATGGAAAGTGTACAGACTGTGAATCATTTGTTTTCATGTTAGTGTTATGCTCGTTTCCGGGTTGGGTGCGTCAGCTCCTCTTTTAGCGGTCTTAGCCAATAAAAACACAAAGATGGCCTTCGTCATTTGACGTAATGGTGGTGGTAACACGAGGCAGCGTTTTCCCAAACAAATGAAACCGAATGGTTGAGCACCGCGGTTTACACATTAGCTTAAGTAAAAGAAATGCATGTAAAATATATATTTACTATTAATTATATTATATTCATAATTATCTTTCCCTACTTTTTACAATTTAGTTATTTTTGCAGAACTGTAAACAACTAGATATGCATGAATATAACTTTTCCTGCTAAAAACAAAACAATAGAAACCCTTTGATTATAATGATTATAATGGAATTGTATTGGTTTTAATGGGAACTGTAACGGTCTCTGTGGGTGTCTACTGGTGATTTGTTGCCTTCTATTGGTGACATGTTAAAACAATTAAATACTAATAGAATATTGCCCAAAACACATTACAGGACAAGGGTGCCAGATCTGTGTAACAAAACCAGCCTAAAGGCCAATCAAAAATAGCCCCTAACAAGCCGAGTGACCCTGTACAAATATCAAAACTCAACAAATGCCACTCCCAAACCTAAAATAAATATTTTACAGTCACTCTTATGCATTATACACAATTTAATCTATAGTAGTAATCATAAACAGTGTTTTGGGAGCTCCAATGCTTTCTCACAAAATTCATAATCACAATTGTATCATTGGTAGAATGTATAATATTTCAATACATGCATTTCAGTGAATTACAATCAGGCTACAATTATGTCAAACCTTTAAACCGCTGGGGGGAAAATCATCATGTAGCAATAGTTTACAAATAGCCCAATTCTGCGGGAAAGCTGCAAACTTGGCAACACTGATACTGAATCCATTAGGTGATGGTTTTAATGGTTAACGCTTTGATGGTTCGTAATTTTTGTAATGGTATTTTTAGCGGAAACCATTGGAACGTCTGTGATGGTTTCTATTGTTTTATTCAGAAGGGTGGTAAAATGAAATGCTCTATTAAACTGAAATCTTGCCCATCTCCTACATTTTATTTCAGACACAAACGTTGTTTTTCTCCCATATTGACTGCATACCACTTCTTGATGGTCAGTACATGTACTAACCATCCTAAAGTCAAATCTCTGATATGTTTAAACCCAAATCAACGAGAAATGCTGCCAATAAAGACTTCAAGGTACTACATGTTTTTAGAGAAAGAGTTATGGCACCTGTGTTCTAGGAATGAACAATCATAAAGTGTTTTCATGCCATCATTTACAAAACTAAGAAAATTATCATTAAGAAATGCCCCTTATTAATAAAAACTCTTTGACACACACACACACACACACACACACACACACAAATTGGCCTTCCATGTTTTATATAGATTTGTATGCTGTACAAGTATATTTCATCTAACCCTAAACCCATCACAGAAATCTTTCAGCATTTTTTTACATTTTCAAAAAACATCATTGATTTATAAGCTGTTTTCCTCATGGGGACATGCAAACAATGTCCTCACAAGAACAAGGATAGAACAAATATATTTTGGATATTGCCATCTTTGTGGGGACATTTTGTACCCATATTGTAGGGTTTACCACACACACACACACTTGCTTACAAATAATATGTACAGGTATATGTAGACTAATATGTAGGCCTATGTAAAATAGGCTATGTATGTATATGTAATAGCAATGTATGAAGTCATCATTATCACATCAGATTTTGCTTTATACATGTAACAGCCTTTAAAATAATTGTAATCACTGTTGGAGACATGGACTCGCAATCTGACGTCATCAATGCGCGACATTAACAAATACCGAGCTTTTTGGAAAATATACGGATAACTACAGCAAATTGATCAACTGTTATTCAACTACAAAACGGAAACTGCGAACTCGGCATACATTCGCCGTTGATGAATGCTTACGAAGGTGAAATTATACTGCACTTAATGTATTTGTTACACAAGGCTAATATAAGAATAGTTGTTGCAAAATTACATTTATTTAACAGCATGTTATGTAAATAACGTAGTTCTTAATATGATCGGTCGATTGTTGTGATATTATAAAAATGTAAATACCTAAATAAAAAAATATCCATATTCATATATGTGGTGAGGTATAATTGGCATAAACATTAAAAGGGCTCTTGCTTAGGTTGATTCGGAAATTTTTAACAGGTTTGTTTGGAAATTATGTTTAATATGCTTGTTTACGAAGGGAGAGTCTGTAACTTTACACGTGCTACAATAACATAATAGTGTCGGTAATGTATTGTTATTTTATCTTATATATTATTATTAAACGTATTAAATCAAATTGTTATTACATAATAAATTGAATACAATTGTATATAACACGCATTTGACTAAGGAATCAAAAGGTGAGCAAAGTCCAGCTCAAGCGAAACGCGATTGAAGGCGGGGTACAGTTGCCTCTTTTCATTGGCTGTCGCCCAGTTACCATGAAGATTGACAGCGATCTTGTTCTACAGAAGCAGGTTAAACAGGCGATTTTATAGGTTAATAAACTTCCTGCCTATTTTTCACTATTTACCTACGAAATAATCTATTTATGCGAAAGTGCGTTATTAAGGACGCAATACACAATACATTCTATTCTAAATGGAGTAGCCTTTGGTATTTCCTTTTCCGTGGGATGGGCTTAAACCGCGCATGCGCAGAAGAGGCTGCGCATAATTTTGGCTGTAATGGATGAAGTGAATTCTCTCTGAATTAAGGGCCGTGGAGGGTTTTATATCCACGAACATCGCCCAATTTCTAGGTCTGGTCTCTTTCCAGAGCCGCTTAAGTGAACTGGAATCAATTTTAACACATAAATATGTGATAATTTGCGATGAATATGAAACTACAGAGAGTTTACACTGAACATTAAAGCGAATATGTGAACAAGAAGCAAGCGGGTCAAGTTTTATTTTCAGTTATGTGGGACAATATCCCTACAGAGCGAGCTTTACTGCTTCAAAGCTCAGAAACCGTGTGCAAGGAGAGCTAAACATCTGTTTAGGCTTTGATATCGAACAAGGATAAACAATCTAAAACAAGGACATCCTGTATTTTTCTTCTTTCTTTTTGTCTTTTCGAGGGACGCTAGCTTAGCTAAAGCTAGCCGAGAGGCGCGAGCGCAATGCGCTGCTTGAGGCGCCCTGGAAACAAACGACCAGTGATGCCATCGTGAAAGACATATCGTTTAAAAAAAAAAAAAAACATTTTTTGTTGTTATTGTTGAATTTATACTCTCGGATTGGATATATTTGGACGTGATTCAAAGACGCCACGGGACCGGGGATGAGTTGTGGATAACCTATGCGCATTAAATCGCGTGCGCATCTTTGTTTTGCTTCGATCCGACTCTTTCGTCTGGCAAGATTTCACACTTTTACCCAATACTGAGCGATTTCTGCTGTTCATGTGCTGTCTTGACCACATAGGTCCGCGTCTCCGGAGGACAGAGGTATGCCTGGATCAGACCGCCTGCATGGGACCAAGAGGAAGGCTGAATCGCTGTATCATCAGCAGCTGCAGGCGGCCGCCGAGGACGGTCAGCCTTTGCACGCGGGCCCCGGTCGGCATCCCACCAAAACGACGAGTTCGTCCACTTCTTCCAAGCACAAACGAAACAAGTCCAAACACGAGGCCGAAACCGGCTCCGTGTGCGCTACCGCCGCGCCGCCAGCAGTGGGCGCCATCAAGCCTCTGGTGGAGTACGACGACATCAGCTCCGACTCGGACACGTTCCTGGACTCCCCCGCCACCGGGAAACCGGCGAGGAGCGGAGACGCCGAACGCTTAGAGCTGTCGGACTGCGGCGAGGCGGGGGTTGCCAAAGAGAACAGGGCTCATAAACACAAGCGCTCCCGCAAGAAGTCCAAAGACCCGAATAAGGCCAGGGAGTCTGCAGAGAGGACTGAAAGCGGAAAGAAAAGCAGCAAGGACCGGGAGCGAGTGAGCAAAGAGAGCCGGAAAAAGGCCAAGGAGAAGTCAAGCCCAGTTTCGTGCCTTGCGTCTACATCCAGACGCTCCGGTGAGTCCGGTGGTAAGAAGGCCGTTGACTCTGTCTCATCAGGTGCGGTGCAGTCCGCGGTCAGTCTCGGGAGCAGCGCCTCCTCCGCGTCCTCCTCCATCAGCAAAGAAAGTGTCCGCTCATCAAAGTCTCGTAAAGATAAGCGGAGGAGCGAGGAGTATGAGGAGGACCGCAGTAATCGGAAACCCGCCAAGGGCCACAAGTCGAGCCCTAAAGGAAAGGGCCAGTCCAGAAGAAGTGGAGCGGACAGTCCTTCCACTGCGGAACACGAGAACAGCTATTCCTCCAGGCGCAGGGCTGCGAGCCCGAGCCCGTACAGGGAGCCGTCCAGGCGGAGCAGACAGAGGTCTGAGAGCCCCTATGGAAGGAGGAGGTCTTCTAGCGCTGAGAAGGATGGAAGCCCTTATGTAAGCCGAAAACACTCACCTGGAAGTCCCTACGGCAACCGACGCTCATCCAGCACCAGTCCAGTGTCCAGGTGAGTAAAAACATTCTTTAATTCACATATCTGACATGTGCATCATATACACAGTGACTCCAGACGTTTTTCGACACGTACGTTGTTGCATTGGAAATGTCATAATCAGTGAGGTTTGTTTTAAAGAAAGGATGCATCTGACCAGATGTAATGCATGTCATTGCAAAAGCTATAGCAAGTGTGACTAATACTATTATTCACATCATACTGTTTAAACTAACAGGTTGACGGGTAAGTTATTTGAAATTCACTAGGCTGTATACATTGTGCTGAAAGATTGCCACAATTTTTTTTTTAAAGAAATGTATTTTGCTTGTGTGAAAATCTCACCGCCGGATTATTAGCATAATATTCATAGATAATACCTTAAAGAGATAGTTAACCCATAAACTAAAATTCTGTCATCATTTACTTAACCTCATGTTATTCCAAACCTGTATGAGTTTCTTCTGCTGAACACAAAAACTGAAGATATTTTGAGAAATGTTGGTAACCAGTCAGTTGAAGGCAGCCATTGACTTCCATAGTATTTTGTTTCCTACTATATGGATGTCAATGGCTGCCATCAACTGTCAGGTTACCAGCATTGTTCAATATCTTCTTTTGTGTTCAACAGAAGAAATAAACTCACACAGGTTTGGAACAACATGGGGGTGAGAAATGACACCGTTCTCATTTTTAGGTGAACTATCAATGTTCAATTTATTTATAAAGCACAATTAAAACAATCTTAGTTGACCAAAGTGCTGTACAAAGTCGTGTAGACCCAATCACATTAAAATGAACGCATCATTAAAAAGGACACCGTCAAAAAACGTCCCTTTAAACTGCAATATTGATAAGTCATCAGCACATTTCACTTAGTTTGTGAATTTATTACAGCAGGTAATGTTATTGCTGTGATATCAGTTAGATATTCAGTCCTAACTATTATTTATTTTTTCGAAAGAACGTCTTAATATGAAAACTCTTGTGCATTGTACTGTCAGCTTTAAAGTGTTTAAAGTTGCATAATTTAGTGAGTATGAAAAATGCTGTTGATCTCGCTCTAATGTCGGCATGCCATAATTCCTGTATTACAGGTCTATTTAGCTGGAATTTCCCTGCAGGCTTTAATTTACTTATACAGAACTGCACCTACTCTGTCAGGTTCTGTGCATTGTGGAATATATATATGTGTAAAAAAGAGAAAGGTGTTTTTGATGTACATTTGATTGCTCACATATGAACAGCTCTAGCTTGTTTAGATACTCAAATGGTTCTAATTGGTTTTTCTGTTACAGAATTAAAATGTTCACAGTTTTCCATAAGAGTTAGAGTTAGGTTACTGTAATTCTGCAGTTTTTATAATGGCAACTTATTGCAAGCTGCACTTGCCTGCTGTTAAATGGTGAGCTTACAAAGCATATTTTTCGAAGGGCTACATTTTTAGCGACACATCAATAGCACCACAAAAAAAAAAAAAAAAAAAGTGACCGCATATTTTATTAACTAAAAGCCTATGTATCTATAGTAGTCGAACATTTGAAGTGGATCAAAAAAGTTCATCAAAGCTGTCCTAAGACATCAAAAAACTTTAAAAGGTTTTGATCCACTTCAAATGTTGACTACTGTATTATCGGCTATTATAAAAGTCAGTATGAAATAAAAATCCACCCTATTTATTTTCTAAATGCATGCTATAGATATTGTGAACAATTTATCCGTGCATGTTTTATTAAAAAAAATACCTTGTAATGTTTAATAAAATGTCATAACTCAATCTCCCAGTGAAACAACCAACTTCTCTCTGCTGATGTATTCAGGATTTGTCTCATCATTTTAGTCTGCTAAAACCCCTCTTGCTGAAAGCTCGTGTTCATCATCTGCATCTGCACTTGAGTACAGCGCCTAGATCTCAATCCAATCCACAAAACCATGCATAGAACCAATTCGCCAAGCCTTTTCTTGATAATCCATTACTGGGATGCAACAACACTGAAAATAATCAATTATTCCAATCCAACTTATTTAATAATCAACACTCAGCTAAAACTGAGTTGTACACATTTAAACTGCACATTAGGACGTTTTATATCAACTTTTTAATAACAGAATGTTTCTACTACAGTTTGTTTATGAAATATAAACATTTAAATTACAATACACTGTTAACAGCTTGTTTTCATGAAAGATTTCTTTAAATATACATTAAATAATGAAGACATCAGGAACAGGTTAATTAAAAAGATAATGAATATGTAATACAGTGCATATATTTGGTAAAATGCTTTTCTAGAGTTCTTTTTTCTAGCTAACTAATGATTTTTTGGACACTGAATAGCTTTCTTGAGGTAAATGTAACATTAAGTGAAATTGTATAGCCTACAAGTTGTTTTTTTAACACTGATTAAGCGATTACATGAGGATTAATTTCTGTAATGTACAGTATCTTTCCACACGCCTTCTGGTGTTTGTTCTCCCACGTTTATTCCGTACTGTTACTAGTAAAGTGAGGATGAGATGATCGGTTCATGTGCTCTTAAACTGAGGCAGCTACAGTGATCTGTCACTCCGTATTAAAAGTGCGCCAAAATGACATTTAATATTTGATTTTCATAATAAAATCAACAGAATTTTAAAGTTGAGACTTTGCTTCATATTAAAAGTTACAAAGCACAAATGTGAAATTTTGTTCACGCATCAACAGAAAACAGCCCAGACTAAAAGATTTTAGATTTAAGAAACCTGGGCCCGTATTCATAAAGAGTAGCTCCTAGTGACAAAATTCTTAGAAATGTTGGCGTTTACTCTTAAAATTAAAGAAAAAATCCTAGTAAAGAAAAATGTAATTCAAAAAGCATCTTAACCCTTAAAAGAGGTCTTAAGGTCAAAGTTGTTAGGAGTATGGACGAAGACTTTTAAGAGGCTTAAGAGTTTATTTAGCAGAGGAGAAAATGACAGAATGATGAAGAGGGAGAAGAAATGTGTTGCAGACAATAGATGACAGTGAGTTAATAAAACGGCCCGATTGACACCCGGCCCGAATTTTCCTTTAAGGAAGGCCTTGTGTTCATCCAATAACTGGGCTAACAGTAAACACTGTTCCTCTGTCCAGTCGGGCTTTCTCGTCCTTCTTGGTTTTGATTCCATGTTTGTTACATTCAAACCAACATTCAAACCACCACTTAAATAGACATGCCAGCAATCTGTAATTGGAAAGAGTGGAACTATTTTTATCATTCTAAGCCAATCAAATACCTTATAGGAAATTAACAGCATGGTAAATAAAAAAAAGGATTTATATACACATATATAATGTGTGTGTGTGTGAGAACGGTCAAATAGGAAAAATTACGCATGTAATTTCAAAGTGAAGGCTTAGAATAGCTATACTTAAAGTCACTCTTTTTTTCCTTATTGGACAACCAACCAATCACAGTCTTCAAAAGATTGTCACACATAGCAACGGGGTCAGCCCCGCCTCCTCACTAAGATGAAAGTTTTTGTCTTTTCCTTACTCAGAGTTGCCCTCAGATCGGTCCCGAATCGCTCTTAAGCTAAGACTCCTACGTAAAAGTTTTTAAGCTAAATTAAGAGTTTTCTGAGAGGATTCTTAGAATCATTATGAATACGGGCCCTGATCATTAGTGATAAAAATCGAGAAATTAATATTGGCAGCCTAGAACTCGTGTCCACAAAGGTGACATGTTTAACTGTTGTAGCTTATCCATGTTGTGTGCATGAAATAGACACTGAACCATCCAAATCGAAGAATTTCATCGGAGAAGCGCAAATTAAACGTCCGTTTTGTTACGTCCGGCAGGTCACTGATTTCAGCCCTGCAAAACTATTTCGACTTTCCCTATTTCAGTGTTTCCTATCCAATACACTTGGTTGCAGTGTTGGGTGTAACTAATTACTAAGTAATTAGTTACTGTAATTTAATTACTTTTCTCTTGAAAAAGTAAAGTAAGGGATTACTCTTAATTTTTCTGTAATTTAATTACAGTTACTTCTGATGTAATTGAGCTAAATACTGTGTATAGACCAATCCGAACTCACGGCAATTCGTATGCTTTTAATGAGGTGTCTAAATCGTATAACCTCACTAGTACAAATTCGTACGAATTAGCCATCTTGTAAAATAAGTATGAAATGTCACGAGAACAGACTGGTATTAACTAGAACAATTCTATATAAAACAATTGTGGGTTCAACATCAAAATGTATAGTCTGATGTTAAAAAGTATGTTTATAATGTAACCTTCTCCCTTTAAATTGTTTGGTCAGTTTAAGGATAATTCATGCAATTTTATAGTATTTATTTGAAAGAATCAAAACAGTTTCATGTCTATCCTTGTATTATTCAGCTGGTTGAGGTTGAAATGGGATTTAGAAAGTAATTAGTAATTAAATACTTTTTAGAGAGAGTAATTAGTACAGTAATCTAATTACACTGTTGAAGAGGTAATTAGTAACTAGTAATTAATTACTTTTTTAGAGTAACTTACCCAACACTGCTTGGTTGTACGTCAAAATATGGAAACATTTCTGTTGCGTCTTCGGTTTTAACCCTCTGTAATTAGACCGGTTGAGGGTCATGCTTTAAAAGAGATGAATTTAGAGATGTTTGCATTTCTGACTGCATTATTTGGACAAAGTCTGCATTTATTGTCTGTCCTCATGAAGTTGATTTGAGCAAGTTCACATGTCTGATTTTAAAACATTTCTCTCGTTTCTCCTCCCCAGGCCTTCTCTGCGTTCCCGGAGCCGTTCTCCTCACTACTCCTCTCGCCGCTCCTCTTCCCGTTCTCGCACTAAGAAACATTCTTTATATTCCGGAGGATCCGGCGGAGGCTCCTCCCACAGCGGTCACCCAGGCAGCCGCTCCCCTTCGTCTTCACGTTTGCCGATCACGTCCAGCCTTGGAGCCGAGCTGACGCGAAAAAAGAAAGAGCGTCAGGCGGCCGCCGCCAAGAACTCACCCTCCCTCCGCCTGAACACGTCCAATGTGGCAAATACACCGGTGAAAATCACTGAGCCGCCACTAGAGACGGCCCCGCCCCCTGAGCCTCAGAGACCGCCCTCGCCACCTCCAGACATTGTTACTGCGGAGGAGCCCGCTGTGGTTCCTCCACCCCCTCTCCCGTTATCCAGTCCTCCTCCGCTGCCTCTCTCATCTCCTCCTCCTCTCCCGGCGCACTCTCCTCCTCCTCTTCCTCTCTCATCCCCTCCTCCTCTTCCTCTAAACAGCCCTCCCCCAGCTCCTCCACCCTCAGCGACTGTGACGCCTGTTTCTTCTCGCTCCAAAAGCCCCACACAGAAATCTACACAAAGTCCCGCACACGTGATGAAGACATCAACACTTCCACCTCTTCCCTTGCCGCCGGTTCTTCTGGGAGACTGCAGGGACAGGTGAGTCCTGCAAATGCAGACATGCGTAATTGGCCAACACATTTGCAATGTTCTTGCATTGCTCTGGCGGTAACAAACTTCAGTGCTCAAGAGGGTGGTAGACTTCTCCAATCATTTAGTCTAGGGCTGGGCAATATTTATATCATGATATAGCTATTTTTTTATTTTATTTTAGTTATTAAAAAATAGGAGGAATACAAAGATACAAATGAAATAAACTCGACTGTAGTAAACGCTACGCAATGGCAAGTGGAAATATTGGTTTAATTCAGTCATATATGTTTGAACCAGAAACTGATTCAGAAAAAGATGAAGAGTGAATTATAAAGGCTCGTCTACTAGTCGATGTATCAGAATGCTAATGCGTTTTTATGTATCACTCTCTACAATGTCGGACACATAACAGTAATTGATATGATTAGCCTTTGGCTTGACTACGTTGACAAACCGTTAATAATGTGATGCTAATTAGGGATGCACAATGATATTGGGACAACATCGGTATCGGCCGATAAAAGCTTAAAATGACCATCATCGGCAGATATGAATATTACTGCCAATGAGCCTTGCCGATAGGGTGGCGTGTTTCCTATGCGCGCGTGACGACCGTGAACGAAGCATGAGCGCCAGTAACTTAAACTTCCAACTAGGGGTGTGCGATAATCACGGTTTTTGAGCGTGGGCGATTAAAATGTCTCCACGATCTGCTTTTGAAGAAAAATCATAGTATCGTGCATTCTATCGGTTCAATTCTGGCGCCTTCATCTCAACATACTGTACAACGCGAGGTACATTCACATCACATCACATGTAAACGCAGAGGTGGAGTTACACTCACGGGACACCGCAATTCACAAAAGTTCATTATTTGCATGTGCGTCAAAGTCTTGCTAGTTAAACATGTCATTCACGTGCTGATGCGCTGTTCTAACATGCGCTTTTCTGAGCGCGTTACACCCGACGCTCACAGGACTTAAACCTGTCACAGCGCCTGCATACTGGACTAAGTTATCTTTCGAGTCTTATTGCGCTGATACTGTCAAATACACACAAGGTTTACATACGTAAACAAAGTTGGTTATGTCTAAAGTGAAAGCAAACAGAAAATCTGCTTGTCAAATGCGTGTATATTAGATGTGTCGCGTGCAGCTCTTAAAGGTCCCCTGACATGAAATTTTCACTTTTTGAGGTTTTTTATCATTAATATTAGTTCCCCTAGCCTGTATTTGGTCCCCTCATGTCTAGAATTTTCAATCGGTGTAAACCGAGCTTTGGCTATTTTTCTCTTCTCTGCAGCTCAGACGCGCTGATCTTGAATCTCCCCCGTATGACGTCATACGGGGGAAAGGTTACCTCTAGGGCTGGGACAACGCGGCGACGTCATCGATGAAGTCGACGCAAAAAATACGTCGACGCAAAATATGCGCGTCGATTCGTCAGACCCAAAACAAAGATGGCGGCGCCGGAGAGTAGTAGCAACACGATTGGCTCCTCAGAGTTTCAAAGTAGAGATGCTCCGATTGATCGGCTGGTGACCGGAATTGGCCGATTTTCACGTGATCGGTCGGTGCCGGTCAGTCTGATATATTCCGATTTTATGCCGGTCAAATGCACTCGGGCGCCGCATGATTAACATCGCGCAACATTAGCACGGAACGCACATGTAGGGAACCTTGTGAATTACGGCAGTTTCACACCGCAAGCATGAGCAGTGCTGGGTTTTTTTTCTGGCGTGCAAGTTAATCAATGAGTGCATTCACACCGGGAGCAGGAGCAGCGCGTGAGCAGCAGTGAAGCGCGGGTTTCGGCGCAGAGTATTTTTTTTGCTGCACTGCTCTCAATTAAAGGGTTAGTTCACCCAAAAATGAAAATTAAGTCATTAATTACTCACCCCCATGCTGTACCAACCCCGTAAGACCTTCGTTCGTCTTCGGAACACAAATGAAGATATTTATGATTAAATCTGAGAGGTTCATGACTGCTACATAGGCTGCCTAAGGGAATGAATCCTGACGGCCCAGAAAGTCATTAAAGAAAATGTTTAAATATTCCCTGTCGCAACAGTGGCTCAACTATAAGTTTATCAAGCGACGAGAATACTTTTTGTGCGAAAAAACAAACAAAAATAACGACTTTATTCGACTATTCCTTTTCTTCCTTGTAGGCCTGAAACGAGACTTCAAGAGATTTCCACGACGCATGCGCGAGAATTGCGATCTCCTTCAACTACTTCAGTTAAGTTCTCGCGCGTGCGCGTCGTGGAAATCTCTTGAAGTCTCGTTTCAGGCCTACAAGGAAGAAAAGGAATAGTTGAATAAAGTCGTTATTTTTGTTTGTTTTGATAAACTTATAGTTGAGCCACTGCTGCGACATGGAATATTTAAACATTTTCTTTAATGACTCTCTGGGCCGTCAAGTTTCGTTCCCTTAGGGAGCCTGTGGAGGAGTGATAAACCTCTCAGATTTAATCATAAATATCTTCATTTGTGTTCCGAAGACGAACGAAGGTCTTACGGGGTTGGTACAGCATGGGGGTGAGTAATTAATGACTTAATTTTCATTTTTGGGTGAACAAACCCTTTAAAGTGAAAGCACACTTTTGATGTACAAAATAAATATGATTTCACTCAAAAAGTGCTCAAAATGCACAGAATTTGCATGTCTGGTGTGTTTTAACAAGAACTGGAGTAGGCTATGTCAGAAAAGAAAATGACGACTCAAAAATATTTATAGAATTTTTTTTTTTATTGAATGCTAGACATCAAGTTGTTATTTTCATCTGAAAGAAGAATTACAAGATGCACTTTTTCAGTAAGCTAGGCCTTTGTGTTTTCAAGGCTTCAAAGTTTTATTGAATGCTACCTCTGACTAAGAATGCATTACTTTGCACTAGGGCTGCACGATTTGGGGAAAATGTCATATTGCGATTATTGAGGTCAACATTGCGATATGCGATTGCGATATAATAAACAAATGGTTTCATGAGTCAACTTGCTTGGTTCTAAAGCAAAATGCACACACAGATTAGTGATAATTCTGAAATGTGTATTTCTCAACTCAAACTATCAACAACAACTAAATGATTGATAACACCTATAATGATCAATAAGCCATTGATGTCTGGATAAAAATTAATTTAATTTTAATTTAAGTGAACTTCAAACAATCCTCACATAAACCCATAATAAATGTCATGTTTACCTGTGCTCTTCCTGTCTAACAGGTAGGACATACAGAAATTGAATAAAGTTATTAAACAGTCTACGCTGCATAAATTATAAATTATATGGACTAAAATCCTATTTAAAGCTACACAAGTTCTTTGGTCAAGAGCAGCGAGTGTTTTTCTCTGTTTCCTTTATTCTTTGAATAACTTTATTGACAGAAAGCATTATTGGATGCTGGCCCTTTAAGAGTTGCTGACAGAGACGCGGATCTCACACGCGCCTTATTCTCTCACAACTCTTTACGTCGACGACCATCATAAGACTGCTCTTATGTTATGATGAAGACACTCGACAAATGATATTTTGGCATAATTGTGTGTGTTATTGTTCGTTCACTTCAAGCGGAAAGATAACTGTATTCTGGCGCGCGGTCTGTGCATGCGCATGATACTGGCGCGCGTCTTTCAGTCAGGACATTCACAGGCAGCGCGCTCTCTTTTGACTGGCTGAATGGTTTAAACTAAAGCATTCGCGTGAATAAGAGCGGGATCATGTAACACTAGCCAAAGGATGACAAAAAATAACAGATGCTGCGTTAACAGCCCTAATTTGTTTATTTCATATAAAATTGCAGTATTTTGCGTCATATAATCGCATAGGCTTGACATCGCGATTACGATTGCGATACGATTAATCGTGCAGCACTACTTTGCACTTGTATATTTTTTTTATTTTGGAATTTTAAGAGCAATAAACATATATTGTAATGTTAAGGAATTCATGTTTTTTTCATTCAGATATATAAATCAACATCTATAAATTGCTATTAGTCAATTAATGGGGAGATAATCGATAACAGAATCGAATCGGGCAGAAAAATGAATCGTTAGATTAATCGATGCATCGAAAAAATAATCGCTAGATTAATCGTTTAAAAAATAATCGTTTATCCCAGCCCTAGTTACCTCCCCTTTCCCTGTTTTGCCCGCCCGGAGAATTTGGCTCGCCCATGAGAAAATTAGCTAGGAAGTACGAACGCGCGATTGCGATTAGAGTTTTTCCTCTAGAGATATCATGGCTTGCAAACGAGCGAAGCATGGCAGTTGATCAGTTTTCGGATGTACAAATGAACACAAAAGTATTTTTTAATTCCTTCATGAAGAAACAATGGGTTAATTTTATTTTCTCTGGAAATGCGCCGACAAAACTTCCCAAAGTTGTGTATGGTCCAAACATTTCACCGACGACTGTTTCCTCAACTTGGGCCAATACAGAGCTGGCCTCGATGAACGTCTGAAAATAAAACGATCGAGCTACCAAGCAACAATTTCTGATGTGTAGCCTAATTGTTCAAGTTCAGACAGGTAATCTTTCTCTCAAAATCGTTCAATACTGTTTATGACTTATCAGTAAGTCAAGCCAGTGACTAAAATATCAACTTCACGTCGTTTCTTTTAGTAGGATGAAAATAATCTTATTTAAATTGTGAACAAATTGTATACAGAAAGCGATCAAAGAACAATCTTTCCACACAGCGCGAGTTTATCTGGACAACTCGTTATGAAATCAATGACGCACGTTACATTGCACAACGAAGCTCTTACTGTATGTATGTACATCGTCGTGTTTGCATTGGTGAAAGCATTAGAGAGAGTGCAGAAACTGCGTTGCGATGATAAGATCTTCATTCTCGCCATCAACAGACTGTCATCTGCTGCTCAATGCTCATCACGGCAACATTTTATGTGATGGGAATAGATCTAAATATTTTAAAATGTTCTCACGATTAGTTAATCTCGATAGCTGTAATAGTAAAAAGGTATAAACTGTAGTAAAAGTATTCGAGAGAGTTTCACATGTAATACGTAGCTATTTCATATGCAAGCATGTCAGCCAATCACAGCAGTGGGCGGTTACACTGAATCCCACAGCAGACACGCCCCTTCAAACAGAGCGTTCAAATCAGAGGCTAAAATCAGGCTAGGAAAAATGCCTTTTATTTCTAAATTATGACTATTTTTGATCTAAAAAACATACTAACATTATAAGGGCAACCCAGGAAACATTATAAAATAATAAAATAACCCCATGTTAGGGGACCTTTAAAGAGACGGTATCTATAATATGCTGCCGCTTGTCCTTAAAGAGATACTGCACCCAGAAATAAAAATTCTGTCATTATTTACTAAGGATGGGAATTGAAAACCGGTTCTAAGTTTTATGATCCATCGATATTGTATGCCCTCGACGTTAACGAGTCCTCTTATCGATGCTCCTGCTCTGAGTCAGCCATAGTATGTAGGCTACAGACCGTGAACTCACAACTGTCCCTTTTGTCCTTTATCAAGCGCCATAGCACGGCGTCCAAAGCGAATTTTTGTACCTTATTTGATCAGTGAGTAATGTAGATGAACTGCTGCGCTTGTGACAGGGCGCATGTTAAACTAAACGAGCAGAGAGAGAGAGAGAGCCCCGGTCGCGCGCGCACTCTCTCTTCGGAGCAAGGCGAAAGTATAAAGCTTCACCGTCTCAAAACTATGCGCCGTCTTGCTCTCTCTCCCTCGCACATATTAATCAAAATAAACGACACGATGGTAAGGTCGAGAGACTAAAGTTTCATGTGGAGCATTCAGAGATTAGTTTTTCCTGAATAGGGCTACTGCTGGGTGTGAATTGTGCTAAATTACGTTGCCTTATCTTCTCTGAAAAACGTTCCGCACATTCAGCTGACATAAACCACACTTTAAATAAACGAAAAAAACTATCCAGTGATGAAATGTTTCTGTGATGACACAAATCTTGTGGCATGTCCCAACCGCCGGGATAATCGCACAACGTGCACACACGTCCAATAATGACGCGTCCAATTCGCGAACTTATGACTCATTTGAACCGATTTGTTTTAATGAATGGTTAAAACAAATGATCTTTCCAACACTGAACTCACGGGACGTTTAATCGGTGTATAACTAATCGGTAACGCTTTACAATAAGGTTCCATTTATTACATAAATTACATAAAAAGTACAGTTTGCTTACTCCAGTGTAAGCTTTAAAACAAATAAAACCACTTGTTTTTTTTCCCGAAAAAGCATATGACTACTTTTTTCCACACAGTGCTTTCAGGAATCAGAGAATCGTTAAAGAATTGGATCGATAAGCAAAATCATTAGTGGCATTGATATTGATCAAATCTTATCAATTCCCATCCCTATTATTTACTCACTCTAATGTTGTTCCAAACCTGTATTCATTTCTTTCTTGTGCTTAAATATACCATGGAAGTCACTGGAGTACAGCAACTGTTTGGTTAGCCACATTCTTCCAAATAACTTTTATTTTCAATAGAAGAAAGAAATTTATTTGGGTTAAAAACAACTTGAGAGAGTAAATGATGACACTAAAAATTTTTGGGAGAACTATCCCTTTAATGTTAATAAAACAACAAAACACAGAGGAAATCACTCTCTGCTCTTGATTGAGAACTTTAATAGAAGCTTTAATAAGCTTTTTTTTGTACTTGAAAAAAATACAAATACATCGGTATCAGCATCGGGCAAAAGTAGTTTGAAAATATCGGCATATCGAATATCGGCCAAAATCTAATATCGTGCATCCCTAATGCTAATGTTACACAAACCATGTTCCCGTTCGCCACTCGAGTCAGTCAGCTGCCTTCTGAAAATCAGCATTCTTAGAAATGCTTTGAAAATCATGTTTGTTATGGTGGGAAAGTGGGCTGTTTCAAACCACGTATATATATATATATATATATATATATATATATAACGATAGTTATTTTTGTTATTAAAAATAAGAACAAAGATGTAAATTACAAACAATAGGACAAATTCAATATAATGAAATATGAATTCAACTAAGTTTTTCAGGTACTTAAAGGGTTAGTTCACCCAAAAATGAAAATTAAGTCATTAATTACTCACCCCCATGCTGTACCAACCCCGTAAGACCTTCGTTCGTCTTCGGAACACAAATGAAGATATTTATGATTAAATCTGAGAGGTACAGCATGGGGGTGAGTAATTAATGACTTAATTTTCATTTTTGGGTGAACTAACCCTTTAGTGTCAATTACAATTTATTTACCATAGTTAGGAATGGAACAGAAATTGAATCAAATGAAAAAAATAAAATACTGCATGTAGTCTTCACTATATGAATTAAATATACATTTATTCTTATTAGAGCTACAAAAGTTATTCATTAAAGAGCAGCAAGTTATTTTGTTTGATTAGGCACTAGACATGTGCCGGTATTCGGTAATGCGATAAATCGCGGTAATGAATATGCACGATATTGTTATCGCGGCCACTTCAAAATACCGTGAAAAATAATAGATTTGAATTTAGACTTTTAGAACACGCATTAGCTAATTTTCTATCAACCGCTTAAACACTGCGTATATGCTCCGCAAAACACGTGCGCACTCTGATGTAAACAATCCCCACATGTATAAGCACTGTGTGCACGCGGCGCAGAGCGCACTCTAGTCTAATGTAAACAATCATCACATGGAGTAGAAGCATGGCGGAAGGAGGAACGCTGCCGACTATTTACCCCCCGCAGGGCTGCCAACTCTCACGCATTCAACTTGAGACTCAAGCGCCTTTCAGACAGGACGCAGAATACGCGCGGGGACGTTTTGTTGCTGCGTCGACCAAAGCACGCCGGGGTCAAAGTTAAAAATAGTTCAACTTTTTATTTGCAAAATAGCAAATCGCGTTCTGTCTGAAAGCCGCTTTACGGAATTGACACTTTTCACACGCTCTCACGCAGAGAAAAATCGCGGGGCAAAGAGGACACTGACACCGACAGACTAGACAGAGCAGGTTACTTTTGATATGAAAAAAAAAAGGTTCTGTCCATTGTGACAGATCGCTGCGCCTCAGTTCAAGTAAAAAGATCATCTGTTACTTTTTATTTAAAGATACAGTACAACTTACCTTAAGGTTTATGCCTCATACATAATGTCGATCAATCAGTGTTTTTCACAGAAAGAGGTCAATAAAACTGCAGGAGAACAGTTATGTCACAGAACGTTACATTTACCTCAGGAAAGCCATTTAATGACCAGCACTTTAGTTGGCTAGAAAAAATTGTCATTTTGCTAAATATGTGCACTTTATTACATATTAATTATATGTTTACTTGTCATTACATAATTGTTATTATAATGAAAACCGCATTATATTTAATTTCTCTCTGTTTACAGCATTATGTGAGATATATTTTTTTCTTGAGAAAAATTAACATGCAGACTGTAGCCTACCTAATATTTATCCAAATGAGTCAATATTGAATTAAGATTAAAATCAAATACAATAATTTATTTGAATACAAACAGTAACCTACCAGTCATTATACCATGTAAACATTGTAACACGTTGTCACTAAACTTAATAAAATTCTGTTTAGTTACCATGTTTTGAAAATCACAATTACACATTGTGATGGAAGTTGTTTTTTTAGATACCCGCAATCCATCTGTTTCTCTTGAGCAATTAAAATATCGTGATAATACCGTATACCGTGATAAAAGCTCATTCAATTAATCGCAGCACGAAAATTTGATACCGGCACATGCCTATTAGGCACAGACAGGTCAAATCAGGTTAATAAGGCTTCTGTCACTTTAAGACCAAACGCACAAATCCATTATGCTGACACTCATCCGGTTTACACCCAACTGTTTACCTTCACTAGACATTAGGGCTGGGCGCCGCGGTATATCGAGTTTGTACGATATATCGATATATTTTTTTGAAACGATATGGAATGAGTGAAACAGTAGTTTGATACGAGCACATATGAAAAATAGCTGAGGACTCGTTGTGAGCTCCTGCAGTGAAAGTACATAGTACAATTTGTCCTAAACATGACACAAGCTTGTATTAAGGGCTTCAAAATAATTGGTAAGGTGTAGTTAACAAGTTTTAAGCAGCTTGCCCTGTCAGATGCTCTGATAGATACTGTTGCTGACTGTCAGATAAATTCTTGCGCTGTTTAATGCGTTTGAGATGTGGTGCTTTCCTCAGAGCTTAACTTACATTTCACAGGTATATTCTCCATCTGTAAATGTTAGAAATTCAAACAAATATGTCCATTTCACTGTCAGGAGAGGACGAACCTTCTGCAAGTGAATCTCCGCTAAAATTCAAGCTTCCGTGAACGAGCGCCGCCACAATAGAATAGTAGCGCAATAATTCTGACTAAAATATATATATTGCTAAAATATTTGTTGTTGTAGACAATAAATGTGCCATGTGGAATTTTAAACCTACAAGTATATTTTTATTAAAGTGAAAATTATAATGGGGTAATCAAATATAGGCTAATATAATTAGATTGTGCTTTTGTTTTTATTTTAATATTTAGTTTAGCCTTTACATAAATAATCCTTTTGTTTTTAAATTGACTAATGTTAAAATGTAATGTGATTTTAACCACCTTTTTGCACATAATATTTTGCATAGCATACATTACATTCACTATATTTGTTTCCATATCCTTCAATATCAACATTGTTTGTAGGATATCATTGGGCAGGATGTGAAATAATAATAAATAAATAAAAATACAGATTTTCTTTATCCAAACAGAAAAACGTAGAAAGTACCAAGATATATAATTGTACATCGCATTCGACCCATTTAACCAAAAAATACAGAGAAATGTTTTTTTTGGCCATATCGCCCAGCCCTACTAGACATCTAAAAAAAAAAATCCAGAAATCACAATGTATGATTTTTTTAACTATTTATTTGTATGATACAGCTGCAAATAAGTATTTGAACACCTGAGAAAATCAATGTTAATATTTGGTACAGTAGCCTTTGTTTGCAATTACAGAGGTCAAACGTTTCCTGCAGTTTTTCACCAGGTTTGCACTAGGGGTGTAAATCGGACAGTTAATCACGATACGATACGATATCGATTCTCTCAGCCAGCGATACGATATTTGCCGATACCTCAAAAAATTCGACGATACGATTACGATTCGATTCGATTCAGGGCTATATCGATTAATATTATGTGCCAAGTGTACACAACCAGTTACATTTATTAACTCACAATACATAAAAAAATATATTACATGAAAGTTTAATTAAACTCTTTAAAAATTGCACACCCTCTCCCAATTGGGACATTTACAAGTTGTTTGTTACAAGGTATTCCAAACACGGCGAGTGGAATTATGACCAAAAAGTTCTATTTTGGTCTCATCTGACCACATGACTTTCTCCCATGACTCCTATGGATCATCCAAATGGTCATTGGCAAACTTAAGACGGGACTTGACATGTGCTGGTTTAAGCAGGGGAACCTTCCGTGCCATGCATGATTTCAAACCATGACGTCTTAGTGTATTACCAACAGTAACCTTGGAAACGGTGGTCCCAGCTCTTTTCAGGTCATTGACCAGCTCCTCCCGTGTAGTTCTGGGCTGATTTCTCACCTTTCTTAGGATCATTAAGACCCCACAAGGTGAGATCTTGCATGGAGCCCCAGTCCAAGGGAGATTGACAGTCATGTTTAGCTTCTTCCATTTTCTAATGATTGCTCCAACAGTGGACCTTTTTTCACCAAGCTGCTTGGCAATTTCCCTGTAGCCCTTTCCAGCCTTGTGGAGGTGTACAATTTTGTCTCTAGTGTCTTTGGACAGCTCTTTGGTCTTGGCCATGTTAGTAGTTGGATTCTTACTGATTGTATGGGGTGGACAGGTGTCTTTATGCAGCTAACGACCTCAAACAGGTGCTTCTAATGTAGGATAATAAATGGAGTGGAGGTTAGGGGTGCACGATATATCGAATCAATATCGTCATCGCGAGATCACGTTGCTCGATATCAGTATGGAAAATCTCGCGATATTTATGCGATATTTTGTTTATTATGCGTCCGGTCCGACATGCACCGTTGCATTTCCCCCGACTCATTTCCTGATTCTCCTTCTCCATAAACAACATGAAATCAAGAAGAGGGTTAACTTTTCATGCAACAGATTTCCCACAGTGGTCAGAAAGAACAGGGGGAGACGCTTTGTTTTTCTCAATATGACTGAGTCGCCACTCGCTCCAAAGCTAATCGCCGTCACTCTCTCACTTCTCCCTTGCTCTACTACCACACAATCCCCACACACACACACTTGCCGGCTCGACAAACACACCAGCGCACAAGTATCAGGCCACCTGGCAACTTCATGCGTTTTCACTGATCGGATACCTATCTGATTTATCAAAACGATATTCCTTTTACACCTGGTCACATAAATGTGTTTTTGCAAAACGGATATAAATCCGATCTTCAATTCCCGCGCTATAGCCTATGCAGATTTAGGGGGCTTTCACACTGGCAGTTTAGTTCGGAACGGGGCACGGTTCGCATGAAAAATCGCTAATGTGAACGCTGTCATGGGACCCGGGTGCGCACTGGGGTACCGAACCCGAGACTACCTGGAGGTGGTCTGAGTTGCTCCCGAACCGTGCTGCGGTTCGCGTGAATGTGAAAGCAGCACGGACTCGGGTGCGCACTTGTTCAGGAAGTAAAGTGACCTGCGCATGCGTTTTAGCTTATTGTGATGTATTCAGTTAAATAAAACACTTGTAAGGGATGATAGTGTTGATGATTTACCTTGGATACGAGGAGAGTGAGCCTGCAGTGTATTCATGCATTGCGCGTGAAATCAGGGCACCAAATTTGGAAATCCACTGTCTGCTCAAAGAGTCAGTTTGCAAGCAGCAGAAGGCCATCTTATGTGACACACGCACAGTAAACCTGTATTGTTCACTCAACTGCGCATAATAGCAGCGAATTAATAAAAAACACAATATTGACCCGCGTTCTGTTTTCTATCATGCGCCGTGCAGGTTTGCGATGGCGTAATATGCACGCAAACGCACCAGGGTTCGACAGAATCAAGTTGAGTGTGAAACCAGACCAACGCTGCGGGGGGCGACGGGAACAAACGCGCTCGCGCTCGCGCTCGGGCTCGGACCGCAGCAAACGAGCCCAGTGTAAAAGCCCCCTGAATGGAGTGCACGTCACCGAAAGCAACAGTTATGATCTGCATTTTATGATCATCAGCTAAAATGTCAAAATCAAATAACGCAGTGAGAGAGAACGGCAACAGCCCTATTAAGATCATTTCGTTTATTTACTTTTAATGAAGATAATTGTGTGTAAAGTGTCTGCGACTTACTTTCACTTTGATTTGCGATAGTTTGCGCATTGGCTTGATGAAGAGATGCTCAGCTGCTCATCTGCGGTGATGCGTCTTGCAGTTGCGCACGTCGTCATATCTGGCCATAACATGACATGTAGCCTGTAACACGTTCTCATTTTAAGCGTTTTTGGGAGGAGTAAATTTTACATATGTGGTTTCAACAACGAGATGCATTTACACTTGTCCAGTTTCGTCTGGAATGCGGCCCAGAACTCCTCCTGAAGTGGTTTCAGCGATCGGATTCAAATCCGTCTCGGACGCGTTTCGGAGGGCATTTACACCTGGTCTTTTCACGATCAGATAGCTATCCGATCACAGAAAACGCATAAAGTGGCTAGGTGTGTTCTGTAGACTTGCTCTTTATTTATTGTTTTTTACACTGTAGTGTACATACAACCAGTAAAACATGTCCTGTTCTGTAGACATGGTTATTTATTTATTTATTCATGTTGTACCAGTCCAATATAACTGTCAGTTGAAATAAACCTTATGTTGTTAGAACTTGTTTTATTTATTAATCTTTTTTGATGCGTTCTCCCATAACTTTTTTAGTTTTACATACGTTTAAAAATATCGAAATTAATATCGATATCGCAATATTCATTATCGATGTCGCAATATCACCATTTTGTCAATATCGTGCACCCCTAGTGGAGGTGGACATTTTAAAGGCAGACTAACAGGTCTTTGAGGGTCAGAATTCTAGCTGATATACAGGTGTTCAAATACTTATTTGCAGCTGTATCATACAAATAAATAGTTAAAAAATCATATATTGTGATTTCTGGATATTTTTTTTTGATTATGTCTCTCACAGTGGACATGTACCTACGATGACAATTTCAGACCCCTCCATGATTTCTAAGTGGGAGAACTTGCAAAATAGCACGGTGTTCAAATACTTATTTTCCTCACTGTAGACACCCGTCCTCTAACTGGCAGATTTGTAACATCTTTAGTTTATTGGAATTTCTTAATTATTGCCTTGATGGTGGAAATGAGAATTTTCAAAGCTATTTTCTTACAGCCACTTTCTATTTTGTAAAGCTCAACAATCTTTTGCCGCACATCAGAACTATATTCTTTGGTTTTATTCATTGTGATGGATGATTAAGGGAATTCGGCCTTTGTGTTTCTTCATATTTATACTCCTGTAAAAACAAGAAGTCATAGCTAAACAATTTCATGTTCCTAGTCACCCTGGTGTGCTAAAAAATGTCAATATCAATGGGAATGTACTTCAGAGATATTTTACTCATAAAAAAATCTAGTGGCGCCAATAATTGTGGCCAACGTGTTTTGGAGAACATTTGTTTTCATAATGTGACTGAACGCTACACCATTATTTATTGTTATAAAAATACCCAGAGCCACATGAAAAACACATACATAACGTATATCGTTGTAATCATATATTTGGCTTCATGTTTCATCTGTAGAATCGTTTCTCTCGTTTCGCGCTACGATTGATCGCGCCCGGTGTGAATCGCTCCATAGGGATCTATTGTTTCTATTCAGGAGGAGTGTTATCGCAACGTACATTCGCGTTGCTTAAATGCGCTCAGTGTGAAAGGCCCTTGAGAGAGGTGGTTTTCTGTGCGCACGCTTCATGTGTGTGAGTGTGCATTGAGATTTGTAATCATGGCTTATTGTGCTTAACTCTTTTTAACATCTGTCATGTCCCGCTTTTTATCTGCTATGAAAAGGGCTACGATATAGGCTACGTTCACAATGTCAATTTTTGGTATTGACAACCTCATTTACTTACAGATCTGAGTCTCGAAATGTCCCGTTCACACAGCTACTTATAGCAGCGTCTCGAATACTTTGTATGAGCGTGCAATGAAAGTCTAGCCTGTATTCTCTTACCAGTAACCATAGCGACAGTGTGTAAGATCAATATCAGAGTAATATCATAGTTCGCGACGTCCATAAAACTGGAAAGTCTTATCACTTTTGACCAGAGTCCAATTGAGCCCCAAGTTTATCCGTCAAATCTTAATTAACTGACTGAAGCTTCAATGCGCAAACACGATAGCCGTACCCTTTAATTGTGTTTCCGGTGGAGAAAAGTGACTGGATCTAAAACCTTCAGATGAGAAAGCTCATATCTCCATCTCTGTAAGTTACCGAAAGCGAAAGCACACACAAAACCCCTTAGCAGAGCGGCTCTCTCGCACTGTATGGCGTGACGGACAACTAGTTGTCCAGTGCGGTGGCGTTCACACAGCGCGGGTTTGCCAAGAATGCGGTTGCGAGTCCTGAAAATATACAGGTGTGAGTTTGGCTATAGAATGCGGTTGTCACTCCCATAAATAACCGTACTGTGTGTGAACGTAACCATATTAAAGATTCAAATACAGAACTGACAACCGTATTCTGCTGCTGTGTGAACGTGGACAAATACTCTTCATATCATTGGCAAAATATATATTGTCATACCGCCCATCCCAAATTTAGCTTGCTTAAACTTATACTAAATAAAAAATATAAATGTTGTCTTTGCAACTCACTGAAATAAGTTTAGATTTAAACATTCAAACGAACTGAAAATAAATAAATAAATGAAAAGCTAAAAGAAAAATAAATTAAACTTAACAGTAATACAAAAAAAAAATGACAAACTCGTAACACAAATATTTAAAAAAATTACAAAAATGAAAATATAAAAATGAAAACTAATTGTATACATATAGCCTATATAAAAACAACTTTAACTTTGAACTGGCCATAGTTTGCCAAGAAAAGAGTTTGTCACTTGTGGTAACAGTGATTTATACAAGTGTATTTGTGTTGCAAATCTGATCATATTTGAAGTGCAGTGATGTAGTTTACTTTGGCTATAGTAAACTTGTTCGTTGTCTCCATTTGTACATGAATGCTCTGTCACATGATCAAAGCATATGTGCTTAGCCATTAATATCTTTTTCCCAGATGCACGTGGGCATGTTTGGGCTGTAGAGAATGTAAGCTGAGAACAAACTGTTATTTTCTGGTGGTGTCTGTTTACACTAAATGCAAATAGCTTTGTTGACAAAGGCTGTTGTCGCTAACTACACCCACCATTTTGCAGACCATTCACTGTTAGCAATCGTATTTCTTCTATTTACATGTGGTGAATATAATGGAGCAGAATTTTCCCTTTGTGAACAAGATGCTAGTTATTTCTGCTAGGTGCTTGTGCAAACTTTATCTACTATTATCTGTATCTACCGTTATTGTTATTAATTATAAATAATATATTGACTAGGGCTGGGTGATATGCCCAAAAAATATTTATGACCATATTAATTTACCATTAATGGGGGGAAGGAAATGCTTTCCGCATATTTGTTAGACCTTGAGAATGAATGTAAAAATGTTAACTTGTTTTATTTACAATTAAACTCAACAGAGTCAACTTTTTAATTTAGGGACCCATCATGAAATCCATTTTGTTTTCCCCCAAATTCATTTTTTTAATTTTTTGGAGTTTTATGATTTAATACAACTTTATATAAACTTTGAACAATTTTATCAAGCTTTTAAAATGTAATCAAATTAAAACATTACATTTAATTTACAACAAAACATCGCAATTTTTCTTTTTTGTCAAATAAGATGCTGCTCAACAGAACTATATAAATTTAAAACATGGATGAACAAAGTATCTTAGTGGTTGAATGATATTCCTTAGAAATAATACTACTATTATTATTATTATTAATACTTTGATAAGTACATTTTATATACAGTAGTGATATATTGCTGTCATAATTTCTTGTCTGTACCTGAATAGTTATATTTAAGTGAAAAACGTAAAGCACTGCTTATTTCATTTGTATCTTTGTTCTGTTGTATTTATCTATGCTTGTAATTTGTTTATTATTTTGATGAATAATAAATGCACTCTCAGGTGCACTCTCCTACAAAATTACCCCAGCCATTTTAGAATGATTAATTATTTACAAACAGAGCTATTCAAATCATCTGGTGAAATTGTTTTCATATCACAATTTATAATGTAATTTTTTTCCAATATTGTGCAGCCCTAGTAGTTACTGCATTTTACAGAAATATTTAAAGAAACATCCATTTCAGTAGATTAAAGTTATTTTCTGACATTTACTACTAGTGTTATTTCGATATAAGAAAAATCTAATACTAGCCTATGTAAAAAATTAAATAAAAAAACTCAATCTTACTGAAGTAAGTAGTCGGTGATAAAATAAAGAAATAGACCTACCTGAAAAACTTCAAGCACTATAAATAAGAAATACTAGCTTGCATGAATTGTATAAAGTAATCGCATGTATAAAAACACTACACATCTTCACTGTGTAAATTAAAGTCAGTCAAGAGCATTGAGAGATTTTCTTTTTTTGTTGTTTGATTAACATTGACACAGATGGCAGCAGGTTTATTAGGCTGCTGTCACTTTAAGACTGAATGCACAGATCCAATATACTGTTACGTATGCGTTTTCTTTCTCAACGGTTTAAGTTAACTTAAGACTGCATTTACGCGGATACTTGCAAAGACAGGCATTTTGATACAATATGTGTATTTAACCGTTCAAGTCGGATTAGGCAGCAAAAAGAACTCTGTGAGCAGCGGCTTCGTGTGGGCGTCTCTCAGATAGCGAATTTAGTTCTCTTTCGGTGCTTTTTGCGTTTCAGCAGTTTACCATCGCTTATTTTTAAACCGAAATGCTTAAAAACACATGCAGATGATAAGCTTTTGTGACCGCACAGCAATGTCACGCATGCATAACCACGATAGTCCAAATCTCTAATGGTTGACAAATTTCTTCTGGTTAACCGTGTCTACACTTATATCGGCCACCCCTAGTATCTATGGTCACTGGGTTTTATGGTCCATTTGAATTAAATGATAACAACGACAGACAAATGTGATTGGTTTAGCTACCGGTTTAAGTTTTTTTCCTGTTTTTTTTTTTTCTTTCAGTCCAAAGAAGAGCAATCTTTCCCATAGGTCATCACGAAAGGACAGGGAGAAGGAAAAAGAAAAGGAAAGAGAAGGCAGGACACGCCTTCTCAGTGAGTTGCCCCTCCCTCCGGTACTTTCTGGAGGAGACCCCTCCCCCCCACAGTCCCCTGCTCGAGCTTCCCCACCGCTTCTGCAGACAACCTTCAAGAAGAGACCAAAGTAAGTGTCAATGTTCATCATTCATTCAGGGACGATTGGGTAAAGGTCATGTACGCAGTTAAATTCACGCACGCGCAACAGAACGCAGTTGTATCAGCAGCTGCTGCAGTCCGTATGTTCAAAATGAACGAGTACATCATGAATCCATTTTCCAAACCATGTTTTTGACTTATCCTGAATCACTACGGTACGCCTATAATAAGTGTTTATATTCTGACTATTTTATCCCGGGGTCGGCTCGACTGCGGAGTTGCCCAGTGCCTGCGTGACTCGCCATAGACATTAACTGAGAGAAGTAGCTCCGGCTACAGTGTTCTTCCGCAAGACACTTGCAGTTTATTCACGCACATTGCACACTGATGGTGAAACGCACCAATTATAAGTGTAAGTTAAATGTATTGTGTACGACATGTAAAAAAGACAAGAGGCTAACAATGTCAAGATCAATATTTGTGTAGCCTGACACGGTATTTTCACACTGCATCCGTTCCAGGAGCGGTGCAGAGATTGTTTACACACCGAGTCTAGTTTTGCTGTGCTGCACGCGCTGAATTAAAGTGACAGCGCATAGTTCATGGTCAAAATGAGCACAAATTGACATGACAATGAATTTCATCATAAATGCATAATTAAATAAAATCTAGTAATCTCACCATAAATGCATTTAATTAAATACTACTATTTTTCAGTCATCTTTTTACTTTTAACTTTTTAATAATCTTTTAACTATCAAATCAAAATATTCTCAAAAAAACTAAAACATTTTGCTAACATGAGGTATTGTGTCACTGTCAGTCTTTTTACATCAGTACAAAACTATGGTATGCAGATTAAGACCACTATTCATCAGCATGCATTAGGGGTGTAACGGTACACAAAAATCACGGTTCGGTACGTACCTCGGTTTTAAAGTCACGGTTCGGTACGTTTTCGATACAGCAAAAAGAAAGAAATGCCAGAGAAATTTCCTATTTGTTAAAAGAAAAAATATTTTTAAATACTACATCTTGAAACTTTCAGGTTTATAAAGGGGGGTCATCTTTGAAGGATGAACAATGTTTTGGTCATCACATAAAAAATAAGATTTAAATATATATTTATTTATATATTATTTGAGTTTCGAAGTGCTGGAAAAAGATGTGTGAAGTACTTGAAAGCATTTCACTATTCCAGCCAAACTGGTTACAGTTAGTGTTACTATATTAAATCCATGGTGAATGTTGCTGGTCTGTGGACGTAAAGTATTACTAGTTCATTCACGGCACAATGTTTCTCCTGGTTTCCACGTCAGCGCTGTTTGATCTAATAGAGATCTACGGTTAATAACGGAGAAATGTGAATGCTTCTCACTAGATCTCGCAGCGATGTTATTACTTCAGTGGCGAATTCAAATGTTTTCTTTACTGGATCTCTTAGCGCTGTGTTGTAACAGTGTCGCTTGATCGAGATCGTCTCGCGCTGCACAGATGTTGCTGGTCCGAACTGATAAACGATCCGTGAAGCACATAATGAGTAGCGCAGTTTCGTTCCGCTTTCATTACGCTAGCCATTTGATGTTGCGTAACGTTGTGGTGAATCGGAAGCCAGCGCGAATTTTGTCGGCAGGAAAAATGGTCCAAGGAATCGTTCGGTTTGTATGCGTACCGAATCGGAAGCCTCGTACCGAAACGGTTCAATACGAATACATGTACCGTTACACCCCTAGCATGCATTGAGTAATCCCATGGCATGTAGCAAAAAAAAGAAGGTGGGACCAAATCATATGCTGGTGTGACCAACTGAGAAAGTTGGTAGCACCAGTGCAACCAGTGGAAAGGTTAGTCTGGAGCCCTGATAATGCAATGCTATTCGACACAGCCTTTATCACTGTATAGAATAATATAAAATAATATAGTTTATTATTAGAAAAATACCCGAGAAGGCTTGAAGAACTAGGATAAACCATATATCGCGGCAGTCGTGTGTTTGTGTTTATTGTCTTTATAGCGTTTTTATCTTGTTTTTGTTCAGCTACAGCGATAGCTTGATGCCTTTGTCCATATTAGAGATTTTCTGGAATGTCGGAAGTATATTACTTCTGTGAGGCATATTTGTAGTTTCTGCAGGAGGGCGCCCTCTGGCTTGTGTTTAGCTCTCAGTAATGCTTACTCCTTCCTATTTGGGGTAAAAATGGGAAAAATAATACTTCTAGTAAGAAAATATACTATAATTTTATATATATATTAGGGCTGTCAGTTAAACACCTTATTAACGGCATTAACGCAAACCCATTTTAATGGCGTCATTTTTTTTATCGCGCGATTAACGGTCTTTTTGGCCTAGCAAACTTTGTAGTTTTTTTTTCACATGCTGTTACTACAGGACGTGGCTCTGCGCTATGAAACCCATTCATTTCAATTTGCGCCGCGCGAGGATGTTTTGTTGCTTCGTCGACCAAAGCGCAAGCGGATCTAGCTGATCTAGCTGGACCGGAAACAAAACAACAGGCGCGCCGCACACACTTGTTTGGGCTTGCGAGCCGGCCAAATAGTTGATTAACGTTACGCTTTGAGTGGATGACGAGCGCGAGACGCCGAAATGGATGCCAATAAGATTCTGAATGGAAAGTTTACTTTTAAAAAGTTGCCAAATGGTTCCATTGACAAGACCAAAGTGATCTGTGTGTTTTGTCGTTGTGAACTGAGCTATCATCATCGCAGCGCATCCAGTCTGAAATACCGCTTGATGATGGACAAGCACACACAAACACACACAGTTGATGCGAATTCTCCGCCCCCTCGTCAATATCAGGACCTCGTCAGTATTTCTTTCACCCTTTTATTAATGGACAGTGCATTGAGAGATTATTTGCTCCAAGTGAGAATGTTAGTGTGAAATTGAATACAGTATGCCAATGTTGTTTTCAATAAAAAACATTTGCACAAAGCAAGCCGATCCACTTTTCCATGTTGATAAGAGCATTAAAATGAAAAAAAATAATGGGACAAAAAGAAAATCAAGAGACATTTTGAATAGATAAAAAATAATTGCGATTAATCGCGAGTTAACTATGACATTAATGCGATTAATCGCGATTAAATATTTTAAGCGTTTGACAGCCCTAATATATATATGTATATTTTGAATCACAAATTGCAATTTTAAAGCTGGAGTCCGGCGTTTTTCCTCTTTGTCGCCATCTCTGTTCGAAATCTGCAATTGCAGTCATTCGCGGATTTATCAACTTTACGTGAGTTGTGCTTCAACACCCTCGACACGGCACAGCGCGGATGAACACGATGTTTGAGGAGAGTGTGCAGCTGTTAGTCACCGCGCCGGTGTGGACACTGGCATTCACAATCACAGATTACTCTTTTTGGAAGTATGACCAACATAAGAATTTTCACCGGAAAATGTCTGAACAAGTAAGAAACATCCACTTTTGTGCTGGTTCTGACATTGCAGTAAATCGCGCTAATTAAATCTAACAATCGCTTATAAGTTATCATATCACGCAAAACCGTGCAAATTATACTTTGTTCTCAAATAGTTAATGTTAACAACGTAAGCAAGCATTTCGTGACTACATGTAATGTCCTTCCGATATGTATCCTGGTTTTCGCATCGGCCGGTTGCAGTCTCTTTTTTTCACCCCGAAGTCCGAACGAAGTCTTTTGCATTTTACAACGGGTGAATCTGTTGTCACTGGTGATTGTCGTTTGAACCTTTCTGGATCCGCCATCAAATTGATAAGTTCAATTATATCAGGTGCTGCGAGAAAAGGCTATAAATCTCCACCTCCAACATCCTCACACGCAATATAGCTGACTAGCCGAGACTCCTTCTTTATGTGTACAGATGTGTGTGTGCAGATGTGTGTGTGCAGATGTGTGTGTGCAGATGTGTGTGTACAGATGTGACTAGACATGTGCCGGTATTCGGTAATGCGATAAATCGCGGTAATGAATATGCACGATATTGTTATCGCGGCCACTTCAAAATACCGTGAAAAATAATAGATTTGAATTTAGACTTTTAGAACACGCATTAGCTAATTTTCTATCAACCGCTTAAACACTGCGTATATGCTCCGCAAAACACGTGCACACTCTGATGTAAACAATCCCCACATGTATAAGCACTGTGTGCACGCGGCGCAGAGCGCACTCTAGTCTAATGTAAACAATCATCACATGGAGTAGAAGCATGGCGGAAGGAGGAACGCTGCCGACGATTTACCCCCCGCAGGGCTGCCAACTCTCACGCATTCAACTTGAGACTCAAGCGCCTTTCAGACAGGACGTGGAATACGCGCGGGGACGTTTTGTTGCTGCGTCGACCAAAGCACGCCGGGGTCAAAGTTAAAAATAGTTCAACTTTTTATTTGCAAAATAGCAAATCGCGTTCTGTCTGAAAGCCGCTTTACGGAATTGACACTTTTCACACGCTCTCACGCAGAGAAAAATCGCGGAGCAAAGAGGACACTGACACCGACAGACTAGACAGAGCAGGTTACTTTTGATATGAAAAAAAAAAGGTTCTGTCCATTGTGACAGATCGCTGCGGCTCAGTTCAAGTAAACCGATCATCTGTTACTTTTTATTTAAAGATACAGTACAACTTACCTTAAGGTTTATGCCTCATACATAATGTCGATCAATCAGTGTTTTTCACGGAAAGAGGTCAATAAAACTGCAGGAGAACAGTTATGTCACAGAACGTTACATTTACCTCAGGAAAGCCATTTAATGACCAGCACTTTAGTTGACTAGAAAAAATTGTCATTTTGCTAAATATGTGCACTTTATTACATATTAATTATATGTTTACTTGTCATTACATAATTGTTATTATAATGAAAACCGGATTATATTTAATTTCTCTCTGTTTACAGCATTATGTGAGATATATTTTTTTCTTGAGAAAAATTAACATGCAGACTGTAGCCTACCTAATATTTATCCAAATGAGTCAATATTGAATTAAGATTAAAATCAAATACAATAATTTATTTGAATACAAACAGTAGCCTACCAGTCATTATACCATGTAAACATTGTAACACGTTGTCACTAAACTTAATAAAATTCTGTTTAGTTACCATGTTTTGAAAATCACAATTACACATTGTGATGCAAGTTGTTTTTTTAGATACCCGCAATCCATCTGTTTCTCTTGAGCAATTAAAATATCGTGATAATACCGTATACCGTGATAAAAGCTCATTCAATTAATCGCAGCACGAAAATTTGATACCGGCACATGCCTAGATGTGACGTAATGACGCAAAGACATGCTCGAATCTCCCGCGGAAATCCACCAGTACCACTGGAGTTAAAACATTATTACAAGCTTACCGCTTTGAATCGAGCTACGGCAAGCAGATAGTTTTGAACACTGGCTGGTTATGCATTTTCTCAAATATGTATTTTGGATAATTTTTAACCCAAAAAAAGCTACGGACTGCAGCTTTAAACAGAAAAATCGCAATTCGATTTTTTTCAATTAGAACCCTAATAGTTATTACTGAAGTCATGGATGCTTGAGCTCTTCATCAGGTTTTTGGTAAATAGCAGAATAAGAGAAAGTGATGATCAGGGAAGGTTTTCCTCAAGAGTCTGTCTAATGTGTGCAGGATTTGCTGTCCGAGATATGGAGAGAGGAAGCAGACTCAAACTGACTGGGGAAAGCGCTGTGTGGATAAGTTTGACATCATCGGCATCATTGGAGAAGGAACCTACGGTCAGGTGTACAAGGCAAAAGACAAAGACACAGGTGTGTTGTTTATGTGTAGTCTGCTTAATAGCTGTTTCCTTCACTGTAAATGCAGAATTATTTAGTGAAGCTCTGCTTATCTTTGCCCTCTCAGTTATTACACCAATATTTTTGCCATGGCAAAAACCCAACACTGTGGGACTTCTTTTAATCATCTCTCTCGTCCTGTCACGGTGTTTGAAAAGAGAAGACGTGCTGATAGCCTGCTGTTATGTTTTGTTTTTTTGGTTTCTAAAGGAGAGCTGGTGGCATTGAAGAAGGTTCGATTAGATAATGAAAAGGAGGGTTTCCCCATCACTGCCATCAGAGAGATCAAGATCCTGAGACAACTGAACCATCGCAGCGTTGTCAACATGAAAGAGATCGTCACTGATAAACAAGACGCACTTGACTTTAAAAAGGACAAAGGTCTGTTTATATGCATTTGCATGTTTACACATTTATGCATGTTTTTCAGGCTTTCGGTTTCAGTAGTGGACATGGGACGTGTTTCATAAGCCATTCACCACCTTTTACAATGAATACAATACAATGTCTCAAGATGCACATCAGCGATGTTTTTTTCTAAGGCAGGTTTATAAAAGCTAATTTTATATCCTAATTAAACTAAGGCCTAATCCTGGCTTAATCTAAGCCTTGTCTGAAACCAGGCCAAAGAGTTTTTCATCAGACATGGGCGATAGGAACCATCTGTTTAGAGACTCACTTGAAACATTTTCTGCCTTCACATATCATTTTCTAAGGCTTTACCCTGTAATTGTTGTGTATTAGGTGCGTTTTACCTGGTGTTTGAGTACATGGACCATGACCTGATGGGGCTGCTGGAATCAGGACTGGTGTCTTTCTCCCATGAGCATGTGCAGAGTTTCATGCGTCAGCTGATGGAGGGACTCGATTATTGCCACAAGAAGAACTTTCTACACAGAGACATCAAGTGTTCCAATATCCTGCTAAACAACAGGTACTAGCCTGTGTTTTTAAACATGGCTTGAAGACGGTCTGTGTCATCAGTGTCGTAGTGATTTACATGTTTTTGTTCAGTTACACTACTGTTCAAAAGTTTGGGGTCAGCAAGATTTTTATATATATATATACATATATATATATATAATATATATATATATTATGTATATATATATACATTTTTTTTTTTTTTTTTTTTTTTTTTTTTTTTTTTTTTACAGGATGCATTAAATTGATCAAAAGTGTCAGTAACAACATTTATAATGTCACAAAATATTTCTATTTCAAATAAATGCTGTTCTTTTGAATGTTTGAAGAATCTTGAAAAAATGTATCATGGTTTCCACAGAATTATTAAGCAGCACAATTGTTTTCAACATTGATAATAATAATATATGTTTATTGAGCAGTAAATCAGCATATTAGAATGATTTCTGAAGGATCATGTGACACTGAAGACTGGAGTAATGATGCTGAAAATCTAGCTTTCCATCACAGGAATAAATTACATTTTAAAATATATTCAAATTGAAAACAGTTATTTTAAAGTGTAATTCAATTTCATAATATTACTGTTTTTATTGTAGTTTGATTTAATAAATCAAGCTTTGGTGATCATGAGAGACTTTTCAAAAACAGAAAAAAAAATTGGCATGCGCAGTGATTTTCTTCATCAATCTTGCATTCTTACCTAACCTTGCACTCTCTGAAATAAACTCACAAGTAGTGAATCTCCTATAATTAACTTTATCATGTTTTTTCCTTTCAGAAACTTACATAAATCATTAATGTTATGTAGTTAATGTTAAGCAATACTTGCAAATGCCTGCATCCCAAATTCTGAAACGTTGCCCTGACCTCATATTTGTAGTTTTCAGTTTACAAAATAAACATGTTTTTAAAATGTATATTATAAAAGTTTTAGGGCTTTTTGGAAATTGCATTCTTACATCTGTTTATTTTTTTTATTTTTATTTTTGCAGTGGTCAGATCAAGCTTGCAGATTTTGGTTTGGCTCGTCTCTATAACTCTGAGGAAAGGTAAGTCTATGTTAGAATTAGTGTTGTCAAAAAACTCGGTACTTCGGTACCAAGTCGGTACTAAAAAAATTAAACGGTTACGGTCCCAGCTTTTCTAGGTACCGAGTACCGGGTTAATCCGGTTCTTGATGCGCTGTCGGAAAGATGCAGAGGAGCGTACTCTTCATAAAAACACTATGAGACACGGCGACCGGCGCTGCTAATGCGGTGGCTCTGAATCCATTTATATACCGCGTTTTTTTGCGCGTGCAAATTTCAAATGTAGGCGCTCATAATAGAAGAGACGTGCGAGCTTGTCTTTCCACGCCGCTGTTCATGGTTGCATAGCGGAGACACGGGAGAGCAAGCGCTTGTGGAAAGGAGAAAGCGGTGCGATGCGCTCTCCATGATGACGAGGAAGTATCAGAATTAATTGATTTCTAGCCCTTGCATTAGAAATCAGCTACAGGGTTCTCAAGCTTTGAAGACAGGCAAGAGTGACATTTTTGGATTAAATAAAAGTACAGTTAAGTCAAATAAAACATGTTTTATCTCCTGTATAGTTTGGTAACACTACAATAAGACACCATTCATTAATATTACTTAATGCAACATCAACACATTGAGTGAACAATATATTTTTACAACATTAATTAATGTTTGTGAATGTTATTTAATACAAACACTTGATTGTTCATGTTTGTTCACTTCATTCATTGTGCATTAAATAATGTTAACAGATAAAACTTTTGATTTTAAAAATATATTAGTACATTTTTAAGTTAACCCCATGGAGAATAATTGCTACAGTATATAACTGTTGTTTATTGTTAGGTAATTTTATCTAACAAATAGAATCTTATTGTAAATTGTTTTTAATACTACAGTTTCCATCTTTGTAACAGTGATATACACTTTAATATGTGTAAATTTAATCTAAATTAAGCTTTGGTACCGAAATTGGTACCGAGAACCGTGGATTTTCACTGGTATTGGTACCGAATACTGATATTTTGGTACCGTGACAACACTAGTTAGAATTACTCTTACTGCAGGCTGTGCTAAACAGCTTTAACTTTAAAGTTTCAAGTGATTTTAACAACAGTAAACATAATTGATACTGCAAAGCTCTGGTGAGTAATTCTAACTTCATGGTTGTTCGCAGTCGGCCATACACTAATAAGGTGATCACTCTGTGGTACCGCCCACCTGAGCTGCTACTGGGGGAGGAGAGATACTCACCCGCTATTGATGTCTGGAGTTGCGGGTAAGATGTCCTGTCTGTTTTCCATCTCACTACGTTTACACATCAGCTGCTGTTAATGTAATAATGGCATGGTTTGTTTTTGTTGTTGTGTAAAGGTGTATTTTGGGAGAACTCTTCACTAAGAAACCAATTTTCCAGGCCAACCAAGAGCTTCTGCAGCTTGAGCTGATCAGGTATGCTGCTCACGATCTCTGAATGTATGCGTAGTGTAGCTCTAATGCCGTTACACTCCAGTGTTGTCTTTTGTTTCGGTCAGTCGTTTGTGTGGTAGTCCGTGTCCTGCTGCTTGGCCAGACGTAATTAAGCTGCCATACTTCAATACCATGAGACCCAAGAAACAGTACAGACGACGCTTACGAGAGGAATTTTCCTTGTAAGTTCAACCTGCTTCCTAAAACACTTCCATTATTCTCTGACAGTTTTTAATGTTTTTGAAAAGTCTCTCATGCTCACCAATGCTGCATTTATTTGATCAGAAATATGGTAAAAATTGAAATGTATATTATTACCATTTAAAATAACTGTTCTCTATTGAAATATATTTTAAATGGTATTTTTTTCCTGTGATCAAAGCTGCATTTTCAGCATCATTACTCCAGTCTTCAGTGTCACATGATCCTTCAGAAATCATTCTAATATGATGATTTGATGCTCAAGAAATATTTCTTATCAATGTTGAAAACAGTTGTACTGCTTAATTTTTTTTTGAATCTGTAATTTTGAATCTGTAACTAAAATCTGTGATTTTTTTGATGAATTGAAAGCTCACAAGAACAGCATTTATTTGAAGTAGTGAACACATTCATGTTACAAAAATACTTTTGATCAATTTCATACATCTTTGCTGAATAAAAGTATTAATTTCTTTTTAAAAATGAATCTTATTGACCAAAAACTTTTGAACGGAATGGTAGTATATATTTAAAAAATAATTTTGATTGTGCATGATTATTTCTGCCATTGTTATGCTCCTGAATATTAAAGTCTCTTTGCATAAAACATCTGACAAATGCATAAATGTATCTCTTTTAGTAATAATTTACATTAGTATAATCCAAATGTCTCTTTCCAGTCTGCCCACCTCTGCTCTTGACCTGCTGGACCACATGTTGACGCTGGACCCCTCGAGACGCTGCACTGCTGAACAGGCTCTGGCCAGCCAGTTTCTGTGTGATGTGGAGCCCAACAAGATGCCGCCGCCAGAGTCAGTGCACACCTAAAACCACATCCTATGTCATTGAAATCTTAGTTTGTTAAAAGGACAGTTCACCCAAAAATGAAAATTATGTTATCATTTACTCACCCTAAGTTGTTCCAAACCTGTAGAAATTACTTTGTTGTGCTGAACACAAGCGAAAACATTTTAAAGAATGTTTGCAACCAAACAGTTGTGAGGCACAATTGACTTCCATAATATATTTTTCTCGATGCTATGGAAATCACTGTTGCCCCACAATTGTTTGGTTGCAAACATTCTGATCTTTTTTTATTTATTTTTTCAGTTTTGGGTGAATCGTCCCTTTAATGACACTACATTCGTGGAATGAGTAGTGAGGTCACACAGTCTTATCAGTGTAATAATGACCGGCTGTTTGTACTTGTAATTACACATTCCTAACTGTTTTGTAATTGTGACCTTTCTTTTAGTTTGCCTCATTGGCAAGACTGTCATGAGCTCTGGAGCAAGAAGCGGCGGAGGCAGAGGCAAAGCGGAGTGTCTGAGGATATCCCTGTTGCCAAAGTGACCCGAAAGGAACCCGCAGGAGCCTCCGCAGGGGAGAACAGCCGCCCGCCGCCGAGCCCACCCCCACCTCCACCCCCACCGGCCCATCCTGCACCTGCGAACATCACAGCCACTGAGCTGGAAGGTGGGCCATGAGTTGACAGGAACCTTTGTGTTCTCTTCACCTGAGAAATGCAGGCGGGTAGTTAGAGGAGCTAAACTATTCAGGTTGGTAGCAGGACAGAGTGACCGTAGAATTTACATATGACGGAAAAACATACAGAGAAACAGCAGCTTTCATTCCTGCTCTGACAGCGACTAATTTCCCGTTGATCCCGGCAAATTACCGGGAAATTGCCAAAACGCCTTCTGTGTAAACGCAAGCACGACCGGGATCGATGCCGGGTTGGGGACCTAGTAACATTGCCGGTATCAGTCCCGGAACGCGTGCTGTGTGAACAAAAGCCGTAATCAATGCCGATGCCGGGATCGTTCGCCAGCTAGTGAAACGGTACGTAATGCGCTAGTTTATGATCGAATCGGAGAGAAAAATGCACAAGCATGGTTTCTCAAGAGAGAAATCGCAGCTCACAAGCAAACTTAAGACGCTGCTGAGACATTACATGTCAAATCGATTTCTACGGGTTGTGTGTGAACGCACTCTGATTCTGGAAAATCACTGGCATTGTGAATGAACCAAAATCAAACGAACCCGGGTCAAATCCCGGGTCACTTTATCCGTGTATTTTCCGGGATCTCTGTGTGAAAGAGGCTTGAGTGTGTGTTAGACATCTGGAATGGTGAGAAAGCATTGTGCTAGGGACAATGTCAGGCTAGCGCACTTCCTGTAATGTGTACGCATTAGAGTAGGCGTCTTTTGTGGCTGTTCAAACACATTCGACCACATTTACTCTCGCCTCTGAAAGAAGGGATTGCTTATAGGCCGCAGGTTTATTGTTGCAGTCAGTGTTGCGTCTTCGTTTTTTTTAAAATAAAAGCCTCTTTGCAAAGCCTGCAGTAGATGGACCCCTTTCACAGACTGTGATGACTCCCCTCAGTCATCAGTTTTTTATAATTGCAGTTAAATTTAACATTAACATTTAAGATTATACTTTGCTTTATTACCTTGACATTAAATGACAGAAAACTGGTTAACACTGCTGCGTGAATGTTCATAAATCCACAGCTTTTCTTTTTATATGGGGGCAAATGGCAAAGCAAAAAATATATTTTTTGTAGTTTCCCTTCACCACTATAGAAGGTCACCTAACTATGACGACTTCTGCTTCTAAGAACCTGGAAGTGTCTATTTGGGACAGGTTCAATATCCTTTTCTGGTGTTTTTGGAATAATACTCTCTCCACAGCTTTCTCATTGCTTCAAAGCTGTGCAGGCCAATTTGCTGAATGCTGCGATATGTAAATGCAAAGGCGAAGAACATTCTGTTTTCCGTAAATGGCAATGAAATGTAACTGTCTCTATGCACAGGTCTGGGAGCCGCAGCGGAGCAGTTGAACCAGACTGAGCTGGCGGTGCTGCTGAACCTGCTCCAGGGCCAAACAGACAATCTGACCATCCCACAGATGGCGGAGTACCTCCGCAGCACCTCCTCTGAAGCCTCTACATCAGTGCTGTCCCGCACCCCTGAACCTGACGCCGCACAGCAGCTCGAGCTGCTCAGCCAGCTCTCCACCCTAATCCAGTCCTCTAGTGTCCCGCAGCAGTCACAGGTCCCGCAGGAAGACCAGACCGGGCTGCTCGCGCTCCTGTTAGAGCAGCTGATAAAGGCCCCGGCGCCAGGGGCGGAGCGGGCAGACGAAAGCAACGGAGTGCGGTCGGACGAGGGCACGGCACGGGGCGGCTCCGCTTCTGTCATGAGCGGCGATCGCGAGGGCAAGTGTTAGTTAAGTTTATGGGGGCGGGGCCTGAGTAGTCGAATGCTGTGATTGGCCACAGCTAAAAAGACGTGGCGTGGAATGTCTCAATAGCGTGCTGGTTATGTGGGACCCACCCGCATCAAAGAAACGCTACGCTTTTCTTGCAGAGATGTCTCTTTTTTTTTTTTTGTTGTTGTTGTTTTCTTCCTAAAATCTCACAAAGGGGGAAACGTTTAATTAGTTGGAAGACTGAAAGCTAACGAATAGAGAAATAAATTGTCATGCTTTTTTGAAAATCCAGATGTTTATTTTCTGTTTTCGTGAACTTCCTCTTGAGATTTACAGTCTTGCAGTATTTAGGTTTATTTTCATAGGAGCAAAATCCCCAGAGCACCGTCTGCGTGTCATTCATTCACACTGCGTCGGTGCCCAGTGGACCTTTTGTGTGCGGAAATACGCTCTCAGACAATGTGGGAGCTCCTCATCTATTGGCACACACTGCAAGTCCTTGAGAGATGGTTACAGTGTTTGCGTTAAATTCTGTCACTCTTTTAAATCCAGATTAAACAGTCCTGAAATAAAGAGCCGTTTTGGACACACCTCTACTTATGTGTCTCTGTTTTAGTACACTCAGAAAACGACACTTAACTGGATGAAGTGAAGTAACATTTTCGACCGCTGACTCTCATACTGAATTGGTTTAGCACAGTTGGGTGAATCTTAACATCCTGTCAAGAACTTGCCTCGGTCATATTTCACCCTAAAATTGAACATTTATATTTTGCAGTAAGAAAATACTTAAAATAAACATGTTTTTTTGTTGTTGTTTTTTTTTTGCATTGAGACATTATTTTCATGACAATTAATTTTAATTACTGTAATAGAAAGAAAATATTCTCAATACTGTAATTCAGTAATGCAATTTATTATATATAATAAAAATTATAATAAAATAAAAACATTTAATTAATAATTACAAATATAATAAAACATTAAATATACATTAGATAAATGATACAATAAAATTTAAATATTATAGATTTGATAAAAAATAAAGTATAAAAAATTAAATGTATAATTATATTGATTTATATGTATATAAAATCGATTAATCGCATCTAACAAGTTTGTTTACATATGTTTGTCTACTGTATATACACATTATATACATGTATACACACACAGACATATTATGTAAACAAACTTTTGTTAGGTGAGATTAATCGTGATTAATTAATTTGACAGCTCTAATATATATATATATATATATTTAATTTGTTGTAGTATTACAGTAGTATATACATCACAATAGCATTTGTTGTACCATCTTAAATTTGTTAATTTAAAAAATTTTCATTACATTTTACAGTTTCTCCATTGAGAAAAATGGAAATGACAAAAAAAAGTGAAAGTCGAGGCACGTTACGGTAATGAGAGGCAGAAAATGTGCTTATTTGTTTTTTTTTTTTATCTATTTAAATTGAATTAATTTTATTATGATGTCATCACATGCAATAAATCTTGTAAAAATAGACATTTCATGCAAAATATAATGAATTGATTATTTGGGTGAAATATGAAGCGAACATATTCTTGGCACATTTTCATAAGATGTATCCATCTGTGAATGATACTGGTTCTCATCTGAGAGAGATGCTGCTTTTGCCGGTTCATGAAGTCTAATTAAGATCAGCTGACCTTATCCTGCCAAATGAAACCCTCCAGCTCACACGCTTTTTGTCTTCACTCTCAGTTCCTCATTGGTCGTTTTCTTTTGTCTCTGCCCTCTTCCTCTATCACATGGTCTTTGGGTTTTAATCTGTGAACACACAGGAATACACACTGTAATAAAAGCCTTATTGTGAGTGTCAAATAAATTATAGCTATACTGCATATTTTGTCCTCACCCTTATCAATCCTGTTTTCTTTTATGGAGAAGGAGCGCTGTTTTGGGACTTTTTTACATTTTTATTTTAGTTTCTGTATCAGGTCAGATCTCTCCAGCACATTGATGAAAGTCTCCAAACTGTTGTGATTGTGTGTATGTGAACGTAATGCTCACTGGTGCAGAGGGAACACATGTTGCATGACATAGTTTGTAATAATAATATTAGTCAGACTAAAATTTAGACCAACTACAATATAACATGCACACCCAGTTTTAATAAATTACACTTTAGTATTTCTGGGTGCATAAGGGCGTTTTGCATAAGCTAATTCACTCCCACAAACCCATATGCGTCTAGAGAATCTAATGTCATGCCTCTATAGATTTAAACAATCCTATCGTGATTTTATAGACCGTTTCTACTCTCGCCCTGACCGAACAAATTGATTTCAGGTGGCTAGGATTTGGTTCATTTAGTGTCGTATTGGAGCACAGATTAGGACTGGGCAAAAACAACTGACCTTTTTTTAGTTTATGAATAAAGTTTGCTGAGATTAATTATACTGGTCAGATTTGCAGGTGCATGTGTTGTTTTTTTTGTTTGAGTTTGGATGGCACTGACATCGCTTGGCTATCTAATTGTTTTTTAGTAGTAATATTAATTTCATATTTTTGTCATAGCCAGCGAATAGCCTTATTAAAAACATCACAAATACATAGTGATTGCCCCTTTATCTTTTAGATTAACAACTTGGATGTTTAAAAACTAAAAAGCATCACCATCTACAGTCAGTCAGTTCTAAATACTTAATATTTTATTTATGGGTAAACTATCCTTTTAAGTCATCACTCACCCTCAAGTTGTTCCAAACCTGTATGATTTTCATTCTTATGTCGAACACGGACACAGAAAAGAAGATATTTTGAAGAATGCTGGTAACCAGAAAGTTGACGGTAGCCATTGACTTCCATCGATTTTTTTTTTCTTTCTTTTTTTCCCTACTATGGTCAATAGCTACCGTCAACTGTTTAATTACCAACATTCTTTCAAATATTTTTTTGTGTGTGTTTATTTTCAAGTTCAATTTTCATTTTAGGGTGAACTATCTCTTTAAGTCAAAGAAAACTAAATTCTATATAATTACACTCCTAAATGGCAAAAGCAAAGTCTAAAATTAGAATAAAATTAAAAACCTTTCCCACTTTCCTTAAAACTGAGACGCTTATTAGATCAGAATCTTATTTAACATTTGAAATATATGGATTATAATAAGGCTATTAATACAACAGTGGTTTCATAACCAAAATATTAATGAATTTTGTAAATTCATGAATAAGACGTGTAGAAGTCCCATAAACAAATCCACAAGGAAAAACAAAAATAATATGCAATTTAACCATTCAAGACATTTCGGACAGTGCTTCGGACACCATTCCTGTTGTGACTGTACTATTAGTATCATCATCATTAGAGATATTTAAATATGATGCAAGATTTTTTATTATTATTATTTGGCAAAATTATCCAACATTTGTAGTGTATTTTTAAAAACCACCACCTTCAGTGACTTGAGCCAGTTGCTGTAGGTCAATGCGTTTATTCAAAAGCAGGGTGGAGGAGGTTTATCCCACATCTCCTGCAGGACTGCCTCAATGTCACGCATGGATTCATTTGAGGACGACTTCTCTATTAGCTTAGAGACGGTCCAACTGCTTATAAAAATCATTTTAGCCATACAGACGTGGGTGTTTGCTCATCATATTAGTGCATTTCTTACCTGTGATTCAGCTGGAGGTCATTGAGAGATGCAGATCAGAACTTGACTTTACTCCAGGAATGAGAAATCATGAATGCCTTACTGATTAATAAAAACAAATTGCATCCATTTAAACTCGACACAGACATCACACTCCCTGTATTAAGTTTACAGTAAATAAATGAAAAACAACTGAAGCATTATAATCCGGTGAACAGTCACACAATGCTGTATTCATCTTTGAACAGCAATTATAACACTATATAACAAATATAACAGCTAAATTGCTATGCTAATTTTACTATTAATATTACTAATTATATACTTCTTAAAATAACATTTTATATGTATTAAATAAAAGGTTATATCTGTACACTATAAATCTGACCATAAAGATTTAAAATATTTTCAAAAAATACTTTCAAAATGTTGCACATTTAACAGAATTACATAAAATAAAATGTGCTAAGAGGAAATAAAGCTGATATTTGCTTGAGTGAAAAATAATTCCTCCATCCAGATTCATAGTTTATGCGTTTAATACTGCGACAGAGTTCAAATTCTACGATTTTTTATTTTATCTGTTTGTTTGTTTTTAAGTACAGCCGTGGCCAGTGACACATTTTGTTTTGCAAAGTTTGCTGCTTCGTTATTTTTAGAGAATGTTTTCAAGTTTCTATGGTATAATGGAAAACAGTGATGAGCATTTTATATGTTTTAAATTGCCAAAAACATTCAAAATATGCAAAGAGTAAACAGCGTATTTACAGCGTTTAGGCTTCTTTTTCATAACCCCTGCAACTCTCTCTGGTATGCTGGATATCAGCTTCTGGACCAAATCCTGATGGATGCTGATCCATTCTTGCCTTATTAGTGCTGGGAGTTTCACAATTTGTGGACTTCTGCTTGTCCACTCTCCTTTTGAGGACTGACCACAGGTTCTTTATGGGATTAAGATCCGGGGAGTTGCCTGGCCACGGATCCAAAATTTCAATGTAATGACATCCGAGCCACTTCATGATCGCTCTTGCTTTGTGACATGGTGCTCCATCATGCTGGAACTGCACGGATCATCACCAAATTTCTCCTGGGTCATTGGAAGAAGTTCCTCTTTCAGGGCGTTTTGATACCATTCTCTATTTATGGCAGTGTTTTGGGCAGAATTGTGAGAGAGTTCACTCCTTTAGATGAAAAGCAACCCGACACATGAATGTTCTCAGGATGCCTCACTGTCGGCACGACGCAGGACTCAATGGTAGAGTTCACCTTTTCTTCCCCAGAAAATTAGTTTCCCAAATATCCCAAACAGTCGTAAGCTTCATCAGAGAAAATACCTTTGCACCAGTCTTCAGCTGTCCTATCCTTGTACTTGCTGCAGAATTTCAGTTTGTCCTTGATGTTTTCCTTGAAGAGAAGTGGCTTTCTTGCTTCCCTTCTTGAAACCAGGCCGTTTTCCAAAAGTCTTGGCCTCACTGTGTGTGCAGATGTACTCACGCCCTCCTGCTGCCAATATTGAGCAGCAGAATAGACGGTCCTGGCGCTCTTAGACACTCTGGGATGTCCTGAAGCCTTCTGCGGTTGAACCTCTCTCCTTGAAGTTCTTGATCCGGTAAATTATACTTAATGTGCAATATTCTTTGCAGCACTTTCCTACATGTGAGGCCATTTTGATGCAGTGTTGATCGCTGCACATCTTTCTTTGGAGGCAACAATTGCTAACACAAGAACACAATGATAGAAAGCACTTCTTCCCTCCTTTAATAGCAATCAGTCTGCTCTTATAATCCAATTAGTATGATAGTGAATTCACCTGACTAGTACTTGATCACACTTCCCATGTGCTGATGATGTGAAAAAAAAAGAAGGTGAAATTTGGGTTTTTGTGATAGTTTTTTTTGGCCAATGAAGCTTTTTGCAATTATTTAAATTCAGGGCTGTCAAAATTAACGTTAACACATTCGATCATTTGTTTTAGTTTAACACATTTTTTAAGGCAATTAAACGGTTAGTTCACCCAAAAATAATAATTCTGTCATTAATTACTTATCCTCATGTCGTTCCAAACCTGCAAGACTTTCATTCATCTTCAGAAACACAAATTAAGACATTTTTGATGTAATCTGAGAGATTTCCGTCCCTCCATTGGAAGCTACGCAACTGACACTTTGACGCTTCAAAAACTTCATAAAGATTGTAAAACTAATCCACATGCATTGAGCGGTTTAGTCCAAAATATTCTGAAGAGACTCGATCGCTTTATACGATGAACAGATTGAATTTGTGAAGGAAAGCTGAAAGCAGAAAGCTGCTTCAGGTCAGGTCATAAAGTGACAGCAGCCTAATGTCCCTGCTGCTGTCTGTGTCATTAATGTTAATCAGAGAACAAAAAAGAGAAAATCACTCATTGCTCTTGACTAAATCACTTTTGTTGCTTTAATAAAAATTAATCTATATTTAATTTGTTTTTATGTTTAGTGTGTATTCAATTTCTGTATATTTCTGTTAGATCAAATATAAATATATATAATATATATATATAATATATAAAATATAGTCTGTTTTTTCTACATTAATTTGGAGATTAAATGTGAAATTATTACAATATAAAAAATATATTACAACCGCATGAATCAACACGACAACAACAAAAGCAGCAAACTTTGAAACACAATTTGTCACTGCCAACACTTTTGTCTACGACAGTACATTTTAGTCCTTTTAAAAATAAATAGTTTTATATTAATAATCTTTAGTTGTTTAACACTTAATTAAATTGTATGATTTGGATTACTCAATATTTCAAGTTAAGTGTAATTAAAGGTAGGGTAGGCAATTTTAGGATCCGCTAGGAATAGTGAGCTAGCTTTGAGAGCCTAAGATCCCACCCTCCCTTCAGAGCGCCTCCAAAGCCACGCCTCCTTCAAAACACATGAACACACACAGCAGGAAGCAAAAAAAAAAACGTCACGAGAGACTGCGTTAAACTACCTCATGTCTCAAATAACATTACAATAATAATGAACATAACTTAAAGAGCACTGACCTGTTCCACCTGACTGCTGCAGATTCATATTGGCGTTGATAGTGCTGCCAATGAAACGCATAAATTCGAGTCACAAACCGCTCCAAGTATAACTTCACTGGTTTCCATCTCTTACAAATTACAGTAGTTATGGCGTGAACGCAGCATAAGCTGGTTGTTTTGGTTCAGGAGGAACTGTAAAAGATGGCTGCTGTTTCGCTTGCGGTGCTCTATGACTGACGTCTGTCTAACTCTATAGCATAAAACATGCTGATGATGTGTGATGTCTGCGCGAGCAGGGTGCGGAAGTATGGAAATACATGCGTTGACAGGCAGGTAGGACATCGTATCATTGAATTCGGTGATTGGACTAATGCAAATGATTGGACGAAGATTTTATGGTCCTACGCCTTCCACAGACGAGATATATAAATACATTCAGATCACTTAACTTAGTCATTGCTATCAGGATGTGAAGAGACCTTCAACCAGCATAACCAAAAATGTTTCTGGAACAAATCACCTACCCTGCCTTTAACACTCTTGTGTAGTTCAAAGTCCTACTTAATATTAGAGTTAAACATAAAAACAAGTTTGTATTTACCTAAAATTTGAGTCATGCTAACTTAAGGTTTACGATTTACTAATTTTATTTATCTATTGCTTACTTAATAGTAGTATTAATATTTGCTTATTGCTGTAGCTCATGTGTCTGTGCTTGAAATGCTGTGAATTCGTTGATTGGCCATAAGTGTCTTGTGTCTATCTTTTTGTCCTGCACAGATGCTGCAAAACACGCTCACGGCGTTACTTCAGACGTAGCGGCGACCCTTCTCCAGCTCATCTCCCAGCAGGCCTCGGACAGCACACCTGCTCCTGCAGATCTGCGTCCCTCCTCTCCTCTGAGCGCCACCCCCCCTCCAGCCTCCTCGCCCGACACTGCTACGGAAACTCAGTTCACCCAGGACCAAGACCTGCGGTACACCCTGGGAGGAGCCGCTGGCCCTTCCTGAAACGTTGCTCTGAACTTTATCTTTTGGTTGTCATTTTTTTTACTCAATGTGCTTTACCCGTTAAACTTCTGTTTACTACTCATTAATGTGTTTCTTTCTTCCGTTAAAGGAAAAAGTGAATGTTAAAGGAACTGTTCTTGAATGCGAATGGATGATGTTCATCCCTCCCAGCGATGTACAGCATTATTTGAGGGCCGTCTTTTCGCACGTCTCTGACTGCAACAGTCTGTGAGTTTTAGCCATGTGTGATTTCCTTTAGGGCTGTGTAAGTGTCTCTAAATCAATCTACTTTCCCTGAAAGACGTCTCTTCCTTTAGTGCTGATATGAAGCAAGGGATTCGATCCGGCTTGTGCTACTTCTTCCTTTTTGATTCAGTACAAAGGCAGAAGGAGAACTAGGAGAAGTAATTTGCAGTACTTGAGTGAGGCCTTAGTTTTCAACTCTTCATATAACCTTGTGCAAAAGACGTGTTTTGATTGTTGGTGGGGGAAAGCGTGTGTCCTTATCCAAATATTGTTGTCAGGACCACATGGTTGAGTAAAGTTCGTTTCATTCAAAGGCATCTTCAGAAAGACACTGAACTGAATTAAATTTTAGCAACAGAATTGCCATTTTGATTTGACGCCGCCAAATGTACATGTTGTAAAATGATAATAAATGAAAAATGTGGCTGAGTAAAATGTGCCTGCTACATTTTATGTAAATGTGTTATAAATATATGCATGCCAGTGTTGTCGTTCACTTGTACTATTATATTATGTACATTTCTGAAGTACAAGCTCATGCAAAACATGCTGCCATAATACTTGCCATAAGACATGGTTTGAAGTACAGCGAAAAGAAAATTTAAGGTAAGTTTTAAGATTGGCTTTTTACTTTTGCAAGTTTTTGTAGTTTCTATGTAAATCTAACAGCTATAAAGGTAAATAAAAGTACTTTAATGAATCAAAGTTAGAAGTAAATGATCTAACCTGTTTACTGTTGAGTATTTTATAATAAAGTAACAATAATTTTTACTTTCATCTAATGCACTAAAAGAGTAAAAAAACATTTATGTTATTTCAAAGTTAAATCTAAGGAGTTCGTTTCAATCAAAAATGTTATTTTCCTGTTCTTTCAGACTGTTTCCCATGGATGCCAAATGGAGATTTAGGACATTGGCATTAAGTGCATGGCTCAAATGGTCGCGGGGATTTAGGAAGGTCGAGACGTGCACTTGTCAGATTTCATCTGTGAGCTAATGCTGCATAAATATGTGAGTGAGAAAATTTGAGTGTTAAACCATCTGCAGAATGTGGCATTAAAAAACAAGCTCAGTCTGAGTGATCCACAGCTGCTGACACGGTCACTAGAATTCATTCTGAATTTTTGGACCTTTTGGCTTGATTCCCTCTGAACTTCAGGATTTGGGGAAGAAATTAAGTAGGAGAGCAAGGTATATATCTAGCATATGTAGTTTTTGGTTTTGCATTTAGTCAGAAAATATTGAGGGCAAAGCTTTGACATTTATTTTGTGAGTTAAATTTGTATCTGAATTGAGCCAGATCAAAAAAAAATTAAAATGTTTTTAAAAGACGGAGAACATTATGGATTGTGATCGGATTAAACGGCTTCAAAGGGTAAATAGAAATGCCTTAATAAATCTGGTATATTTAAAATGTATATTTCAAAATGTTATTTTATTCAGAGTTTGTTATAAATGGTTTTAATTGTAGCAGAAATCTCAAACCGAAATCCATTTGAAGCTTCTGTTCGTGTTTAAGTGTTTGTCTAATGTATCTGAAATGTTGTAGCAGTTTCACTTTTATTCTTTGGTCTCAGTCAAGAGAGATTAGATAGGTCTAAAGTTTGCAGTTTGAATAAAGCCATTTTTACTCACTATTTTTGGTGTTCCAAGTAAATTTCAACTCTTAAATGCTGAGATAAACCAGATGAGCTTCAAATTTATTTGATCAGTGTCTGAGCACTAAAGGTTTAGGTTTATAGAAACTATTAGGTTTATGTTTCATTCTTTTTTCCATCTGTACTTGTGCTCTAAAGTAAACCGTGTTTTTATCCACTAGGTGTCGCTAGTGAGTTTCTGAGCGGTGTACCTGCTTGTCATTGCAGTGTGAGGAGAAGATCTTCTGCAGGACGGTTTGTATAACTTTTGGAATTATGACTTGCAATGGGTTGTTTTGCAATTATTATTTTGAACAGAAATACTTCAGGGACAGGCTGTATAAACTGCTAAGACTAGTCTCACAAGTTAGTCATCTATTTTCTTCTCCTTTAAGAAGTCAGTTACATAAAAATGTAGATTTGTCAAATGTAACTTTTTATTAAGACTGGCTAACTGCTAGTTGGTTGTACTAGTTGTTAAAACACAGTTTTAAAGGTGCAGTAAGCGATTACACTGTTGATATTTGAAATCAACCCAAACAAACACACCCCTCCATTCATTGCTCCGCCCCCTAAATACACAAACACACAATGCAAGACTGGATGTCTCCAAGGGGGTAATCCATCAGACGGAAGTTGAAGCCTCGCGGGAGCCGCCATTGTAGCAGAACTTCACCTGCTGTTAGCGTCCCATTGACTCCCATTCATTTTGGCGTCACTTTGACAGCGAATAACTTTACATCTGAGGCGTCCAAATACTTAATTTGTCCATTATTTATTTCTAAAGTAACACGACAATGTATAAAATGCTCCATTACTTTGTATCTTACGTTATGGCCCAGTAGAAGCCGTTTTTGTAAAAATAGGCTAAAGATTGCGTCATAGAGACATTACCGTATAGACAGGAGGAGAAGCTCGCGGCAATCTTTTACTGTCTATGAGGCAATCGGGGGGGCATGAAGGCACAAAGTCAAGGTAGAAGCCCATAAATAGAGAGTCCATAAAAGCAACGGGACAAATTATTTACAACAACGTTTTTGAGGAATTAGGTGATTCAGATTTGTCTTGGCACAGCTACTAGAAGATTTTCAACAATCAGACTGTCGTCACGCTCAGTTTGAGCCTGCGCAGTCGCTCAGACATTAGACAGGAAGTGCAATAATCGGGCTTCAGTCTTCTCCGTTGAAATCGATGGGGTCGCTGTGTCCATTTCTTCTAACTAGCTAACATGGTTTTGTGAAACAGCATAACTAATGTTACTCACGTATAAAGCAGAAACAATGCAACCTCTGAGTCTGCATCCGTTTTCAGGCCTTCCCGCTCAGGTATCTCCAGCGCTGGAAAGCTTTTCTAATATTAACGTTAGTCCTAAAGCTCTTGCCTGATCATTACCCTTCTTTTTCCAGTGATATGCCTCTGACCTTTCCTCTTTTGTAATGTCTCTCAGCTGTCTCTCTTTCTACAGTCTTTAAATCTCCCTCTTGCTCACTATCTCTCCTCCCCCATCATGACTAGACACGCCCCCTGCTGCTGATTGGCTACAAGTGTGTTGTGCTGCTCGGTCCGATCCACTTTCAACAGCGTTTCTCAGAAATTGCTTTCTGCACCTTTAATGTCTGTGTTTGTGCAGCTGGCCCAAGGTGTGCACATCACAAATCATTCATCTGTTGCTTCTGGCGCTTGATGCCCTGTGTTATTTTAGTTCTATTTATAGACTATTATAGTATTTATGTATATTTTGAATTTCAGTTCATTTTAATTTAACTTTCGCTTTTGAATTTTTTTTTATTAGCTTTTGTTTTTATTTTAGTTTGTTTTAGTAATGTTACAAGTTAAAGCTACACTGTGTAACTTTTTTAGTTTATTCTTAGCTAAAAACACTTAGTTCTTTCAAAAATATATGTGCTCATTAATGTATATTTACTTCGTTCAAGTAATAAAGTATTCTCGTGAGTGTATAATATGCCATTGAAAATACATACGGGTAAGGGGTTCTAATGTAGGTCGCCATGTTGCCCCTCCATCTTGAAAGTACATTAGCCAAAGAGGGACATACCCGTTAATTCAAGCTTCGCCTTTTCACGTTACAACACTCGATGGCACCGTGTCGAATGTGAAGAGGGGGATTGCTTGAGACTGATATATAAAAACCTGAAAGCCTTTTTGAAAGTCTGTTGCTGATGGAGGATCACTCTTATTCTCGAGGATACGTATCAGAGTCGCCAAGGAAGCGAAAAAGAGTTCAAAGTTAAAAATAAAAGTTACTTTACTAAAATTAGCTTGCATTCGTCTGGGAACCTGATAACTGATGTTAGCAATGAAATGGTAAAAAAATTACGAAAACATAACCTATATGTTACCCGACAAATTAAATTACTGCAAATTATAATCGTTTTCTAAAATAACCTCATCACTTGAAGGAACACTCATGGACGAGGTCGAACTGGAAGCCATGTTAATCTTGGACTACATTGGCCACCGTAGGAGTTAAAACGAAATCGGAATTGAGAGGAACAGAAACTAATATTCACTGGATGGTCATATACCTTTTCACCGCTAGTTGGGGGTAAAAATCACACAGTGTAGCTTTAAGCTTATTAATTTCATTTTTTTAAGCTTAAGATTTCTGTCTAACATTTCTATTTTATTTCAGTTAGCAATAACATTTTTTAACTGTTTTAGTTAACAATAACACTGAATGTCCCCTGATCTTTGAGTTAAAACTGCTAGCAGTGTGCCATTGTATGTTTTACATTTTTACAGCAATATTTGAGAACTATTATTTATACTCACAACAGGCCAAATATTATTTATATCGGGTTTTATATATATTTTATACATACCGTGGCCCCAAAAAGTATTTAGACACATAAGCTACATTTAAAAAAAAAAAATCTGATTGGAATCATATATAGATAAAATTATCAAACCAATTTATCTTCTTGAAGAAAGAGAGAAAGTCATACAGGTTTGGAACGACATGAGGGTGAGTAAATAATGACAGGATTTTTATTTTTGGGTGAACTGTCCCTTTAAGTTGGGGTCACTGTAGTTGTGTTTGATGTTTTACTAAGTTTCAAATGAGTGTCACTCCTGATTATTTTCAACATCAACACAGCTATTCAGATGTGTAAAACTGAAGTATGGATTGAAATTGGTAGATGGCATGAATTATTGCCCTCTCTCTATATTTCTCTTTCTCTCTATTAATCTCCTTTTCACAAATAGAGGCCAAAAGAGGCTCAGCCAGCTGGATGAGATTATCTTTTTTTTCTGATTAGAAATCAACGTCAGCACGCCCCCTAAAACACGCAAGTGTACCATCCTCTCTCTGAGCTCCGCCTCTCTCTCTCTCTCTCTCTCTCTCTCTCTCTCCCCACGGCTGATATAAGGACGCCCGCACCGACTCCTAACACTTTGAGAGGGAGAAAACCAGAGGTCACTGATAAGAGAAGGCAAAAAACAGGCCACCGGCATATCTGAGAGGCTCAGCAGAGAGACAAATCAGAGAAGAGTACTATCAGTCAAGGAGAGAGGAGACAACACCGCGAGCATTGAAGAAAGCTGTCTGGAGGACGCAACGTGTGTGTGTGTGTGTGTGTGCATATGTATGTTGAGACAGGCATAGGTAGATTCCAGGGATATTTGTGAGACTGACAGAGGGCGAAAGCAGATCATGGATCCCTCGAGTCCCTCAGAGGGCCCCATGGAACCCAAAGAAAGAAGGAAAATCCAGTTTGCCGTCCAAGCAACAGAACCGACCCAGCTGGACCCTCGGCAGGTTGAGATGGTATGACTTTCTCACACACACACACACACACAGATGCTGACTGGTAGCAAAGACCCTTCTGAGCTACTTTATCCTGATGAAGCTGTTTAAAGTGACTTTAAAGTGTTAGTTTGTGTGATGGAGACTTTTGAAAATTATTATTGAATTATTATTATTATTATGAACCTGTCAACAACCTGCCTGGGTAATTTTTCAAGTCAAAATCAGATGAAAAAATAAGAAATTAGGTTTTACTTAAAAAAAAAATTAAGCTTACTTTTTGTCTATTTAATTTTTTTTTAATGCATTGTGACTAGTTTTCTTGCTCTCGTGACGTTATTGAAAAAATGTTTACTGCTGTGATGTAAAAAACTATATATTTATATATTTAATTAGGGCAGTGACTATTTGCCTAAGTGAAAATAGCAATAGATTCTATTTAGCCTATGTAAAAATAGCAGTGTTTTCTTTGCAATAAGTGTAAATAGTAGTTATACTTATAAATAGTGGCAGATACTATTTGCTCCCCAGTGTTGTTGTACATTAAATGGTATGTAATAATATTTATATTTATTGAAATCATTAAATGGATGCCACTTATTGGGGCAATAAAGCCCTCTCTACCTAACCCTAACCCTACCTGATAAATACTATATTATTAAACACTCGTTAGAAACTTTATTTCCACTTTCCAAATATTTTCTTGTTTTCCGATCTGATATGTGATGGGGGGAAAAGTAGGTAGTAGAGCGAGTTCGGCAAAAGGCGGATTTGAACGATTTGCGTCAACAAGCGCCTTACCTCTACACTATTTCTACTGTTCACAATCCAGCGTCTTCTGTAGTTTTGTCTGGCCCAACCAGACGTCAGTGGGCGGAGTTACAAGTTAACAAGGCTGATTACAAGGCAATTACATTTTAGACGAGTTTTAGAAGAATCATTTAATTTTAAATATATTTAGTTTTTCAGTGCTTTTTTATTTATACCATTTAAATAAATAAAAAAGCAAAAAAAAATAATTGTAAAAATTGTAAACATTATATGATGATAAAATACTAATGAGAATCTTATGAGAATAATGGAAATTACAAAAAAATAACACATACAGAAGATCTGTAACTTGTTATTTTAATTTTAAAAAACTAAATACGTTAAAATAAGTAAACTTTGAATACTTTTAAAAGTAAAATGATAAAAAGTAAAAAATCTTATGTTACAGGAATGAGAAACTGCTTATATGGAAATGTGCTTATTAAAATAACGTTCAGATGCAAAACAATCTTAATGATCCAAAAAATGGGCTTCATTTACTTAATGTAAACTTTTAATTTTGCGGTCAAATGTGACCTGGAGACATGTTTGCCCCACACACTCACTGAGCACACTCATAAAATGAAGTTTTAAGGCTATAAATCTGTCCTGGAAATGGTAAACTGTGTGTGACCTGGACTGGGGTGACTTGATGTTCTGGATACCAGGACGTGGTTTTATTGCCTCTGCATGCACTGGGTAAATTGCGCTGTGGTCATGTGCATGTTTCTAAGTCCGCTATTGATTTTAGCCTTCAGTTGTGTTGCACGTACATTTTTGAGATAAAGAGGTGAACCGATGGCTGTGAATCTGTCTTTTTCTGGATCTCTGAGAGTGCAGATGCACGACTGTATGTGTGTGTGTGTGTTGTCCTGGACCAGTTCCCCGTCCCGTTTGTGTTGTAATTTTAGTCTTAACAAAGTGGGTCGAGGAGCTGTTCTGTACTCCGCTGCAGCAGAGATAGGCCAGCGATTCTTCCTCAGGAGACACGAGTTAAAAAAAGTGAGAGCGAGGAAGAGAAAGACTGACGCTTCTGTGCTTCATAGCTGTTCACAAACATTTATGAACATGTTTAGATGGCAAAGGTATCGACTGTACAAAAATGAAGATTCCTTCATCATTCACTCACCCTCACTGCGATTATTCCAAACAAATTTGACTTTCTGTCTTCTGTGAAACACAAGAAGTTTAAAAAAAAAAGTCCTGGCCTCTTCAATCTTCAATCCACTCCGACTGCTAAAAACGACTGCTGTGCTATATTCTAAAGGTGATGATACACAGGGCAACTTTTTGAGCAATGTTGCCGGGCAATGTTGCCGTCAACGGGCAACCAGATGAGACACAGGGCCCACGACCAATCTAAATTATCCAGATAGAAATGTATTGCCCATTTTCAATGAGAAAGTGCCCAAGCAACAATCGCTCGGCAAGATTGCCCAGCAACATTGCTCAAAAAGTTGCCCTGTGTATCATCACCTTAAGTATTCTTCAGCAAAACAGATGAGAAGTTGTCATTAAAATCATATGAATGCTCTTGAGTCTGTTGATCATCTTCACAAAATTGGCCTGAATGATGTGTTTACAAACTGGGCTGTTCATACGAGTTTGAAAATGACGACGTTCACATTTTTGCAGACTCGTTCAGTAATTCTTTCTTTAATAGACAATAACTCCATTTATTGTGCACTTTGATCTTTGATACTTTGGAGACCTTTTACATTCACATACAGCCATTACACACTACATGAAGGGCAATATTGGGAAAAGCATAATGGGGCACTTTAACTGGACAAGCATGTGTTGCGCCTGTTGGTGTCAGATGGGTTGTATTTGGTTCTAGTCCTGGCAGGATATAGTAACATTGTGTCTTCTCCTTTTTTAATCATATTTTGTAGCGAATGGAAACAGTCCAGAAGCTTCTGAGGAACAGCCTTTTGTTCTGGCTCCCTTCTAACTGAATCTTCTGGCAAAGTTTCAAAATTATGCATGCAAATAAGTAGTTAATCAGATCTTCTCTATATTTTCTGTCTTGATCAAAAGTGATTCCATGTCAAACAATAGTGACAGTTAAGACAAAAGAATCTTTTTCAAATAAATGCTGTCCTTTTGAACAAGAGTCTTGAAAAAATACATCATAAATATGAAGCAGCGCAACTGTTTTCAACATGAATAATAATAAATGTTTATTGAGCTGTAAATCAGCATATTAGAGCGATTTCTGAAGGATCATGTGACACTGAAGACTGGAGTAATGATTCTGAAAAATCAGCTTTGCATCACAGGAATAAATTACATTTTAAAACATATTCAAATAGAAAACGGTCATTTTAAATTGTATACTGTTTTTACTGTATTTTGATCAAATACATGCTGTCTTGGTGAGACTTTTTTCAAAACACACACACACACTTTGTTATTTTGTTTCTGACGACCAGTTTACATCTTTTAAAAGTGACTTGTATCCGATATCTGCATTTACACTATACGCTTGGCAAAACAACCCAAGGTAGACGTACTGACCCAGAAAAATTTAGGCCGAAAAGGAAGTAAAAACGGCGTGATTTGCAATGGAGCCAGACGAAATGATAATAGAAGCTTTAAAGATCAGCAAAACATTGGGTTGAGCCTTTGTCCTCCATTGCGCCCTTAAAAAGAGTCATGTGATCGTGGTTGGTGTCCACCTGAGGTGACGTCATTTGCCACCGTCGCTTTCTCAATGACGTACGACTCGCATTGAAGGGAATATCTGATCTGTCCGCTTACATGGCAGACGCAAATGCACGTATCCGATTCATATCAGATTTATTTCCACGAATGAATGAGGTCTGAAACTAATTTGATCTGAGAATATTGGATTCCATGTGCTTTTATCCCACTTTACACATTCGTGGGTCAAATTGGAGGGAAAAATCTGAATTGGGTCACTTGAACTATGTAATGTTAATGCGGCCTATGTGGACACCATTTTAACTTTGTATATTAACAGAAATCAGGGTTGCTACTTCACTGTCCTAGTTTTTATAATTGCCTTCGAACCTTAAGCTACTTTTGTAATAGGGACCTCTAAAGAACAAAGATTATTGAAGACATCAAGATGTGAACTCGTGACCCGCTTCAGTACTTTATAAACACCCGCAGTTACATTTAACTTTATCTTTACCAAGATACACATTAGATGAAGTAGGCCTGATGCTGATCCAAAATATGGCCTCTATACACGGCAGCACAGTTTAACTTTAGACGTCCCAAAGGGGATAAAACACCCAGGGATCTTCATCAGCCTAGATCTGAAGTTCATTATGAGGCTGAAATGAACCTCTGTTACTCAAAATGAAAAACATTTGGATAAATGGAAAAATTGATACCTAGTTTAGGGTGTAATAATGGATATTGCATCCTAGTTTACTACTAGTTCAATGATGCCATGAGGAGAGGACCAGTACTGTTTCTTGTTTTTTGGCGATAGGGAGATGGCGCTAATTGTCACATGGGGAATTGTCATATAGTATAACAACTTACCATATATACTGTGACAAAATGCCCCGCCATTGGGTTAAATGAAGTGTACTTTTCCTAGTGTCAATAATGGTGAACATGTTTAATTGTGGTCAAGATTTTGGGTTTTGTCTCTATTTAGAAACTAAGTAATTGAAATAAAAAGTGTGACTATAAAAACTAGACCCAGTCTCCGCCCTGTTTTCACCTGGTATTAAGATGCGTTTTGGTCGATGTGGACGGGACTAAATACAGGTCTAAAATGTTTTGAGCTTGTCCACTTTCAAACACTTCCAGAGGTAGTTGAAAACCCATTCGCAAGCCTTTTTGTCCATTAGATCAAAAGATCTTAAAAAAGCCCATACATTTACAGACATGTAGACCCTCCCCTTGAAGAAATCAGGACAGAAGTGGTTGAAAGTGGACAAGAGAGATGGATTAAACCCCAGGTGTAAACGGGTATGTGTCTCTCTCTTCTACTTGTGATCCGATCGACCAAAACGCATCTTGATACCAGGTGTAAACAGGGCCATAATAAGCAATATGTGAAATATATATGAATGAATTAACATTCATAAATGAGTTAAATCATGTCTCAAGATTAGTCATCTGTGCCAATGTACTTCATTATGGCAACTAGATAAGATAACAGGAAAAAACAGTTGGTGTTACAGACAAAATATTAAGAGTGAAGCCAGTAAGTGATTTATATAAGAAAGCAAGTTAGTGTAGACACATACTGCTCTTGGCAACAACTAATATTGGTAGAAAAATAAATATAAATGTCAATTATTATTTTTATAAGTCCCCCTGTGGTGAAAATCAAGTTTTTAATGTTGTTTATACGTCTACGTGGTGTTTGTAATTTGCTTCAAAACGAACCATATGCAAATTCATTAGCCAACACGATTGCTGAGGATTTTCTCCTTAAAAGTCCAGTGAACCAAAGACTCAAATGCAAAATCGACGGTGTTTCTTGTGTCACAAACTACCTTGTAAGCAATCAGGTCAACGTGCCGGCGGGCTTTGGCATATCATCATTACTATGCAGTAACAAAGACGTCTCTTCTGCTCACCAAGGCTGCATTTATTTGATCAAAAATACAGTAAAAACTGTAATATTGTGAAATATTATTATAAATAATATAATATAAATAATATTATAATTATTAAAATTTAAAATAACTGTTTTCTATTTTAATGTATTTTAAAATGTAATTTATTCCTGTGATGCAAAGCTGAATTTTCAGCATCATTACTCCAGTCTTCAGTGTCACATGATCCTTCAGAAATCATTTTCTAATATGCTGATTTGGTGCAGAAACATTTCTTATTATTATCAATGTTGAGGCAGTTGTGCTACTTAACTTTTTTTGTTTTGGAATACCGTGATGTCATATAAAAATAATAATATATTTAAACCAAGGATTCTGGAAAGAATGACCACAAGATTATTGTTTCTCTTGTGATTAATCTCTCCAAAGGTAAATGTCTCATTGTGCGATAAAGACAGACTGCTCTCTAATCCTGTGCTTCAAAATAAAGAGATGTAGTGTACAGTAGACACTTGCATCATGGGATACATCTGTGATGGATTTAGTGTATGATACGCTATTGTCATTTCCCTCAGTAGAGGGACTATAGATTGCAGTCAGACATTCATGTGATTGAGAATTGTTTTGTTCACAGGAGAGGAGTATTTATAATGACCTACTTATATGTGAACATTAGGGACATTTGGGGATTTATTGATCACTGGCTCTTTACCTATGACCTGACATCACCAGAGCCACTAGACAAGCTTATAGATTTGAAGGACACTGAGCTATTGATCGAGGAGCGTTCTGTACAACTCAAGCTTAGCTGACAGAATCTGTGGCATGTTGAGTTCCACAAACAGACATTTCATTTTTAGACCGTTGCACGCATGTGGATGCATTTTAATATTTGTGATTTTGTTGGTTTGATCTCTGTAAGAACAAACCCTTGACCTCAGGTCGCTTCAGGGGGATTGTCCCTATAATAAGTGAAATGCAAGTAAGCATCTGCAAATTGAGTAAACATCTCAGAGGAAACAGCTTGTTCCCGCAAAATACACAAGACTTGTAGATTGTTTGTAGATAAAAAAATAAAATAAATAAAAACATTTTTATTTTATAATAGACTGGATGTAGTTTTTATTTTATTTTATAATAGGCTGAATTGTATTTTAGATTGTATAATAGATCATAATATATTATTATTGGAATTTATAATACAATGGATGAAGAATTTAATGCAGTTTTGACTAAATGTATATTTTATATTGTTTTATTTTATAATAGATTATATCATAGTTGAATGAATGCATATTTTATATAATTTTATTTTATAATAGATTCGATGTAGATTTGAGAGAGAATGTAGATTTTTAGATTTTATAATACATTATAATATATAATTATTTTATGTATAATAGAACAAGGATTTGAATGTGGTTTTGACCATTTATATTTTATTTTCTTAATTTATTGTTGAATTAATACAGATTTTATTTTGTTTTTTAATAGACAATGTCGATTTTATTTTTAGATTGTATTATAAATTATCATATATTTTATATATGAAATAAAATAAAGGAGTTTTGACCATTTATATTTTATTTTCTTAATTTATAGTAGAATTGTCGATTTTATTTAGTTTTGTTTTATAATAGACAATGTAGATTTTGTTTTATTTTATATTAGACAATGTAGATTTTATTTTATTTTAGATTGTATAATAGATAATTCTCTTAATTTATAGTAATGGATGTACTTTTTTTTATTCATTATTTTTTTAATAATAGATTGGATGTAGGTTTTATTTAATATGAATGCAGATTTTACTGGATATACTTTTTTATATATAAGTTTTTAAAGCACAATATCTTAACCTTAAAATCATAATTTATAATATCAGCATAACAATATGAGTAACAATTTGAACAATATGAATTTGAGATTGTCTTAGTACTTGGCATGACTCATTTTGCATTAATGACAGCCGCAATGGAGTACAAAAGGATTTGAGAATGATTTGACAAAAAGATCACATTAAGTGACCAAGAAATAGTTCAGACATATTATTTATTCATTTTATAATTTACCTCCAGTAACCTTCAGTTACTTCCGGATTTAAACGTTATTTTAAATCTCAGATTTCCAGCATGGTCTCAGACCCTAAATAATGTTTGAAACTAAAAGCGAAAGGGCACATTATATATTACATAAGACGACATGATGAGCGCTTGTATTATAAAGAGGTGATGACAGCGTCAGAGATTGAGATTATGTAATTTGAGCAGCACGAAGCAGTCACTGAACTCTCACAATGGTCAAGCTACGCTTCAGAGCCACTGACTGGAAATCTGCTGAAGTATTCCAGAAAAATATGGCCTTCTGGGACACGGGTGTAAAACGCTGCGTAAAAAGTTGCAAGCCTCTGGATTTTACAGTTAATCCGCTATCTACACACAGAGACTCATTGACGTCGCAAGGTGACCTTTGGTGTGGTGTATGTTTGTGGGTAAACAGAAATGGACAAAGACTGTGATTTTTATACTCGCAGTTCAGACACACCATCAGATTCACTGCTGAATTCAGGCTGAAGTGCATGTCCAGGATCATTTAACACACCCCTGCAAAAACATACTATGGTGCTATCGTGGTACTTTGCTATAGCTTATATAATTCATGCCATGGTAATCAATTATTAGCATGTTTTGTTTGTGATTTGTGAAGAACTAAAGGGGAACTTTGTGAGAGCAATTTAAATAAAACCTAGCTGACCTGTGTTATACTTCAATTTCAAACTTCGATATGATATCTTGAAAAATATTGATATTCAACACCATTTTTGATACCATGGAGAAAACTGCCATATATATACCGCCATACAAATCATTTGTTATTATCTTATCATTTTTAGACAATTGGGTAATTTTGCTGTAATAGCTTACAAACAGCACAGGGAGGAATAGTTAAACTACATTAACAAAAAAAAGACAAGTAAACAGTCAGTAATAAAATAAGAACAAATTTAAAAAAATTGCAAATGATAGCACAAATAGGTATGTAAATTTGTCTTTTGTTCTTTGATTAACATGACAGACAGCAGCAGGTTTATTGCTGTCACTTTAAGAGCTAATGCACTAATCCAATATACTGTTACACAACATGCAATTTATTTTTCAACCATTTACCTTAGAAAAAACTGGCTGTATTTACATGAATACTCGGCAAGACGGGCATTTTGATAACATTTTGTATGTATTTGACCGTTTAAGTGCAATACGCCACAAATTTTATAAGAGCGCCACTTATATAGATCAGTGGTGCACACGCTTTTGGTGTGAGCGTGAAACCTGCGGGAATTACAAAAATTTGGGGCAATACAAGCACTATTCAACCGGAGCAAATGAAATGAGTGAGAGGAAGCGGGTGTGTGTCAATAAGCTGTCGGAGAGAAGAGAGAGTGAGAATGTGCTGTTTGGTATCGGCGTATCGATACTGCAGAAAAGAAAAAAGGGAAACCGTTTCAGATATTTCAGTAACGATATCGAAATATCGATGTTTTTGACAACTACTTTATAATTGCTGTAAATTGAGCCACAAAATCTATTTTTTTAATTTACTGTAATCATAATGTACATCATGAGCAGCTAGGTTGTTGCTTGCTTTTGGTTTCTTAAAATCAGCCTATAAACCATGAGCGTTTCTAGTCTGCAATGCTCCAAATGTTGGAACTGTTTATGTAAAACAAAACAAATATTTAACAGAACCTGGGGGGAAAGAGGGACTCGTAATATCATAAAAGCAAGTGCATCTGGGAAACGGGACTTTCTGCTTGCATAGAAAATGCTGCTACCTGTCATTATCACAACTGTTTTGATAAAAAAAAAAGTACTTGAGTTCTTTTATGTGTACAAAGATGTGGCCGATATTGTCCTCTGGGGTGTTTTTGGTCTTTTCCTTAGTATAATGATGTCTTGTGACTTTACAAATAATACTTTATTTTTTTTTTTAGATTAAATGACTGCATCAACCCCAAAACAACTGTTAAGTTTACAGACAAAACATCAACTGTCAGCCATCAAACTGCCAGACAAAACATCAGGAGTTCAAAGAATGAAATGAACTAGATGTTTGTTGTGAATGGTTGCCTCTGTGTTACTATGCAGTCACTACATTCTGTGTGGTTTTTACTGTTGCTATGTGTTTGCTAAGGCATTGCTTACTGACCTTATTCTGCTAGTAGTTGTATTTTTCAAAGGACTCATGACAACAGCTGATGCACATTAGGTTGTAACAAAAAAAAAAAAGAATATCTAGATGAATATCTAGTTTACTTGCTTGCCTCAAATAAAACGTTGTCTCATACAGTGATTATTTCCTCCTCCAACGTGCTTGTTTTATCAACCCAGGACCTTATAAATATGACCTTGTCTCCAGGCAAACTGATACTCTTGGAATGTATGTAAAGGTCACCCGGCCTGATTATAATTTAGTCTGTAATATGCAATAGAGAGCCAATGACCAGACAGACTGTGGACTGTCATCTGAGGCTGAGACTACAGGAACTATTGAATAGTGCAGCAGGGACACACGCATGCCAGTTTTGTTATGAGCATAATACCGACACAGCCAATTAGGTCAAATGCAAATGCACATCCACCAGTGAAAAAGGCTGGAGATGGAAAAGTTTGCAAATTGCACAACTTATTTTTCAGTGTGAAATGGGAGACTATCTTTTATGTTGGTTGGCAACAGTGTTGGGGAAAGTTACTTTTAAAAGTAATGCGTATACAATAACTCTCTAACTTAAAAAAAAAAAGTTACTTTTTAAGGAAAGTAATGCGTTATGTTACTTTGGTGTTACTTTTTCTGATCTGGGCTGGGCTTGCTTGTTTTGTTTTTTGATAACAAAGTTTTATTTTTGGCAAATGTAAGAGACCTAATGTGAATTGAATAAACCTCAGTTTAAAGGAAATGCAAATTCATGCCTGTACAGTAGAGGCCGCAGCTCAAACTAACTTTTCAGCTGTGCTGCCATTCTGCATTGCAGGAGAAGAAAGTTCAAGACTCACTTCAGCAATAAAAAAAATATGATGTGATGTTTATCTAAAGTCATTTTTTTGCTTAGAATGGTTGAATTGAATCAATGTAGATCAGCAGCAAAGACATTGGTTAATAAAGTGATATTAAATACATAAAGTATATTTGTGTAATTTTACACATTTACTGCAGGTTTGCGTAATATTCTGAGTCAGCATTTCACAGTTTTTATTCATTTTGAGGAATACTGCAAGTGAGATGAATAAATCCATGCTCACATTTAGTCTAAAACTACAATAACCATCATCTTTATACACAGCGCACACACGCCTCTGCACTTACTTTGATTTCTCCCAACATGGGGACAGGAGCGCTGTCAGTCAATAAATGGAAGAACAAAGTAACTTGCATCACTTATTTGAAAAGTAACTCGGATATTTTTCTTGTAAATTTAAAAGTAATGCATTACTTTACTAGTGACTTGAAAAAAGTAATTGTTTACATAACTCACATCACTTGAAATGCATTACCCCAACACTGGTTGGAAATTATATATATATATATATATATATATATATATATATATATATATATATATATATATATATATATATATATATATATATATATATATATAATATGGGATATGTAATGAGAAAACATGGTAAAAAAGTGCTATGTAAAATATTCATGTAACTTTACCTATACAGTTCTGAGAAAAAATTTAATAAGACATTATCTTGATTTCTGCATGATTGGCGCCAATATTGTGCTTTTCATCAAATTTGGTTGTAGCAAACGACACAAAAGACGTTTGATAGTGTTTCTGTTTCACCCCTACGGTGCCACACTTCACTGAACAAATGTTAATTTTTGCGAAGGCCGTCAAGCTTCACGTTGCAGAGGAAGATTTGCCATGGAACACTTTGTTTTCTCCAGAGCACTGTGAACTCCGCTCTAGTACATCAGGTGGTCTTTTGGAAAGTTCAAATGGACGGCTTTCTTGTCCTTTATTTTGAGAGCTTGTTGGTAACAATCAAAGCTTAACTCTTATTCAGAGTTTTTCATTATGTAGACTCATTAACATATATGAAGTCCAAAATAAGCCAGTAGAACTTTGTTTCTACACTCTTAAAAATAAAGGTTCCAATTAGAACCAAGAAAAAAGGCCAAATTCTACTGGAGAACCTTTTTAAGGTCTACAAAGAACATTTTGTTCTTTAGTTCATCAGAAACCATTTATGTTATGCAAATTCTAAAAAAAAAAATTTAAAAAAAAGACATATTGACATAGGTGGTTCCAAGAAGATCCATGGAGCCTTTCCATTGAACAAAAAGGTTCTTCAGATTTTTAAAGTTTTCTTTACACTGAGAAAAATGGCTCGTCACTGAAGGTTTTTTGGGGAATCCAGAATGGTTCAATTCTATGGAATCGCTGTGTAAACCTCCAAGACATTGTCAAAAATTTGTTTTGATCTCCATAGAATAAGAAAATGGTTCTTGATGAAAAGAGTCACTGAATAATCTCTATTTTTTAGGGTGAAAGTTTGCACTAATATACTTAGTTTTTCTGTCCTCTGTTCTGTCTCGCGCACATTTGAGTACGCAAGCATTTCAAAGTATAGCAGTGAGAGCAGAAAGACGATTTTGTTTTTAAGCGCTCAAGTCACTTCCATGTGCGCTGTTGAACGCAAAAATTGGACTGCACGTGGACCCTCCTGATGATGAAAATTACATCACAGGGCTGAAGTATAATTTGAGCTCCAACTTTGATCAAACTCACACTGTAACTTTCTAGTAATCCTGAAGGCCTTGATTAGCTTGTTCAGGTGTGATTGATTAAGGTTGGAGCTAAACTTTAGCTGTGTCTCATTTCGAAGTCTTTGTCCTCCGTAGCTCGCATTTGTCCGTCGCATAAGTCATCATTAATTTACCGAAATGAGGCAGCCTCAATGCCGTATACGGGCGACAAATGCGACCTCCGAAATGAGAGAGAGCTTCTGAAGGAAAGTGCACCTTGAGGGCCAGGGTTGAGAACCCCTGGGTTAAAGGAAGTCCTTGTGTAATCCTTTAAAGCTTCTGTTCTCCTTGGAAGATTCCTCTGAAATGTAATCACGTGTTCTTTTTTGAAAGACATTTACTTTTGATCAGTGCATTTCACATGGGTTTTGTTTGGGGTCAAACGCACTGAATTCATTTATCTTATTTTTGCAAAGACTGACATTGACAGTTTGTTTGTGAAATTTTATTTATCTATAGTTAAACTGAAAATGAAAGATACTTTATTGTCCATAAATGTCATTTTTATTGGACTTCATTGTGATGCTCACATAAACTACTCTCCTGTTCTCTTTTGCTGAACTATTGCTTATAATTTAAGTTAGGAATTGGTAGGTTTTGGTCAAGATTTTGCCATGATGTGGGTTGTTTACCTGGCAGAGTTCCTAGAAGACTAATAGATTAGTCGAGGAAGAGTTCTTTTCTTGAGATCATTATTCACTCTGTGTATTTTTGAGCTTTGTTGTACTGTAGACTCACTTTTTCCATTTGTGTCCTGCAGTATTTGGCAGATTTGTATGAATGTCCTTCGCTCATGGAGTGTTGAGTAGAGGAAATCGAAAGGGTTTGAGTGGAGGGAGGCAGCAGATGCAGTTCTCCGATTCTCGTTTTTTTTTTTGGCAAAGATGTCACACGTGCAATGACACATATTCAAAATGTTCTCATTAAATCCGACATCTGGAACAGGGTTTCCCAAATGGGGATATTGCTGGGGGTTTGTAATAGGTTGTGATGGAAATGAATTACAAATAGATGCAAATAAAACACAATAAATAGTCATGTAAAATGTATTATCTTAAAAATAAATGAATGCGAAAAGGTTCATTTAATAGTAACAAGATTAGACAAATAGCAAAAAAGTATACATCACAAGTTAATATGAATCGATGTTGAGAAATGAATTATAATGTAGCGGGAGGCTGGCCCTGTTATAATTTTACTGTTAATCACTGTAGATAAAACTGAGTGCTCACTCATACTTATGCAAAATGTGATTTCGTTTTATTTTCAATTTTTCTTTAACAATTCTCTGCTGCTTGTCTTTCAGATTCGCCGAAGAAGACCCACACCTGCCACGTTGTTCAAAGTAGCAGACCAAACATCTCCTGAGGATGACATCTCCAGCCATCAGGTACCACAGTGCCACCTCAGTTCTGGAGGTTAAACTGCATTCATACATTGAAGGAAAAATGCTGAATCTAGCTTTGTTGTATGCATAATATTTTCGGCAATAGCTTCCCTTACAAAAAAAAACAAATTCTGTGGATAAGTGATGATATTGTAGTAATACGGTGGTATCTCCATTTTACATGATAAATAATACGATTGTAAAATATGGAGCCCCTAAAAGGACATAGTAATGGAAATTATTCTAGCAAATATTAATTATAAAACTATTATATACATACAGTATAATAATTTAATGATATAACATAATTATATAAAATATATATATGATTTTGCATATTGTTTGACCTACAGTTGTAATCTAAATTATTCAACCCCCATAGCAAATCAGGTTTATTGGCAAAATGTACAGACTTTAAGCTGTTTGCAATGAACAAATCAAACAAAAGTAATTGAAATCGTTCAAACCAACAAACGTTTCAAGTGGTTTCCCCAAATTCAACTGAAAATGCAACTTTTAGCAGTCTCAAAATGTATTTAACAAATTATCCCTTCATGGCAAGCATCTTTTGTACTTAGTAGAACACCCTTTTGCTGTTATGACCTGCTGCAAACGAGATGTATAACCAGTCACCAGCCTCTGGCAGCGTTTCTGAGAAATCTAGCCCATTCCTCATGAGCAATGGCCTCCAGTTCAGTAATATTTACATTTACATTTACGCATTTGGCAGACATTTCCAGGTACACATTTACATTCTTATCAATTCTTGCTTTCCCTGGGAATCGAACCCATAACCTTGGCGTTGCAAGCGCCAACGCTCTACTGTTTGAGCTACAGGAAAGACTCTTGGGTCTTTATATTAATACACTTCACAACACTTCAAATCCCACCAGAGATTATCGGTAACGCTTCCTTTTACAGCCCTGTTACCCATGAACATACTATGTACTTATTATAGTAATTACAATTACTGGGTAATAACTAGGTACTAACCCTGAACCTACCCCTAACCCATGTACTTACCTTATATTAGCCAGTACTTTCTAAGTATGTAAACTGTAAGTACACGTGAGTACTGTACTGTAAAAGGAAGCGTTACCAGATTATCTATGGGGTTCTAGTCAGGTGACTGGGATGGACACTGTAGAATCTTCCAGGTCTTCTTCTGCAACCAAGCCTTGGTGGAATTTGAGGTATGCTTGGGATCATTGTCCTGATGGAAATTCCAATGACGCCCAAGCTTGAGCTTCCTCACTGACGGCATGAAGTTTTCTCCTAGGATTTCCTGATACTTCAGTGAATCCATCTTGCCTTCCACAAGCTGCAGGTTTCCAGTGCCAGAGAATGCAAAGCAGCCCCAGAGCACCACCGAGCCCCGCCATGCTTAACTGTAGGCAGCGTGTTCTTTTCAGCATATGCTTCATTCTTCCTCCAGACATACCGCTGATCCATATGGCTGAAAAGTTCCAGTTTTGTTTCATTACTCCACAGAACACAATCCCAAAACTTCTGTGGCTTATTTATATGATTTTAAGCACTTTTCTTGTGCTTTTGGGTCAGTAGTGGGGAGTTCTAGCATGTGTACGCGCCTTACTGTGCAAGCTGAAACCTGTTGAGAAACTGGTGCATGTTGCCATCAAGTCACTCAAGGGTTTTTCTGAACCTGCCTTCTAAAAAAATCTGGTTGCAGCCGTTGACAGCTTCCTTTTTCTGTCCCGTCCAGGTAGTGTAACCACTGTTCGATTAACTTTGAACTTGCGAACTATGCTTCCAACGGTGTCTTTGGGAACATTTAGTGCCTTCACTATCTTTTTGTATCCTGTTCCTTGTTTGTGAAGGGCGATGATATCTTCTCTTAACTTTTTGGACAATTCTTTTGACTTAGCCATATTTCTAACATGCAGTCAAACGTGACACTCAACAAACCTAGTCAGTTTAGATATTTCATGTTCTAGCTCAAGCACACCTGGTGCAACTAATGACGCCCTTAATGACTGCGAAAGTCATTAAAAGTTGCATTTTCAGTTCAGTTTGGTGAAACCACTTTTGTTGTTTTGAGAGATTACTTTTGTTTGATTTGTTCATTGCAAACAGCTGAAAGTCTGTATATTTTGCCAATTAACCTTATTTGCAATAGGGGTTGAATAATTTAGATTACAACTACTGTATGTGTTGATACTGTAATTTATTGACATTGAAACTATCTTCAGTGGGTTGTAGGAGAAAATGGAGTCCTCAAGCCAAAACGAATCAACCCAAATATCTACCAGCCACCATCATTAAAAGGTAAAAGCCTGTAGTTTTGCTTGTGATCTGTGCCTACTGTATTGTGTATATTCCGTTGATTATTTATATATATATATATATATATATATATATATATATATATATATATATATATATATATTGTTCCGAAGGCTTTCCTGCACTGTTCCGGATCTGGGTTTAAAAACTCTCCCAAGCTGCAAGTCTGTTTTTCCCATTTTATCGTGTGTGTGAGTAAGATTAGAGATGGTGACAGCTGTGATGGGTGTGAGTCTGTGCTGCTCTGGATCATCCTGGATTACAGCAGATAGCATACAGCTGCAAACACACACACACACAGTTTTAGAGGACAGACGTCCATCAGAAACATTTGCCATCAGATCAGTGCACTACAAAGATTGTGGCCCACTGAGGACAATCTCGATTACTAGATTATGTCAACATAACGGTGCTGCTGTTTTTGTCTTTGGCTTAGTTTAGAACTATTTTCATTGACGGAGCAAAAATAAAATAACTGCGTATTTTGTCTAAATTGTCAGTTAGTGATATGAACTTATTGTTTATAGCAAAATCCATTTGAAATTCAAGGCAATATTAAGTTTGACAGCACTCCTTGTCTAATATTGCTTAATTGTCTCATTTGATCCAATATTTTTCACTTATGAAATTCTATGAAAAACATCAAAAGTTTTAAAATGTAACAAATGTAAACATTCTGCAAAAAAATAAAAATAAAATCTCATGATAAAATGAGCTTGTTCTATTAACATTGTATTGGAAAAAGGGAAGCAAAGATAGCAATGCATTACTGTAATATTGTCTCTGAATGTGCATTTTGTCTGTTTTGTGAAACATCTATTTGCAGAAAGACAGGCAGGTGGGTTATCCCTGTCCATACATGTCCTGTCATTGCAGCATAAATAAAACCCTTTCCAGTCGGCATGGTGCAGAAGTCTTGTTAAAATAATAGAGACCCAGCCCTTTTTGCCTGTGTGTATTTGTGTATGTGCCTGCATTTTCCCATTGTGATTTGGTGGTCCCTGATTTGTGTTTCCCCCTGTATGTGTGTTTGTGGTTGTGTGTTTATAGCCGTGCAGCAGATGGCTGAAGCTCAAATGCAGAAATTAGGTGTGTATCCTCATGTAGAGGAGGAAGGGGAGGAGCCTATTCAGAGAGAGAGGGAGGAGCTATCCTCATCCTGCACACCTGGTAATCTTAATATCACATCACAGAGGAACCTTCTACATGTGCATGTGGTCTGTACTAAGGTCATTATCATCAGGAAATATAGGCCATCCTCCCACAATGGTGACATTTATATGATATGATATATACACACACACACACAATCATGGTCATAATTGGCACCCTTTGTAAATATGAACAAAGAAGCCTGTAATTATAAATCTGCATTATTTATCCTTTTGATCTTTAATTAAAAAAAAAATCTAACCTTTCATTGAAGTAAAAAAAATTAAAATGCGGGCAAAATCTCTTTATGAAACACATGTTTTTCTCCAAAACATGTTGGCCACAATTAATGGCATCCAATTAAAAGTACAATTCAATACTTTTTGCAACGTCCTTTTCCCAAGATAACAGGGATTTCTCCTAAAATGCCTGATGAGTTTGGAGAACACCTGACAAGAGATCAGAGACCATTCCAGTACCAGTTCAGCCCACTCGTTTTCAATAGGGTTCAGGCCAGGGAACTGGGATTGTCATGGCAGAAGCTTCATTTTGTGCTCAGTGACACAATTTTGTTGATTTTGATTTTTGTTTTTTGGATCATTGGATCATTGTCCAGATGGAAGATCCAACTATGGCCCATTATAAGATTTCCATAAGATTTTCCAGCAGAAAAATAGGCCCACAACATTTAAGATCCAGCGCTATATTTAACAGTGGGCATGGGGTACTTTTTTATCCCTGTTTGCACCAAACACATCTGGTGGGTTTGCTGCCAAAAAGCTCTTTTAGTTTCATTTGACCACAGAAGCAGGTCCTGTTTGAAGTTCCAGTCGTGTCTGACAACTGAATATGCTGGAGTTTGTTTTTGGATAAGAGCAGAAGATTGTTCTTGAAACCCTCCCGAACAACATGTGGGGATGTAGGGGTTGTCTGAATTTTTTTTATTAGGCTGACCCCAAAACTCAACAAATCTCTGCAATTCTCCATCTGTGATTCTTGGAGAGTCTCTGGCCACTCGAACTTTCCTCCTCGCTGTGCATTAAGACAATATAGACACACGACCTCTAACTGGCAGATTCGTAACATCTTTAGTTGATTGGAACTTCTTAATTATTGCCCTGATGGTGGAAATGGGAATTTTCAATTCTTTAGCTATTTTCTTACAGCCACTTTCTATTTTGTAAAGCTCAGCAATCTTTTGCTGCACATATTTTGTATGTAACTATAACTATCTTCGATATATTCTATTAGAACTATATACATATAACTATATTCTTTGGTTTTACTCATTGTGATGGATGATTAAGGGAATTTGGCCTTTGATTTTCTTCATATTTAAAACATTTATTTCATAATATGTTTTCCCCCCAATTTCAATTGTTTTACTTCAATGAAAGTTTAGACTTTTGCGATATTTTTGAATGAAAGATCAAAGGGATAAACAATGCAGATTTATATTCACAGCAATTTTTTATCATATTTACCAAGGGTGACAATAATTCTGACCATGCATGGCATGCATGTATGTATGCATGTATATATATATATATTATAGAGCTTGAGGTGGACTTTGGATTAATGGGTTTTTTAAGATTTTTTTGAGTTAGTACAGTCTCAGCGCAAATTTACACTTTTACACATTTATTTATATATTTAAAAAAAATATGTATGCATTACTTGCATGTATGCATTGATAAAGTATATTTGGACTTTGTGTCATTTAAAACATCATTGTTTCCTTATGTTGTACTACTCACGTGTCCATTCTAAAATATTTCAGGAAAAAAATCCAGATTAGAAAATCAACAAACATGGTCACATGTGCATGTCTCTCTTCTAGCATTCAGAGATGAGATTATCTGTCGACTATATATATATATATATATATATATATATATATATATATATATATATATATATATTTTTTTTTTTTTTTAAATAAATACTCCTTTTTAAGATTCACAGGAGCAAAGGGGCATGGCAGAACACCAGTCTGGCATAAGAAAGGCAGGAGCCACAGCACCTACTGAGGAAGAAGAAGAAGAAGAAGAGGAGGAGGAGGACGACGTAGAAGCAGCAGACAATATGGCAGTGGAGGAGAGCAGAAATGTGGACTGATAGAGCAAAAGTTTGAGGAACTTTAGAGATTCTTTCTTAATGCAGAATTTTATTTTGAAATCAGAATTGTTTATTGATTGTCAATGATTCCATCATTTGATAACAGCTGTCTGTTTGTATTTTGGGAGAAAACGAGACTTAAAAAACTCTTAAAAAACATTTTGGAGTGGTCAAACAACCTGAAAAGATTCATTCACCCTGACATTGCAATGAAATGTTGTGCTCAAAAGTTTACATACCCCTTGCAGAATCTGCTAAATGTTAATTATTTTGACAAAATAAGAGGTATCATACAAAATGCATGCTAATCATGCTAATAATAAACTTTTGAATGGGGTCATTTGAATAAATTCAGCTATTTTTTGTCTTGTGGACTATATGTAAACATCTTTTATGTAAAACTAAATAAAAAAAGACATGCATTTTGCATGATCCCTTTTATTTTGTTAAAATAATTAACATTTTGCGGATTCTGCAAGGGGTATGTAAACTTTTGAGCACGACTGGATAAGGTCAAATCAATCAGCAGTCACATATTATATCATCCCTGCATATGCATCTCTTACATTCAAACAAACAGGTAAAGTACAAATGTTTAGATCTATGAGCAGCGCGGTATGAATGTAAAGTGTCGAGATATGTGTCAGTGTTCATTTCATGTCATGTTTTATGGTCCGTTCATTATGTGTGTGTTTGAGTTGCAGTATGTTTTGCGATTGGTGCATTTCTGTGGACATACACTGCCATCTAGTGTACAGACAATTGTTATACTGAATCCCATAACATCATTTGTCAAGAACAATAATCCTGGAGCACATGGAAAGGCTCACTAAGTATTTAGCAGCATTTTTTTTAGCATTATTTGTTAAACCACTATCATCATCCTGGCGGTTGGGCTGCATATGCCGTAACAAAACAGCCGAATCCGTTAGTTGGCTTTATCTCAGTAACTTCACTGCTGTGGGGGAAATTAATTATGGCTGACTGTGAATAATGCATTCCTACACTGTTGTCCTTGTGATTAATTTGTGGTTTGTCAATGACATTGTGATCAAAGCTGCTATAAACATCATATTTGCGTACTGAATAGAATTTGCATCTCTCGATATGAGTATTTGGTTACACATAACAAAAACTCCAAATTCAGTGCCTCGGCTCAGTGGTCATGTGCATCAGAAATAAATATGCAAATCATTTCATTTTATTCGTTTACTGTAGTTAACAATTTGCATTAATATTAGCAGGGTAACTTATAACTTAGTTTTTCTTACGTTTCTTCCTTAGCAAAGTATTTTAAGGGAAAACTGTTGAACTATTTTTAAAAATGAATAATGATTTAAAATGATAAACCAAAAGCCACTTATTGCATTTTTTTAAGAAATTAAACTGCTTTATATTGAATATAATCATATTTGTATGCATGTATAATCCTCCAAATCTCATGCAGGTACATGTTGTTGATTTTGATTAACGTAGTGAATCTGATAAAATGTACCAAATAAGTAAATACATCCATAGGAACTATGGAAATGTTTTAGGTTAAAGTCTCTGTATCAATAAATATATTTGCACTGAATTAGTGTTATTGAATCTTTTTTCATATTTTGAGATTTTAACTGACTAACTATATATTATTTCTTGACATTTGACCTCTGTCAAAGTGCTGTTACTTTACATTTGGAAATAAAGATTTGTATTACTCATAAGTTATAACATAACTAATGAAAATGATGAAAAAATATTCATCAAACAGGCATATTTTCAGTTTGATGCTTACAAGATGACCACAGTGGTTCTCTATCTATCCCATATCTTGAATGCCTCTGACGCTTTCAAAATCGGGGCTGAAACTGCTCTGGGTTAGATTTCCATAAAAGGTGGTCAATATTTTAGAGGAACATTTCTGTGATTTCTCAGCTTCTACCTTCACTATCACAGCACTAAAATGATCCAGGATTAGGAAACTTCCCTGTGTTTGCCATTTGCCATTATGGGGCTGCACAGGACATATGACCTTGAGACCTACTTCACACGATTGCTATAGGGATCTGTGTTTTATGGTGAGTTATGAGAGCATGATGTGACAGACAGAGGACATGAAACCCAGTGGTATTATGCTCAGCCACTGCAACTAACTGTGGGAAATTCTAAAACTAGATCAGACCAATAACATAATTAAGAAAAAAACTTCAAAGTTTACAGACATCGCCACATGTTGTTGTGGTGGGAAATGAGGCCATCCATTCAGCAGAAATCATAATCGAGAGAACTGAAACTGAAAGTACAAAAGTCCTTCACAATTTCTTATTCATCATCATTTGTTTAAAAGTATGTATTAAATCTCATATATATATATATATATATATATATATATATATATATATATATATATATATATATATATATATATATATATATATATAAAATTGCCTCAAAATTGCAATTTCATATTTCGCAATTGTGATTTTTCCCCTCTCAGATTGCGAGTTTATATCATGGTTTATATCTTGCATTTCTGATGTTTTTTCTCAGATTGCGAGGTTATATCTCGCATGACTTTATAACACGCAATTTGAAAGCAATATGTATATAAAATATGATGTGCATATACAAAATACGGCATCACCTACTACTTCACCGACCATCTCTGGCTTCACTCTTCAAGCACGTACCAGAGTGGCGATCAGCTGGCGGATGTGACGTTCTCTCACATCCGGTTGTAATCGCGGAAGAGCAGCAGGCTGATAATAAGAGTGATGCGCTGATTTTGGTGAGTTTCGCCTTCGCTCTGTCTCTCTCCTGTTTTTTTAGTAACAGCGGTTTTGGTGCTTATAATTGACTTATACAAACTTTTTTCAACTGTTAACTAAACGCCGAGTTGTATTAGAGAGGTCAGTAAGTTAAGTATTTAAGTTTAGAGCTACAAGCTTGTTTATGCTCCGGCTATCCGTGTGAATATACTCATGAATATTAATTACGTCTTTTCTGAATATCGGGTATTTGTTAACGAATGGTTGTTTTTTGGGGACAGATTTTTACAGTGAAATATGTTTTAAAGCTCCCATTGGCACAAACGGGGGAACTGCATTCATGTTGGTAGTGCAGAATCAATAACTGTATGATGATATGATGCTTTTGCTTCCCATATGCGTGTTTTCTGGCCTGTTTATGGCTTAATATATGTATTCATTGTTTAGACAAACAGTGACGATAGTGCTATCTAGCACTGAAAGTTAAAAGGTCTCTGTTTAATCACCTTACCTGCAGTTATACTGTAAATTAAGTATGTAAGTATAAAATAGGTATCAAAAGTATGGCAGAGAGATCCGGTTAGATTGTAATGAACTATAATTATCTTTAGAGTTGCCATGCCAGCATTTTCACTTATTTTACTACAAATGTTATAGTTTTAGTATGTTTAAACAATTTTATATTAAAAATGTAACATAAACATAAAATTTGATTAAGGGATGCACAATATATCGGTATCGGCTGATATATGTTCATTTTTAATGTTATCGTCATCGGGCCAATAAGAAAATTTGGCCGATATATATTAAAGCCGATAAAAAATTGATTATTTATTTCCTTGAGCTGAGACACTTCAGATATGCACTGGTCGCCATGAAGGTTTTGAATTGCTTGAAATATGATCGAAATCACTTCAAAAAAGAAAATACAGTTCAGTGCAACATGTGCAGCGCACGTCTGTCAAATAGGCTACATAAAATTATAATCAGATCATTATAATTGTGTGCTTGGGATATGGATTTATTAGTGAGACTTTTGTTTTTGTAATCAGGCTCTCAAAAATTTGGATTTAGATTTATCGGCCAATATATCCGTTAACGGCTTTCAAATAGAAAGAGTTATCAGTAACAGCCAAAATTTTCATATCAGTGCATCCTTAATTTGATTGACAGAAATACTAAATGTAAGAATATATGTAGTACATTTACAGACTTACAAATTGTCCTTTGTCGTATTTTTTGATAGGCCATGATGACTTGTTTAGACCAGCTCTAAAAGTGGTCAAAGGCTGCTTGATTAGATCATGTATTCCTGCATGTTGTTTGATCACTGTTCTTTGAGTTTGTGTATAATGGCAGTATGTTGCATGAAAGCCAGATAAAGCATGTATCTTTGTTTGACATCTTTTCTTCTCTGGTTCAGGTGATGCGCTCCAACTGCATGTAGATATGCGGAGCGGCGTGGGCTACAGCGAGTTGGAGGGAAGTCTTCCAGCCATTGCTTCTTTGAACGCCTCATATTCCCAGGCGTCCCTCTCCCTTCCCTCCCCTTACTACTCCCCGCTGCCCCCGGGAGAGAGGAAAGCCTTCTCAGACGTCCGCCGAACCTTCTGCCTCTTTGTTACGTTTGACCTCCTCTTCATCACTCTGCTCTGGATCATTGAATTAAATGTAAGATTTTATTTTGTGCTTCCAAATTGTCTTGTTGCCCAGTGCTAATCGTTTTTCTCTGTCATGCAGTTTGTATTTCCTTTTTTTTACTTCGTCTATTATAATTTGGGTTCATATTTACGGTTGATTGTACATGCCTGTTTCACTTCCTCTGATGAAGAGTCATGCGAAATTTGCATATTATTTTTAACCATATTTACATTTAGTTAAGTAAATAGAGATGTGTGTGTATATGTGTATTAATTTAGGCTGTATAAAATATATGTATATTAAAATGTTTTTACAAATTTTAAATGTATCTTTGGCGTGTGATATAAAATAGTACCTCATGTGCAGTTTAAAGTTGTTTTGTTTTTTTATTTGAACGGTAAGTTTGGTCTGTTTTTCTGCCTGTGTCTCTCAGATCAGTAAGAGTATATGGACCAGTCTTGAGAATGAGGTCGTTCTCTACAACTTCAAGTCGTCTTTCTTTGATATATTTGTAAGTATGAGTCCCAATGCTTTGTTACCTTGTGAACCATAATAAAATGTGGTATATTTTTGTACTGGTTTTATACAGCATGTACAAATGAATTCTGGTTGAATTTAGGGTACAAAAAGGCCTTTTTATGCATTGAAGCTGTTCTCATATCTGCAAAAAAAGTGATGGCATCCTGGAAAACTGTCAAAACTCTAGATATTTAGATATTAAGATATTTACTACCTTTCTAACGGATCAGCACTGAACAGTCACTGTTAAATCCTTAGTTATTACTTTATATAGCAATAATCTCTTTCTTTTTCTCCCTCGCTTGTTCCTGCTCAGCTTTTAGCTGTGTTTAGATTTCTGTGTTTGCAGCTTGGATATGCTGCATTTCAATTGAGACACTGGTGGGTCATTGCGGTAAGAAAGACCAACCTCAGCCTATAAACATCTCAGTATTTGCATTTTTTTATGTAATATAATATATTTATTATATATATTTGTAATGTATATAATTACCCATTTATATTTATTTATAACTATTTTATAATGTATTATATATATATATATATATATATATATATATATATATATATATATATATATATATATATATATATATATATAATATTTATTTGGAAATATGACTTAGTCTTATATATGGTTTTTTGATTTATGGTTTGATGGTTTTTTCATTTCTAATGTTAGCATATAAGTCAAAACTCAACTTGAGTGTGTGTATATACAGTACTGGTCAAAAGTTTGGAAACATTACTTTTTTTAATGTTTTTGAAAGAAGTCTCTTCTGCTCATCATACCTGCATTTATTTGATCAAAAATACAGGAAACACAATAATATTGTGAAATATTATTACAATTTAAAATAATGATTTTCTATTTTAATAGATTACATGATTTCTGATGGATCATGTGACACTGAAGACTGGAGTAATGGCTGATGAAAATTCAGCTTTGCTTCACAGAAATAAATGATATTTTAAAAATGATTTGAGGCATAATTCATGTCCGTAACACAAATGGTGTAGGATGAGTTGCACAATGAAGTTAAATACTTGGGGTCAGAGATCTAAACAACCCCTTAGCATCAAATATGCACAACACTAATAGTGATTATAGCATTTGCAAGAATAATTCATTAGAAAACAATTATTTTAAATTGTAATAATATTTCACAATATTACTGATTTTTTTTCTGTATTTTGTTCAAATATATGCAGCCTTGATGAGCAGAAAAGGCTTTTTTCAAAAACATTCAAAATAGTAATGTCCAAACTTTATAACACACACACACACACACAGACATTTTAAACTTTTAAAGGTTTTGATATGATCATTGAATTTTGTTCTTTCTCTGATGTCAGATCACTACTCTGGTGACCAGCGCCTTCCTCATTGCCAAAGTCATCATATCGGATGTAAGATAGTTAATGTTTTATCTTCCTAGCCAATCTATTTCAATGCTTAAATTATATGAAGTGAAGTCACATTGTCTGCTTTGTTCCTCAGATGAACCACTAACAGCTCTCTGAATTCTTTGTTTTATTACATTGCTGTAATTAATAATAGAAATAGGTGTAGGAGGTCATAGTTGTCTCTTGTTTTCTCAGTTGTTTAGTCAGAATGCTTTTGGCTATGTTCTTCCCATCACCTCGTTCGTGTTGGCATGGTTGGAAACCTGGTTCCTGGATTTCAAAGTGCTCACGCAGGAAGCAGAGGACGAGAGAGGTGAGAGAATTTTTAATACAAATATTCAGGGCTGTATTGAATATACACACATCAGTAAAAATAAAAGCCTTTGTTTATTCATGTTGGTCATAAAATATTACATATTTGAAAATAGCAGACAGTGGATGGCAGGTTATTTCTTTTTTTCTCCTGATCCTACATTTGTTTTATTTCAGGCAAACCCCCTAAAGGCTTCATAATTAGTTTTTTTTTTTTCATGATCATTTTCCACTCTCTCTAAGGCTGTTAGAAATAAGCAGTTTGAAGTCAAAGCTTTTTGCATCTGTAACTTTAAGACGTATGAATTGCATCATAAAATGATTGGCTGACCTTTTCCAAATTAAATTAGTAAAAACGTCCGAGACGTGTAATAATACTGAACTTTATTGTTATGTAAATGTGGATAATCATATATTTGATGGTTGGGACATAGTCGTGATGATTTCTGAGCGAGCAGATTTAGCTTATTAGTTGTGGGTGGACTGGGGAACTTTGCATTATGAGAATTTGAGTGCCTACATAGTGCAAGGCCTTTCAAAAGAGGAAGAAAGGACCTTTTTTATGAGATATGTCATTTTAATAGTCATGTGGTCACTTAAACAGTCACATTACTTTAAGATTTGGGAAGGGAAACATGCTTCTACTTTGTTCTGGAGATGCACACTAAGACTGTCACTGATGTTTGGGAAAGTCCTTGTAGGATAGGAAGAGCGCTACATTGATCTGTCATTTCCTCATCTCCTGCAGTGTATCTGGCAGCAGTAAATGCGGCGTGTGAGCCGGCCCCTCTGATCACTCCTAGAGCCGTGTCTGACGGACAGTTTTACTCCCCGCCGGAGTCCCTGGCAGGTAGAGCCATTCGCTTTCATTCTAATGTGACCCAATGTCTGTTTTTGCTTTATTTCCTGCCTAATGTTTGTGTTTGTCCTGTAGGTTCTGAGGATGATCTTGATGAAGAGGGTCTCGGCAGGAGAGCAGTAACTGAACAAGTAAACACATGATTGTTTTCTTTCTTTTCATTATGTTTGCATGGAAGAAATATCTGAAAATGACCCCATTTCTGTCTCTCTAAAAGTAATAAGAACCACTTATTTCATAAGCAAAGCTGGGGTGCATTACCTAAAAGCATCGTTAGCAAACTGTGCTCACAAGTTCCGTCGTTACAAACATAATTCAACGATTTGCCATTTCACGAAACCATGGTTCCAATGAATATTCGCAAACAGCGTGCCAAACTTGCATGGTTGGAACTACAGCTCTCGAGCTGTGGTCAAATGCATAGTTTCTTGTTAATTTACATGTGGACTTAAACGATTATGCTCTTGGGCACAATAGGCCTCTATCACACTTCCGTGTTCGAAACAACTAGGAGCGTAATTTTGTTTATATTTTTTTAAATATACTGTGCGTAATTTCGCAAGGGAACTCAGGAGTATGACGTATAAGTGAATAAATCAAACATCAATCAATTAAAGCAAAAATGACATGGAACAAAAGCAGTGAAGTAGTCCACCTGCGCGTGACGTCATTAACGACATGTTGTTGAACCAATGTGGTTCAAACGACAGAGGTGCGACCATGTTACTACAGTGTCGGGAAACAGTTGTGACTAGTTGGTTAGTTTTCTCCAACGATGCAGCGTACTATGGTAGTTAACCAGTGAATTACTGTACATTGCTGTACGGGAAAAACTCTAGTTAATTCTGTATTCACTTGTTTTTAGGACAAGGAGTTTGTACGACAGGGACGGGAGGCCATGGCAGTGGTGGAACAGATACTGACACAAGAGGAAAACTGGAAGTTTGAGAAGACTAATGTATGAACACGTTCATCCTTGCAGTATTTATTTGCTAATGGTTTTGTGATTGGCTTAATATGAAACTTTTTCATTCTTAGGAGCAGGGAGATGCAGTATATACACTTGAAATCCCATTCCATGGGAAGACGTTTATTTTAAAGGTATGATGCCTATATATTATGAGCCTTCGTACTCCATGGTTCTACATATATACAGAATCAGTTACGTACCTGTGTTTGGCGTGTTTCAGGCACTCTTGCAGTGTTCTGCAGAGCTGGTGTATCAGGAGGTCATTTTGCAGCCAGAGAAGATGGTGCAGTGGAACAGAACCGTGTCTGTTTGTCAGGTACACGTACACCCTCAGACTCCTCCGTTAAAGACAGCTGAAAAACATGTGGGTGTGAGGCATGTGTTAATAGTGAAAAGACACATGTACACATCAAAATGTACAAAATAAACGTTAGGCCACTACCGTTCAAAGGGTTTGGGGTTGGTAAGACTTTTTATTGTTTCTGAAAGCAGTCTCACCAAAGCTGCATTTATTTGATACAGTGTAATGTAACGGCTTAAATTAATTAATTACTTTTTTGTCAGAGATGTAGCCTTGCTTCAACAGGGTGATATTTGTATGGATGACATGGATTTTACTATCCTCTGACTATCCCTGCTAATTATAAAGACAAAACACTAAGAAGCTACAAAAAATTTTTTTTTATGTTGAATGGATTGAGATTACAATCAACGTTCTCTCGGTTCCCTCCTCTGATCTGCCCATAGATTTTACAGAGAGTGGATGACAACACAATGGTGTCATATGATGTATCTGCAGGAGCTGCTGGAGGTGTCGTGTCTCCCAGGTGGCTGTTTTTGCTTCTCAATGTGTGTCAAATTGAAGCTTAGGCCTATTTAACAGGCTGCAGTATTCACACTGCGATGTAGTTTCCTTTTAGAACGTATATATTTTCAATACGTAGTCATGTGATAATTTATACTAGTATTCAAAGGATTCAAACAGTGTCTTTCTCGTTTTTGACATTCAGAGACTTTGTAAATGTTCGTCGGGTGGAGCGCAGGCGAGACTGCTACATTTCTGCAGGAATGGCGACCAATTACATCAGCAAACCTCCTCAGAGTCGCTACGTCAGGTCTGTCGTGTCCTCAGCCTGTTAAGATGCAGAACATATTTAAGCTGTAAACCAAACTCTCTCTCTTTCTCTCTCTCTCAGAGGGGAAAATGGTCCTGGTGGATTTGTTGTGTTGAAATCCAACAGTAATCCTTCAGTTTGCACCTTCATCTGGGTTCTCAATACAGACCTTAAAGTAAGAGCTTCATGTACCACCAGTTTGTACATTTAAGCTATTTAAACGTATTCAAATAATGCATGTTTTTAATTGTGTTATACCCCAAGTATTTAACTTCATTGTGCAAGTCATCCTGCAACATTTGTGTTACGGACATGAATTATGCCTCAAATCATGCAACTTGTTGAGGAGATGTGCACTATAACATTTTGAAGCATTCAGATTTATCGCAGATGGAAAAATCCAACAGACTTACAGCAAACCTACTTTTTAGATGTGGCCCAATTAGATGCCCCCGAACAACCCCTATTTTGTTTATAAATACATTTTTACACAATTATATATAATCCATTTATTATCAATGTATTTTCTTCTTACAGGGTCGCCTCCCACGTTACCTCATCCACCAGTCACTGGCCGCCACCATGTTTGAGTTCATGTCTCATCTCAGGCAGCGTATAAGTGATGTCCACGTCTCCTACCGGTGATCTCCGGCTTCGACTCTTTATCCAGCCACAGTTTACGTTGTGGTAACTTCAAATTACACTGCGCCATATTCATTCTCCTGTAAACTACAGTTGTCATGAGGAGATCCAGCTTTACATTTGACTGGTGGAAGGTTGTTACGGGCTGTCTGAGTGTTTGGCTGCACTTTATACTGAAGTTCAAGCTGATATAGATGTACTACTACAGCACATGGACATGAGGCCGAACTCATGCTGTCAAATCACACAAGAGCTAGAAACATGCACAGGAAATTGTGTCGTGTGTAAGGGGAAATGATGTGTTATTCAGCTGTGCCTAAAACCACTGTTGTCCCCCTAGTGAACATGACTGAAGGCTAGGATGGTTTCTATACAATATTCTGAGCCAAATCCGCTGCGGTTTCTCATCCTGCTTTTACTTGTGCCTTAATTGTTCATGCACACACATTCATACTAATATTAATTATTGTTTGAGGTCGTATGCTTTTCAATTGGGTCTTGTGGCCAAACATTGCTGCGTTAGATTATTAAAAGTAATTGTATTCCTCTGTAGTGTAGATCAGCGGTCTGCTATGTATATGATAATTTTGTCTAATAATGCATACGGTTAAGAGTTTGATTATGCAGTTATGTCTTAAATCAACATTAACGGGTTAACTACTACCAAAACACTTGTAGCATGCATACAAAATTCTGCTGCTACACAATAACAAAAAAAACATTGAAGCAAACATTTGTGCTTGGTTTTATTCTATAAAATCAATCTGAAATTAATGTAATGGTCCTTTTATTGAAATTTGCATTTATTTCTCTTCTTTCTGTGTTGCATGTCAGTTTATTTTCACACAGAGCATAATTGACAGCTTTTTATTGGTTATACACTCATGTTTACCACATTTATACAGGGCATAGCATTTTATAAACATTTGAAACCGGAAATGAATCAGTCACCAGTTGTTTGATTAGTATTGCCACTAATATAAATGCCGCTTATAAAATGTGAATGTGACCTTCATGAATAGTTGCCTTAAAGCAAGCAAAATACTTTTTGCTTTAATGGAGAGAAAAGACACTCTTACAGGGTATTGCGCTTCCTTTTAAGGGACGGCATGTTTAGGTCAGTTTATCAGTGATGTGAATGATGTTGATCTTTTTAAACAGTCTTGTTCTTGTTTTGCAGCCGTATTGGTTTGTACTTGTGTGCCTTTATCGTTTCCCTCACTGAAATCACATGTTTAGGATTGCTTACGTTATTTAGATGTATTTTGTATCTGTACATACGTTTTTAGCATCTACAGACTGTAACCACATTTACTTGTGCAGAGCCTTTTGCAGTTCACTTGAATTCATTCAATTCAGGTTATGTGTGAATGTTATTTTTATACTGATTTACAGTAATATGAAGCTATACAGAATTCAAAAATCAGAGTTTCTGCTGAATTCAATAATCAACATTTAATAAAACTAACAAACAGTTTATACATGATGTCTGTTATTTGTTTCAGATTTATTGTTAATTAAACCCCCAAACTGCATGAATGTTTAACTCTTTCAAAAGTCTGAATGTCATTGAATTAGATAACACAGGGTTTGTTATATATAAGTAGTTTTTTTTGTTTGTTTGTTTTTGGATGCCCCAGTTGGGCAAGTCATTCAAGTTGGTTCAATACACTTTTAAGCAAGTGTGCAGTTCAATTCTTTGAAAATATAAATAAATATGTGCACAACTTTTTTTTGTCATTTGTGAACTATATATCTGATATTTTATCATAAAACCTAAAAATAAAAATGTTGTGAAATGTTTTGCTTGAACATTGTTCTCGTGCCATCTTTATTTGAAATACATGCCATTTGTTTGTATATTTTATCTAATGCAATGACATTCAGAGTTCAGACCTTTGAAAGGGTAGCTTTAAGAGTCCAAAAGGTTTAGAATTACATTGATTCATTCAATTGACACTTTTATCCAAAGCGACAAAATATGCTAGAAATAATAGCTATAACTCTGTTGTAATTATTTTTTATCTTCTCTTTTTTTTGTTACAAACACCCTGACATAATCACAAGGATGATTATTTGCAGTATGTCTCTTCAGTTAACAGCCTCTGGCAGAGCAAGTTGTGCTCCGTCCACCATGTGATAGCACACAGCCTATGAGCCTCTCACATGAGTGTCACACATCAAACACTTCTCTATTTCCCTCCTTCCCTCTCATTAATTCTGAGGTTTGGAATTTTGTTTATTCATGTGATCTTTGCACACATTTGGAGGATTGTCTCAATTGGAATTTAACAAAAATCCGCATTTTAGAAGAAAATTTGCCACACTGATCAAACCAAAAAGATGCAATAGGGGATGTGAAGTGTTTGTTAGTCCTCAAGGATTGTAAAATTAAATTACATATCTTGAACATCCATACCAAAACGCATAAGTGTCTGTTTAGTTCTAGATTTTTGTGACTAGGCTACCAACCTGCAACTGAAATACCCAACATTTTTATGATAAACGACATCTGACAAAACAAACATTTTAGTATTTGGATTTCACCTGCATATATATATAATAGTAATATAATATAATATATATATATATGCACAATCTTAAATTAAACATGTTAAAATATGTTAAATAAATTTAAAGAATGATGGAAAAAAATAGGATGTGTGTGTCAGATCTTAAAGTGACAGCAGCATTAACCTGCTGTTTGTGATTAATGTTAATCAAGAACAAATAAAGAGAAAATCACACGCTGCTCTTGTCTGAATCACTTTTCTAGCTTTAATAATGATTCACCTATATTCAACTTATAATTTGCGCAGTGATACTGTGCAGCGTTTGATCTTTACATTTATGTAGCCTATATTTACCTGTTAGACTTACCTGAAAATCTTAAAGCACTGTTTACAAGGTTACATAGGTAAAAAAAATAAATAAATAAAAAATAACTTGTTTTTGCATTTAAGAAGGCAGACTAAAAATCTGAACTGGCAGACTGGGCCAGTAGAAAAAACCTTAGCATTGAGCCCTGTTATATTAACTGTGACATTGATTACAATAGGTTTATGTGAAGATTGTTTGAAGTTCACTTAAATTAAAAGTTGTTATATTTTTAAAGCCTATTAAATGTTAAAATTGATAGCTTTCAATAATGTTGAATGGCAATAAATAATGGCTAAAATTGAGAAAACAAATCCATGTAATAAGAGATGGTATAAGCACTGGTATCAGTTATTTATAGTGCTTAGTATTTAAAATATACTGTCTTTATGTTGTTTCTACATTATTTTGGAGATTCAATGTAAAAGTATTACAATATTTACTTTACGTAATTTATTTATAAAATAATTGTAAAAAAAATGCTGCCAAACCGATTAATCGCGATTAATCGCATCTAACATGAAAGTTTTTGCTTATATATTTGTTTATAGGCTATATGTGTGTATATATATTATTATATATAATATGTACTGTATATATAGCCTATATAATTCATTGATTTCTTTCATCGATTGACAGCACTAATAAATAAAATAATATATTATATATATATATATATATATATATATATATATATATATATATATATATATATATATATATTAGATGAATAAAGTTAGTTTTATTTAGAGTTTGACAAGGCAGGATATTGAAGAACAAAACCCTGAAATGTATAAAACAGTACTGAAATAAGTCCAAGTTAAAGCACTAAAATTACATACTAAAAATAATTAAAAAACAAAAACTGAAAAATAAATTAAACCCAAAATAGTAATCACAGAACAATTAATACAATGACAAAAGCACCTCAAATTACTAAATGAAATAAAAGCTTCTTTCAAAATAGTAATAAAACTGTAATTAGTTCATAAAATAACACCGACCTGCTATTATGTGCTTCTCAAGTCTGGTATTTACTGGTTTGATTCTTTTGCCAGTGAGTTTTTCCATGAAATGTGAGCTGGAGGTTTAGGATTATTGTTTTTTATAATAATATAAAGCAACATGTGCTATTCAGGCTAATCACTATTTTTCCTTCAAACTTGCTTCATTTTTACTGAAACAGTTTTAAAATCGTATGAAGTGCTGGTGTATGCAATCCGAGACTGAACTGTTGAAAACGTTCCCAGAGGTAAAAGCACATTTGTGTTTTGGGGCTGTAGGACGAGTGGCTTTATTTAGAGGTCTGTGATGGCCTCAGGTTACACGGCTCAAGACTCATGACTAAACTGTGATGCTATTCATTCTAGAGAGTCGCTGAAATGTTTTAGTTGCTCTCTGGGCCCCAAAAGATGCTTCTCTTCGGAATAAGAGAAAACTGCTTTTAGACTTAAATTGATGGATTCAGCATTTTGCCAGCAGTTTCTTGGGTAAGTTACATCAAAACAATACATTACACAATTTTCATCTGAAATTACTCGACAAATTATACTCTGAGGGACGAGGTTCACCTTGAAGACCCCGGAGAACTACAAATGACGCTAACAGCTTGAACAAAGGCAAAAACACTCATGTTTTTAAATTCATCTTCAGTAATCTCACCTCTATTCTCTTGGTGAGGCAGACGCTGTTTTACACTCATCTCTTGAACTTGAACTTTTTCTTTCCTCATCTTCTAGTTTTGTATTTTGAGGATGGGTGCCGCCTTCAAGAGGTTCTGTGTGCGATACTGCTGTTGCTGCTGCTGTGAGGATGACGATGAGGAAGAAAAGAGACCTTTACTTAGGTATTCAGGGGATGTGGGGTCGGTTTGTTATTAAATCATGCCTGTCTGATAGTTTGAGTTCAGACCATAGCTTTCTGTCTAAATTTTTTATTAAATTATTATTATTTTAAATAATAATAATTACTACTACCACTGCTACTATAATTGTTTTTTAACAGAAATATCTTTGCATATCACTTTGGTTCAAACTGTGCTATAAGTTTAAACATACACGTTTTCTCTTTAAAATTAGAACAGCTAACTTAATGGTACTAACTCTTCAACAATATAGGCTAACATTGTGGAAATAGTTTTTCATAAATGTTTAATTCATAACTCACGGTCCAACGTTCTTCTGCTTTCCCTTTGTTCCGACCTGCCTGACAGAATGAAGAAACCCGGTTTTATTGCTAACTACAAAATAATATCTAACACACTAATACAAATATTCACACTAAAATGTCTTCGAATGGCTAAAGTATTTTAACATTGTGCTTGTGTGTGCGTGTGTGTGTGTGTCTGTTAGTCACGACACATTAGAATATTTTGAACGCGAGGCAAAAAGAAGGCGGGACCAAGAGACCAACCTGTGGAGTGAACCAGGAGACCCTTCCCACTCTGAGAGAGATGACGACCGCACTCTCTACAACCTCCTGCAGACCAGAGCCCAAACCCAACGAGGCTCTCATGTAAGAAGACGTGTAGAATTAACTTGCATTTAAATACGAGACGTCACGTGACTAATGCTGCGTTCATGCCATTATTAACGTAAATAAAGCTCCTCGAATCGCTCCCGCGGTACTTTGATGTCATACACCGATCTGTCTGCACAGCGCCGCTTCAAGTCGAACACACCTTGGTCAGGTGGTAGTCCTACAGCGGCCACGTGGTACTAGTCGTAGCTCTCAGAAAATTACAAGTTAACACGTTATAATTACAAGTTCTGCAAGCACGTGAAGCCTTTTTACAGTTAATAATCATTATGGTAATTATGACATGAAGTGAACTCACTTTAAAAGCAGATGTAGTCTTTTGATAGCTGCATCCGAAATCGCATACTCTCTTGAGGAGGAACTCGTTTTTAATAAGATTAGCCCACTTTACATGACCGCTAAAAAATATGTTCTATGAATGTGTGTAGTATTCATGAATGTAATCTAGACATACTACAGTCGCCATGTTGTCTCAGAAATGAGTCGCCACATGCTTTAATTAGGTCTACACAATAAGGTATAATCAACACGCTAATTCGAGTAGAGATGACATCTGAAATGACCATATAGCCCTATATAATAAAAAATAATAATACAGCCAGAAAAAAAAGATTACAAGATTACAATTATTGAGTGCAACTTCTTTTGTTGTTGTTGTTGTTGTAATCATTTACAAATACAGCCATGTGGTGTATCAACATAAAAAAATAAGAACGGTTAAATACAAATTATTTAGTCCCATTATTTGTCGCATTTGGACAATTTTAGAAACATCAAGGTGTTTTTTTAAACATTACAATATTTTCTTCTATTCCCAATTTAGTTTGTAGGGACAACTAAAGTAAAATATTTGTAGGTGTGATTTTTGAGTCTTGATGGTTGAGTTCAGTCCAGTCATGTCTTCTGTCCTGTAGGGTTACCGGCGTTTGAGCATCGACATCGAGGCCATGAGAGACATGAGAAGAGAGGTGCAAGATAAATGGAAGATCATCTTAGAGAATCTGGGTAAGAGATTGTGTGAGAAATTATGTTTAAATGATTTGCTGACAGGGTCTGTCACTGAGAGGTTTGGTTGATTCTCTCAGGGTTCATGGCCGAAGCAGAGTCTCTGTTGAATGTGTCTGCCAGCGCCTCATACGACCGCATGAGAAACGCAGCGACCGCCCGCACCCTTCTACAGACCCTCTACACCGAAACATCCTTATTCAACAGCAATGAGCCTCCACCCGAGAGATACCTCTTCATCCTGGTGAGCATGTCACTGAAACTCACTTCAAGTATGAACAATCAATGACAGTCTAAATCAGAATATATTGCTGTAATATTATAATATATATAAAATACTGCTGCGTAATACTCGTCAATCAATGCAGTATATTTCTATTTAAAGGGAGGTGATTCACGCATAAATTAAGGGGAATATAATTTCTAAAAATATATAATTCTGAATATAATTGAATTTTTTTGATACATTGTATTATATATAAACAAATATAAATATTTAATATTTAAAAAAAAAGTCATATTTAGAATCATCTATGCTAATATTAACTGCACAACTTTCAGAAAGCATAAAGAAATCTAAAAGATTAACAAATCATTTTTATTTCACCTTTGCCAAGTAAAAAAGCATAGGTTAGCATCTTTCAATGGCCACTGGATTTTAAAATGATATTGCTGGTAGCTGTCAGAGGGTCTTTGAAAAAGCATTACGTCACATCTGTACACATAAAGAAGGAGTCTCGCCTAGTCGGCTATATTGCGTGTGAGGATGTTGGAGGTGGAGATTTATAGCCTTTTCTCACAGCACTTGATATAATTAAACTTATCAATTTGATGGCGGATCCAGAAAGGTTCAAACGACAATCACCAGTGACAGCGGTTTGACGTGATATGATAGGCGATCGTTAGATTTAATCAGCGTGATTTACTGCAATGCTTTTTTTCCTTCGTTGGTCAGAACAAAAGTGGATGTTTCTTACTTGTTCAGACATTTTCTGGTGAAAATTCTTCTGTTGGTCATACTTCCAAAAAAGAATAATCTGTGATTGTGAATGCCAGTATCCACACCGGCGCAGCGACTGACAGCCGCACATTCTCCTCAAAACATTGGATTCATCCGCGCCGTGCCGAGGCACAACCCACGTAAAGTTGATAATTCCGCGAATAACTACAATTGCAGATTTCTAAATGAGATGGCGACAAAGAGGAAAAACTACGGACTGCAGCTTTAACGTTAGTTAATGCATTAACTAACTATGAGCAGCACATTAATTACTGTATTTATTCAAATATGTTAGACACAACTGTTCATTGTTAGTTCATGTTAGCTCAGGTCCATTGAATGATATGATCAGATACAACTTTAGATTTTAATAAGGTATTAGTAAATCTTATTAACTTTAATATCAATAAATCCATTAGAAGTATTTTTCATTGTTTGTTCATGTTAACTAATGGAGTTAAGATAACTAATGTTAATAAATGGAAGCTTATTGTAAAACTAATTTTAACTACAAAAGGTTAAAAAAATTGTTATATTATATTCAAATGTGTGCATGTTTATTATATAATAAACCAATTGCATAATTTGAAATGTCACATAGGAAGGTTATTGATAAGAATATTTGTAAAAAAAAAAAAAAAAAAAAGTTTTTTTGTAAATTTTAGAAAATGTTTAGCAAATGTTATGTAAATCTTTAGTACCTCCCCCAAGCATATTCTCATATTGTGAACTGTCCCCAAAAATGCTGTCTGGTTAGGCAGCATATCACTAGGTTTTGATACAGCCATGAACATCAATCAAATCTTCTTCCCCACTTTTCATATTTATTAACATTTCGCTCAGGACCGGCTCATTTATCTGGACGCTGCTGAGGATTTTGTGGCCAAGGCTCGTCGCTTCTACCCTCCGAGAGATGACGATGATGAAGAAGAGAACCCCCTTGCGATTAATCTGCCTCTGTTGCTGTCCCGAATGAATCAGAACATCTCTGGAGCAGAGGATGAGGATGAGGATGATGATGGGGGTGAGATCACCGGACCAGAGGACTGACACTGAGATGATTTCATAATCAATTAGAAGTATTTCTGGAGATACATCTCCATTGCAAGAAAAGTTGTGACATTGTGTAAAATGCAATAACATCAAGAATATGGGATTCGTTAATTTTCTTGAACCTGTATTTAACTGACAAAAGTACAAAGAAAAGATTTCCAGTGTTTTCACTGACCAACTTAATTGTTTTTTTTGCAAATTGAATCAAATTTTGATTTTGATGGCTGCAACACTCCAAAAAAGTTGGGTCATCATGGTTTTCTATTGTGCCAAATTTCATGAGATCATTGTCAAACAATTAATTTAGGTCTTAACGAATTTAGGTCTTTCACCAACTACATAATATTGTGAAAAGATTCAGGGAATCCAGAGAAATCTCAGTCTGTGTAGGGCAAGGCAGGCACCTCTGTTGACTGTGACCTTTGACCCCTCGGGTGGCATTGCATCATGCTACTGTGTTAAATTTAGCCAGATGGGCTCAGGAGTACTATGGAAAACCGTTGTCACTTAACACAGTCTGCCGCTGCATCAAAAACACAGTGGAAATGTGTGCTGTGTTCAGATGAATCCATGTTTCAGCTTGCTGACAAAAACAGACATCGAGGTCTCAGTCCCAAAGACGAAAGGCACTATCCAGACTTTCATCAGGGACAGGTGCAAATTCAAACATGGGTCATAGTATGGAGATCCATCAGTGCAAACGGCATGGGTGAGTTGCATATGTGTGAAGGTCCCATTGATGTGGAGGCGTATATTGGGATTGTAAGGAGACATAGAGCTGCCAACTCTCACGCATTGGCCGCGAGACACGCATTTGATTGGTTTCACACGCTCCCTTACATTAATAAAATATAAGTCAGTTTGATTACAGTTCGAAATCAACCCGCTACTATAAACATTGGTAACCATAGTAACAGAGCTACACTTGCAAACAGAGCGAGAGAGAGACACATATGAAAACGTTTATTTAGGTAGGAGAGAAAGAGTTGCGACGCTCTTTGATGTCGCCGCGATGGCTGTCACGTGGTTCATGTAAGCCCCAATAGTTCCAAAACGCTGGCTGTCATGTTCTTCTATGGGACAGACAGCAGCGATTGCATTATTGAACGGTAAATATAAAATAAAACACACACACAAGTACTTTTTCAGCTGTTACTGCATTATTGCATTTTGCATTATTGTCAGTTTTGCCTTTGGAGAGGCAGGGTGACAACGAAATACTGTATATTTTACTTAAAGTCCTGCATAATTGCATATATATCCTGCACATCAGTCCTACAGGAAGTTTGAAAATTATATTTTAAAACCCTGCAGGGATATAATTCCTGCATGTTTTCCTTCATAAAATTCCTGCAGGTATTCCTTCAGGAAAATGAGCTGAAAATCCCGTAGGAAATCTGCATAATATTCCTGCAGTATTCCTGTAGGTTATTTTTGTAAGGGAGCTCACACGCCACACCCCCGATTTCTCACGCTGAAGTGTCAACCTGGTCGGTCAAATGCATGGAAGATGAGTTTATCTACATGTCTACCTGTAGAGCCACTCGTAATCGACTAGTTATGCCGCAAATGAGTTAAAATCTCCCGGAATCTAGAGCGAGCGCGCACGCGAGACAGAGATTGTGCTCCAAACCGCGTAGCGGTTGCAAGCATATATTTATATATTTACAAAATACAACTAAGTTGGTCAGTCAAGACATTGGAAATCTTCTCTTTGTACTTTTGTCAGTTCAAGTGAGTTAGGTTAACGAATCACAGATTCTTGATTTTATTGCATTTTACGAAGTGTCCCAAACTTTCTGGAAATGGCGTTGTAAATGGATTTGGACTGATATCGGCTCGGGGCAAGGTGGATGGGAATGTAGAAGATTAATGGCACAGGTTTAATCAGTAGACAAATGTTTTTGTGAGGAAGGTTTTCAGAATCTTTAAAATAGCTGAAGAACTCACATCTTGTATGAATTATAAGATCAGTAGACTCAGGATTACTGAGGCATGTTTATATTGTAAGTGTATGATGGTGAAGTGAATTTGAATAAATAGAAAAGAAAGTTTTTCTCTTGAAATTTGCGTCTGTGTTCTTTACATTGAATGCGGATGTATGAATCATCACTGTTGCGGTGGCTGAAACGAGAGGACACAAGAATCCATTCAAGTCCATTCAAAACCAAGGGCGAAATTGTCAATCACACATTGGGGGGGACAGCTGTGGGACTTTTTGTGTTGGCGCATGCACACATTTTTTTAATCAAAATAAAATAAATGTTTGTAATTGTATAACACAACAAGGAATTTTATTACATCTGATCGTCAAACCAACGTATAGGCTACTCACCCTGTAATGATCACAGCATCGGCATTAATTACAAGCCTGAATTGACAACAAAGCGGCCAGTGATCTCTCTCTTATATTCTTCTTTAAACATATAGTGGCAATACACATTTTGATTAAATTACTGTTATAGGATAACAATATTCTAATAACTGTTTTACTATCATTGCTCAAGACTTGATATGTACTAATCAGGGAAAATGCTCTTTATTTTTTTATAGGGGAAAACCTCTTTTCCACGAGATATTGCATGAAGCCAAAAAATTATCCTTAATTTTGAATTTATGTAAAACGCGTTGCGGCAGCATACAGACATAGGCAAAGGTGGCTTGCGTGCCTATTGGCTGTCCTGCGGCAACTGCAGCAGCCTATCGAGAGAGGCCCTTTGGTGACGGTCCAATGGGGGCGCATATTTTATGTAGAGCTATATCTGTGTTTTGAATGCAGTAGCGTGTATACAGTAACGTTAGCTAGCTGTCGGATAGCTTGTCAATAGTCCCTCCCATTCATACAAGCTGTATAGTATTACAATCGAAATTCACAAATTCTACAATTCGAAATTCTAGTGAAATTCACCTGGTCATTATCTAAGGGATTATGTCAGCCAAATACAGGATATTTACGTTACCATTCATAGATATGTGCCAAATGTCTGTCAGATTTCGCGCTCCTAACTCTTCTTCAGTTTGGTTTTTCCTACTCACTGACGGTGCACGAGCTACTAAAGGTATAGGGAAAACATGACATGGATTTCAGGAGAAATAGGTTTTGTTAATGGATTTCGGAAATGGCCCGGCCGGGATTTTATATTTGCGGAGCTGGAAAGAAAGACGTATTTGCAATCACATCGACATTGCCCGCATAATCATACAGTATGATCAAATATTGGGGGGGACAAATTGTCCTTCTTTGAATATTGGGGGGGACGTGTCCCCCTGTCCCCCTGTCCCCCCATAGAATTACGCCTATGTTCAAAACCATATGTTTGGAAACCTTAAAACGATCTATTTCATACTTATTAAGAGAAACAGGTTTTCTCAATGACAGCTATTTATAATGCAACATCCTTCAGCTGTTAATGTACAAATGAATGAATGCTTGACAGGTCAATCTTTTCCCATCTAGTTTGGACTCTATTTGTTTAGAATATTACCAAAAGTATTGTGGTGGTTTGAAAAGCTCTTTCCAGAGACCTTGGCATTGTTGTACATTATCAGTATATGATTTCCTAATTTACATTGAACGTTGTATAGCCGACTCAAGTTCACAATTGTTTGATGCATAAGGTTCTTCACCTCATTAGTTTCAGAGAAACAACTGTTTATCTTTCCATAAAATAACATAATTCTGCCATAGCAGCACAAACTTCATCGCATCGCAACATAATCACTTGTATTTTATGCATCTTCTGCACTTTATTCCTTTCATGGTATTTATTTAGCAGTGTTGATTTAGTAATTTATTTTTTTGTTAATAAAATACATTTCATTACACTTGTACAGCCTCTTATTATTGTATTACCAGCACAAGCAATACACAAGTAACCTGACACCTCACAAATCCTTCAATGACAAAGACCCTTTAATTTACATAATTTTTATTATTATGAACAAATTTACTTTGTTCTCTAATGTCATGGTGACATTCCTGGCTGGTGCGTCGCAATCAGAGTCATTAAATAATCTCATGCACACCTTAGATGTCATGTGACCACAACAAAACATGGTGCCACATGTGAAAAAACCTACATAACTGGTGCCTTGTGTGAGGTTAAGATAAACTGCCACACATGCATGCAAGAGGACAATTTTTGAATTAAATGATTCAATCGTATTGTAAAACTGTTAAGATTATATATCGTTACAATTAGTAAACCGAAAAAGAAACATTTATTCTTGGCTTATTGTTTCACCAACAATTGACTGATAGTGAAACTATATTGCTACTTTGTTTGCAACTCTTCTATAATTAAAACTGCAAACAAGAGAAAACCGTAACATTTCAACTTGAAAATAAAAGATGCATGTACAGTAGATTGCTTAATTGGTGGATCCAGAGTGAAAAATACCTCACTATGCTGGAAATAAATTATTTAAATAATTTATAGCTAATTCATGTTCTAGCTTTAAAAAATGGGATGTTTATATTATTTATTTTTGATAGTTTAGTTCTCTAAAATGATCCTGCCTAAATTTGATTGGTGAACCGTAACGACGCCCTGTTGCTTTAGTGGTTGGCAAAGTGGAAAAATACACAATAATATCAACAAATAACATGATTAAAAGAAACAGTAACCTTTTTATTGAACATTTTTATTGAGGTCCCAAAAACCATCATCAACAATATTATGTAAACAATATTAATTAGGAAAATAATAAAAAACAACAGCTCAAATTTCCACAGCCCCCAGGGTTGAGCGGACAGTACAAGGGAGTGGATTCAAGCGAAGACGAGATATCATGTGCAATCAGGAATGTAGACATGGTGTGCGTCGCTCTGAGGACTGGAGTCTGCCGAGGGCTACTGCTGGACCTGCCAACATCAGACAAACAACACTTAACGGCAGATCTGCATGATGTCTATTTGAATGGACATGCTTATGATGACTAAAATTCATGAAGTGTCTAAAATATTGATAATGTGAAAGTCATTTTGTTCTGGAGCTGGTATAGGTTTTCTGTGCTTAATGTCACTGTGCCACATCTAACCTTATACATAAATGATAGACAGAGCTAAATTTAGACATTGCACAATATACGTCAACGGTTTAATGGGGGAAAAAGACTAGCTCCTGTGCTCTCACAGTGGATAAGTGGCATGACCTTGTGTTTTAGTTTGAAAACTCGACCTAATTCATAACATGTCAAGTTTGTTTTTCCATGATCGATTTAGAAAGTGAATGATTTCTGGGAAAACCTTAGTGGTTACTGTTTTGCAGATTTAATATGTAACCCGAGTGTATGGCTGACTGAATAGTTAAAAAAATTACTTCCATAATCCATACAAGCCTAATATTTCTCTAACTTAACTATTTTCTGTATTAAATTTTTTTTTACTTAATCTTTCTTCATTTAATTGTATCTATTTAATTGTTTGTATCTTTATTTAATTGTATTCGTCTACTATCTTCATATATATATATATATATATATATATATATATATATATATATATATATATATATATATATATATATATATATATATATATATATATATATATATATATATATATATAGATAGATAGTGGTCAGAAGGGGATCAAATAATTATTTCCCCCACTGTATATAAATGCCTTGCTAATAAGTATAGAGTTTTTTTTTAAATACTAATGTAGACTATAAAAACATATAGCATAAATCACAGCAGAACAGGTAGGTGTTGACATACCTGGTGAGACTGTGTGTCTGGTCCTCTGCTGGCCAAACGGCTGAGAATGTTTCTTTCAGACATCTGCAGCCTCACGGCAACAGGCGGGATCCTGGCGATGGTCGCCGGGAGACGGGTGACATCTGCTTTCATGTCACTTAGCAACTCCTCCAGCTGTTTTAGTACTGTCAGAAACAAATACAAAGAGGTAGTGAGTGTGTGTCGTCTTCTGTAACGCATCACACTCTGGAATTAAATTAAAATAACATGAGCTCACATGAAGTACCTTTATGTAGGACGGCGTTGGCAGGTTTGTTTCCGGACATGGATTCCTTGCTCAGGTGCTGGTGGGACTCGGCCAGACACTCCACTTCACTGAAGCGTGTGTTGAGAGCCATGGAGGGGTGAGAGGGGTCTTCAGTCATGTTGAGATATGCAGCTCTGCGCAGCTGCTCTTCAATCACCAGAGCCTGCTCAAGCAACTACACGAGACATCGGAAAATTGTTACTAAGGCTACGTTCACACGGTCAGTCCAAATCAGATCATTTGTGTATCCCATTATGGAATCGGATTTAAAATAGTTTCATTTTCCGGAATATCTGCATTGGTTTCTATGGCAATGATGTTGCGTTGGTAGGTATACATCAACAACAACTTCAACACGGAGGGGTTTGCAATACATGTTGTCTTATTTATAACATGACAATGTTTAACTGGAACCATATGAGGCTTGTATGCGTGGATTTATTCATCTCCGCTGGTTTCAAATCGTGTCTCCGTTTTATTGTCATTTTCTGCTCATCCAGCACTTTGCAACAACACAGCATTGTTTCGGCAGCAACTTTCAGCATGTTCCCTATAACAACGTCAGACGTTTACGTTTTACATGGCGTGAGAAAGTCCCAAACCAAGCGAAATCTAATCAGAGCAGTCGGACCGAAAAGGATTTCCAGAAAAGCGCTATGAATAGGATTTAAAACCATACATGAATGTAGCTCGAAACGGATTTGTAAAAATCGCATTTCATGTGACACTTTGCCGTTCACACTTGCTAAATTGATCGGATTTCAATCAGATATGCACAAAAATCAGATTTGGACTGACAGTCTGAACGAGGCTTATAGGTGCGTTCACGCCATGTCAGAATGGCTGTAGTTACGAGACTCCGACTTGTAAAAAGTGTTCACGTCCTCAGAACTCGTCATTATAACTTGTAAATTCTGTATTTTAGGAGTGCTCCGACCGATGCAGATTCATTTAGACACAGGCATTTAGGCAGATTCATAGAAATGCATAATTCCGAGTCCGAAGATGTGAACAGCATATCACAGGTAGTCATCTCGTAATTACAACATGATGTGAACACAGCATATCTCGTGCATCTTGACTTCTATGCAACAACAACAAAAAAGATTGATTCCTTTCATTATACCTTGAATCTCCTAGCCAAAAACTTGTTCTTGATCTCCAGGAAGTTTCCTCTGTTGATCTCTCCCTTGAAGGGTTCATTGAGAATGGCGAATCTGACGTCATTCTGAATATCTTGCCAACGAGCATAACCATGTCTGAGACGGTGAGTTAAGGTAGATTTCATATTCAACGTTTCATTGAACACACGTAAAACACACTGACACGTGTGCACATACACTGAAAGCAGCTGGGTTTTTTTAAGGATACTGTATGATGCCAGCAAGTAGCCAGTAGTCATGGCGACGATGCCAGATCTCGTTGGTCTTCTTGGTGACGGTAGCGGCTCGCTCCTCATTCTGCCACAGTGAGTGTAATTCTGTGAGAAAGAAAGAGAATTAGTTCTAATGCACAAATGTAGGAAATTTTTGCAAAAACTGAGAATTATGACTAATTTATTTCCATATATTTTTTTAGCAATATATATATATATATATATAAAGAAAATTGTGCTTCAAGAGACAAAGCAACAAAAACATTAAATGTACTAAAAATACACTGATTGATAAAAAAAAAATTTGTAGATACTGAAATTTAGTTCAAACAGTGTATTTTTGTTACAACAATTTTTTAAAAAATATTCCATTACAGAAATATTTAGGGATGGCCCGATACTATTTTTTTCAAACCGATACGAGTACGAGTATTTACATTTGTGTACTTGCCGATACCGAGTGCCGATACCGATATTTCTACCGCAAAAGTAACTATAGGCTCCCAGAAAAGAAGACAGAAGACTATTTCAGAACACAGGTTAGAAGACTGTTTTTATTTTCTTCTCTGCTTGTTTTAACAAGTCTAAACATAAATAATAATGAGTAAAATAATAAATGTATTAACACACAAACCACTGTTAATTTAACATAAAAGCATAGGCTACTGCGTGCATGGTCTGGCATGACTGAATGTGCGCTCCCTTAATAATTCCTAAAAAGCTGACAGTTCATCGCGATCACACACATCTCTGTTATTATCAATGAAGCTGACTGCACAATGAATCTTTCATAATATCCACACTTTGTTTTTTATAATTAGAGGATTTGCCAGCATACAGAATTCAGCACTGAACAAAAGTCTGTTTTGAGCGGTGAGGGGAGTCTATCTTAAATGCTTCTGATTGGCCATTGCGTTCAAGAAATCAACACATATGTCTGTGATTGGCTACATCGCTCAACGCTGCAAACATGTTATGAATAGAAACTCTGGCCTGTAAATCGTTTCTATTTTGTTTTAGTTGTTCTTGTTGCTTTTCTGCAACAGATGAATAAAAATCTATTCGTTTTTATATGTTTTATTCATAGATATTTCTAGTTTGCGGGAGTCCCACGAATCGTTTTACTGTCCCGCAACCCGCACACACAGAGTGAGTGCGTTACCGCCCGCGCCGCACTCTTTTGCGTTGGGAGTGCACTTCTCTCAAGGGCCCGGCTCGAGGATAGTTTCGGGAAATATCGGGCTCGGGCAGAGAATCTAAGCTCTAGGTCACTCCTCCTATGCTAAGGAACCGAGAGTTGTCATCCAGCATTCTCCTTGAGAGAGACGAGGAAAACAAACAAGCATGCAAATGGAAATATCGCGGCGGAAAAAAATAGAGCGATTAATTTATTTATTCACTATCAATTTGACTATTTGACTATTGATTTACAGGCCTAGCAATTCCTTCTGTTATTTTTAGTGCTCGTGGATTATCTCGCATCTTCTCGTGCTTCAGTGTTAATGTTGGCTGCTGAGTTGCTTTAGCTTTACTAAACTGTGTATTCAGCGCTATGATGCGTCTTCAGATGTTTAATTAGATTGCTTCCCTCCTCTCGACACCTTATCTGAACATAACTTACAGTCTGCCTTGCTGTTGTCATCATCCTTTATCTTGAAATGAGCCCAAACTGCCACCATTATACTCTCCTATGCCTCAGTTCACCTCGACAAAGCACTCGCGGCGGCCAGTTTCGTTTCGCAAAATGTACGTGGTATCGGCAATTTTTTATGAGTACGAGTACGGGTATATGAGGACAGTATCGGCCCGATCCCCGATGCCAGTATCGGTATCGGGCCATCCCTAGAAATATTATGCATTTTTTGAATAATATATATATAAAAATAACACCAAAGCAAAAGTAAGAAGTCTTCACAGCTTGTCAAGGTCCCACGTTTTTGGGGATCAAAATGGCTTATAGGTTAAAGTAGTACAAAACCTGAGAAGAATTTCTGAAACAAACACTCTCAACAGGAGATCTTACCGGTAAACCCTCCATCTGCAATGTTGAACATGAACCGTGTTTTGGCTTTCTTCCTCTCTTCAGCAGCTGCTGCTGCTGCGCTGTCTTTGGCACTTTCTCCGTTCTGTAGTTTTCCCGCTTCTTCCGTCTTACCAGATTCCTTCTCATCCTTCTGACCTGAAGCGAAACGAACGACACCAGTTAGCAAAGCGGGAGGGGGAAAAATCCATAAACTACATAATCATGTCAAATCCAATCAGGTGGTACAGACCTTTCTTCTCATCTGTAACAGGGGTAGTGTCCATCTTCTCAGGTTCATCATCCTTCTTTTCTCCTGAAAGGACGTATGAACAGAAATTAGCCACTGTATGTTTGGATTTTAAGATTTTTGATCCGGTTCAACCTTGAGATTCCACATTATTAAAGTTGAATGGCTTGTGAATGCCATTTCTGTTCACCTTTGTTGTCTGAAGTTTCCTTCTCAGCCTCAGATCCTTTGGGCTTGGTGTCTTCGGTGTTCTCATCAGCTTCTCCAGACTTCCCTTTCTCCTCTTCTTTCTCAACTTGATTCCCATCAGCCTTATCTGCCTCTGAAGAAGATTCAGACGTCTTTTCCTTCTCCTCTTTGTCTTTTACTTTCTCTTCAGGAGCAGAGGAAGCTTCATCTTCATCCGGAATGGCAATGACCTTTTGATGAAGAAATAGAATCACCTCATTAATAACCAAAATCAAGTAAAGTCACATGGTTAAAACACTGAAAATTAAGCAGAGGTCCAGAGAGTTTGCTGCATAAGCTGACACTCACTTCATTGTCTTTATTTTCACTGGCCTCCTTCTCACCGTCTCCATTTTTCACCTTTTCTTTTTCAGCATCTTTTCCACCATCTTCTGCTTTGGAAACACCATCTGTACAACAAACACATAAAAAGGTTTAATATTTGGACTGTAATATTTGCAGCAATAGCTCACAAAAAGAATACATTTTAATGCTGTGGTGCTGTAGCTGAGGCTATTTTCATTGCAAGAGCTGTTGTACATTTTCTACCAGTTATCAAGGAGATGCATAAATACAAGAAAATAAAACCAAACAATAGAAAAATACAATACATTAAATGTACACAAAGTTTTACATATGATAAAAACTCTAAGGACTTGTTCAGTAATATCCTTCCAGAAAAGTTTTAAAGTCAGCATGAAACATTTTTTAGGGCGGGACTTTTGGATTTTTTGGGAATTAATTGGATGGTTAAATGGTTGTGGTTTGCTATTGGTCGATCTCTTGTGAGAAAAATAAAGAACATGCATAAAGTTGGAACTTCACCTTTCAGTAGAAACACATGCGTCAGTCTAGTCTAGAATATACTAAACACCTGGTGGACACACATATTGCCTTGCAAGGGAATGAATGTCTGCTGGAGATTTTAAGGATAAATTTCTCACAAACGGGAAGCAGATGAGCGAGTTGAGGCATGCAGTACCTGGAGCAGGAGTGTTCGGCTGAGTGTCCGCTGGAGTGCCAGTAGAGGGCGTTTTGTTGGGGGAGTCGGGCTGGCTGCCGGCGGTGGACACGGTTTTATTCTCGTTCAACTCCATCATCCAAGGCATGGACCACTGACCGTTTACATGCTCGAACTCTTGCACCTGAAAACAGACGTTATCCAAATGCCCATAATTAGACAACTGCAAAAATTAGATTTTGCTTTCACGCATCTTGGAATTTTTCAAATGAACTGTTTATGTGAACTCGCTGGTATTGCATTTTAACTACGATAACGCGATAATTTACCTTCTTTCGGATCAACGACATCACACCAATACGAGTAAGGACGTGTTGCCGTGACAGTCCCTCCCGAGGAACGCCATCGGCAAAGCTTTCAGCACCATCCGCACCAGGCTCACACAAGTGCCGCATAAAGAGAGAGACGTAAGCCCTGAGAGAAAGAGAAACCGGTTAATAGATCCTGATACACCAAAAATACCAATATTTATTTAGGATTTTATGGAGTTTATGGTGAGCCTTTCGCTTAGAAGTGTTTCAAAGAAAACAAAAAAGTTATTTTGATGTTTGTAACCTAAAATACATATATTTAGTTATCTAGTAGTAATTTAGCAAATCCGATCCTTGAGATCGGGGGTGCATTTCCCAAAAATATCACTAGCTAACTATGGGCGCAAGTTCCGCTAAATTGTGTTAATAACGACGGAGCTTGCGACCATAGTTGGTTTTGGGAAACGCACCTCATCTAGGGACATCTATAATGATAAATGGATTAAAAATGGATTGAATATAAAACCACTAAATGAGCTAAAACTCACTTGAACTCCTTCTCTGATTTGCCCCGCAAGTCTCTGACCAGCCACTGGGTTGTGAAGGCGTCCTGAGGCGGCATCCCATAACGCATCACTGCGTTCAGGAAGGCCTTCCTCTGACGAGCGTTGAAACCCAACACCTGTCAAATCAAGATGTTTTAGTAAGTGTAACTCAAAACACATGCGATTAAAAAAACAAAAACCCCAGTTCATTCTTCCCTCACCTCAATGTTGCCGCTCACTCTGGCCAGCAGGGGGGGCAGGGGTTTGTCTTTGTCGTTTCGGAGGCCTTTCCTGTTGGGTCGCCGTGAATTGGCTGCAAGCAGACGACAAAATTGTGCTCAGAAAAAGGGTGTAAACATTTTAAAATCTTTTATGCATTTCTAAATTCCTATCTTTACTTTTCGTCATGCTCGTCTCACCTTCTGATCGTTCGTCAAAGTCCTCATCTCCTTCCTCTGAAGCAACGGAATAATCTGATTGGCCATCAGATTGATCATCCTGCCAGTCTGAAACAGAGCAAGAAAGATGATTAACATTTAAACAATTGTAAGTAATTGAAAACGTTATTTTAAGTTTATATTAACTTGAACAAACTGCCAAGTATGGTTTATAGTTTAGTTTTGATTTCGAAGAGTTGTAGAAGTTTTGTCAATCCTTACGTCTCTTACCTCGGTCCTCCTGGGAGCCGTCATTGTAGTTGACCTGTTTGCGGATTCGTTTGCCCTTGCCCAGATTACGAGCCAAATCCTCCTGCTGCTGCTCATAATGGTGTCGGAGGAGCTTCTCCCAGTAATCTGGATCCACACTTTCCTCCTGCTTAATGATCTCCCTCTGAACTTCCTCTTCCTAAGGGAGAAGACAAGAAAGAACAGTGAATAAGAGCAAAATAAGGCAAAAGTGAGATACATAAACGCATTAATGAAGTTATATGCCAATCAGTCAGTATGGGACATGAATAAACCACAGCTTGATGTGTCATATCACTTGTGTCAACTATGGCTCCACGATTTGGTGAAAAAATAAAATTACACCTTTTCTGGTAAAAATTGTAAATGGCATTTAAAATGTGATAATTTATCGTTTTAATTATTACAAAGTAAAAATAAGCTAAACTATTGTAATACCTTACTAGTGTAATATTACTACTATACAAGTATAATATTATTACCTTTAAAATAAGGTATTAATATTGTAATTTTTCAAATATTAATAATACATTAATATATAAAAGTAAATTTAGTCTTTAAGAAAAATAATTACAGTATACTAAAATGACAAAACTAATATTTAAGGCTGTTTTCAAACATAAAACCAAGTTATATTACTATTATAATATTTCACTGTATGATAAACAGTATTTCAAATATAATAGTTGTATAAGTATTGTAACAAAAAATAAAATTCTCAAAATGGTCCTTATTTCTTTGTTAAACTATATAGTTTAATTTTGGCGTAAAACAGCAGGAGACTATTAGCTTCTCTTTTGTTGAGGGAGGGCTTATAATCTCTTTTCATTGCAAGTTTGCGAAGAGGGTCGCCGCATTTTGTGTTCCTAAATGCACGTTATAAAGTGACACCAAGCCACATCACGATTTTGGTTTTATTTTGATTTACTTTGCAGTCACACAGGTCCAACAGCCCACATAGCTCTTTATCAGCACTCACCGCTTCCTCCTCGTCCTTGACCACATACTGAGCCACTTTGAAGGAGCTGAGATACTCGTTCATGCTCTGGATCTCCGTGTCATCCGTGGCGTCCTGGTTCCGATCCAGCAACCGATCGATGGCTTTGTCATCATAGTGAATCACGCTGCTATCCTCTTCTTTGTTCTCTCCTTGACAGACAAACACAACCAGTTTCACACATCTCAGTTCCTTAAGTGAGAAGCTGTACAGGTATAAAGTAAGAAGGAAAGACGTTTGTAATTCCAGCCACACCTTCTCCCTCGTCCTTGAAGAGCTCCTCTGTACCAAATTTGAGAATGTCATCCAGCTCCTGTTTGGACATTGAACCGGTCTTTGAGCCCAATCCAGGACGCACAACCAAGTGAGTCAACATCATCTTCTTCTTGGCCACCTTGAGATTAAACACAAAAAGGCCAATCAGTTTACATTCAAAAGACAGTGTTGCCAAAAAAAAACATTTCACTTCCCAGAAAGATAAGGTATACCTGAGTAATTCTTTCTTCTACAGAGGCTTTGGTCACAAAGCGGTAGATCATCACCTTCTTGTTTTGACCAATCCTGTGAGCTCTGCTGAAGGCCTACAAAGAGAAAACAACAGCCAAAGTGAAAATGAGGATAACAAACCCAACAAAATCTAAATGAAACACACTAAAGTTTCTGAAGATTATCCTGACACCAAACGAAGGGGCTTTCGCACCGGAGGAACCTTTTCATAGTTCCTTAGAACTATAGTCGGAAGGACCCGCTTTTTGGCGTGTTCTGGGAATGATTTTAGCTCTAGGAACGCCTTTTGGGGGAGCTAACTTAGCTAAAATAGTACGGTCTAACCCAGCACCATAGGAACTACCAGTGACGCAAGTGTACACTGATGTACACGAACGCACACAAAACACCAGCACCCGCCATTTAAAAAACAAAGCTGTACACACACACACTATATTTACTCCACGAACATGGAAAACAGCGATAGATGGACCTCTCAACCCAAGGAGAAAATCCAACATAACTTTAAGAGGACCAAGCAAAACATGATGTATTTCTGCTCAGCTAGTGACATTGGGCATCAATTAAAAAAGCTAATACTTTTTCATATTCTGTCTACTTTCTTTGTATAAGGTTCTATCTAATAACGTATAAGACAGGTCTGTTAGAGGCAGAATATGGAATATTTTTGGATTAAAATATCCAAAAAACACTAGAACAATGTTATATATTATTTGACTTTGGTACGTATGATTTCTGCTTGAGTCCCGTCGGATTCTTTTCCACCGACTGTAGGGGTAAGACATCTCCCATGATTACGTGAAATCAAGGCATCATCAAGCTACGCATTTTTTCATAATAAGCGACCTCTAGCGGCGAAAATTACATACTGTGCCTTAAACAGATCGTAAACTAATAAAGACTGAGGATGGGAGCACGGTGTGCTCAGGCTCTGGCGTTCACTTTAGAGGTCCTACTGGCGGTGCGAGTGCAACCAGGAAAATGGCCCTAGTGGAACATTTAGTTCTCGGGGAACCGCCCTGGTGGCTAGTTCCAAGAAGTTCCTACAACTACAAAGTGCAAAAGTGGCTACAGAGTCTTTAGCGGATGAATGATCTTACTTGAATGTCATTGTGAGGGTTCCAGTCCGAGTCGTAGATGATGACGGTGTCTGCGGTCGCCAAGTTGATACCCAAACCACCGGCTCGGGTCGATAGCAGGAAAGCAAACTGAGGAGCACCAGGAGCTAGAGCGAAAAAACAATACATTTTGACACTTGAACTAATTTCAGAAATTGAGTTTATACAGAGCAACAGAGAACAAATGTATGGACCATTTAAGTTACACATCTGGTCCTACCATTAAAGCGGTCAATGGCTTCCTGTCTCATGCCTCCAGTGATGCTTCCGTCAATACGCTCATATTTGTAGCCCTCATTCTCCAGGAAGTCTTCCAGCAGGTCCAACATTTTGGTCATCTAGAGAAGAGGGACAACACATCTCAAACCTCTGCTGTTCATCATAGGTGTTTTTGTCATTATACACTTTTGTTTATCTTTTTACACCGTTCAAAAGGTCAGTAAGACTTTTAGAATGTTTTAAGAGGTCTGTTATGCTCACCAAGGCTGCATTTATATGATCAAAAATACAGTAAAAAGCAATTTTGTGAAATATTACTAAAACTTTAAATAACTTTACATTTTAAAAACACATTAAAAATAGATAATTAAATGTATTCCTGTGATGCAAAGCTGAATTTTCAGCATCATTACTCTAGTCACATGATCCTTCAGAAAATGTGAATATACTGACTTGTTGCTCAAGTTTTTTTCTTATTATCAGTTGAAAACAGTATTATTTTTAATATTTTTATAGAAACAGTGATGCATTTTTTCAGGATTGTTTGAGGAATATAAAGTTCAAAGGAACAACCTTTTCATTTGAAATATAAATCTTTTGAGTCTATTTAAGTCTTTACTGTCACTTTTGACCACTTTAATGTTCCTTGCTGAATAAAAGTATTAATAAAAAGAAAATTTAATAAAAAAACAAACCTCAAACAGTAGTGAAAATAATTAATACTTCAATAATAGCAATATTTATTGATACATTTCTAGCAATAGAAAGAATTAAAAATTAAAATGTAAGAAAATTATTTCTAAATAAATCAATAAAATGTTTGTTTACCTGAGAGAAGATGAGCACTCTGTGTCCACCGTCCTTGAGTTTCCGCAGCATCTTATGCAGTAGCAGCAGTTTGCCAGCAGATTTAGTCAGGGCACTGCCCTCGTACATCCCATTGGGCATCTTGGCAGCTTCCTGTTTCACACAGCCAATCAGAGAGCAGGATCTCTTCAAATTACTTGCTTGTATCCTCAAATATCACATAATAGAACATATGCTATCGGCCTATTAAAGGTACAGAAAGAGCAAAACGTGGAGCGTACCATAGCAGCCACAGGGAAGAGATAAGGATGATTACAGCACTTCTTGAGGTCCATGACGACGTTAAGCAGAGAAACCTGGTTTCCTCCGCCACGAGTGTTTAGAGCCTCAAAATTGCGGGTCAGGATGAACTTGTAATATTTCCTGGATTAACATATGAGATTTAAAAAAACTCTGTCTCTACCAATCCTGTAACCTAGTTCGCAGTCAATACCTCATCACATACTCACTTTTGCATGGGGCTGAGCTCGACTCGGACGATGAGCTCGGTTTTGGAAGGCATGTGCTTGAACACGTCTGCTTTGAGTCTCCTGAGCATGTGCGGTCCCAGCATGTCGTGAAGCTTTTTGATCTGGTCCTCCTTGGCGATATCGGCAAACTCCTCCAAGAAACCTTCAAGATTACTGCAGAGTGAGAGATAAAGAGTGTCAATTATGTCTGCAGATGCACAGTAGGCCACCAGAGGGTGCTAAAGGGGTTCATTTGAAAATGTACATGAAAACTTTTTTTTTTAGCGCTGTCAATCGATTAAAAAAAGAACTAGATTAATCACATTTTTTTCTGTGATTAATTGCAATTAAAAACACTAGTAAAAACACAAGTAAAACTTGTAAAAACACAAGTTTTTATACATTTTTTATATATTTTATAATGTAATAATTTCACAGTTCATCTGCAAATTAATGTAGAAACAACATGAAAACAGTATATTTTAAATACTTCAATGGCATCTTTTTATAAATGAAGGCCAGTATCACTGATACTAATACAGCTACTGAGGTCTCTATGAAAATTTATTTTCCCCGCAATTTTACACATTTATATCCATTCAACATTACAGTGTATTGAAAGCTATATATATATATATATACACACATACATACATATACATATATTAGGATTAAAAAAATTACTTTAAATCTAAATGAACTTAAAACAATCCTCACAAGAATCCCATAATAAACGTAATTTACTGAAATATACAGAAATTAAACGAAGTTATCATACAGTCCGCACTGCATCATAATTTTCTCAATTACCTTTGTTCTTTGATTAACATTAAATGACAGACAGCATTAGTGGCTGCTGTCACTTTAAGATCTGACGCTGCTGCACACGACGCGGATCTCACACGCGTCCCAGTTTCTCACTCTTTATGTTCATTTAAGACTTTATTTAACTAATTTAAGACTGCTCTTATGAACATACTCAACAAAACGGACATTTTGGCATAAATGTGTGCGTTATCGCTCGATCAAGCGTGAAGGCGAACTCGATTCTGGCACGCTGTCAACTCTGTTGGGAAAAGGCTTTAAGATCTTTTGGTTTGAAATTAATCAGAAAAAAAAAAAACATTTTGACAAACATACCTGAATCTCTCTGGTGTGAGGAAGTTGAGCAGATGGAAAAGCTCTTCTAAGTTGTTCTGTAGTGGAGTTCCAGTCAACAACAACTTATGCTGCAGAGGGTAATTGTTCAGCACCCTGAAAAACTGTAGAACAAATACAACCACAGCACAACCGTCATAACAATGTACTGTGTAATAAATTAGTAATTTGAACCAGGTTTAAACACATAACTTGTGTCAAATTAATGCATAAAAGGGCAATATCCATGTTGGTCTCACCTTTGACTGGTTATTCTTCAGTCTGTGGGCCTCGTCAACTACCAAACAAGCCCAGTCGATGGAGCCCAGGACGGCCGTGTCAATCGTGATCAACTCATAGGAGGTCAACAGCACATGGAACTTTACAGAGGCTTCTTTCTGCACGATCATAAGGGAAACAATCATTGCTTTACACGTGTCTTAAGATTCTTTAATGGAAAGCAGAGTTCTCCAACTCACTAACCTTCATCTTAGAGGGTTTCTTGCCACCACGGATGGCGTTGTTCTCAAAAGAGAACTCGTTTTCTCTGATGACAGCCCTGCTGTCCTTGTCACCGACGTATGTGACAACGTACATGTCCGGGGCCCACATCTCAAACTCTCGCTCCCAGTTAATGATGGTGGACAAGGGGGCACTCACCAGGAACGGACCCTTAGAATGACCCTGGAGAACGAGCACACCAGCGTTTTAAAACTGAAGAAAGAGAACATGCTGTACAAAAGGTAGTAACATTCAATGTCTCAGTGACTTTATATTTTTTTATGCTTACAAAACATCAAATATACTATTTAGCAACAGCATTGTATGAAAATGTATGGTATCTTTTAAAAGTTTGGGGCCAGTAAGATTAAAAAATATATATATATACTTGCATTATTTTCAGGATTCTTTGATGAATAGAAAGTTAAATACATCACAGTTTACACAAAAATATTACACAGCACTATTGTTTTAAACATTGATCATAATAAGAAATGTTTAATGGGCAGATATCAGCATATCAGAACGCTTCTGAAAATTCAGCTTTAAATATAAAATTACATTTTTAAATTTTATTCAAAAATAGTTATTTTAAATTGAAATCATATTTCACAATATTACTGTACTTTTGATCAAATGAATGCAGCATAAGAGACTCTTTCATCAAAATAAACAAAACAAAATAAATCGTACCCACCCCAAACTTTAGAATGGTAATGTAGTTCTTCTTGGATTACAAGATTAATAAAGCATAATGCATTTTAATTATTTGTTCAATTTATCACATAACCCATCATAACTCTTGGACTCTCAATGAAAGTAAAAACAAAAAAAAACAAAAAACACAGGGCACCTCTTTATACAGTGAATAGAGGAAAACAGCAGTCTGCACGGTCTTTCCCAGACCCATCTCGTCTGCCAGGATGGTGTCGGTTCCCTGAGCCCAGGAGAAGCGGAGCCAGTTGAGCCCCTCCAGCTGGTACGGATGCAACGTTCCTCCTGTAGAGTCCAGATACTCTGGCTGACGATCAAACTTAATGGTGGGCTACAGGAGAGAAAAAAAAAATGGGTTTTAACCATCGATGAGCAAGTGAATGGTGCAGCTGGGTCTAATAAGTGCTGCCAGTGTGTAGAACCAACAAAATGAGGCTCACTTACATCCACGACAGGGTTCTCTGGAGGCCGGTCCAGTTTTCGCACCTTCCCTTTGATCTTCAACTTCTTTCCTGGCTTACCTTCATCACCCATCATCAACTCCCTTTAGGACAGAAAAACAGATGAATATGATGGTCGTGCGCATCAGTACATGCGTTTTCTAGCACTTTCAGGCTATGAACCTGAAGATTTTTCCTTAAATATCCTAAAAATCTAATTGTATTTCTTAATTAAAAAACTGTTTTTATTGTCTTTTGTATAAATTTCATTGGCTTAAAAAACACTTTTCTTTTATGCCGTTGTAACCAAGACTGTTACTAACCAAAACATAACTTTGTTCTTTGAAATATTTGTATTTGAAAGCTGAAATAAAAAAATAAAAAATAAATTACAAACAAACTTATTTCAGTTAGTCGCCATTTCTAATATTCATTTAGTTCAAGTTAAAGCACTAAAATTAATTGGAAATAAATAAAAGCTAAAATTTAACTAAAACAAAATGAATAAAACCTAAATATTAATATTTAAAAATAATAATAATAATAAATTACAAAAGCACAAAATGACTCAAATCATTTTGTAAAATTGTTCAAATTTAATTTAATTAAAACAAAAACAAAAAATACAAAAATATAGGCAAATTCAAGATATTAAAAAATGTATTCAAGTATAAATAGTACTAAATATAACGCTGACGGGAATTGAAAAATATCAAATAATATCATAAACTTCATGACCTAGATGAATAAAGGTCTATGTTTATTCACATCCCTGTGGAAGTTAAATGCCTTGCAAAGGCTGTTTCTGTTCACATGTATACCTGTGGTTCCAGTACTGCAGTTTGAAGGCGTCAAACTCTGGTATATCCATATCTTCTGCCTCCCAGGTAGACTGATCGTACGTTACATCCCTCCACTTGATAAGGTAGTGGCAGTTATTCTTCTTATCCACACTAAAAGGAATAAAACAACAGGTACGGCATGAGCCATGAAATTGACCGAAAGAGATTCAATACAAAGTTCTTGAGCTCATCTCACCTATGGTTCAGAACACGGTGAATCATCATCCACTCCATCTTGATGCCGAAGCGGTAGTACTTCTCCTCCATCCGAGCGTAGGTGGGGTCTTTCTTCTTTCTCTTGTCACTCTTGTCCTCATCTCCCTCAACACCGAAGTCTGTGGCCGGTGGCTCGTCCATGTCGTTCTTGCGCTGGTAGTTCCTGAACATCACCTGACAGTGCATCTCCAGCTAGAGAGAGATGTTGTGAGCCAAAGTTAGGATCAAGGAAACTACTTAAGTGTAAATTCAGCCTAAATCTGGATTCAAAATGGCATTATAATAAGCCATTGTCTGACAGACAGTAGATTAAACCCTTAAAGTTTGCGCTTAAGCCAAAAAGAAAAGGCAATAATAATTCAGTCAAATAAATTTAACACATATACACACACAATATATATATATATATATATATATATTTTATATATAAACACATTTGCTCTGAAGTGTGAATTTCCCTCTTAAATTATACATAAAACATACATTTATGATAAATGACCTATAATAGATTACAATATATTGATTAAAAATAATTAAGATGACACTGTCAAGCCATTTTTATGCACTTTTTAAGACCAAACTAAGAGCCAGGGATGTACCTGTAGCTCGGAAACCCAGGAGCAGTGCCAATAGGACATATTCTGCCATTTAACAAAGAACTCCCTCTCAGGGCGACCAGCCAATGCTGTGGGGTCAGGCGCATCAGCTGCAAGTTCAGTGGGCCGGGCCACAGGGGTCGGGGGAGGAGGTTCAGTCCAACGCCAGGTCAGAATCTTCTGCACCTTACCTTTCATAGTAGGACACTGGAGAGAGAGAGAGAGAGAGAGAGAGAGAGAGAGAGAGAGAGAGAGAGAGAGAGAGAGAAAAAAAAGAGGTATAAAATATTTAACCAGTAATTATACAAGTAGGCTATTTGTATGTTATCTAAATGATTAAAAAATTCAGTAACACTTTACAATAAGGTTCATTAGTTAACTACTTCAGCGTTTATTCTTAGTTAATATTAATTTCAACATTGTTAGTTAATACATTAACTAATGAACCTTATTGTAAAGTGTTACCAAAAATGCTAACGTGGTTGACTCACAGTGCAGCGAGGGCAGATCCATTCTCCGTTGGGAATCTCGGGCAGGGGAGGGTTAAGGCAGTGAATGTGGTATGATGAGGGGCAGGAGTCACAGCACAGCAGCTCTCCGCCATCCTTACACACTCTGCAGAACTCCATGTGATGGTCGTCCTCTTCCGCCTCGCCTACCACCTCATTATCCTCCTCTCCGTCTGACCCGTCCTCACGAGCCTCCCACTGGATGCCCATCTTCTCCTGAAAGAAGAAAAGATGGTTTCATTTTGCAGAGTACAAGGTCACATCAGGGCCTATGCTCTTTGAACATCTTTTAGATTGAACTCATGTGGAGATTGAAAGTTGGTTCACTTACACAGTGTGGGCAGCTCCAGGTGCCCTCCGGTGCCTTCTCCATATCAGGGTCCAAGCAGACCATGTGATAGGCTCGTGGACAGGTGTCGCAGAGAATGATCTCTCCTCCCTGCTGACAGACCTCACAGTAATCCTGATGATCCGTCTCATAGCCATCACCATCATCATCTCCTAGCAGAGAAAGAGAGAGAATAGATGAACGACTGATAGTATAGCCCATTAGCCCTATGATTTCCAAAATGCGGAAATAACGAACGGAATCCTGGAATCCAGTAATAAAAATGGAATTTACAGTATAATGTGTAATGTCAATTTGGGATTAATAAATCAAAAGTAGGGGAGTTGACTTAATCAAAACGTGATACAAACTAGTGTCTGTGAATAATAAAGTGCATGAAGACTGCTATTTAAATATCAAGTTTGCAGGTTCTGCGTGTCTGTGTGAATAAGTGGGGCAGTTTAAACATTAAAATGGAATCCAGAAAAATTTAAACAAATTAAATGGAATTAAAAAACAAAAACATTTCACAGGGTCCTAAGACAGAAATGTCCCTTAAAAGCATTTTTTTATTTAGGGGAGGATCTCATGCTAATTTCACTCTGGGCTTTTCCATATATTCCTGATGGTTTTAAGATGTACAAGAGACATCGGTTCTCAAGTTGTTCTCAAAGGGACAGGGAAAAATTGTCTAAATAGGCCTGATTAAGCCTAAGAGTTTCACAAGCACCAAGACAGAGACTAAGATCCTCACCTTTTTTCGTCTTCTTTTTGGGCTTCTTTTTCGCACTGCTGCGACTACTGCGGCTATTTGATCCATTCGAAACGGACACACTGTTCATACTGCCGTCATCAAAGTCACTATCCACGTCAACATCGTCCTCCTCACTCTAAAAAAAAAGAGGGGGGTTTGAAATAAAAAGAATAAGATAGAGATAAATATACTGCGATTCTGTTCTTCAGTCCATAAATGACCAGAAAATTACTTGGATTAGTGAGACGCTACGTCTAAAATTGGAGCCAGGAAGAAATAAATAGCGTCGTCGCTCATGGAAAAAGGTTAAAGGATTAGTGCAAAGGCGAGCTGGAGAAATAAGCGAAGAAAAGTAGAACTGAGGGTCTTACAGATGAGCGTTTCCTCTTGCTGTTGAAGCCTCCTAGTTTGATTTTCAGAGGAGCAACCTTTTTGGTCTTCACCTTCTTCTCCTGAGGTTTGGGAGCAGGTTTGGACTTCTTACGTGCATTGGGACCTGAAATGCGCAGGAATTAGCATAATTTTTCCTTTATGCAAGCAAAACATTAGCGGCTAAGAACTCCTACATCACAAATAAACCCTGCTAGCATGTGGAAATCATCTGAAGAGCATTGTTTTATTAGAAGCGCTATAATACACACTGATGTACACTACTATTCAAAATTTTGGGGTCAGTAAGAATGTAAGGAAATTATTAGTTTGAATTTAATTATTTCAATTGAATAAATGTGATAGGAGAGACTTCTACAACGTAACAAAATATTTCTATTCCAGTAAATGCTGCTCTTTTGAACTTTCTATTCATTAAAAAATTCTGATGTGAAAAAATTCTTATCAGTTTCCACAAAAACATTAAGCAGCACAACTGTTTTCAACATTGATCATTATAAGAAATGTGTCTTGAGCAGCAAATCAGCATATTAGAATGATTTCTGGAGGATCATGTGACTATGAAGAATGGAGACTGCATTTTTCATCAAACAAATGCATTGAGCAGTCCATGTTTGCTTCTGTGCCCCCTTTTGCAAGTGAAATGAGCATCAGCGGTTTGCTGTCGGGTCGAATAAGTGTTAACTGCCCCATTCTTCAAGCTTTTCAGAAACCGTTAAAATGTGATGATCACAATTTAAAAACAATCTACAGTGAAACAAGCTTAATAGCGCATTGAACAATGCAAATATCAACACCGCAAAAAAACAACTGCTGAATGTTTATGATACTAACACTGCCCAGATGAAAATGCACAAATCAAATAAACATCTCAGCTGGGAAAAAACAGCTGTTGTAGTGGGAAGTCACTCACACGGTAGAAGGGCAATCATAATTACACAAACAAACAAAAATGAAACAACCTTGCACTCACCCTTGCCCTCTTTTGTCTTGGCCTTGCGTAAGGGAGCTGCTGGCGTGGACTCGACACTGACTTGGGCTACAGGTGCAGCGGCTGGAGCTTCGGTTTCAACAGACGCTGCGGCACTAGCGGCCGCCAGGGCCGTGGTGGCAGCGGCCGAGCCCCGCAGAGGATTGTTAGTGCTGAACTCGCGCCACTTTGCTCCCAGAACCATCATCATTTTGGAAACAGCAATTTTGGGGTTCTTGGCAGCAATCAGAGGCCTGTGAAATTGCAGGGAGGGCATTGTTGTTGGTGAAATTTGGGGGAAATCCCTTTATATACTGATTATTTTGCTGCCGTTATTCCTTTTTTGGTGTAAAGCTAACATCCAACAGTAAAGCTATTGACATCATACAGTGCTCCAAACAGTTAAGCTGAGGTAACATTTACCTCTGTTTAGAGAATTTACGCAGGCCAAATCCAGTCATTTCAATAGGAAATCATGCGATCTGGAATTTCGAGTGAGGGCGAAAGATTTTGAATCGGGTTAAAGTTGGTCATGCAAATTCTTCACGTTGACCAACAGAAAGCTGCTTGGTTTGAAAGAGACTTATGTGTGATCTGTGCTTCATTCATTGCTACATCAGTAATGGATGACGGACCTTTTTTGCCCTGCGAAATTTCAATAATGTGACCGTTCCTTTAGCCAAGCAACTTTTTTCAGAGTAGATGCCATGTTAATTATAATGATCATATGTTGTAAGTCAGGAGATAACACTTCTAATTTGTCAGCAAATAAAAAAAGCAGCAGTTAAAGTCAGCATGAAACCAAAGTTGCGATTGTCTTTTCTTCCCTATTGTTACACATTTCTTCTGATTGAAACGCCTTTTCGAACATGGGCAGGACTTGATCCATTGGGAATTGATTGGATTGTTTAATCAAGAGTTTTCCATTTTGATTTCACTTTAAAGTCACCATGGAAGCAAATTTAAAGACCATTTAAAAAAAAAAAATGGCATCCGACTTTTTATTATAAATGATTTATCGGTGCAAATCACCCTTTTTTTTTTTATTCATGTGCCTCGTAATATTTAAACAAAAGAATTTCCCCTGCCTCTTGCAGTGACATCTCTTCTCTTCTCTGATGACGTGTTAACTGGCGTGACGGTGGGAAACCTGTCAGTCACATGTAGCCCACTCCAGTTGTAAAACAGTGTCTGATCGGTCTCAACACATCATCCCTACCCACCATAACCGAGGTCCAGATTCCATCGGTTGAACTTCAAATGACTTTGGGAAACACTGCGTCGTGATTGCGTCGTGATCGGATCCTGGAAGTCCTATTGCTTTAGCCACGCAGCATGTCATGTCACTCCGTGAGGATTTTCTCTAGATCTACACATCAGGTTATGTTGTGTGTTGACTCGTACGAATCGAGACAAACTGCTTAAAATAAAGATGTGCGATTTACTATGGTTACAAAGCAGAAAGTGGCACCAAATTCTCATCTGCATACTGTTTACATGTGCGTCGACGGCTGATCGATCAGAGAATCCCTCGTCACATGACATCACAGCAATAGTAAAACACAACGATCCAACAATCCAAAAAGTTCCTCGAGGACAAAATTAAATTCTGCCCTAGAGTTTTTTCTTGTTTGAGAAGCCGTTTCACTCGGATATACGTCACAAGAAAAGACTCTCGCAACTTCCATTTCATTCCGACTTAAAGATTCACATACAATGATTTGTCTCACATTGTTAATCTGGGTAATACACTCATACCTGACGAACTGGCTGAAGGCTTTGTAGTTGGTCAGAGTTCTATAGTCTTCCTCAGAGAAGACATGATCGATGTCCTCCATACCCCAGGTATCCAAAAGCTGAGAGGAACTTTTTGGCTCCTTAAAATCAGTTCAGAGCTTATGAGCGATTTGATTTACATGTACTTTATCATAGAGTTAATTTAGCTGTCAAATCTCATATGAACTCACAGAATCATCATCATCCTCGTCTTCCTCTTCCTCGGGTTCCCTCCGTTTGGAGGCTGCTGAGTTTCTGTCGGCACCAGAGCTGCTTCTTTTCTTCTCCTTTGTGGTGCTGGCTCTTTTCTTCTTTTTCTTGCCTGGTGTGTAGTCACTACCCTCGCTTTCTGAGCGGTCTTCACCATCATCCAGTTCTGGCCCTTCCCCAGGCTCCGGAGAACTGATGCCGATATCCTGGAGGACATATAGGACATATTTTGATCACTTCTGGAGGCTGCTAAAATTATCTAATCTAATCTAATTATGATAATGTTCAAAGGTTTGGTGCCCGTAAAACATTTAATTGATCAAAAGTGACAATGAAATGTATAATATTACAAAAGTCTCTTTCAAATAAATGCTGTTCTTTTCAAATAATCCTGAAAAAAAAAACATGCGTCATGTTTTCTAAAGGATCATGTGACACTGAACACTGGAGTAATTATGCTAAAAATTCAGCTTTAACATCACATTTTTAAAATATATTTAAATAGAAAACAGTTGTTTAAAACTATAATAATATTTCACAATAGTGCCGTTTTTACTGCATTTCTGATTAAATAAATGCAGCCTAGGTGAGAATAAGAGACTTCTTTCAAAAACATTAAAAAATCATATCAAACCCAAACTTTTGAATGGTAGTGAAGGGAGAAATCACCATTTGTAAACACTTTTTGTCTTTTAGTAAGGGGTTAACAGTAAATGTCAACAGAGAGCTTACATAACACTTATAAAGCTTGAATGATCGGGACCGGTATTCGCCAATCATGATAAGAAGAAATCTGTAGTCGGCATCGGCTGCAAAAATCCTGCTCGGAGCATCCCTACTTCCCAGTTCTCAAGCAAACAAAGGTCCCATCCAAGTTGTGCATGAGCTCACTTTTACTTATAGTCCTTTTAACAACCACTTATGATGTTGCAAAAATCGATTTGAGATCTTTACATTTAATAACTCAGCTTGTCTTACAAGATAAAGCCAATTACTTTATTTTGTGTTCAGTTGGGGTGTAACAATATTCAAACCGAACCGAAAAACCTCTCGTGGTGTACCGAACGCACCCCGCCCCCTGCTGCAACCTCCATTGTTGAGGTTGAGCTCACTTTACCTTATGTCACAAAACTAATTTTTCTTCCTTGACATTTGATTAAATAGTAATTAGGGGTGTAACACTTCACGTATTCTTTCTTTAATTCTACAATTCTCTTTCTACTAGACGAATACAGCGTTGCAGCCTAACCACCATTGACCACCAATAAATCGCAATAAGCTCCACGTTTTGTTAATTTCAATAAGAAACAAAGTGTCATTTCAAATTATGTCCATTTTATCACGAAATTAAAACAATAAATGCCGCTTTGACGCCCTATAATTTGGCGTGACAGATCACTATATAGGCGCCTCAGTTTAATCCCATGACTTCTTAAAATGTTATTATTAATTTGCCATGAATTTAAGATTTTATTCACTTCAATGACTTTGAGATTTTACTCATTAAGCAGCAGCGAAGTGAACGCGATCATCTCTTCCTAATAAAAAACTAAACAAAAACTGCCTTATGTGCAGTTTACATGTTTGCATACAATTTGTGTAGTTATCATTAATGAAGCAGTCGGATTGGGATTCTGTAGCTTTAAAAAAAAAAAAAGTATTATGTACCTTCGATATGAACAGTCATTAGGACATGATATCCTATTTGCGATGGCAGCTAAATTGCTCTGTTTCTCATTAAGACGCTGTGGGGGAGGTTTCTAATCCATAACATAAGGAAAGTGAATACTGCATTCTCCAAGGATATTGCCCACAAACAATATCCACACACACACTCACAAAAAAGGCCATTACCTCTCTGCGGGAACGATTTCTCTTGCTGCCTTTGCTCTCACGGCTACTTTTTTTGGCTTTCTTCTTCTTTTTCACCTTTGGAGCATCATTCTCTGACAACTCCTCGTCCAGGTCATCCTCGTCTATGGGAAAAAAAACATCAAATCAATTTGTCATTTTTAATAAATTATTCTTTTTCTTGACTTTGATCATTTAATAGAGATTTAATTGAGTGCAATATCTACTCAACTTAATATTTTGGACTGTAGTCATTTTAGTCTGTATATTTAATATATATATTCACTATAAAAAAAATCCACAATTTTTGGATTTTCCTAATTTTCAGGCCTGAAAATAACAATTAAAAGAAATTCATGAGCTAGTGAACCCAGCTCCTCAGATTAATCCTCAATAGACCAGCCATCATCAAATCTATTTTTGTCATTTGATCTGGGCTGGTTGAAAATCATCTGGGGCACTATATGTTGAGTCACATTTCAATAACACTGTGATACAGGAAGTATTAAATGACCAATAAATCACTGATATAAGGGAGCAGAACATTTTATCATATACAATAGGTTATTTTTGGAAACAATTGCAAATAATAAATCTGAGGAAATGTAATTTTGTGTTACTTTTTACAGTTACACATGGCACTGATTTTATTCTGCAAGTCTTTGACTAATTGTTCCCATGGACGACAGTAATATAAGATCTTAATGGACTTGCCTCATATTTCATAATGAAAGACAATATAGCGTTACTTGCTTTTCTCCAGACACCACAGTAACGTTATATTAACATAGCCTAGAAGTCTATGACTTAGAGCACTAAACATTCTAAATTAAGCACACACACAACACATTTTTTAAATAATAAGTTACTTCCTGGAGTGGTAAAACTAATCTCACATTGTGTCTTATATGGTTATAAGGCACACAAAAAAAATACACCGAGTACTTTGCTCCATTCAAAACACTGAATACCCGGGCAAAGCCCCCCTTTCAAGCATTTCCCTGAAAAACTAGCGTCACATCCGATTCCTGCACACTGATGTGCAAAAATCAAAATATCAAACTGAAAACCGATATTTATAGTTGTTTCACAAGCAAAAAAAAAACATTTTTTAGATTAAACACTACAGGCCGACAGCGCGCGAACAGTGAGAGCGCGAGGACAGTGAAAATCCACACGCGTCAAACTCGCACGCGACTGTTAACGTTACCGGTAGGCCGCGAAACACCGACGCCGGTACAGCAACAACATAATACATCAAATGTTACTATAATCCCACCAATACTGCTCAATAAGCGCCCCAAGATGTTAAAATCAACGTAATGTGCCATTTTTGCCTAATATGAGGGCATATTATTTTAGTATGAAGACAAAAATAACAGGTAAGTCGACGGCTAGCCGCGTAAAAATCTGGCAACACAAAGCACTGACTAAAAAAACTGAAAGGGGGGTGATAAAATGCAAATCTATCCAAAGAAATAAGGTTATTTACTCGTTAAAATGACATTTATAGTTTAATGTTTTATAAGAAATTAAATATCTAGCATCAGCCCCGCTTGTTGTTACGTTAGCCGACTAGCCAGTAGCCACTGGTTCATCGAATAAATGAAGTTCCACAGCAATAATCTCCAACTGAGAACATAAAATACGTCGCAAATAATCCGTTAAAATATTTCATGTATCTACTTTCCACCCACATATGCAATAAGAAAAACCAATACCGACCAAAGTACAGTTGACCCGCATCAGTAAACGTAAATATTTTACCTTGCATCATAGCCCGAGGTTCAAAATCGTCTCTATCGTCTTCACTGCCGGACATATTGTTGATAACACCAGATAGAGAGGATTGCGAACCCTTGTATGTCGATTTTCGCCTCCTCTGGTGCCTTCCTGAAGCCGGGGGAGGCAGAAAATAAAAGAACAATACAAACGGAAGTTAATACTCACGGTAGCATGCTGATCGTAGTGGTCACTACATGCCAAAAAAAAATTTCAGAAAGGCATGCAAATATATGTGATATTGTTGGAAAAAAACCTTGTGGCAAGCAAGTGAATAAAAGCGTCAATAAACTTTTAAAATACGCGGTTAAAACAAGTTATGGACATTTAATAGGCAAATGGGGCATGATGTGAGTGAGGCATTAGCTAAGCAGGCTAGGGATGCTAACCTGCAGAGTCTTCATAACTTTTAAGAATCCTTTAATTTTACATGCGTTAAAAGATGTCATAAATAGAATGATTTATAAAAACCTATTATTAGAATTAATGTAATACAATTTAGAAAGTATACTCACACAACTTGACCTATTCCCTTTTTCAAACAAACAGCTAATGCAATTTAAGATGTCACCACGTTGTATTGGCTCCTTTTCATCAACACTTAAATACAATTTGTAATATCCCTAATGATTAAGTATTGAAAGTGTATCAAGATCATATATTTTTTTTCTCTGCTGTAGGATGCACACAACGTCGCAGTTTCTCCTTCTGCCACTTACACCCTTTGCATAGACACAAAGAGATCAGGGGCCAGACATCCCATAATAATCACCCTCCCCATATTCACACATACACATACATACAGACATTCACCCTTCCCCCCACCGCATAGTTACCTTGCAACATACAGACCATAATACCCCCCCCCCCCCCCCCCCCCAACAACCAAAGACAGACCCTCTCTTCCCCATTCCACCATGCCCTTAGCAACAGTTGCCATGGAGACAGCCACCCCTCCCACCCCAGTTAACATCCCATAATAATAAACATAGTCACTGACATCCCACAATAACCATAACTCCGAAAAAAGAATGAACGGGAACTGAACCGGAAGAGAGAGAGAGGGAGAAAAAGTCTATTAGAAACTCCTCGCCAGCCTGCTTCCTTATTACAGTTCTGTATATACAGTATATGTACAGTAGACATTTGTGAGCATATAAAATCCCATTTATAATCAAAACTTAAAGTTAGTGCTCTTCAGTGCAATGGCATTTTAGAGCAACAATCGTCTACCACATGGCACTAACTTTATTTTTGGGTCCAAAAATAAGCTCAAACAGCAGGTAATAGTTCTGGTTTTGGGTTTTTAGGTTCAAGGCCACTTTCAAATGTGGTCTATCGTTCAAGTTCAAATATCAGACTGATAAAGAAGCTATATAAGGGCTTAAAATGAAAGTGGCACTATGTGACCTTCAGAAGTGATGGTCTCTGAATGGGACATTGGGATGTTTTGTAGTTTGACCTTCTCTTAGCTTCAGCTTCACCTTTTGCCATCTTCACCCCGTTATGATCCACCTCACTTGTCAAGTAAAATGACAAAGATTGACAGGTCTTGACGCACACATCTAGTCCATCACAAAGCTACACATATGTACGTATACATTTACATATATAGAAACAAATGTTATTTCTCAGAGGGGGGATGGGGAGTGGTAGGCACCATATAGCATAATTACATATCAAAGAAATGTAGAGGTGGTCGTCATGACAACCCACTCAGGCGCACCCCTCCTCCACACTCCAAAGCACCAAATATCCAGTAATAATGTCTCAGCCAAAAGAAAACACAGACCATAATATTCTTCCTGTGCTGGCAGTTGTCATGGCGATCCGCAAGAAAGAGGTGTTTCTGTGCGTGACTGTCTTTTGGGGGTGGGGGGGGGGTTGTATAAAGGAGGGGTTTCAGATTACCATGCATCTAAAATGAATGCCATAATACTCTTTTAACGCTCTCTGCTAGTTCCCTCCTCCCCCCACACCCTCACCGTACTGAACGTGACTCCATAACTGGGTGAAAGCGCCACATATGGACACCATCAGAGATGTCTACTGATAAACTCTTAAGACATAAGCGATGTTGGATGTGGCCAAAAAACAAAAACCAATAGGCCTTAATTTCAATTTGAATCACTAACTTTGCTTGTGCAACTAGTCTCCTTCAAATGCACAGATTTAATCTAGGCTTTGTGGCTCATACATAACATTTAATAGTAATAGTAACATTTATAATAGTGCTACATTTGTTTTGAGGATATTTTTAGGGGTTTTAGCGCTACACCTAAGAACATTCACTGATATGTATATACTAAAATGTTGCAATCTTCTTGTTTCATGAGGTAGAAATGAGAATAGCAGTCTCTCACAGGTGAATCTTCTACCACACAGCCAAATAAAAGCCCCCAAAAAATAAAGAGACAAAAATGAACAATCCTGAGTGTGATATTCACTCTCTTTTTCTTCCCCCCTTTAAACCCGGCCCCCACCCCTCCCCCTCACTAATGGCCCAGACATCCCATAATATGCCCAACGAATACACCCCCCCCCCACCCCCCACCCACCTTTAATCTCAGTCTGAACCCCATACTAAATCATGCAGAACTGTTCATAAACTGATTTCTGCTCTCTACTGAGTATCCTTGTATTTGCAGGCTCATATTTGTCACATAGACTAGACGTTATCCTTCAGTTTGTTGTTTAATTGTTTTTGTACATCTTTCAGACATTTATGCACAATGTACATTGTAAACATTATGAAAAGGGAAGTAATCAGTCCAAAAGGCACCCATGGAGATTATGAGTATTTGAGACATTCAATATACATTATGATATAATGGCCATTCCCTTTTCCATGACCTCATATTCCCCACCCCCATCATATTCCGGAGCATTGAGAATGATTAATTTTACCACATGAACGTATTGTGCTTCATTAAGTAAACAAAGGATGTTGGTTATAATGCATTACCTTCAGGGTCCCCATTGCAACATATGAAATGCAACACACACAATACTGTATGTAGTTCAGGTGTGTAAATCTTTCATTCTAATAAAAAAGAAATGTTGCATGAGATGCATGGGGAAATCAAGAGATCATGTGTCATTTTCCAAAACATTTGAAATCAGGTCAAATGCATGCTCTTTAATAATTGATAATGCTTATAGGCGCACTGGGATCGCAAAGAACTGCATATCTTTAGCAATATAAAGATATATTTTCTTTTATGAAAATGAATTTACATCGCATATCTGAATAATTAAATAGAAGATCAATATATTTTTTTCAGGGAATGTCTTGCTATTGCATTTGTACTTGGCTTGCACTATAGACATCATCTGCCACATAAGTGTGTTGACAGATGTGTTTCAGATCGAGTCACAGAGTGTCTAGAAATGTTCGACACAGTCTAAAATATAAGATCACTTCAATAGCCGTGACTCTCTTCCAGATGTGCTTAAGAATTATGTGCTATTTTCAACCTACCAACATAAGGCCATCAGTTTTGATTGCAACTTCTAACATACTAGCAGAGAATGGTTTGGATCTATGCAGGGTGTTTATTCAGATAGAAATTCAATCCATAATTCAACTGCTGTAAATCTGCCTGGGGAACAAAACATCATAAATCCTGTAAATTAACACAATGAGTTCTAGGAGAAGACTACGAAACCCTTTTGTAAAATGGTTAACTATTAGTAAATGAACTGTTTGCTGTCTGTATTTACTAGTGGTGGTTAACTAGAATAATGATATCCGTGAGGAACGTGTTGATGGTGACCTCTAGTGATTGACTGTGGAAATCTTAGATACTAATATAATATAGCTCCTCCTAGTGACCAGGAGTAATATATCCACAACCTGCAGACCCAAAGACTTGATTAGGCTATATAGTTACACATCTTAATTTGTTTTGTTTGCAATGTCTGGTTTAATTCTCAGTAGAACTTGAATACACCTTACATTTGATGTAGGACGTAAAAATACGTCATTTGAATTCATTAAAATTATCTTATTTTTTATGTTTACACTACCATTCAAAGGTGTGAGTTAAGTTAAATAAATTAATACTTTTTTTCATTCAGGTTGCATGATTAAATTGATCAAAAGTGACCGTAAAGACAGGTTTCTATTTCAATAAATGCTGTTCTTTTCTTTTGAACTTTCTATTCATAAAATAATTATCCTGAAAAACATTATCATGGTTTCACAAAAATGTTAAGCATGCAGCCTAACTGTTTTAAACATTGATAATAATAAGAGATGTTTCTTGATTTCTGAAGGAACGTTTGACACTGAAGACTGGAGTAATGGCTGCTGAAAATTCAGCTTATCAGATATGTATAAGGAATGCAGTTGTGAGTATAAAAATACACATTCATTTATCAAATAACTGTGGGGATTGCATTGACTATTGATTTAAATCATTTCAATGTGATTCCATGGAATGCTATATTGATAGAATCAAGCAGTTTGTAACATTAACAGAGTGTCAACCTGTCTTAAGATGCACACACTGCTGTATATTCTCTTCTAAAGAAATTATAACAGTCTCTACACAGTGAACTGTTTGCTATAAAGTGAATTTGACACATGCTGGGAAGCCATGCATGACTCAACAGAATACATATATATTTGTTTATTCAGGCTCTAATGTCAACACAATGAAAAGATCTTTCTTTTAAGAGTGGCATTTCAAAAGGGACAGAGAGACACTGCTGATCGTATATATCCTTGAATCCTGTTGACAGGTTATATACTGTATAAATGTTTATTCAGCACAATAAAGATCAGGTTTCAGTGCAGGGTTTTCTCATTTTTGTTTAAGCCTTCAACTCCTGTGCCAAAACAAACACAAATTTTGTCAATATTTTATCCCCTGGAGTTTTGGATTATTGACCTTTAATTTGTTTATATTTTTTAGTGTATTTAAATTATTTAAAGGAATTTCATGAACAGATTGTAGGACACAAAAATAAGGTTCACTCAAGGAAATTTCTAATATCTAAACCACTTAACTGAACATTAGTGATTCAAGAGGCCTAATGATTTAACTTAACATGAACATTTACTATTGCTTGTGTTTTAATGCAAATTTTAATATCCTGATAGTGTTTTCACTTTTTCTTTTGTGAATTTAAGAACAAACATGTCAGGTTAGAGTAACTGGCATCAGTTCTTTAGAGATCAGACTCATTTTAAAGACGTGACACTTTTAGTTTAAAATCTATTTCTTATAGTGAAACTATCTCTGCTATAGGCTTTGTAGACGGAGGAGGAACATTATTCTCTAATAACATTAATAAAAAACATGAAACATTAATCACACTCAGAACTTCAAAGCACCAAAAAATGATGTAATTTTGTGACTGAGGTTTGTATAGCCTGTTATTCTCAAAATAATACCTTATGAATGTATGTAGTGTTAAGATCAGTGTGACCCAATTCCCTGAAAAAAATATCTCATTAAAAGAAACAGTGTAATCACAGATTATCTTTCACTCACCTTTATGTGCCGATCTCATATACTTTTCACACTCGCACACATACAAACACAATATATAATCTATTTTCTGCTTTGATACAATAATATCTGTCAGTCAGCAAACCCTTGAATATATGTTTTGACTATATTCCAAATGCATACAACGCATAGAGATATTAGTCCAGTTGTCTTCATAAATATAGAACGAATTTGTTCAATTAAATAATGTAATCGTTAAATTAAAAAACAAACGCAATGCATACTACTTCTGTAATGAGTGACATTTCTGTGTAAAATTCAATAAATGAAAACATGTTAGACTGAACTTGATTTTATCAAATGAGAATTTTGTGTAAAAAAGTGGGTCCCAAATTGATCTAAATGTGAATTTACTAAAACAACTATGAGTTTTTTAGCTATTTGTTAACAAATATACAAAAGCCAAAGTGGCCTTATTGGTGACATCAGCAGAAAAGGAAAGTGGGTTCAGGGGCAGAGCAGACAAACATTTATGTTTTATTATTTGGAAAATTGTGCACTGATAAGTCATGCAAAATAAAAATAATTATATATTTATATAATCATACATTTAAAAAAGTATTAATATTTTAAGAAGAAGCTTATTTGTAACTCACAAAAAATGAGTTAAAATTCACATGAATTCAAAAATAAACATGAATTTCTGAAATATTTCTTATTAATTTAACATAATCTTTGTATGTTTGACGAGTTCTATCACTACTGTAAATTCGGGATGAGATGAAAGTTGCGATAGCATTTCCCCCCAATGTGACATACAGGTGAAACTCGAAAAATTAGAATATCGTGCAAAAGTTCATTTATTTCAGTAATTCAACTTAAAAGGTGAAACTATTATATTATATAGACTCATTACATGCATGCAAAGTGAGATATTTCAAGCCTTTATTTGTTATAATTTTGATGATTATGGCTTACAGCTTAGAAAACCTTTTCACAATATTTTAATTTTGAATTTGGGGTTTTCATAAGCTGTAAGCCATAATCATCAAAATTTTAACAAATAAAGGCTTGAAATATCTCACTTTGCATGCAATGAGTCTATATAATATATTAGTTTCACCTTTTAAGTTGAATCACTGAAATAAATTAACTTTCGCACGATAGTTTCACCTGTATATCGGAGTGAAATGGCTTCTTGAACAAGAAAAACTGTAGGGCGAGACTTGATTTTGCCCATGTGGAATTGATTTGATCATTGTGGTTTGCTATTGGTCGATCTCGTGTCAGTGACAGGTTGTCCCGCCCTCGCGCCAGTAAACACGTCATCAGAGAAGAGGATGGGAATATAATCATGCAGTTATAATAAATAATTCAATATTTCCTAAAGAAAATTGAATTTAGATTTTATGGTGACTTTAGTCATCATAAGCTTTGCATTCCCTTAACACTGAAGATTTTAGTCTTGCCTCTTTCTACGGTCTACCCAGTTCCTCCATCTATTTTTACCAGCAGTCACAGAGGAACATTGCAGTACCCTGTGTTTGTTGTTTCCCCTCCTCTTCCCGGGTCCCTCGTTCCCGCTTATTAATCAGTCGCCTTGACCTACTCATCCCTCTCTTTCTCCCCTCCTCTCCTCTCTAATTCTCAGCATCTTCCTCTGACTCATCTTTTCATCCCCTCCCCCGTCTGTTTCTCCTCTCATCTCGCTCTCATTCTGGTTTCCACCCACCCTCGCTCTGTTTTGCCTCTCTCTTCCGCAGTTCAACACTTCTTTCCAGGCTTGCCTCTCGCAAGGCTACGCGCACTGACGGCAGGTAATCATCGCACGAAAGCCTTTTCTCTTGTTTGCACTTTCCGCTGCTCCTTTGCATGATTGCAATTGCATCTGTTGATGGGTCATTAAGATGGTTTGGCTTGGCCATAAATAATGCTATTAAATGGGTTAATATAGGCTCTGGCATGACTTTGTGCATGTTGCATTAATTAACCAGGAATTAATTGTCATATCAAGACATGCATCGCTGCTGTTTAGGGCATGTCTCTGCGGACAGTCTCCTGCACGAGGAGTCACTCCTTATGTTGGGATGCTGGATGTGAATTTGGTTGGCAGTGTTTGTTTTCTGGTGCCCGCTGCTAAAGGGGTCGGCCAAATGGATCTCGCACTATGTGTCCGTTTGTAGGCTACACAGGTTACGTGTTATCAATGATGATCGGGCAATTTTACTGTATTGATCTTGAGTAAAATCTTTATGTTCATTTGAGCATAGCAATGCTGCCTATATTTTCAATTGCCAAATTCCCCGAACACGCTTTATTATTATTATTATTATTATTATTATGAATATATATAAACGAAACAATTAGTGCAGTTAAGTAGGCTATGATACTCTACATAATTAGTTCACCGCGCGAGTTCCGAGTCTTTGGTATATTTGTCACGTGACAAACGCAAAAACGTCCCATCGCTGGTTCTTATTTCCGTCCGTCTCCAACACGCGCTTCGATGATCCAGAAAGCTCTTCTTTTCGCCAAAGGGATGTTAAATTATTTATCTTTTTCTTGCCCCATCACGCCACTTTCTGCGGTATCCAACCCCACCCCTCCGTTGATCGCCCCCTCCCCCCTGTATAACTGCTGACAGCACGCTTGCTGCAGTACCACACTGACACGGCGTAAGCAGCGTCCGGATTTAGATGCACGATCATGAGCTGGTCGCACCGTGCGGCACCTGCGGACATATACATGCCCGTCTTGTCATTACAAATAAAGCCCCACCTCCTCCCCCCAGTCTAAATTCTGGTGGTCGGTGCTATGAGACGCGCATTCCATTAGCAAGGTGACACGTGTGCCCATGTCGGTCGTGGCACATTTAGAATGAAATTAGCATGTTCTGGCTTTTTATTGGCTGCCAGCGTAGCATGTCGCTGTCGACGCTCGAGCTATATCTCTCATTGGTAAGAAGGACGGAACTGAATGTTCCAGAAAAATAGTCCTATTTATGCTATTCACTTTATGCAAGTTCCTGGTCTTATTTTGAACGATTAATCAGTGCACATCATTCTAAATGTTTCATTTCTTTATCTTCAATCAAAATTGAATAGTTGCTCAATAAAAGCTTGTAAATGTACGGATAGCCAAAATAGGTATTGTTTTAGCAAACTCGTATTCTTGTACGGAACTCCCATTATTCATGATCCAATCCATTCTCGGACAACTTTTTTCCTACAAAAAAAAAAAAAACATCCAGATGTTGACCCCTTGGATCGTGTTCATTTAGACATATATTTTTTTGTATCGCCTCTCCAGGTGGAAAATGTAACCTGAGTAATTGGACTAAAAAAGAAAAAGAATTACATAAAAAAGCAGTATTTCATGACAAAATGCAGTTTCGTACACCGGAAGACAAGAGCCTGCTGCTTTTGGACAACAGAATTCTAAACCACAAAATTCCATTTTGTGTACATGAATTTACTTTTACAAACACCTTTGACGAACAAAATGCATTAAGCATTTCATTAAATGCCTTTTGTTCACAAATTGCTATTCTGTTAATTGTTGTCTTGATCACAAAATACATTGTGTCCATTAAAAACCCTAGTTCATCATTTACATTTATGTATTTTGCATATAAGCAAGATTTATAATATGTAAAAGGAGATTTATGGCAGATGCAGGTTGACCAAAACAGTGTTCTGACCCACTCACTGTTTGATATTTATCTTTCTCATCCAAAGTCAATTAATTTGATGCCATGAGTTTCCAAACATCATGACCAATGATGGCAGAAGTTTAGCTCTCATGCTCCCTTGTTTCCTCTCTGTCTTTAAGGATGTCCATTGTAAGCATCGTTGCCAGGGAAATCCTGGACTCTCGGGGAAACCCTACAGTGGAGGTGGACCTGAGAACTAATAAAGGTGAATCAATAGAGCCTGTCTACAAAAGGACTGAGCAGAATGCTATCCTGGATTTTAAAAGCAAAGGAATATGTGGAATGTGTTATCTACAATGTAAATTGAGTTCCTGGATGAATGTCCAAAAAAGTGTTTTTATTGAAAGCATCATCCAAAATGCATACATGTAAAATACAATTTATAAAAAATATAATACAAATGAATCAAAATATGTTTTGTCCACATGCAAGTAACTTTTAAGAGACAAATGTAAATGCATATAAATGTAATTATGTTGACACAGATCCATCAGTAAGATATGGATGCACTATGTATTAATCACGGGTATAAGCGAATGACAGATTTGAAGTGTCAGTGTGTTTTCAGGTCTGTTCAGGGCTGCGGTGCCCAGCGGAGCATCGACAGGCATCTATGAGGCTCTGGAACTCAGAGATGGAGACAAGAGCCGTTACAAGGGCAAAGGTGAGCGATCAGAGATAGTCCATTGTAACATTGGCACTATTATGTAACATTAGATTGTTTAAAGTGCCTCTGTTATGCTTTTTTCTAATATTACATTGTATGCAGTGTGTAATAGCTGTTTGTGAATGTAAAATGTCTGCAAAGTTTTAAAGATCAACAATGTAACAAATTTGCATAATGCCAGCCTATGGTCTTCATTGGCTGCCCACGAGTGGCGTCTACTTTGACCCGCCCTCAAACACTGTAGTTGTAGCTGCGGCCTGGGCGAGTTTGGTTCGTGTTTGTCGACATGTCGAGAAGACGCTGTTTTCAGTGCTGCAAATCTACTAAGTATGCACTTTAAACTTATGAAGACTCGGGCTCAAATTGATACAGTAACAAAGCCATCGTTACTGTTCGTATTACTGGGTATCAAGTGCTGAGGAAGATCCGGAGCTGAAATTCAGATATGGCCGTTTCGTTTCTGAAATGCACTGTAGGCTGTGGACCAATCACAACAGACTGGGCCACCTGACCAATCAGAGCAGAGTAGCTCACGGAAAGGAGGGGTTTTCGATATACTGAATCTTCAAGCAAACTCTTTGAGAAATGAGGTGATTTGCTATATACACTACCTGGCCAAAAAAAAAAAAGTCGCTGTTTGATTTTAAATAGGCAGATGCTTAAGGGTCTATGATATGACTGGATCATTATTGCAGTGATTATTATGTTTCTAGCACGTATATAGACTTTACAGAGTGCTTGACTCTTGCATTGTCAATACAAGATCAAAAATGAATGGACCTCTTGATTGAAATAAATGTGATGTTATTTCCATCAAGAGGGGTATAAATCTTTGGTCAAGATCTTGTATAGACAATGCAAGAGTCAAGGGTTAGAATAACCATTGCCACACATATAACATGCATGAAACATAATAATCCCTGCAATAATTATCTAGTCATAGACTCTTAAGCATTTGCCTGTTTAAATTAAGCAACTTTTTTTTGGCCAGGCAGTGTAGGCTATATTAAGAGAAAATTAAAGTGGGTTTTTTTTTTACCTTATAGGTGCATCTAAACCTGTTGTAGTCTTTAAAGCAAAAGTAGGACCTTTAAAATAGAATAATATGGGCACTTTACAACTAATTAGATAATTCGTTCTGTAGCCTCCTGCTATAGTTTTGTTTATTGATCTGTCTTGACCTGTTTTCTTGTGAATGTCTTTTGTTTTAAGGTGTTCTGAAGGCTGTTGGTCACATTAATGACACTCTTGGACCAGCCATCATTGCTTCTGTAAGTGAAAAAAAAAATGGTCTTGTTTAATTAACCTGATTTTTTATAACAAATAACCAAACTATTTGTTTTCAACCAGCATGAGAAGGATTATAAACGGCAATCTGTGCATATTTGCTTAATTCTGGAAAAGATTATCTACATTAAGATGAGACTCATTTCTGCAAGAAAAAAATTACAAATCATTTGCAGCTAATATTCAAAATATACTTGGTTTTAATGAGGGCACATCTTGTATTTAAACCTACAATATTCCTTTAAAATGAACGTGACTACATTTTTTTCCACTATGTCTTACATTCTTTTATAGCCTCCTATATTTTTTCATTCATACATGTTTTTCTTCAGATGTTTGTCGGCACTTTCCCAATAATCAGATTTTTTTCACAGTTAATTTCTAAGCAATTGTTAATTTAATTATTTGTTATTTGTTATTTGTTTATTTGTTTATTTGTTTGTTTGTTTGTTTGTTTTACAGATCAGATTCCGATCAGATGGGATCAGAATCAGATCCCACCCCTGCACTTTTTGAATCATTTTTCTTTTCATATTTAATGCCCGTTTACTTGTAACAGGAGATTTTAAAACAGGTCCAACTGCTTCAAATCTCCCAAAGGCAGAGACACAAAATCTCCTATTATCCAGGTCTTGATTTTCATTCTGATCTACACATTCCATTCTTTCGTTTTCATGTTTTTTTTTACTTCCATGTCTACAATGCGAAAGCTAAAGCAAATACAAAAATACTGAAATACTGCAAGAGTACTTTTAGAGTGACTTTGATGATGGTTTTTAATTTCACAGCAGAAGGGCTAATGATTAGGCAACATTTTCATCAAGCATTTATCAAGCACTGTATTTTATTAATCTGGAGAGTTTTATCTTCATGATGTGAACTTTAGGAGATCAGTGTGGTGGAACAGGAGAAACTAGACAACATGATGATTGAAATGGACGGCACAGAGAACAAATGTAAGTTATTATCTTATATGATAACAATCATATTTTAAAGAAATAGTTCCACCAAAATGGAAATTCTGGCATCATTGACTCACCCTCGTGTTGTTCCAAACTTGTATGACTTACTTTCTTCTGTGAAACACAAAATGAGATGTTCAGCATATTCAACGCTGTATTTTCTAAACGCTTAAAGTAAAATGACCAAGAAGGACAAAAAAGCAGCATAAAAGTTGCTATATTCCATGTCTTCTGAGGCCATGAAACACTTAAAACATACCAAAATGTTACTTATTTAATTACTGAAAATCATACATATTTTAAGCAATTGTGATGTGCAAATGTGAAGTTTAATGTGACTATATATGATTTAATAGGATATAAGATTTATAAAGAACTCAAAATAGTTTCTAAAATACATTACTGTTCAAAAGTTTGGGGTTGCTAAGATTTTTTTAATGTTTTTGGAGAAAAAAAAGTATTTTATTCTTACTAACGCTGCAATTATTTGATCACAAATACAGTAAAGGCAAAAATATTGTGAAATATTATTACAATTTACAAGAACTGTTTCCGAGGGGTGAATATATTTTAAAATGTAATTTATTCCTGTGATGTAAAGTTGAATTTTCAGCATCATTACTCCAGTCTTCAGTGTCACATGATCCTTCAGAAATCATTCTAATATGCTGATTTGCTGCTCAAGAAACATGTATTATTATCTGTGCTGCTTAACCACGATTTCTGTTTTCTGTGATGAATAACATTTATTTGAAATAGCAATATTTGGCAACAATATAAATGCCTGTACTGTCATTTTTGATCCCTTAAATGCATAATTTAAACTATATATTGGTCGGCAGTGGCTCAGTGGTTCATGTAGGTTGTCTACAAACCGTAAGGTTGGTGGTTCAATCCCCGGCTCCACCTGACCAAGTGTCGAGGTGTCCATGAGCAAGACACCTAACCCCAGCTGCTTCCGACGAGCTGGATGGCGCCTTGCATGGCTGACACCGCCGTCGGTGTATGAATGGGTGAATGTGAGGCAAACTGTAAAGCGCTTTGGTGGCCATTGGGTCTGTGAAAGCGCTACATAAATGCAGTCCATTTACCATTTTTTTTTTATATAAAATAATTTCGCCACTTGTTCCAATAATGTTAAAATTTTTTCAATGGACAGTATATGGATTTTTTTCTACACAATAAAACGACCATATAAATCACAAAAAAAATGATATAATAATAAAAAAGACTGATAATTGCTATCCGTTCATCATGTCTACAGCCCAGTTTGGTGCTAACGCCATCCTGGGAGTGTCTCTGGCCATCTGCAAGGCCGGTGCGGCAGAGAAAGGCGTCCCTCTGTATCGTCATATTGCTGATCTGGCAGGAAACACAGAGCTAGTGCTGCCAGTTCCTGTAAGAAATCTCATTACTCAATTGCACGACTTAGTACGCAACATAATAATTCACATCTGTAGGTATGTTTTTTCTTGATTATCTCGGGAAATAGACTGACTAAGCACATTTTCTCTGTCCACTTGTCAGGCGTTTAATGTAATCAACGGAGGCTCCCATGCTGGAAACAAGCTCGCCATGCAGGAATTCATGGTACTTCCTGTGGGGGCGGAGTCATTCCGTGACGCGCTGCGTGTCGGAGCCGAGCTCTACCAGACGCTGAAGGGTGTCATCAAGGAGAAGTACGGCCAAGACGCCACCAACGTTGGTGACGAAGGAGGTTTTGCCCCGAACATCCTGGAGAACAGTGAAGGTGTGTTTATGAGTCTGTGCATCGCCTTGTCTGAGCTTGTGATCCAATTCAATCACAATCAATTTATCTACTGTTCTGCTCTGTTGGCTTCTCTATCACGTCTCCACAGCTCTTGAGTTGATAAAGACTGCCATAGACAAGGCCGGGTTCACAGATAAAGTTGTTATCGGGATGGATGTAGCCGCCTCCGAGTTCTACCGCGACGGGAAGTACGACCTTGACTTCAAGTCCCCTCCAAACCCAGACAGACACATCACCGGCGATGAGCTGTTAGAGATCTACCAGACGTTTGTCAACGATTATCCAGGTAAATTGTGAAAAAATAAAAGATGTAAAGGAGATTTCAAAATTCAAATATTAATAAAGTCACCTTGAGGTCCATTTAAATTATGTACATCCTAGGTGTGACTTTCTTCTTTCAGACGAACACAATCAGAGTTATATTAAAAAACATTCTCTTTCAAGCTTTATAATGGTAACCACCGTTTTGCTCTATCCTCTGTGCTTTCGCATTGGTCAATATGTCATGTGTCGGGTCAGAGGTGGATAGAGACTCAAGTACGGCCGTTACCAGAAGCCAGTGATTATAGTTTATAAAGTTATAAATATGGATATTTTTCTTACTAAAACACATAGATTCGCTTTAGAAGGTCTTTATTAACCCTTGGAGCCATATGGATTACTTTTATGATGCATGGATGCTCTTTTTTGGGCTTCAAAATCTAGGGTACCATTCACTACCATTATAAAGCTTGGAAGAGCCAGGATATTTTATAATATAACTCCGATTGTGTTTGGCTGAAAGAAGAATGTCATATACACCTTGTATGGCTTGAGGGTGAGTTAAGTATGGGATAATTTTCATTTTTGGGTGAACTAACCCTTTAAAACCCAGAATATTCTATCATGTTTTTGCTCCCATCATCATTGACAGTGGTGTCCATTGAAGACCCGTTTGATCAGGATGACTGGGCCGCTTGGACAAACATGACTGGTTCAGTGGGGATCCAGATTGTGGGCGACGACCTGACCGTGACAAACCCAAAGAGGATAGAGAAGGCAGCGGAAGACCGCGCATGCAACTGTCTGCTCCTGAAGGTTAACCAGATTGGCACCGTCACAGAGGCCATCCAGGCGTGAGTAACTCTAAACTCTGTCTAATAAACCAGCATTTTCTCGCTCCTTACCTTCCCATTTTGAACTGTGTATCCCTCAGATGCAAGCTCGCTCAGGCCAACGGATGGGGCGTGATGGTCAGCCATCGCTCAGGAGAGACAGAAGACACTTTTATCGCTGATCTAGTGGTGGGACTCTGCACTGGACAGGTACGCACACTTACACAAATGTAACCAGTAAATACAGAAATGATATGGTTTATATATTTATGATGTGCTTTACAAAAAAGTTTGATTAACTTGACAAACTTTCACTCTTTATCTCTCTTATCTTTCAGATAAAGACAGGAGCTCCGTGTAGATCTGAGCGTCTCGCCAAATACAACCAACTTATGAGGCAAGAGAGCGTTCAACACACTATTTTTAGCAATGCAGTAAAAGCATCCATTCGAATCCCCAAAACAATGTCAAAATAATTTTCGCATGCTTTTTGCCTCTATAAACTCTTTCCCGCCATTGACGGAATTTTCCGGCTCACCATGTTTTACCTATTATACTGTTGGGGGCGCTATTACGCATCTTCTGAAAGAATACTGAATCTCCTGATTAAAACAGGTGATGAAGAAGCAGAAACAAGGGATAGCATAATGTGAGAAGATGCATGTGTAAAATAACGCTATCATCAACATTAAACAGCATATCAATCAAAACTGCCTAATGTTACCGAATGAAGTGTCGACCCAGGAGCTGTAGGAGTAGGACTGTGAAGCTTTGAGGGTTTTGAGGGTTTGTGAAAATTATCAAAAAAGCTGACCTTTTTTTTTTTTTTTTTTACCCTTTCGAGGAAAGAGTTAAACAGGCCATTGCTAAAATCTAACATACTATTTTAGCAAAACATCTCCAAAGAGGTATTTATTTTTGGGTTAGGGTTTATTTTGCTTGTTGAAACAACTTCTAATCATATTTTCAGTGTTGCTGTTTTCATTGTTCATACATACTCGTGTTTATGTATCTAACACTGAACGTCTTAACTCATCTTTCATTGATTGATGCTTGTTTCCGTCACAGAATAAAACATAAATAAAAAAGGTAATTGTGACTTTTTATCTCACAATTCAGAATTTTTTTCGCAATTGTGAGATAGTAAGAATTGTGAGATTAAAAATGTGCAATTACATTTTTTATTTTTTATTCTGTGGTGGAAACAGGTTTCCATAGCAAAAATCCCAGAGACTTCCAGTGAATGAAAGACTTGAGCCATATTTTGAGATTTTTTGGTGCGTTTTAAAATCTTTTTGCAATTATTAGGGCATTGCTAGGTTGTTGGCCACTGGCCAGTAATCAACCACTTAGCAACCACTCAATCCACAATAGCAACGCCCTGGCAACAATTCTAACATTGCAGTGCCACTACTAGTATCCCACAGAAACATCATTCATATTTTCTTCAAAAAATTCAAAAATCATTTATTTCGATCCCATTTGTGCCTCAACACATTTGTGCCTCAACGAAAATGACTCAACTTGCATAATAATTAACTGTTGTACTTAAAAAGCCCCAGTCTCAAAAATAACAGTGGCCGCAAAAAGAACCAATATAATTACTTTGATTAACATTGCTGATTACAGGCTTCTAGCTCTTTCTCCGTCACCTCCTGTTCCTATATAATTAATCCATGTCCATCTGTCTCTTTTTTTTCCTGCCTCACAGGATTGAAGAAGAATTGGGTGATCAGGCTCGTTTCGCCGGGCACAATTTCAGAAACCCTAGCGCTCTGTGAGGCTGACGTCACCGCACCGAATTCACACGAAAAAAAACAACTGACAAACAGAGTATGTACTGCACTGAACGACTGACTACCCCTGACATTCCCTAAAATCATTCAAAATGCATCAAAACAGCACTATTTGCACTGAGATACTAAAAACGACTTACTCAGACACTCAAAATATGTATTTAAAACTGAACTGGCCTCCGGACAGGCTTTGATAGACCAAATATTATGCACAGTGGATCCTGGACAGACCAACATTATGCACAAGTGATTTTGAGGTACTTGACGGGCAAAACATGTGCACAGGGTGGACATGCATGCGTAAGATACAGAAAATGAACCTTGAATCTAACAAGGCAAAGACTTTGTTGTCTAAAAAGAAGGATTTAACTCAGATGGAATAAAAGTAGAGATTTATTTGAATCAGGTGTAATCTTTAAATTTAAGCTTCAATTTAGATGTGAAATATATGTAAATACATTTAAAACAAAATCTAGATTGACTTGCCACTCTAAAGAAATCAAATGTAAGAAATTTTATGGTTCATTGCATGAGGACATGGTAGAAATGGTAGAAAAATAAAATAGTTACATAAATATTAATGCAGCAGTGAGTTTTTTAATGGGAAGATTGACACAGTGAAGTATTCAGATATATATGGGACCAGCGTTTACTCTAAAGACAGTTTACTAAGTAGTTTGCCCAGGGCATTAGAGGCTTTTTATCATACAATACTCTCCTTCTCAGATGCAGTTTTTGTGTCCATCTCTGAGCCAAAAGCATGCTGAAGAAAAAGAGCCTTTTAAAACAAACTGTTATTCAATCAAAAGAAAAGACCAAATCAGCAAATAAAATAAAATATGGTGCTTGAACATTGACTTAAAAAAAAAAAAAAATCCTTCATTTTAGTATATTAAAAATTCAAAATAATGTGTGTAGATTATATTTCTTTTCATAAAGATGCTTCGCTATTTAAACCAACATTGAAAGTTCATAAGTTTCTGTATATCATTGTCATTGAGTTGGGAGGTCTCAAATATGTCCTCGTGTGATTATGTTATTATCACCTTCACCCTACATAGATCAACACAGTCTAACACACACACACGAGATAATTAAATCTAAAAGTATTGAACAAAGTTCACGTCACTTCTAATAACAATAATTATATTCAGAAGTCCACAAATCTTCATACGTCTGCCTGATTTTCTCATGCAATGACTCTTAAAATGTACTTTCGCATTTTCTTTCACCCTGGATCTTAAAGGGGAAGTGAATTTTCTTTAAAAAGTATAGTTTACCCTAAAATGAAAAGTTTGTCATCATTTACTCGCCCTCAAGTTCTTCCAAACCGGTATGAGTTTCTTTCTTCCGCTGAACACAAAAGAAGATTTTAAAGAATGTTGATAACCAACCAGTTGACGACGGTAGCCATTGACTTCCATATTACCAACATTCTTCAAAATACCTACTTTTGTGTTCAGCAGAAGAAAGAAACTTGCACAGATTTGGAACAACTTGAGGGTGAGTAAATGATGACAGAACTTTCATTTTTGGGTGAACTGTCCCTTTAAATGGGCAAAACCCTTCCTCCTCTCCCATCTTAATGTGGATATTAAGTGAGCCATTCGTAGGTAGATTTTCTTAAAGATTGTTAATACTGTTGATCTGTGGCTCAACCAATGGCGTGTGTTTGAGGCAGAGCTACCTTCGTCCAAATCATAAGAGACGGGGCAGAGAGAGCAGTAGAAATGACACGCTTCTCCTTCAAGATGAATGATCTTAATCCAGCAGTGAACGAAAGAGACATAACAATCACAATGACGGATCTAATTCAAGAACTCGACCGACGGACACGCTTACACGGATAGAGACACATATTCACTCACATTTGTGTAGCAAAGTCTCACCCTCAACGCACACGACTCCTTATTCTCTGCCACCTTGGACTTGCAGTCTGTGTTTCTTCCTTTCTCGTTGTTTCATCTGTATCCTCCACCCCTTTCCCTTCTTGTGGTTATGACTTGGCTTGTTCCCCCTTACCTGAAATCTTTTTTCTCCTTGATGACTTGTCTTTTCGTTATTTTGTGGGATTATCGTGGTGAAAGAAGGCAAAGAAAGCAAGATGGAGAGAAAATAAAAAAAGAACTGACAAGCCTGTCAAAGAATAATGTTATGGAATATTAAAGCTGTCATTACTTTCGTCACCCTCGAGTCTCTAAGTGTGTTTTCTCCTCTTATTTAAAAGCAGAGGAGGACGTTTAAATGTCTTTTCGCCATTTAGATCCTCAATTATAAAACATTAAAACAGAAGATGTGAATGCTTTTATGGGTTTTAAAAATGGCTGCTCTTGTCACCTACATTACAAAACGTAAAATTATATTTAAAAATACATATAGTTATATAACAAATACATGCATTACTGTTCAAAAGTTTGAGGTCAGTACGTTTTTTCTTTGAAAGAAATGAATGCTTTCCGTTAAATTGATCAAAAGTGTCAGTAAAGACATTTATAATGTTACAAAAGATTTCTGTTTCAAATAAATGCTGTTCTTTTGAACTTTATATTCAGTCAAAGAATCCTGAACAATGATTCACGGTTTGCACAAAAATATGAAACAGCACAACACACACACACACACTCTTAAAATACTTTTAAAATAATTTACACCATGTAGTCTTTAGTTTCAGTATGCACAGCATTTATGTCTGTGATGAAAGCAGAAAAACAATCTTCACTTGAAAGACCAAGTGAAGACACCAAGTGAAGATGGGATAAGTACATTTTTTTATTTTCTACCGAGGTAGTCATTTCTACAGAGGATAAAGTGCTCTTGAAGTCACAACAAACTTCACCGCTGGTCTTGTAAGTTCATCAGTGTGGAGTGTACAGTGTGTTAGACTTCAAGTAATGTGCTCTGCAAGTGCATAGACAATACAGTGGTTTACTCGAGCGCAGCAGCAAATAAAGAACTAACGTTGCCGAGCTCTCTTCTACTTTTATATTAACACATTTTTAGCAGGAAGGGAGATACTATTCCAGACCAATAACCCAACTCAACCATTTAACAAGCAGGTGAGTTAAAGCAATACAACCACAAATAAACATTCAGACCTGCTGGAATGTCAAGAAGCTGGTATATACTTATTAGTGCAGCAGTTTGGACCCTCAAAACAGTTGAGCATCTCTATGAGCGGGCATTTACGATGTCAACAAACTCAGGCTTAAGGGAAGCACCTCCAACCAGGAAGCCATCAATGTCAGCCTGGGCCGCAAGCTCTTTACAGTTTCCCCCAGTAACAGAGCCTGTCAAATGAGGGAAGAGCATGAAAGCAATCCAAGACTTACAAATCAGAATTTTATTTTTCTATTAAATATGTTTTAAAAACAATACAAATGAATGATCATTAAATTATACATTATAGGTTCATTTAAAAATTAAATATATCTGTCATTGTGAAATGATTCAATTAGTGGTTATCCCAAAAATGACATTTCTGTCATTAATTACACCCCCTCGTGTCGTTCCAAACCCGTAAGACATTCGTCCATCCATCTTCAGAAACACAAATGAAGATTTTTATGATTAAATCTGAGAGCTTTCTGTCCTTCCATTGACTGCAACGTAATCACCACTTTCAAGGCCCAGAAAGGTAGGAAAGACATCGTTAAAATAGTCCATGTGACTCCAGTGGTTTAACCTTAATGTTGTGAAGCGACGGGAATACTTTTTGTGTGCAAAAAAAGAACCGGGAAGCGCTGCACTGTTTACAGTGTGAACAGGAAAGCAGACTGACATGGAAGAGAAGAGATTGTTGAATAAAGTTAGTTTTTTGCGCACAAAAAGTATTCTCATCACTTCATAACATTAAGGTTAAACCACTGGAGTCACAAGGAATATTTTAACGATGTCTTTCCTACCTTGAAAGTGGTGATTACGTTGCAGTCAATGGAGGGACAGAAAGCTCTCAGATTTCATCAAAAAATATCTTCATTTGTGTTCTGAGGATGGATGAAGGTCTTACGGGTTTGGAACGACACGAGGGGGAGTAATTAATGACAGAATTTTCATTTTCGGATGAACTTATCCTTTTAAATTGCATCATGCATGGACAAGCAAGGACATTCTGCAAAACTAACTTTGTGTTACACAGAAGAAAGAAGATCATAGCGATGTGGCATGAGCTGAGTAAGTGACAGAACATTCAATGTTGGGTGAAGTATTTCTTTAAGGCCACTTAGAACTGAACAGACGGGATGAGCAGACTCACCTCCGTAGATGATGCGCACAGATCCGGCTACTGCATCCGACACGTTCTCTCTCAGCCATTCTCTCAGCTTCTCGTGCACCTCCTGAGCCTGCAGCACACAAAGGAGAGCACATACAAGACTTTAAAGACTTCTTATACATCGATTCAAATACATGATCATGAACTGAATGACTTAAAGTGACCCATTATGCTTGTTTGCATATTATCTTTCATGTAAAACTGACACCATCATTACTGTTCGTATCACTGTTTAACAAGTGCTGAGAAAGATCTGGAACTGAAATTCAGATATGATAATGGGCATTTTAGTTTACAATACGCACTTTAAGCAGTGGACCAATCACAACAGACTGAGCCGTCTGACGAATCAGGTGGGGTTTAGCGAGAGCAAATCCTTTATTCAACTGCTTCAGACACTCTGAGAAAAGATGTGATGCTTTACCTTGGATGCATGTACACAATTGGTAAAAAAGCATAACTGAAGCACTTTAACTTCATCCGATTACTGCTCGTGACACACTCACAAGCTTCCATGTTTACATATGAGATGTGCTCTATGTATGCATTTATATTAGAATAAAAGCCCAAATTAAAACTGTTTATCATAAAGCAATCTTATCTTTTCACAAGACTTGGATTAAATTGCCTGATTCATATAGATTTATGTAGTTTTGGTCAACTAGACTTTAAATGGAGGGACAGAAACCCCAGGTTTCATTGAAAATAAGTGAGTTTGTTTCGAACAACGTGAGGGTAAATTTTCATTTTTGGGTGAACTATCCCTTTAAGCATATTATTACTCCTGCCTTAGTGCATATGCATTTCATAAATAGAAAATGAAAGCTATAAAACATGGAGTTGAAACATGATATGATGATATTTTGATCTATGGATTATGTCAATACAGATTTACCTGATCAGGAGTGGCAGTTTTTCCAGTTCCAATCGCCCACACTGGTTCATATGCTAAAACCACACGAGCCCAGTCCTTCACATTGTCTATAAAATATATAAATTCATCATGGCATTTAGTGTTTTATAGGCTATATGTATACAATCATGAACAAAATAAATATTCGTAATAAAACAGCTCAGCATATTTGCTGACAATCCATCCTGTCAATGTTGAAATTACATACATTTGTTTTGTTTTATAAATGACCTGCAATGACTTTGGTCTGTTCAAACACCACGTCTTCAGTGGTTCCAGCTTCTCTCTCTTCTAGTTTCTCCCCAATGCAGGCGATCACACCCAAATCATTCTCTAGGCAATGGGCCACTTTCTGGCCAATCAGCTGTAAAAGACATCACAGCCAATCAGAGTGAGACAGGGCTGAATGCAGAATAGCATGAATATGCATCAATTATGACGTCTGAATTTCATTATACAGAAAAGCAAAGACATAAAACGGTTTTGACTCTTAGATCATTTTAAAATAAAATTCCTTCTCAAATCTCAACCTCATCACTCTCGGCAAACACATGGCGCCTCTCAGAATGGCCCAGAATCACCCAGTCGATGCCGCAGTCTTTAATCATCGCTGGGCTACCGCCGAGGAGAAAAGGAGTGAGCGAGAAATATGCTTTTAAAGTTTTGACAGTGATAAATGGTTGTTCATAAAAACTATTAAAGATCCCAATGAGCATGTATACCTGATCTCCCCAGTGAAGGCTCCTTTGGGTACCTTATAGCAGTTCTGGGCGGCCACACCGACCCTCTGGTCCAGCTTAGACCTCACATAATCGAGATAGATGGACGGTGCTCCACACACCACCTCTAAACCATGAAGACAAAGCCACTGTTATGATGATATATGATCATGAAAGCCAGCATGACTACTTTTAAAGGGATATATCATCCAAAAACTAAACATCTGTCAACCTTTACAATTACAAGTTTTTGTGTGAAATATTTATTTTATTATTATTTTTGTTTACATCCTCTGACTTCATTAGATAATTTCCCACAGAGAGAATGGGAACATTTGGCTAACAATGCTTTTTTATGCATGCGATATGGGACCAAAATGGGATACGGCTAACAATTGTTTATATAATAAACTGTATTTTATGACATTTGTATGCTTATGGGACAAATATGGGATAGGACAGATATAGTCAGTAGAACCAACCATTGTAAATGAATGATGATGCTTTCTACAGCAGACCTATGCAAAATTGTCAGCGTTTCTTAGGAAAAATAACACATGACTGTGATGACATGCAATGATACACGAATAATCAACTCAATAAATGTAAATGTAAATGCAATATCAATATTAACTAGTTTATAAACAAGTTTATAAGTTATTTATAATTAAAAACAGTCTGTGCACACGAGCCTCCATCCATTTAAAGTGTCACGTGACGTCATGTATAGCGTCTCTGATGCGTCTAAACATCTCTATCGATTCTAAAGAAATACATCAGACTAATTGGCTAAAATGAAAACTAAAATACTTTCTGCTTAATATGCTCTCAGGTAAACAACATAACATCAGAGAACGCCTTGGACCTGCTTCATCGTTGAGACTGGCCGTGTTCAAGGTCATTATGAGTTCGCCCAGAGTCTCTTTATCGCCGTTCATTTTCCAGTTTCCCCCGACGAAGAATTTTCTTGAGGACATTATTGCAGGACAAACCAAACGGACCAAACACACCTACTGCGGTATTATCGCTCCCGTAAGCGAATTTACGATTCCTACTATGGAAAAGGTTTGGTCGTTAATATTCAGGAAGTGGTCCTTTGTCATTGGAAGGTCGCAAGAAACGTCACATAAACCTAATTAATATACATGAGGTGACGCCTATCTCCCTCGCCACGAAAAGCAATCGTGCCAGATATTTAATAATAATATTTATTTTTCACAAGGTAAACCTTAGGAATACTAATCAGTTAAATTACCTAACTATGGGCTGCATAGAAGAGCGCAATGGATTTAAAAAGATATATATTTGTATTTACAATGGGGCACAAAAGTATGAGATCACTAATGAAATTGCATCTATTTTGCAATTTTTTTAAGTCGGTACTTTTTCCTCAATTCAAATGACATTATCTATTTTATTCAGGATGGTTTTGGGATGTTCCGAAGAGCATCTTGTGCTTCAATTGATTTTAAGAAAGTAATCTAAAATAGTTCACATGGTCAATCCATTTGCATGGCAAATGCAATTTTTTTTGTTTAATTTTTTAATGTCACTTTACATCATACAGCTTTAGATATGAAGTTCATTCTGTGTAATTATTTTTAATTATATTTCTTACAATCTAAGGAGTTTTAATGCCCTTCCGAATGCTGTTGCCAGCATGTGTGCTTTTTCTTACAATGAGTATTGTTCCAAAACTGCTTTTTATGTCATGTTATATTATGTCTTCTTTCTCATTTCGCAGCTTGGTCATCTCAGCCGTGCACCATTGACTTCAACTTTAGTCAATTAGTCTTCTGTGCTTCAGTGCTTGCTAATGTTTCTCTGGGCAAAGCTCTATTGAAAGTGGATTAGAGTAAGCCTCATGTCCTCCTTCTTGAAGTGAAAGAAAAAAACAACTGTCTGATCTACTTTCTCAAGGTGAGATTGCAGTAGGTGATAAAATATACTTAAAGGAATTAGGTTTACTTAGGTTGTGACCTCATTATAGAAGTGAAAGCCTACAAAGTTCTGTCATGAAACTCTAGATGGCACAGGTTCATAAGTCCTTAACCCAATCTGCTTGCAATTACATCATTCTCTAAATGGCACAGCTGATTGGTTCCCACTGCATTGGTAGAATAACACAGTTTACAGCATGCTTTCCCTCCACCTTCCCCAGCTCCACCTGTATAGATCTGCTACGGGGCTGATTCATGTATGCTTGTGCAGCAGCAGCATGTCTTATTTGCTCACAGCAGTGTGTCGTGAATGTGGCAAGTTCCAGATTTGCTCTGCAGCAAAAGCAGCGTATGGATCTATTCCACCAAAACCAAACATATTGACATTGTCATACTCATTACCATGCAAAACTCTTCAAGAGTTGTCATGACAGAAATTGCCAAATAACTAATTCTGACCTGGATAACTAAACATTCAACTCTCCTGGGCTGATTTTTTTTTTTTTTTTACAATGTAGCCTCAGATATCTTTCTTTTGTCCTATTATGAACTTTATCCTGCTATTAAACGGTTTTTTTTTAAAAAAGCATAGTTTTGTGGCCTAGTTAGATTTCCTTTCCAATAATATTTCTTTCTGTCACCTATTCTTTAACAAGTACAAAGTTTACCCAGTGCATAGTTTTCACAATAAAGTAGTTTAAATGTATTTTACACAGTAATGATGCCAAGATCAATATTGTTTTTTTATCCATTACTTCAAATGCCCTAAAATCATAAAACACGTATTTTATTGGACATCAGCTTGACAGACACAGATAGCACACACCAAAATATCGTTTAATGCAGAATACTATGTTTATTAGAAAGGAATTCGAGTAATCACTGCAACATTTAAGAGGAACTGTCTTGTATGTAAAAGCCCTACAAAAAGATGAAAGAAGTAAATACAGACATTTTCTCTTTTAGCATAATGTGCCATTTGGACTTCGGGAAGTTTGTTGGAAATGAAAACGCAACTGGATGCCAGGTTAAAGTTGCCAACAGCATCAAAGAGCCATCAGATCTCAGACAGTCAGTGGGGTTGTTGGGAAAAGTCACTGTACATTTTCTTCTGCATTCTATCATCATTTCTAATACATAAAAATAATCATGGAAACTTTCACCTAATGATGAGGATTTTTAACAGACAAAAACTATATATTTTATTCTTGAATGATTATTCATTTTTAAGATGTCAAACATTATAAGTTCAAGTCAAAGTATTGCTGTCATGATGAGATTTTAACAAAAATGCAAACTGCATTCCTGTGTTCGTTGTAACTTACATTTTTACAATTAAATATTCCATGTAAATATTCTAATAAAATCCAGTCTTCCAGAAATCCCACACATACAGATCGTGTGTTTGTTTGTGTGTGTGAGAGAGATTCTTTGTTGCTTAGAATTTCTCATTTCTCATCCTCTCTCTCAACCTTTACTCATCCTTTCTGTCTTATCCTCTTCTCGTCTTGTTTCAGGGTCCAGTTCAGTTCCAAATCTTCAAGAAGCTGTCCCATGAGCCAGTGCAAACGCACATGCCATCTGGTGGTACTCCGGTGCAGCTCACCCTGTTGTCATGGCCAGACAACACGCCTACAAGAGAGAAAGGAAGTGAGAAAATTAATTTGATAGGACTTTGTTCTTCATGCATGCTTATTTATTCAAAGATGCAATGAAACGGAAGTAGCAAGTTGCAACAAGTAAAAAAAAAGTGTAACGGATTATCCGAAAAAAAAATGGGTGGGGACTTGGTTTTATGCATTGGTTGTTGTGGAGGCAGAAAAAAGACTCAAAAGTGGAGGCAGATGAACATGAGCTTTCACCATCAGGGTTTAAGTGCACTAAATTATTAGAGGAGTCTGGCATACGTCAGCAGAGAGACGTCTTTAATTTCACTGGAAGACGCAGTTATGACGTTTTGATTAAACATTATGAGGTAAAAAAAAATTTGAATTAACATAGCTATGTATGGATGAATTGTTAACAATAAAATCTATTATATAAAAATAGATGGGGTGAATTTTCATTTCATGCCGACTTTTTAGAAGACTTCCTCAAATTAAAGCCCCGATATAGCCTACTTCAAGCGAAATTGAAGAACGATCTGGTGTGTCATTTAGAAAAAAATCAGGACAACATTTTTTGGAGTTTGTTTCAGGTGTTCAAAACAGCTTTCCAGAGCGAAATGTCTGGAAATGTTCACTCCGGCTGGTAAACACCTTTGAACTATTATTGGTCTGTGGCGTTTACAGTAGCAGATAGCACAGTTACGTCTGTAAGATGTCTTTCTAAAGATCTGTTAATCTGGAAAGCATCTGCTGTGTAAAAACATTTGGTAAACATCTTAGAAAAAGCAGTTTTACATACATTCTAAATCTTAAACATCTTAAAGGGATACTCCACCCAAAAATGAAAATTCTGTCATCATTTACTCACCCTCAAGTTGTTCCAAACCTGTATGAGTTTCTTTCTTCTGCTGAACACAAAGGAAGATATTTTGAAGAACGATTGGAACCAAACAGTTGTTTGGCACCATTGACTTCCATAGTAGAAAAAAAAAATACTATGGAAGTCAATGGTGCCAAAGTTCCCATCGTTCTTCAAAATATCTTCCTTTGTGTTCAGCAGAAGAAAGAAACTCATACAGGTTTGGAACAACTTGAGGGTGAGTAAATGATGACAGAATTTTCATTTTTGGGTGGAGTATCCCTTTAAAGATATCTTCTAAATGTCTAGATGACATCTGACAGGAAACGTCCTAGTCGATGAGCCTAAACGATGAGCAAACACTCTAAAAAAAATACATCTTGCAGATGTAAATGCAGACATCAAATAGACGTCTTTGAGATGTACTTGTGCTATCAGGGGTAATATTAGGTGATTTCCGCCTAATTTGATGTGGCTCATTGCGGTTCATTTCATTTCTATTCATTCTGTTGAGGTGAGATCACCTCGTGATCGTTTTGTTTTGTGTTTATTTCGTTACTGAGAGGAAAGTACAGCACATATTTCCATATTCATCTAAACGTCGCTCTCAGCACCGTATGTGGAGTTGCTAAAAGTATACAGCTGCAGAGGTATTTCAAACTTCTTTTTACGCAGGCTAAGAATGAAAAAGAGCTTTGCTGTGAGTATATCGGGGCCTTATTGCACGGCTCTGTGGAATACTTGATTCTGATTGGTCAATAGCGCCATCCGTAAGGGATAACGTACATCCAGACAGTTGTTCTCTCAAAATAAACCACCTTCAGGCTGATCAAGACCCCTCCGCTTCGCGTCAGGGTCCTCATCACCCTGTCGGGATTATTTTGAGAGAACAACTGTCTGGATGTACATTATCCATTACTTAACACTAATGCAATATCACATCCCTGAATTGCCTACATGGAAAATAACAGCTTGATGGAGTTTGATTTGACTTGTTTCAAAGGGACTTAACTGCTTAATTAATCAGCATTCTCTCCATCCACTTCTCCTTTCTTTAAACTTACCCACTTTCTCGCCCTTTAGCGAGTCCCAAATATTGCAGTTGAAGTCATCATATCCAGCAAAGATGAGGCGGCCAGACATGGACAGAGCCAGTGATGTAACGCCGCTGTTCAGGGCGGCATCCTGGTAGCAAATCACTTCTTGATCAGCACGAAGATCATACATCTTGCATGTGCAGTCATCCGAGCCTGTGATAATTGCGGTGCCACTGGGGAGGAACTGAAGAGGTAGACACAGTTTGGTGAATCCATTTATGTGCTTTTCTCTTATATCATTTGGAAAAACTCAAATCTTTGAAACTGGTAGAAGGTTAGCATCATCAACGAAGAAGGAAATTACTGGCTAAAAAATAACTGATGCCTTTTTCTGTATTTTCTTGGTAGTGCATCAAACATTTCCCTTAAACTCACTGAAATGGCATTGATGTCACTCGTGTGACCCTGGAAGGTTTGCTTGCACTGGCCATCCCTGATGTCCCACAGCTTGGCCAGAGAGTCGCAAGCACCAGAAATGAAGCTCTTGTTGTCCGGGGACAGAGCCAGACACATGCAGTCACCGACATGGTTCAGGAAAACTGTTGTCTGCTTTCCAGTCTCCAAATCCCACAGTGCACTGGGGGGGGTTAACGGGATACAATGAATAATAATAATAGAAACAAAACAAAAGCTTATTATATTTTCGAAGACGTGAGTTGGCTTTCTGGTTGGTCGCTAGGCGGTTTCTATGACATTCTGGTCTGGAGATATCATTGGGAGCACATATAAGTTTATGGATTTTTTCCCCCCATCTTTTACCAGGCTGTAAGTAACTTGGAGTAAAAAACTACACCTCTACTCAACAAGCTGCAAAAATTTCTATAGCATTTTGAAAAAGTCCTAACTGTAATTATGAGCAAAATGGCAATGCCTCTTATACATAAAGAGTAAAATTTTGTGAGATGAGAACGGCACCATTTAACTTTTTTCACCAAAAAAGTGTTTTTTTTTTATGGATATGTTTATCAATTGCTTGGCTAAATGAAGGTTGCAGCAAATTATACTACATACTGCTTTTAAAAAATAACATGACCTTCAATTTGCATGCAAGTAGCATCAAGTTATTTTTTATTTTAATTCAGTTTTGTGTAAATGTAATAATATTTGGCAGTTTAGCCAGATAATGTGTTATAGAACGGAAGAGAGGTTCTCGGGGGAGAGCGTGAACAACACATCCTTTTGATTTTCCCGGCAAAAACGTTCCGAGTCCTTCACATGAAAATCAGTCTTCAGGCTTTCATAGGTAACCTAGGAAATCTGGGAGGTCCTCGTTTTTTAAAGGGATAGTTCACCCAAATATGTACTCACCCTCAAGCCAAGGTGTGTATGACTTTCTTCTTTCAGACGAATACAATCGGAGTTATATTAAAAAATGACCTGGCTCTTCCAAGCTTTATAATGGCAGTGAATGGCCGTTTCTGTTTTCTGTTTTCAGTCCATAAAAGTGCATCTATCCATGTTAAAAGTGCTCCATTCAGCTCTGGGGGGTAAATAAAGGCCTTCTGAAGCCAAGCGATGTGTTCGTGTAAGAAAAATATCCATATTTAAAACTTTATCGACTAAAATAACTTGAGTAACACTTGACATGACGCACAACGTAATGATGAACGCAGAAGTGCAGAGGATAGAGCAAAACAAAACACCAGTCACGAATTAGAAGTCTAAAACGAGAATTTTTAAAGAGAAATGTCAGAGGAGCTTGAGTTTGTTGCCCAGCCCTGTTTGTAGCTTACAAACGTAGTTTTTGTCCAAGTCAAGTCAATGACAAAAACTACGATAAAACCTGTTGGAAAGCATCTTTTGCAGCGATTTCTGTGTGAGCATATCAGTGAACACCCCAGACCACTCGGTGAGTTTCACGTCTGTCTTTGTAAACTAAAGTTGAATGCGTTTTATGAAGGATTGTTCCAGTGCACCTATGTACCATTGTGGAGGTGGGGGGGTGCAACCACAGAAACCGAAAATTCTCGGGCCAGCAGCATGTGTCCAAATTTCAGTCTTAACCGTTCTATTTCATCAGAAACGATCTTAAAACAGGGCTTTAAGTGTAAAATACAGAACTTGTCCTTTAACCCCCCATAGCCGTGTGGAGCACTTTTATCATGGATGGATGCACTTTTATTGACTTTCAATGGACTGCCATTATAAAGCTTGGAAGAGCCAGGACATTTTTTAATATAACTCCGATTGTATTCGTCTGAAAGAAGAAAGTCATACACGCCTAGGATGTCTTCAGGGTGAGCAAATTATGGGGTTATTTTCATTTTTAGGTGAACTATCCCTTTAAGTTTTGTTTCAAGCTGTTCACACATTGTCAATAAAAAGCGATTAATACATTAAAAAATTCAAACATACAGCCTCTTTAAATAAATGGAAGCCAGACGACAACAGCATGGACGGCGTCTGGATGTTCGTTTATATCAGTATGTCACTCACTATAAAGGTGTTTACAACTTCTTTTTACTTCTAAGCAAAGAGCGAAAAATATCTTTTCTGTAAGTATCGGATCATTGAATCACGCTCAGCCTCTTATACGTTACGTGTGCGCGAGTGTGAGCGCAAGCAATAAGTTGCTGGATGCAATTCACTTAACGGCAACTGGTGTCGCTAATAACAAGGGTTTCTGAATTCTACATACAGCCCCTTTAAAAAAAAACAAGGCACTCAATACTCATACAAAAATTTTATAAAATGAATTTTTATATTTGGGTGAACTATTTTCTTAAATGTAAAAGTTACATGCACAAACCATGTGGTATCACCAGAGGCGGTGAGAATCTCAGTGTCACTGAGGAAGCGGCAACAGGACAAGTAACCTATAAAAAATAGAGAGAGACACAATTACATAACATACACATGAAAGAATAAAGATTCTCGAATGACTTATATACTTTACCTGTGTGAGCATCCAATTCTTTCACGGTCTTGATTACGGGTGTCTTCAAGTTGTAGACAGTACACATGTTGTCGAGACCACCGCTGGCCACAAGGTTTCCAGAAGGAGCATATGCACAGGTCATCACCCATGAGGATTTGAGGGGAACAGCGTTGACCTAAAGCAAGAGGCAAATATTAAAGCTCTTCCTTGAACGTATTCAGAATTGCACCATCAAATGTAATTGCAAAATAAACACTATTCTCAAATATGTTTTCCAGGTTTTGTTGCTTAAACAGATCCTGTCCTGCCAGAAACTGTTAAAAACAAATTAATATTCTTAAAGCCACATTCACGATTCTTTCATGACAAATGTCATGATTCGTCAATAACTTTTGTACTTTAATTTAAACACATTTTAGTACAACCGAAACCACACTATACGCAAAAATCACATGCCCTGTTTTTGCACATAAGCTTTATAGGAGAAAGCATTTTCACAACAAAAATAGCAAACTTTAATTGCACCTTTAAATAAAATATCTTTGTCCAACTGGACGTTTTTATTTATGTGTAAAGTTGATTAGGGTACGTTTACAAGAAAACAATGTACTAAAAATGGAATAAGCTTTTCCTTTGCGTTTTTGAAAAGTTTTGTGTACAGACGACAATGTTGTCAAAACGATCCCCGTTCACACGGATCTGCAAAACCGACTAAAAGCGCTGTATTATTCATGCCAGGCCAGTAGTTGGCGATACCACTTTGTAAAGAAACTCTATTTGCCTATAGACTGAACCTGAACACATAATATGCATGCGCATGACGTCACCGTCTTCACAAATTCACATTTTTATAGTTTACACGGAGACGATAACGGTACCGTATTCAAAAACATGCACTTTAAAAACCGTTGTCAGAAGTTTGCATTTTCAGGCCCGAAAACGTCATTGTTGTGTAAATGAACAGACAAACGCATGACAATTTTTTAAACGGTTGAAAACTGTCATGGTTACAATGCCTGTGTATTTTTAGAAGTTGGAGAGATATTTAAAAATGTAAAATCAAATGGCCGAATCAAGAAGCTTAAAATATGCACCATTCATTCATTAAGCTGAGAACAAAATAGTAACATTATGATGTACAGCCCAAAATATTTAGAGATCACTTGCTGGTATATACAGCCTATATATGTATGATTCCCCATCTTCTCTTGAAAGTGTATTTGAGTAAGTCAGAATCACCTTATTTCCAGAGTGAGAATCCCAGATAAGGAGTTTGCCATCCTGTGATGCACTGACCATTAGCCTAAAGACACCAATGAAAGAAAGAGCAAAGAAAGGCTGGTAAGACTACAGGATCAAATGATATTGTTCATATATCCAGTTAATACCCTCATATTTATTCATTTATTTTAATTTTGAAATCTCACAAACATACTGATTTAATGATAAAATATGATTTTGCTGTCACTGCAGTGCAGTTTAATATACATGGTTAAGTCCCTTCTTGAAAACACTGAGGCTTACGTCTGTTTCAGGTCACTGACCCTGATAATTGATCTAACTAAGAATTAGCTAATTCAAGGTGACCACGAGATGCAGTTGAATTCCATGTGAGAGCTATTAACCTGGTTGAGCAGATCATGTGACAAGCAAGGGCAACAACTAAAACTAATATATTTCACATTATGTCAGATCTTTTTTTTTTTTTATTCCTGTAATGTACTTTTGGAGGCCAAATTGATCAAAATGAATGAATACTTCTACTGTGCAGTATAGCCCATCATATCTCATTTCATACTTTGATTTGACCCATAATAATGTTCTCACTTGTTGTCTGTACACCAATGCATGGCGTAGATTTTGGCCAGGTGGCCTTTGAGGGTCCTCCTGGTCTTGAGTTGGACCCGAGGGGCCGGGGCCACCCCAGCAGCGGCCGCGGCCATGTCTGTGTCATTGGCTGCTTTGCGAGCCGCCTAGAAGGGGAACAAACATGTAATATTAGTATTTCATTATTAATTGTTTAAACAGCTTGTCATTGCATTAGTCTCATATAGTCTCACCTCGATCTGTGTCTTCAGGCCTTCGGCCTCCTTTTTCATCTGCTCCATTTCACCCATAGCTGCTGTTGATCGGGGTGCTTACCAACACAAGCTAGAAGCAATCAGAAAATAAAAATTCTACTTAAAATGGTCTTATATGTAGTCAAGTAGAATGACTGGATTAATCTGAACTAGGCCCTGTATGTGACGATTACGTCACCAGGCATGCATGTGGAAGCCATTTTAATTATATTGCAGATGTATGATTTGACCTAGTACTGACGAATATTGATTTCATACAAAACCTTTCAGCCAATATCTCACTGGAGACCAATTAAGACTGAACTTTTCATGTAATATCTCAAAAAGTTCTTTCTGCTGAGTAGACAGTATTGAATACAGATTTGCAAAAGTTGTGGAACAACAATATGGTCTGTCATTTAGAAACTCTAGGCAGTTAGATAAGCCAAATCCAATTGAATGTTCAGTAATGTTAGCTAAATGCTAAGCGTTACATAAATAACAGTGCTGTTGGGTATTTCAACTTTTACTGTCATAGATACTGAGAATCTGCTCCCATTCCTATTGCAATTTCAAATATTGATTTTCAAACATTTAAAGAAAAAGATTAGCACCAAAGTGAAAGCAAACTCAAGCAAACTTCCAAATCAATCCTTTCATTTTTATTATAAAATATTATGCAATTTATGAAACAAGCCAACAACAACAAAAAAAAAATATTGTCACATCTAATATTACCCATAAACATATCTTGAGGCTTGTCATTGACATAGTAAGTCTGCATCTGACCAATGTCTAAGTCTAATCAAGATCTGTAATGCTGCCTAAAATAAAATATTGCAAATGTTTCATGCAGATGTACATCCACCTAAGTTGCAACTTACTATAAAAATATTTGGTTGCTATACCGCCATATGAATTTACCTCTCAGTGGGAGGCCAGAAGAGATGACGAGGAATTATCAGCCTTGTTGTACTACGGAGATCCTAATGAACTTAACTCACGGTTAAGAAGTAGAGCCTACTGCTCTGTAGAAACTGTGATCTGCAGAATTATGTCTTGCATTGCGCTGCCAATGATCAAATTATGATATGTTAATAGTTACAAGATTACAATGTGATGTCTGCTCAGCTCTTGCTGAGAGCTGTTGTTGTATTGATGTCAAGGCTAGAAGAAAGGTTTAAGCCTTTGCAGGAGCTGTTGGGGGTGGCTTATCAAATCTCCTGTCATCCGATTACCGACTGCTCTTTACTACGGGATCAGGTGGGACCCGAGGTAGGGAGATCAAAGACAAAACGCAAGGAAAAGGGCAAGACAGGACTTTGGGATTTGTATGTGTACACGTAAGAAAGTTCATCAAGATAAAGTGAGACCTGACACTCTCAAAACTCAAGATTTCTAAGGTGTATTTGGTTACTCGCTCAAGAGCAGCTTCAGCATTAGGTTAATCCTACAAAGAGACAAATGTGCAAACTTTGCCAGTTGCGACGACATTATGATCCGTTTAGAAATGAAAAACCACAGGAATGGATTAGCTAACAAACTTTGCTACAACCTCCTGTAAGTGCTGGATGCGTTTGTGAAGGTTGAAATACCAACATTAACATCCCAACGTCATGTTATGTGTTATAAAAGTTGCAGATTAACCTTTCGTGATAGCGTGTTCTGAGAACTACGTCCAGGAAATCAATAGAAAAAAATATTTTCGTACAATGCAGGGTTTTTAATCTGTAGTATGTGTGCAAAATGCATGAACGTTCACAGATAAAGCAACGCATTTCTGTGCATTCTGCATTCATGCCAAATAGAAAACAGCATTTTAGGCATATGACTTCAAGTTTATCGCAATGCACAAGGTTTGTATTTTGTTCGCCATATACAATTTTCTTACACACGCTAATGAACGACCAAACTGAAAACAAACTCACCTGTCTACCCCCCCCAAAAAAAGCTTCTTCCCTTTCTCCTCAATAACTCCAAAGCCTCTCTCTCTGTATCAGTCTCTATTTTGCTTAGTCCACAAGACAGCTCTTCAATCGTCTTTCTCTCCACAGGTTCCTCCAACAGACTGGATGCAACTTACCTGTGGAAAAACTCTCTCTTTCTCTTCCCCTTCTGCGAGAGAGGAACAGATGAGGATTGGAGGGGATGAAGGAGATCAGGGATGAAAGGATAAGCCCAAAGATGAGCAGAGAAAGGGTAAGGAAGAGAGAGAAAGAGAGAAGTAAAGGGGAGGGCAAGGAACAGGTAAACCGATTGGAATGGAAAATCAGGTTGTGGGGTCGAAAGACGAGGCAAGAGTGAGTGCAGAAAGCAGAGGACAGAGGAAGGGATGGATAGTGAGTGGCATGAACAAAAATATGGTTGATTCCTAAAGAACATCTTGCAACTATCATAACGTTCTCTGTGTTGTTTCTACCACCTATCATTTTTGAGTAATATGGGCTTTAACATCATATTCAAAGCATTTCACACTAGTTTTATCACATTTGAGCAAGTTTGACACTTGATGTGTAATTTCTAAAAGGGTCAATGGTTTGGTGAACACTTAATGGAAGGGGGTCTGTGCTTTGGCTTTGGGGTTGAGGGGTTTGAATTGGTCTGTCAGAGCTAATGAGTTGAGCTCGCCTAATCAGGTTGTAAGTGGATATCCGGGGAATCGGCAATCCCGTTAAGGAATTAGAGCAGGTGAATCCGTGGAGCAGACGTCACAGGTGACACAGAGAGCAACGGAAGAAGGAAGGTGAGGAAACTGATGAAAGTTGTGATGATTTAATGTTGAGGTTCTCATGACAATGTTGATTTTATATTTGATCTTATAGGATGTCTTGCATTTCCCAACTCTGGGGAGAGTCAAATGCAATAGAAAACAACAATGACCGCGTTTTTGCCTTTGGCTCCTAAACTCTGGTATAGCCTTCCTGATAATGTCTGGGGCTCAGACTCACTCTCCCAGTTTAAATCTAGATTAAACGCATCTCTTTAGCCAAGTATTTGCATAATGTACCGCATAACTTTGTACTCCAGTTATATCAGATGTTTTTGGTTGAAATGTTATGAACAGCAGCTATGCTAATTATTTTCCATTTGCTTTTCTGTCTCTCCCTCGAGATGCCCATGCAGCTCCAGTTTGGATTCCCAGCCTCTTACGACGAAGTTTCAGATGACCTAACACCTGTGAGGAGATGACGCCAACCCCTCCGAGGACTTTAGATGACGGCAACTCTGAATCAATATGCACCACTGCCAAATTTTCTATCATTATGATCTTGTAATAATTGATTAAAGGAGATCATTGTTTCAAGGGCTCTAAAAAAACCACGACCTTAATTGAGGACACATTTTTTATACGATAGTGCGCATGAACTACGATGGAAACACATTTACAGTAGAAATCTCTCGATGTGCAACAAAAAACACATGAATTTGCCTTAACAGAGGATGTGATTGCATAACTGAACTAATGCCTGCTACAGACGATTTCTGCAATCCTGTAAGATCATTACAAATTACACTGTACGACATGGATGTAATAAACTTTGGTACGACATGTAGACTGTACGATGACACCTATTGATTCGTAAGTTACGGCTCAAGTTAGTTGAAGAATAAAACGTCATCAGCATGCGCTAGTGGTAAACAAATACACAAGATGAATCGCATTTTGGAAATTGTGTTTTTTATGTGCACTAAAAAAAAAAGAAAAAAAGGAGGAAGCGAAAGACTAGAATATGGACGCGGTCGTGGCTAGGGAAAAGAGGCCAATTTTGTAAATGGAGCTTGAGGTAAGTAATTTTGAGTTTTAGCACCATGTCGCGTTGATCAATACGCAATTTCATGTTGCATTTTTATTGGCTAGTCAGTAGACGTAGGTCGTAGCAGCAAACACACTGTGAGATGGTCCGGCTAAATTTATGACACTATCAGAAAATTATCGCGGCCATCTTTGAACCTCTCTCACTGTACGATTTTTAGGAGCCACAGCCACAGAAATCGCCACAATTGGTCATCTTTAGTCTGGGACAGGCCTCAATTGTACAACGTGTACCAGGCATAAAGGCAAGCTCACACTACACGACTTTTGGCTGGATTTTGATGTTGCAGACAGATTTCCAAGGTCTGCGACAAAAACCCTGGATCGCGGCAAAATCGGTGCTTGTTGTGGACGGCGATGCTTGTTTAGTATGAGCAGGTCAGCGACGTGATCTGAGCCTGTCTCGAGCAGTTACAGATGCAGCGATATTTTCAAACTGGTTTGATATTATCGCCACGTGATAATCCAGCAAATCACAGTGCAGATACTGGAAAATCACATAATCGCGTTCATTTCTTACGTGATTTTATGTGAGAAAACGTTATTTTTGCTGTTGGTCAGGACTGCCTCTTGATCAAATCTCTCATTAGTATCCACTGCTATGATAAGACAACGACAGATGACAAGAAATTGCAGGAATTCAAGTCTTACAGTCCTTTAGCGTGAGCTTCAGTGCACAACATCTCAAATGGTTAGATCATTCTGAAATGCCTAAGCCAAACTCTGTCATCAGAATAATTTGGTTTAATTCCCTCCCCCCAGCAAGCAATTTTGCGTTTAAAAGACGTCTAATAGCCATCCAAACACAGCCCAGCCCATTGATTTTTTTCTCTTGAACACATGGGATGGAAACGCTGCTTTATTCTTAAATGTTTTATTTAATTTTTTTAATTTTTAATTTTATTTGTTTATTTAACAGGGACAATACACTAAGCATTGTTACACTAGACAACCGATGCTGTGTGCATAGGGCATATAACGTAAAGCTAGTTTGCGGCCCGCGTCCCTGGTTAGGCTTTTACATAAAATCTAAACATCCAAAAGAAAAAGAAAACAAACACAATGTGCGCAATTATGCGATATTCCAATTTTGCACACAAGCTAAATTCGCAACTTTGGATGGAAACATAGCTAATGATCTTTGTGAAGTTGAATTATGGGTCAGTTCAGAAGCATTGCTGCACAGTACACCAATAACCAACTTTTTGAGACCCATAGATATAATTTATATAATCATATATTTTTTGGATATGGCAAGTGCCAAATGAACCCTAAAGCACTGACACAAGTTCACTGAGTTTTCAACATTTTCAATTTACTGGACTAAAGTTTGCAACAACAGATATTCCAACCAAACCCTATCTGATTCATTCTCCGAAGAGCGAATGGATCTAATTTACAAGGTAAACATGCCAAGAAAGGCTTATTTTCTCAAGTCGTGTTGTATGTACCTTCCCTTAAAATCCTCCTAACATGTTGAAGCAAGTTCATTTGAGGCAGTGTTAAAGCATACCATATATAACAAAGAAAAAACAGTGTTGTGTGTATTATTTGTTGACAGTGCATGGGAAGAGTATAAAGTCATAGTTTCATTGCAAGGAAACACTCGTAAATAAAATGATGTTAGTAGCAGCCTGATTGAGGCCACTTAGCTTTAATTAGTGACCTTCCTGTGCTTCCTGACCACACGCTTATTTGCCGAAAGGTATGAGCTCATGACGCTGCTGGTAACTCTGTCAGGGATGGTGGTGAATAACACAAGGTTACTCTCAGGGAACTGCATTATCTGTTCAGACTAATAATTTAGTACACTTTTTTTTTTGCCCAAAGTGATTTACGGTGTTGCAGTTCACATGGAGAAACCTGACATTATCATGAAACATTTTAATGAAACTCCCCCTTCTGGGATTTAACCACTAAGTCACACAACCTACAAAAGGTCTCCTATGACTGTTCCATTGTAGGTGTCACGGAAACACACACAGGGGACAGAAGATCCAAAAGCAGTAGTCTTTAATAAAAGGGGTAATCCAAATCACAATCAGTCCAGGAAAGGGTCAAAATCCACGAACACGAACACGAACACGAACACGAACACGAACACGAACACGAACACGAACACGAACACGAACACGAACACGAACACGAACACGAACACGAACACGAACACGAACACGAACACGAACACGAACACGAACACGAACACGAACACGAACAGGCTATCAGAAGTGGTGTGACAATATACAAGGACTCCGTGACACACATAGAAACAGACAGTGTTATATACACAGGGAATTGTAAGATAATGGGGAAAAGGCTGAGTGCAATGATCAGTGATGAGGAACAGCTGAGTGCAATGATAAGACAAGGATCGTGGGAAATGTAGTTCATGAAGTGAATGACACCGTGGGGAAGGAAGACATCTAGTGGACACCTGGGGAACAGAAACCCAACACTGTGACAGGCTGCATCAATAATAAAGATGAGTCAGAAAAGAGGAGGTAGGGGGAGAACTGTAAGGTTGGTTTGGGTTCAACTATCTTCAAATGAGCAACACATCACACTGTAGTACTTGTTGTCAATGAAATGTGCTATAAATGTGCCATTGCTGCTTAATTGATCAGAATAATAACAATCACTCATTAATGATTCCACAACATGATCAGACAAAAAACTTATGTAATTTAATAATATTATTATGCCTACACAATGGCAAACTGAAGGTAACTTTACTCTGTAGTGTATGTGATTGATCTGACAATATCTTTTTTAATTTTCCTGTACAAGCTGTCAGCATGGATGTAATGGACAGAGAGACCTCTGGTGGAAAACTGAGGAATTTTAAGGCATTGATGTGACAGCATTTGTCATTCAGTCATTTTGTTCACTTTTGGCATTGTATAAGCAAGTTTAATTTGGGTTCTGCATTTTGTGGAGGGATCTTTGTCACAATTAAAATGCATTTGGTTCAGCCTGTCTTGGCAGGAGTGACTGATTTTTAGGTTAAAATTTACAATTGACACTTTAGACATTCTACAAACTAGAAGTAACTTTGAAACTGCGTGTCAATTAACTCTCATTAGAGTATTAGACTGTAGACAGCCCATCACGGTCATCGCTCCTCCTTTTATGCTTCCGAAGCTCATCCGTGTGGAAAACTCGAGACCGGTGCAGCGTGCAGGTCCCTCGGCCTCGTCCTGCTTGCCACAGGTTATCATTGGTCACCTTGATAAACAACACCACAAACAATAAGCCCAAGTTAAAACAAAAAAGCTTTTTCCATAAAAGATAAATATGCAACAAAGGCCATTCCCAAGAGATAGAGTCATTGAATAATAATGTGAGAAGAAGCAGCGATTCAGTGCAGAGTGAGGCTGAGGCTGAGTTCAACTTCATTGGACCAACACACACACACACACACACACACACGTCATTTCACTTTAATAATAGCAATAATATGTGGTTTGGCTAAAATACCAAACAAATAAATTGGCAATATTTTGAGATAATTACTATGGAATGATTTATGTGTATATAAAGCAAAGGTATTCACCGTAAGGTATTACTATGGGAGAAAGTGCAACAAATAAAAGAGCCAATCACCAATTGGTGAGGTCATAGCGTCACTGCAGCTGCCATTAGAAGTTGGTCAGTGTTCGCTTATGATATGACTGCACCTGAAAAATGCAGTTTTTCTCATGATTTGAGCATTTAGAAACACAATTTATGAGACTATTGTTTAAAAGATTTAATTGGTGATTTCAAATATGAAATTTAATCGTAAGCTTGGTGACAGCTTTGGAGAATTTGATGTGTCTCCATTTAAAAAAAGAGTGGAGCTGCTTGCACTACTGAAATAGCTGCCCGAGAGCAGGGTTGCCAGATTGGGCGGTTTTCCGCCCAATTGGCCGGTTTCGCAATCTATTTTGCGGGCAAAAATGGGTTTGGGCGGGTGGATACAAATTGGGCTGGTTTCGGATCAGTTCGGCGGGTTTTTGTAGCCGAAACACCGGCACTTCAGATCCTTCTTTAGGCGACCCTCTGTACAGCAGGTAGTAACCTCACTCACTCACTCACTCACTCACATACACACTACAGCTCTGGCTGACGTGCCCTCTAAACTCACAATAGTCCCTCCCACTACCTTCGGTGTACTTTTGCGTCCATTCCTTATTCCTTTTTTAACTAAAAACATGCTTTCTTCTTTATTCGTTTTTAGACTGGTGAAACAATATTCACATACAGACTTATTTTCCTTTTATACAATGCTTAGATATTTAATTGAAAATCAAATAAGTGACATAAAACTTTTTTCCGTTTTACGAAATTTTATTTCTCAATTTTATTTGCGTTTAGATAATTAGATAATTCGAACATTTAGATAATTGCCTACTGAGCCCGGGAAGTCACCTGTGAAAAAAAAAAAAAAAAAAAAAAAAAAAAAAAAAAAACGTTTTTGTAATTCGTCTCCTCAGTTTATAAGCCGTAGCTATAGGCTGTAAAATGTAGCTACTCGCGGATTTGTTCCTGGAAGGAAAAAGCTCAGTAGCTCATAGCCTATAATAAGCAATAAAAGACTAGCCTAAAACAAAAACAATTCAAAAACTTTAAATGTTAGGTTATATAAAAATAAAACATTAATATATTATTTTATGATAAACATATTACTGTCTTAAGTGAACTCATTTATAGTTATAAACGCAAATAATAATTGTCATTATTATTAGCCTACAGTTTGGATAGAAGACGCTTTTATCCAAAAAAGGAACAAAGCAATTTGTCAAACGTCAGTCATAATAGCCTACTGGTTAGACAATAATAATACAGGGCTAAGATTATTACAAATTAACACAGGTTTTGACCAGGCCCGGCTCCAGATATGAGATGAAAGGTGGGCCAAGTGATATTCCAGGTGGGCCGGTCAGGAGGGGGAGGGGGAGGGGGAGGGGGAGGGGGGGGGGGGGGGGGGGGTAATACTTTAGTCTCACATATCTGTTGATGTCTGTTGATATAATTTTAATATCATGCATTTAAGGCAATTGTTAGGGTGTTAGTTTGTTATTGTTGTGTTTGTGTTTTCTTCATTTTTAAAATGTTTTGTACATTACTATTTAGTGACTTTATATATATAACTTTATTTATATAACTTTATACATGTTTAACATGTTTATTTTTACATTCTCTCTTGTTGCATTTGAAATATTTTTTTGACCTCTTAACAGATCTTGTATCAATTAAGTAACTATAGATTTGATAAAAAGGAGCAGATCTTTTAAAATAACTATTTACATCAACTAAAACAAACTTGTTACTAACTAAAAATGTTAACATGTTCTTCTTTTTTAAGATTTTTTGTATATATTTTGGAACTATATATTTAGTAACTTTATATATATATATATATAGATAAACATGTTTAACATGTTTATTTTTACAGTCTCTCTTTTTGCATTTGTAATATTTTTTTGACCCCTTAATAGATCTTGTATCAATTATGTAACTATAGATTTGATAAAAAAAGGGCATGTATTTTAAAATAACTACATCAACTAAAACAAACTTGTTAAAATGTTAACATGTTCTTCATTTTTAATTTTTGGAACTATTTAGTAACTTTAAATTATATAAACATGTTTAACATGTTAAACACTATGATATAGTGAATGACTACATTTTTTTATGTGGAAATTATCTGAATTGAGAGAGTTCGGGAACCGGATGAACTAAAGCTCTGTGAAGCACAAGAAAATAAAATAAATTAAAATGTTCAAACTAAATTCTAAACTTTAAATAAAACAAAAGAAAAGCAGATAAGTGATAAGTCCGTGGAAAAACACTGCTCATTTGCGTCTGTCAGCGGCCGTCCGCTCCTCTCAGCCACTCACTGAACAGGGCAGACGCGGCGAGAGTGACGACAGGGAGAAAGCAAGAGCTCGCGCTCGCAGGACAGTACTGGCAACATTTGGAGGTTACTGAGGTTTGTCCAAAAAGTCGCTAAATTTGTCGCTAGTCGCTTTTTTGAAAAATGATGCTAAATGGGTCTGAAAAGTCGCTAAAAATAGCGACAAAGGTGCTATGTTGGCAACACTGAGTCTGTCTCGGAGGGGAAAAAGGACGGGTTGGGTAGAAAATAACGTATCTCGAGCTAAATTGAATATAGCACCAATTTTGTGATTGGCTGTCATGTGGTGTGGGGCCAGGGTGGGCCAAGCTTCTGATTGGGTGGGCCAGGCCCACCCTGGCCCCCCCGTGGAGCCGGGCCTGGTTTTGACGCATTTCCAAGCAAGGGTTTGTGCAGAGTGTGGAGCGCGCTTGCTGCACGGCACGGAGGCGCGAACACTCGCGTTCCTTTTCTTCCTTGTAGGCCTGAAACGAGACTTCAAGAGATTTCCACGACGCATGCGCGAGAATTGCGATCTCCTTCAACTACTTCAGTTAAGTTCTCGCGCGTGCGCGTCGTGGAAATCTCTTGAAGTCTCGTTTCAGGCCTACAAGGAAGAAAAGGAATAGTCGAATAAAGTCGTTATTTTTGTTTGTTTTTTTCGCACAAAAAGTATTCTCGTCGCTTGATAAACTTATAGTTGAGCCACTGTTGTGACATGGAATATTTAAACATTTTCTTCATTGACTTTCTGGGACGTCAGGATTCATTCCCTTAGGGAGCCTATGGAGGAGTGATCCAGCTGTCACATTTAATCAAAAATATCTTCATTTGTGTTCCGAAGACGAACGAAGGTCTTACGGGGTTGGTACAGCATGGGGGTGAGTAATTAATGACTTAATTTTCATTTTTGGGTGAACTAACCCTTTAAAGTTAGTAGAATGGACTTTCGAAAATAAAGTGTAACCACAATAACAACTGGTAAAGGTAAAGGTACAAATAAAGTGACAAAGTTAACATATAATTGAAGAGAACAAAACAGTCACAAAAGCTACATTTGAAAGGCTAAAGAAGACAGAAGATTTTGGGGTTACGTTCAGAGGTTTCAACTGAACAATGCTAAAAAGTGCTCCAGTTTTAGCAAATTATAATAATAATATAGGCACAACATGGACAAGTTGGTTAGTCATTATTTTGGTTCATATTTTAGCTATTGTTAAAATAGTAAAGCTCACAAATGCATGTGTTTGTTATCCTTAATTGGAATGGGTTCAATCTTGTGAAAATATATTGACTTGCCACAGATTGTGCTCATAATTAATTATATCCAGAAAAGGCTGTGGGATAAACAGAACAGCAGAACTTTGATTACTTGCCATGTAATGCGTTTCTGGTTGTGTAATCATGGTCTGCTGCAAAACTATACAAGCTGCAGGTGCGTGCAATATTTATTATATTTCAAATGCCAATGGGTAGAATTTTTGTGTACAATGACAGGTGGCAATACCATAATAGATTTATATATATACACTGCACAAATGTATGCCTATAGGACAATATTGATTTCATTGCAGAATTTGTCATGACCAGCTCTTTCAAGTTAAGATCGAGTCCAAGACCATTTTTTCATGGTCATAGGTAGTCAGGACTTGGCCTTGACTCAGACTCGACCCTCTTCTGGTCTTGGTCTTAATTACAACACTGATTTGATTACTTTTTTAAAATTAATTTTAATGAGTTGACCGCATAGTAAAGGAAAAACATCAATAATGCTTAATGCTATATAGTGAATATTTTCTCAAGGTAGGTTTATTACTGAAAGTCAATTTCTTTATAGACAGACTTCATTCGCCCCAATGGAAAGCATATTTATACACTGTCAGAGTCGTTCCCTATCCCCTATATAGTGCACTATGTGCCATTCACCATGTAGAAAATAGTAAATGTGTGAACAAGTGACCGATTCAGCCGCAGCTTCAGCGTTCATTTTTAATATGGGGCGGGACGCTTCAGATTCTAGAGAGCATTTGATTTGACAGAAAATCTGATGAGACACTGAAGTGCAGAGTGATGTCATCAAAATCGTGGTTTCACGGGGACTTTAAAACATGTGTCAGTGTGGTTTTAATTGTGTACACAGCAGCTATAGAAAAAATATTGTTCAGAGCAGGCTTTTTCAATATTTTAGATGCCACGGAAACCCAAATATGATCATCCTCATGTGAGGGACCCCATCCTAAAATTTTATAAACACACACACACACACACACAATTATGTTCTTCTGTTCACTATAGTAATGTAGGCTACTGTTAAATGTTTTATTTATTTTTTATCTTTAAAAAAAAAATGTATATATTAATAATTTATTTTAGTCTACTTAATAGATTATGGTAAAAGCTAATATTTGTAATCATATTTTAATTCATTCATTTATTTTAATCTAATTTATTTATATACTTATTTATTTTACACTTCATTTTAAGTTTTCATTAGGTGTTTAAAACATACAAACTATTCTAGAGGAAACAAGCATTTGTGTACTTGATTTTTGACCGAAAACTTAGCCTACTGAAATACATTCCTTGTGACAACTAGTCCCGGTCTCCTATACCATGGTTATTAAAAAAATAATGGACCTGTCAGGCTGTAGCTATGTGAAAAAACATGGTAGTACTTTTTGTTTCGTGGTATTTCAAAAAAGAGTTGCAGGACACTGTCTGTGTGCTACCTAAATAGCTTTATGAAAACATCTGCTGTGTGATTTTAGTTTAAAATTTTGGTCCACGGTACATTGGACAATGTTTACTTCCAACGCAAACACACGAAGAATGAGCGCAGAGTGACGCGGTGGAGCACGTCCGCAGCTCGCCATCTCCATTCAGCCCGCAGCAGGAAGTGCTGAAATACACCGAGAAAAACACGGTGGAGCCGCCCGCTGAAGAAAAAAAAAGAGTTAAAATAATAATGGCGATCGACTGAACATGCCATTTATCCTCTGCGCAATCAAAAAGAGCATAAAACCCCCATCCCTGATCATTGTGCACGTCTGTAAGTCGGGTAAGTAGTTGCAGCTTGAAGGTGTTTGTTTAATTGCACACAATGGCCACATTCATTGAATCAGAGCTCGCGAGCCTCCGGATCTTTGTGTCGCTAGGCTGTTAGCCGATTAGCACTGACCTTACTGCTAAAAGCAGAAACCATTTAACAGTATATGCCGGGCGTGTATCGATTCAGTCAAATCCGAGTATTATTTTATCTACACCACTATTACTTCAAATTTACGACATCAATACGGCTAATTTCTTACGAGACTGCACCGTTTGCTCTCCTTTCGCGCTGGTATCATGAGGGGAGGCTAGCGCGTTAGCTGCGGGGGGGTTGTCGCTGTCAGACAGACAGACACATTAAAATAATCGATGCGAGCGCGTAACAGCGCTGGATGTTTTTTCGCGCATACGAATCCACACACTATGTAGACTAAATATATGCACGGATATTTAGTCCAAAGTGTTTGACGCTTCGAAAATCATCGTTTTCCCCCTCCCCTCACAGTCACAATCTAACTGCTATTGCCCACCAGCTAATATTTGCACACAGCGACGCGCATCCTGTGAAAAGCATACGGGTCGGGATGTACATTTTGGTCTCCCTCACAACGATGCACACACGTATTTGTCTACAGAAATGCACGTCTATTGAGCCTAAATGGATATACGGTAATTTCTGTCTTAATTCGGGGCTCTTGACGTCTAATGTGGTGAGTCTGGGGAGGGAAAATGACAAGGAATGTCGGGTAACGTTATCTGCTTTTGTCCGGATAAAAACCGGGTGTGGGAGCGTCAGGCCAAGGTCATAGCGAAGCGTTAACCGCTACCATTTTATATAAAAACCAGGTTTTGTTCTTGTTAACCAAAAATATTGTTATTCGGTTTTTACTGGGGGTCCACATACGCGTTAGGCCCATCCCGTTTGTTTCTTTGTGAGCTGCGCCATTGGGAAATAACAAAATATAATGAATAACAACATTTTTCAACTGTAACAAGGTTTTGGGGGCTCAGTTTACATATTTAGATTATGGGGAAAATAATAGCCAAGTTGCTACAAATGATTGTGTGTTTTTATGTACCCAGGTGTTTTGCCACTATATTCTAGCTTTTATATTTCATTTTCATAAGAGTACTCAGTGTTTATAGGGTTCCCATGGTCATCAGGGTATATAAAAAAAAAACGTTTTTCAGGGCTGGAAAAGTAATGGAAATTATTAAAATCTTAAATATCATGGAAATGTTATATTAGTGAATATTCTAGTTGGGTAATGACTAAATACAATGCATAACATGTTTCAGAATTATCCTATGCTGCTCTAATCTTTTCGGGGCTCATATACATATTTAGATTAGAGGAAAAATAATAGCCAAGTTGTTGAATGAACAGTGTTTTTATGCGCCCAGTTTTACTCCTCCTCACAAAGCCTCTATATAGTCTTTATCTTTAGTTTTCATAAAAAAAAGTTGAATGTCCACAGAATTCCCATGGCCACCAGCCAATAGTATTTTCCAGGCCTGTGAATTTTTTTTTTTTAACACATTTTTCTAGTTTTGTTCTGAATTGAGTTCCGAATTGAGTTATCTTTCACGTTGTCTTGTGCTTGAAAAATTAATTATAAATAAATTCAAATGTGCACACAGGAATCGATAAGCGGAATTTTTATTTTATTACAAGTATCTTATTCCAGAATTGGAATTTCGATTACCAAGCCTATTAAAGCTCCAGTTAAATATCATATTGTGAAACATTCAGTACCACATGTATATATGTTATTACATGATATTAAGTTCAAGTACCACTTGTGCACTGATTGACCTACAAATGTGTATTTGTATATTATTGTATTCATTTTATTCTGCAAAGCTGGACCCATATGGCATTTTGCAGTATGGATTTTGACAGCGTTGATGGCGCTTAAGCATCCAGATGGTCTTGAGTCAGAGACCACTGGTCAGGTTATATACCCTAAGGGTGTGCCATCCTAACTGAGATCACAGATGCTGTGAGATGACTCTAGACTCATTCCACATACAGCAGACTGTTCTATGCATGAGTGAGGATCACATAATAAACACTTCATCGAATCTGTATTGCAACTTGTAGCACAAAATATAAGAAACAGTTGAAACTACAGTATCTATGTTAGTTTGGTCACAACAGTTTATATTGTTAGATATTTCAGGTAAAGACGTTTGGATGTGGTGCATTGCTTAATTTCTGTTATTCAAAATATTAATCAATAAAAATGCTTTGTGTTTTTTTCTGTAAACTGCATTAAGTAACATTTTAAACTATAAAAAACTGGAAAATGGAAAAAATATGCATGTTATTCTCACCTCAGGTATTTAGATAAGCCTTTAAGAAATATTGTTTCTTCAGCATATTTCATTATGTTTCCCACAATATATTAAAGTAATATATTTCTTGATACTGGACGTACCTGATGAATGAATAATTTTGATTATAGTTATAGTTAGTATCTTAAATGTGATTTATGACCTATTAATTTGAAATGACAGATATCTATGTGAGATGCATACAAGGATATCACGTTTTTCCAACAAACTTGGTGACTTAAAATATAGGCTCATTTAAAGCTGCACTGAAACTATGACCCATTCGCAGATTTAATTATTGAACTATACTACTATTTCAAATTATTCTTCAAACCTAGTTGCAGTGTAAAAAAAAGAGACGGTTTTTGTCTTACTGGGCCCTCATTTTCTGGCAAATCACTTCACATTGAAAGGTTTTGAAATCAGTGACACATTGTCTGAACATGGGGTTATTGTTGAGGTGAGACTATTGAAGTTATTGTACTGACAGCGAAATAATGCCATACAGTAGGCTTGAGAGAGGCAGGATAATAATCCAGTTGAGATTTCTAGTGTTTAATTTTTTTAATGCCCATTGTGTGTGGTAAAGGAACACTGTTTCTTTCATTCCAGTTGTGTGGTAAGATGAATTGTTCCCCCGTAGGGTCTAATAGGCTTTATGCACAGCTTCACTACTTCCTGAACTTCAGCCAGCCCTTTGTTTCCTGTCTGCCATTATTGGACAAACTGGTGACACACCAGGTGTGCCTGATTATTGTTAGTGAGGCCAGGCACACCTGGATTAATCAGTTTGTCCAATAATGGCAGACAGGAAACAAAGGGCTGGCTGAAGTTCAGGAAGTAGTGAAGCTGTGCGTAAAGCCAATTGAAGTGAATTTGTGGTCATGCATTTTATTTAGTTCTCTTGGAGCAAATTCCATTTGAATAATAAATACTGTGAGATTTAAGTTTTATTATGAATACAAAAGTGCCCTGATGCTGTACTGACACCAAACACACTGAACCCTTTTATTGAACTCCCAGCTACAAATGTTTGTATTAAACTGGTTTTGTATTTACGTTGGAGCAGAAGTAACCAAATGTCACTTGCTTTAGTGATGAAAATCTTAAAGCAGTGGTCAGTCTTGGTCATGAATCTCAAAAATTCTTGGTCAGTCTTAATCTTGGAACTGCCTAGACCTCATCACATATGTGGCTTTAAATTAAAAAGATTTCCTCACAAACCAATCGTCATGCCATAAAATTAGTCAAGAGTACATTGCCTATAGTTATGAATCTGAACATGAATGTGGTACATGGGACACACTGACTGACTTTTAGTAAATCTGGCCCATAACGTCTTCATTGTTGAATAAAATAAGTTAAACCTGGTTTTGGTAAAATTATGGATTAGCTTGACAGTTAGACTGAACTTTACCTACACTATGTACTGACGACCTATTTGGAATTCGGCTTATATTGAATGTACTGGTAATTTGTTTACTGTTGGTAAAGTTTAGCTTATAATGGTTTCTGTAGCTGTGATTGATCAGTACAGTTGACATCAAAGGAGTGATGTGCACGTACACAAAGATGGCTTATTTCAGCTATTTTCTGTCATATTACCTAAATATGAGATCAAATGTGTCAATGCTAATATCACGTAATGTAGCCACATGTATGCCTATTATAGTGAATTTATTTGTCAAAGGCTCTTGGTTACCCTTTATGAACAGCTTTTATAACCGGTTTTGCTTGCTAAGCATTTGATTTTAAGTTGTTTTAAACTATCATTTAGATTTATAAAATGATTCTGTCATTTAAGTGTATTTTTTTAACCCTGCATATATTAAAGTAGTGAATGTAATTACAGTGTTAAATTAAAATAATGTTTCTTTTTGTTTCTTCTCAGCTTTCCTCTGATGCCCCACAACTGTCCAGACCCTCTCTGAACTGCTGTGATCGAGTGGAATTGAAAGGCTGATTGGAGAGAATATCTGTCACCCAGGTAAAATGGCTGATACTACAGAAGCAGAGAGCTGAACATCACACATTGCCCCCTTTTCTTCTTTGTTCGAGGATCATTTTATGTGGACATTTCCCCCTTCCATTTCAATTTTCTCATCATGGCTATGCATGATATGAATCGTGCCAAGGGTTTCCCTTGCAAAGAATGCGACATCATTTGCCCAAGTACACCTAGCCTACTGGAGCACATGAAAGCACACTATCATCAAGAAGAGAATGGCAGATTTGAATGCGAGCAGTGTGGACGCATTTTTAAGCATGCCAGTAGCTTGGCTTCTCACAAAAAAACTCATGAGATGGGCTCCTTCCAGTGCCCGGTCTGCACCAGAACGTTGCCCAATGCATTGGCACTAAAAAACCATCTCCGCATCCACACCCTGTCTCCAAGTGCCCAAGCAGAAGAGGAGAACGATGACAATGTTGATGAAGAGAGGGATTATAATCTAGCACAAGATCTGTCTGAAGCAGCTTTCAGGAGTCACATAAACAACAGTGGAATAATGCCTGGCCACGACCATGACAAACAGAAATCTCCAGGATCTGAAGATGCCTGGGACAGACCATTTAAATGTGACCAATGTGAAAGGACATATCGTCATCATGGCAGCTTGGTTAATCATAAGAAGTCTCATCAAGAGGGCATGTATAAGTGCAATGTCTGTTACAAACAGTTCAATAATCTTGCAGCTCTCAATGCTCACGAACGCACTCATTCAAAATTTAAGCCCCTTGGAATGTCCATGGGGGCTCTTGTGCCTGAAGCACAATCTGACCCTCGTCCCCTTGGACCACAGAATGATGAAATGATACCCAGCTTTTGCCATCTTTGTCAAGTGGTTTTGCCTAATAAGAATGACTTTCAAGAGCACCTTATGTTACATAATGCTGCATCATCTTCGTTGGGGCTAACACGTAGTTTCCCTGGGATAGTGCCTCATAATCTTAGTTCTGTTCGGTCCCCAGCTGTGAATCCTTACACACCTGCTCTAGGTGACCCTCTTCCACTGCCTCCATTACCCGACAAACGTTATGACCCAATACTAGACCCTCCTGTTAATAATCCCATATATACCTGTGCATATTGTGGAGCTGGACATCCTGACTTAGAGAGTCTCAAAATTCACTATCTTACCCACGACCCTCATACCACAAGCCATGCTCAAGATGGTCCTGCTATGTTAATTTCTAATGGATTAGCTTCAAACTCTCAACCATCAATATCATCATCCAATGGTGAGACAAGGTCTCAGGCGCAGTCTACAATTGATGATGCTGAACGCAAATTTAAGTGCCAAGAGTGCGGGAAAAGCTATCGACATGCTGGGAGTCTAGTTAATCATAAACGCTCCCATCAAACTGGTCAATATCAGTGCACTGTTTGCTGTAAGCAGTATCCACACTTAGCAGCCCTTCAAAGTCACCTCCGTAGTCACAAAACCCGGCCAAATTCACAATCGATGGGTACAGAGGGAGATTGGCTTTCCTCTGAGCCACTCACAGGGCTAGACTCTCAACAAGGCTTTGTACATTCTCAGGATCAGGAGAGTGGTGCAGCAACCCCAATTTCACTGCCTGGTAATCTTGGTGATGCAGCACACTTTGTCCCAGATGGTTCCCATAACAGTGGCCTGGATTCACTGGAATTCCATGACCGATTTGATGGCTCTCTCGCTCAAAGCAGTTCTGGTCACTCACCTCTTCCACAAAACCATCGTCAACCAGATAGAGTCAACCAAAGCGGTATGACCAATGGTTACTTGGGTAACGTAAGCTTCCATAGTGCTGGTGGTGCCTCCCTGCCAGGCAGTGGCAACGTCAAAGAAAGTACTCGTCAGAGACGTGGTCACAACCAGATGCCGTTTGGAGGTCCTCAAGACAACTCCCAGGGCAACAGTAAGAGAATGGATAACAAAGATGATGATGATGGAGAGGTTTATCAGTGCACAGTCTGTGGAAACCATTATGCCAGCCTAAGGGCACTTCGTAGCCACTTACGAAGCCATGGGGTTAACCAAGGGGCAGGACCCTCCTCTGCCCTCTCTCCAATTGGTGAGCAAGAGTGGAGGAGGCGACAAGAGGGTAATACAACCAGTCTTTTAATCTGTAGCACATGTGGACAGAGCTTCAGCAGAAAGCAGGACTTGATTAACCATCAGTTAGTCCATGGACATCCCCGGGCAGATGGATCTACACAGGGCTTGGGAGGAACTAGCTCTAATTCTAATGGAAAAATGGATGGAAGGAACCACATTTGCGTTGACTGTGGCATGTTCTTTGCAGATCGCCATCAGCTGATCACTCACCTGTGTCCAGGCAAGGCGAGAGTGGGGGCATTGAACAAGGGTATGAATGGAGCTAAAGGGATGACGGGTGGTGCTGGTACCAGTGGCAGCGGGAGCACTGCAAACCCTCAGCAGATGCCAAACTCTGATGATCGGCCCCACAGGTGCGACCAGTGTGGAAGGGGTTACAGACACCCATGCTCCCTGCTCAACCATAAGAAATCTCACAAGACTGGGGTCTTCCGCTGCCTTGTCTGCCAAAAACGCTACTACAACCTACTGGCTCTCAAGAACCACCAGAGGACTCATTTTGACTTAAAGAGGTTAGCCAGCATTGCATGTGCCCTATTATACTCTAACTGTTTAGTTCTCTTTGCATACTTTGAATACTTATGTATTATCATGAGTTCCCCACTCATGTGATTACCCAGGTCATCACTGAATGAATAGATTTTAATGAAATTGTGTCAAGGCAGTGTGCTTTGGTGATTTTCCCAGGGCAACAAACAAAACTCATACTGATGTACACACATACACGCAGTTGAGTCTGAATTTCATAATGTCTGTACCCCATTTGAGCATTGTGTAGTCATCTTTGTATTTGTAAGGGGACCTTCCCTCTTTCTGTTTTTTTTAAAAGTGCATTTTAACACTGCTTTCTTATCCGTTTGTTTTTGTTTGTTTTGTCTGTTCACAGGCACAAGTGTGAGGAGTGTGGGAAAGCCTTCAAGATTCAAAAGCAGTTGATAAATCATCTACGGCTGCACGAAGAGCACAGAGCGAAGACTGGAAATCGAGACCAACGTGTTCAAAGCATGTCTCACCCCAATGGTGCCCGCTATGAGGGAGGCCCATCGCAGCTTCAAGCTATGAGGATGGGAGATCCCAAAATTCAGAATCCTCCCGTGAATACCAATTATGGTCAACCTCAAGATTTCAAGAAACCGTATGCGGGGGCTAGGGCCCAGCAAGTGGATGATGGCAGCGGCCGCCGCCCCTTTGCTTGCGATCAGTGCGGACGTACTTACCGTCATGCTGGCAGTCTGGCCAATCATAAGAACCTACATAAGATTGGTGAATATCACTGCAACGTGTGCAACTCAACTTACCCAAATCGACTGGCAATGAAGAACCATCTTCGAATGCATTTCGCTCTGAAAAAATATACCTGCTCTGACTGTGGTAGGGGCTTCAGGAACCAGAGGCAGCTTGAAACACACACCGGCAACCAGCTCTGCAAAGATCTTCCTGTTCCCCTGCCTGGTCCCAGCGTGCAAACTGCTGCTCCTCCAACCGAATATGAATGCGATGGGTGCTCTCAAGTCTTTACTACAACCACAGATCTGGCCTCGCATAACTGCAGTTCCCAGCTTCCTTCTTCCTCTGCCTCCCTCAACAGCTCTAATATGAGCATGGAGACGGGTGATCTGGGATCTCCAGAGCGTGAAGAACGCCCTTTTAGCTGTGACCTTTGTGGCTGCTCTTACAAGCATGCTAGCAGTCTGCTTAACCACAAAAACACACACAAAATTGGCAACTTCAGCTGCTCATATTGTGACAAGCCGTACTCCAACTATATGGCCCTGCGCAACCACATGCGTATCCACACGCAGAAGAAGAGGCATATCTGCACAACCTGTGGCAAGGCTTTCCGGCTGGCCCGCTTTCTTCGCAACCACCAGAGAGTCCACGAGGAAGGCCACACCCGTTTTGGCTGCCCCACCTGCGGGAAGAGCTTCCAGGGTCGTTCTGGGCTGGCCAGACACCGCTGCGGGGACAACCAGGTAGGCAAGGAGGGCGTGAGGAAGGACACTTCAAGCACAAGAGAGGGAGAGGAATACCGGTTCACGTGAGTTTACGTCTGTTGTTCGTGTTTTTTGAAGTGAACTAGTAAAGATCACAGGTTTCTACATGTCTATTACAGGTATATGATCTCCAATCCGGCTTCCTCGGGACCATACGCGTGCCGGAATTCGGATTTTTCTGAAGTTTGGACAGTATGATTAGTGGAGACCAGATAAGTTACCCCCCCTTTGTTTTCAGTTAGCAATATGTACTAGATTGTTAGGATGTCTTGATATAATAGGTACATTTTGATGTACTTACTAGGCAGATGTGTGTGTATTGTACTAAATATAGCCAAATCATTTATTCCCTCCTTCTTAATTGATCTTATTGATAATATTCTAGAATGTATAGTATAGTTTACTGTTGTTACCATTTGAGCATTCAGTTGCCATAATAATTCATACTGACCATCTTATATTAGTTGTAGTGCTTTTCAGCAAACCGTCCATTATTGAATGCACGTTTCTTAAGTACTATAAATATAGCTTTGTTTGCTATTGTGGTGAAACATAAAAATCTGTTTCATTTGCTGTTGAGACAATAAAAGGAAAAAAGGAAGAAACTTTTTAAAAAATGTGTCAACATACTAACACACAACTTCCATACTAACAAATTACATAAATGATCAGAACAAAATTTTATAGAGAAGTCAAAAAAAAGAAAGAAAGAAAAACGTACCATACTGCTTTACCACATGTGCTTGGGAAACTAGTTCACCACACTTTTGTTATGCTAGATTCTGACCAGAATTGAGGTCCAAATCCCAAAACCTTATTTGCTGTACAATTTTGTAAGCATTTGAAAGACATTCTGTGTGTACTCATTCTATACTTGGTAACATATTTACCAAAATATGAGTAAATACGAGTTTGAAAACAAACAGTGACTTACAGTACATTTTTATAATGTATTTGTGTGGACTCGGTTTGCCCTATAGGCTGTTAAAAAATTACAACTACAGTTTGTATATTACCACCATAAATTATATATATTATTATACCACAGACTTCATATTAACACTAAACACAATTTGTTGATACTTTTATCATTCATAATCAATTTATTAACTTCTTTAATAGGCAATGCTATTCAAGTCACCCTGTGCAAGCTGAGACAGTCTTTTGAGTTTTGGCAGCTGGATTCAAGATCATATACCTGTACTTGTCTATCCATCAATGCTGTTATCATAGAAGTCAACAACATACCGTCAGGTTACTTTCAGACTAATCTAGGTTACTAACTATAGAGGGGTTAAAAGAACAATGAGCAGGTGAGTTTGACTTTTTCTCTCCTCTTTCTCTGTCTTCACAGTTGTGACCAGTGTGGCCGTTCTTACCGGCATGCCAGCTCACTCCTTAATCACAAAAACACCCACACCGTCGGCATCTACCACTGCGCTGTGTGCCTCAAGACCTACTCTAATCTGCTCGCACTCAAGAACCACCGTCGCATTCATTCTGAAACTCGACGGCACCGCTGTCCAGAATGTGGAAAGGCTTTCCGCGTCTCTTCCCAGTTACAAAATCACCGCCGTGTGCACCAAAAGGAGCGGGAGTTTGCCTGCACTCTGTGCCAGCGGAGCTTCCCTACCCAGGCGAGCTTCCGGCTCCACTTGGAAATGCAACATGGCCGTGCCCCAAAAACATCGCAACAGCCTGGGGTTTCGTCCAGTGGCTCTAATTTGGTTTGGGGCTCTGGGCTTGACCTTACGCTGATGCAGGCCCAGCGATTGGATCCTAATGGGCTCCCAAAGCTTAACCCATCACACCATGGCCCCAGTAGCAGCAGCTCATCTGGGCAACAACAACAACAGCATTTACAGCAGAGTCGTAATGAGGCGGGGTGTAAGTCGCATGTCTGTGATCAGTGCGGCCGTGGTTATCGGCACGCCAGCTCACTTCTGAATCACAAGAACAGCCACAAGATGGGCACCTATTTCTGCAACTCCTGTCAGAAGGAATTCTCCAACCTGATGGCACTCAAAAACCACAGACGCATCCACACAGAACCCAAGCGTTACCAGTGCCCGGACTGCGGCAAGGCTTTCCGTGTCTCCACCCAGCTCATCTGTCACCGCCGGATCCACACCAAGGAGAAGCCTTTCTCATGTCAGCAGTGTGATAAGCGCTTCTCCAGCAAATCCAACTTAAGGCACCATCAAAAGGTCCACTGGAACAGTTCGGCTCCTCCTACTGGTGTGAACATGGGTTCCAACAACTTTTTGAGTATGCCCTCTGGGCCCTTTTTATAGTGGGTTATATTTGGGAGGCAGAACTTGCAGTTTGTTATGGATATCCTTGCCAAGGCTTTTGGAGGTGCCAAAACCCCCTTTTTCACTCACCCATCTTCATTTCTAGTGCTTGAGGTGTGGCTGTGAGGCTTTTGTTGAACAGGCTGTTGTTTAGGTTAACAAAACTGCCCCTGCATGTACCCTGAAACAGTGGATTAAACATTGACTGTTAGTTTTAGGTCATAGTGACATTTTCCCCACCCTTACCCTCACCCTAAACACCACAGGTGACCTTATTTGCATTTTCATAGTTCCCTTTGGGGGTGGGGGACATTGAGGGCCACTGCCTTCATTTCTGATACCAGCCTTTCGAAGAACTAGCTGGCGTCTTGTTTTAATTCTTGAAAACGAATTGCTTTCGGATGAGACATTTCCATATATGTTGTGTATAAAACAGCACATTTCCCACCATGGTACTGTTACGTCAGTATTGTTTTTGTGATGTCACAATGGGAAGGTTAAACTGTAGCCACATTAGGTTAAAAATGTATGCGCATCCCCACGGTCCAGGTAATGTCACAAGAAACAAACATTTGAAAAACATGCATTTCATCCCATGCCCAGTTGCCGCTTTGATGACAGCCTTCAAAGCATTCACAATCCTAGACAATACAAAGAAAACATGTTGACTGTCTGATGAATTCTGAGACATGTCGAGCAACTTGTATGTTTAACAAGTAGAAGTAACTATGTTTAACAGTGTATAGAGCGTAATTGAAACGTCTTCAGTTAATTTAGGCAACACTTTTCTGTGTTGTATAGGACTGTCAATGTTTTTTTTTGTATTCCTCCCCCTTTCTGTTGATATTTTAACTTTTATAACTTGCGTGTTCCTTGCAGCACGAAGATGAGCTTCAAACATTATTATTCAGTAGATGACAGCATTGCGCTTATTGGGTTCATTTCTTAGTGGCATCATTCGTATGTTCTCCCTTTAATTTTATGATGTTGCTCAGAACCCATGTTTTAAAACTGCAACTAACTTGCTAGTGTATAGAAGCGATAGGTTGTGCTAAGAAAAAAAAAGAGAAAAGCAAAAGGGGAAAAATGTATATTGATAGGCTTGTAATGGCATTTGGTTTTACCTTGTATTGTATTGTACCTCTGACTGTATTATTTACAGGAAAACTTTTATAAAAGATCACTGTAGTATGCATTTTATTTATATTAACACTTGTAACTGAAAACGTTAGTTTTAGAACTCCCAGTTTTAGGATTTCTTGTTTCAACCCCTCTATTCCCCAGAGGCTATTGGACATGGAGTCAGGAATGGCAAGACTCCTAATGAACACTTGTTATAGTGACTGTAATCTCCTATTTTGTTGCCATTATTTGTTATGCTTTTAAACGAACATTTCTGTCCCTTGTGCAATAAACGGGGAACTGTAATAATGTGTGTTTTGTTTGCAGTACAATGAGTGTAAACATATCACTGTATCATTATTGCCTTTCTCACGTGATGCCGTGACTGTCCCCCCACGCTCACGTCAAGATTGGATGTGCCTGTTTCACTCTTTGAGCGTGCACGTTAAGGAATGATTTTGTTGTCATTACAATCAGCAAGGCAATCTTATTTTAACTCCTCAGTTACACCTTTATATTAACCCATGTATTTATTTGTTTTGGGCTTTTTTAATTTAATTGCATTTTACTCTTTTGAGCTTGTTTTCAGCCTATATTGCCTGGGAGCACTGGTGCTAAGTCGATTGTATTTTGAGTGAAAATGAAGTAGTATGCGCTATGATCAGAGCATGGGACGATTATATATTTAGATACCTATGTCCTTGCAAATTTTACACAATTGGATAGAAGGAAATTCTTCCCAGGTGCACAGTTGCTACTTTGATTCCAAATATAAATTATAAAAGTTTAATTTTTTTCCCTTGTTTATGTCATATATATACATGACTATACTTTTATGCACTCGCACACATACGTATATATACATATATATATATATATATATATATATGTATGTGTGACTGTATACTTTTTTTTAAACTACATTTTGATAATTCATTTCCTAACAGTTCATGTTTGAATTATAACCTTGATGCTCTCAAATAATAAAAATAAATAGACTTTAAAATCACACATAAATTTGAAGTGAATGTTACATTAATTTTCCAGCTGTCACTCATGGTTGTTTTAAAAGAGTCACCATCATTTGGTTTCAATGTCATGGTGTCTTTGTTAAAATCTGTTTATTGTGAATGAATTATGAACTTTAGGATGTGTAATGCACCTGACAGCTGGGGTAAGCAGTTTGTTTACTGTGGTCAGTAAGATTTTAGATGAGAACACAACATTCCTTACTGTTACTTATTTCATAAACCACATAGGATTTTGCTCTTGACGCTTGATTTTCTCACGTAAGAATAATACCCTGCTTCTTGCTCAGACTCATTGCTAAGTTAGATGATCTCTTGTTGCTAAATCTAGATATCTTTCTTGAAACTTTTGAACATTCCTCACTTTTGGTAAATACACAATTATATAATTTGTCTCTCTTTTTTTGTATGTCATGAATATGTAATACTTATTTTACTGACATAATGAATTCATACTAATTCAGTCTCACAAATGGGGTTGTGTCAGTGGTTTCCCTCTACATTTAGCTTTTTTTTGTTGGGCCCTTTTTCTTTATTTTTAGGACAGCGGAGTTTAGACAGGAAAGGGGGTGAGAGGGGGAGAGCAACTGGGACATGTCCTAGTCGTACTAGAACTTGCGTCCTTATGAGCGAACAGCTTTTATATGGCCTTAAGCCATGTGACGTCATGTGCACAGCAGTTGTTTTATCTAGAGCCATAGAGAGAAAGAGTTGCTACACTGGACCGCACTGGACACTCCCATAGACCGCCATAGGAACTTTGGAATGCGGAAGTAACGCGTGTCGTGGAGCAGCCAATATAGTTCCAAACACTGATAGTTCCAGCATTGAACCCCATTCATTTTCAGTGCTTCCGAAGTACGCTCGCTGGTAAATTAATGAAATTACTGTATTTTTTTTTATTTTTTATTTTACACACATTAGCCGACCTCTCGTGAATCTAGTCTGTAGTTATATTTTATGTAGCCAGTTTTAGTAAATGTTTATTGGAAGTTAATAGGTTAATTGTAGCGATAGCTTACGTGACCAACACTTCACTAACGTTGGCTAACTTACGGTAACCTGATGTATATAATATACAATATTTGTAATAATACTTTATATGTATATATATATATATATATATATATATATATATATATATATATATATATATATATATATATATATATATATATATATATAAAATATATATATATATATATATAGCCTATAATATTATATATACACACACACACAATTCATTTATTTAAATGGGTTAGGGTTATGCATATGCTTATATGTATTTAGGAACATAGTTAATTCACTCATTAACTATCTCTCCGGTTTAATTTTATGAAGAATATTTTTCGGTTGAATATTTACCGAACATTGCTGTATATAGTCGTTGCTTTCTACTTTATGGGAGCAGTCTATCTCCCTCCTAAATCATTAATTTGTGTGACTGTGTGCACAGCGTAATTTATATTTTATGTTGGTTGGAGTTCTGAACGGACCGCCACTGCAGACTTCTTTGCGTGATCACGAAGGTAGGCTAATGGCTGAATCGGAATTTATAAGCAAGGTCACGGGAATCAATAGCCTAATACAGTCCAGTTGTGCTAAAATAAATGAAACTTCTGTCATCATTAACTCACCCTTATGTTGTTCCAAACTTGTATGAGTTTCTTCAAAAGAAGATATTTTGAAGAATGTTGGTTACCAGACAGTTGACGGTAGCCATTGACTTCCATAGTAGGAAAAAAAATTTACCAACATTCTTCAAAACATATTTTATATTCAACAGAAGAAAGAAACTTGTACAGATTTGGAACAATATAAGAGTGAGTAAATGATGACAGAATTTTCATTTTTGTGTGAACTATCTCTTTAAACGGCTATGAATCAGTCCATAATCAGAACCGGAGCAAATCAACAAAAAATATCACAGGCCAATTAAATACAATAATCTGGAGATGTGTCTATATATGGGCATTCATGATAAGTATTGCATCGAAAGCGACCACTAACAGGTGCCTTAAGAAATTACCGCCCGTGACATCAGCTACAAGAAAAGCGCGCCATTTCTCCACCGTGGTCTCATCAGCCTCGTCACCCCCACGGACCGTTGGCTGAAAGTCAGTCTGAAGGTCTGGTTAGTGGCTACGCGAGACTACCGCGCACCAGACATATCGCATATCCCAAAGGTAACGAATCTAACGATTATAGACATTTAAGTTTATACAACACTGCATTGGTCATATTAGACAATATGTCATTTAAAATTGAATCTGAACATTTAGCCTATACCCGGATAGTTCACTCAAAAAACAAACAAATAAAAAGTTATTTATTCACCGTCATTTAGTTTCAAACCTGTTAACCCTTCTTCATAGTGACATCGTCCGTCAATGACACCAGAAGCACCTTAAAAATACATATTTTTTTAAAGTAGTCAATATGACGTAAGCTTTGTATTTCAAGTGTACTTTTGTGTGAGAAACAGACAAAAATGAATCCAACACTGATGATTTGGCTTATGAAGACAAGATAAGTGAAGACAACCCGAAGCTGGCATCACGCTTGCGTTCAGAAATGGCGCGTTGACGTAAAGTGACGCCATAACAACATGGCTCGCCTGAGGTGAAAATTATCTTTGAATGTTAGACCTTATTCAGAGCAGCGCCATGACAGGCGTGAAAGCGAGGATGTGAGGGATAGACTTATGTTTTTCCAATGGCATCCGCAGTAAAAAGCTGTATAAAGCTCTTAGATCACTTGTAATTTTCGACATCATATGGTCTCTTGAAATTATCTTGGAAATATATTTTAGCTGTGTTTTGTCAGCAGAACAATCCAAAACGCATTAAATGACAGTACAACGACTAATCTATTCCTCACAGCCTCGGTTTCATTCCTGCTTAAATCAATCATGGCGCTGCTGTGAATAAGGTCAATAACTTGGTCTTTTTACCCACATGAATCCATCAAATGGCTTCAGACTTGAAATATAACCCACGCGCCATTCAGACTTTGAGATAATAATCAGAACATTTTTATGCAGGTATCCATCCTATTCACAAAATATTACAACTTCTTAATAATTGCATATTGCTTTTGGGATAACGTTACTGAGAATGTTATGTGTGGATGTAAATTCATCTGATTCACAGGTGCTGGGTGCAGAATAGTCTATGAATGAGTGAACTGGTTGATTGAGGTCTTGGAGTGTCCACTAGATGGTGAAAGATCCTTTAGGTAAGTTACAATTACAATTTTATTGACAACTTATACCTGTTTTGAGGCTGTGAAGTCCATGTTTTGGGTTCTGCTTAAAAAGTGTGCTTCTGAGGACGTGGAGTGAAAATTGCATGTTTACACCTATAGAAACTACATGCATAATTCATGTTTTGTCTGAATTGAGAGTAATGGTAGATAAAATATATCTAAAACTTAGCATAAAACATTTACATGCAAAGCTTGTAGCTCAAATAGTACAGTGACAAAATAATTTTTAAATGAAAATGTACTGCCTGTTGCCTAGCAACTGGAAAACCAGCCCTTCATACCTGCCAAGTTTGGCAAGTTTCCACTGAAAGAACTAAATTATTTAATTTAGAGTAATGATAAGCACTTGTTGGTCTTGCACAGCTCCCAGGGCATCTTCTGGTGCAATCAATAACAACGTAATTGAGCAAAACCCCATTATCTTTCTAAATAACTTTATCTACTTTGCACAGAGGGGTCTGGGGCGAATGTGGCTGGCTTAATAGTTAATTGAAAGTGTGTCCAACGCTTTACAGTGGATGAAACATCTTTAGCACCATTCAGATAGAATTAGTTTGCTAAATTAATTCATCAACTGATTCAGATGTGACTTCTGTCATTTTTACTAAGGTGTCTGTCTATTGTTATAAATTTACATTTGCACAAATGACAACATTTTATGTGTTATTATGGGAATAAAAGGTGAGGATCAAACCTGATGCTGCTACCACAGTGGCCTTTCTGATCAAAATCTCTTTATTGGTTTTAGTTTTTTATTTCAGATAGGATGCCAGCATACTGTAAAAAAGTTGAAAATAAAACAAAGATTGTTGGAGTAGGTTTTACAAGAAAATACTATTTTAGTCTTTACTTCAAAATGTAACGTTTAATTCAATGTTACATGCTGTTTCTTTGTTAGCAATTTTTGAGTGAAAATTATTTCTATACCAATTTATTTTCAGTGCAGGCCATACCTTTACAGAAAGTTTTACACAGAAAGTTGTCAGAAACATCTAAATCCATAAAGAGGGTGTACCAGTGAAAGTTAACTTCGAAAACACTGTAAAACAAAAGAGTCAATATACATGTTTAATGCTTAGGCTATACAAGCTTCTTTTGTTAAGCTATGTCATCGAATTCCCCCACCCCTGCCCATGATATGAGAAAGGAGTAAAAATATGGAAGACAACTACAGCAGTTGTACACTGGACAATCGTTTTTCTTTATTTTTTGTTTCAGTTCATAATATCTGTTTGTTGGGGTTTTTCTTTTTTCATTTTTCATTTCAACTTAAAATTTTGACACACTTATAAAAGACAGCATCTGCATAGAGTTCTCATCTTAAAGATCCATGGAGAAAAGAGGGAGAGAGAGAGAGAGAGAGAGAGAGATTGTGAGAGAAGGGAGGAAGATAGCAAAGGGTTTAGGGGAGGAGAGGAATACTGGTACGCCACACTAACCAAACAGAACAGCAAACAGTATTACAAGAGAGAGGGGGGAAGAGAGGGACAGTTAGGTTGTTTGTTTGTATCTTTTTCCTTTTTTTACAATACAGTACACACATACACACACAGAAAATAAAAGACAGAAGTTGCAATTCCAGTCAAAGTTGCAGAAATCGATTTAATTTCTTCCTTCCCATCCTTGGTGCCCATCTCATTGTGGTTTCTGCCCTGAATTCACGTTCAACTTAGATCCTAGTGGGGTGAGAAGACAGTTGGCGACACATAAAACGATGGCTGGAACCACGGTTAGTGGCTGTTGTTTCCCTCAACTCCCATAATAATATTGAAGGCGGCGTTCTTTCGTGCTTTCAAATGTGTGTGTGAGAAAGCCCTTTTCTTTGTATTGCACAGATGAGTGTTTGCTTCGAGCATTATTGTTTCTTACTGTACTTTTAAACTTCCATTTACTTTTACTTCTTTTGTATAAGACCAGAGCCTATCCCGTGTTACGTTTAGCTTTTGAACTTCAGCCATGCTACAGTTTATGCAAGCAAGGTTTTCTAACCGACACTTATTGTGAAAGCGTCCAAACATATACCATGAAAATGCCACGGCCTAGTTAAAAATTTGACATTGACAATATGGTGGACCTCTGCAAGAAAAGCAGTCAAGTTGCATGGAAGCTACAGATGGTGTGCATTTGACCTGTGTACATGGAGGGAAGCACTTTTTTTCCCCCAGAGCTGAACCTGCTTACGGCTCTCTGAGGTAACACAACAATATATTGTATTGATTCTGATGTTAAAGCGTTGCTCAACTTTTTCTTCGTTATAGAGCACCCTTCACATCACTGCTTTTAGACAAGTGAGCAGTCAGTAGCAAAGCACTGCGACCAGGGCAAAGAACAAGAAAAGCAATCAACCTCACAACTTTGACAGGAACTATTTTAGTAGTTTTATACATGGACATGCAAATCATTTTTTCTCTCTTTGAAATATTTACAATAATTACAAGACAAAGATTCAGTTCAGATTGACAAAATCGCGAGCATTCAATATTACTACTAATATAACACAACTTCTCGGGATTTTTAAATCATTGTAGTTATATAATTCATCACATTTGATAATGGTATAATTCAATTATGTCATCCTTATCCAGTCATCTTCCCGTTCTAATTAGAATAGTGTTTTCATCACATCATTACAGGCCATCCTCTGTAATTGATGATCATTTTGCTGAAATCACAGTTTGAGCACCATCTCCACAAACTGTTTCCTCGTTCTAAATCTAACACTGAAACAAGAATACTTGTATAAAGTTTAATGGGAATATACATCAAAGGAATGACACAAAAGAGGATGAAATTAAGGAGGATCATGGCTGGGGCTGTTGAGAAAAATCACAATCGCAGGTCTTGGGTACTCAATAGCCGAGAAGTCATATCCGTTAACGTCAAAGTCTTTGAGAGCTGTCAGTCAGGTGCTTTGCATCTCATTGACAGCTAAAGCACATGTGGAAACTAAGCAGCGAGCATTACAATACACATGATCATGGCGGGAGCGTTCTAGCTTTGTTGCATCACCGCTCGCTCGCCATGCAGATTGGGCGTAAGGGTTTTTTCTTCCCCTGCAGTAATGAGGCACTCAACAACCCCAACCAAAAAATACTATTATGCAGTTAAACTCTAAAAGGTACATCATTTTTTTTAATATATATATAAGTAGTTTGTAATTTTCACCCATTTACAAAATGCCTTCTCAATGTGCTGTGTTTTATGCCAGTGCTGTCTGGTCATATCAGTGTCTGTGTGACGAACATCCAAAAACGAAAAATTGAAAATTGTTGAAAAATGAAAATAAGACAACTGAGAAAACTTTCATCCAGATCTGTGCCCATGTTAGTATACAGTTTTTTTTTATTTATTTCATTTTCTTTTAACCAGAGCTGATCTAATGTCTACGTCTAATGTATTGCCAGCACAGAGGAAGCAATGCAAGTGAGCTGAACAAGGGGTAAATGGCAACAGAAACAGCATCATTGAGGGGAGAAATAAAAAACAACACACAGTACACACAACATATTTGTTTTGTACGTAGCTGTTTTTGGAGAAAGTGCTTTAAAAGGAACAAGCTTGTGTAGTATACATTATACATATTGTTCAGAATGAATATAAATCAATCAATCAATAAACCTTTATATCGAGAACCTTGTCGCTGAAAGAAGTGGAATTGAAAACGTAGTAAATGTATACGCAAGATAGTTCACAAGATTTACGGGTGGGGAGGACTACACAATACAGTTGACTGTAACATTGTGCTCTGTACTCGCATAACGCTTTGGCTTTTTAGTCTTATTACTTTTCTTAACATTTGAATGAAGTCGGCACAAAACTGGAGCGCTAGAGCTGCATACCATAGACCGGCAGACCAGAGAAAGACCCTTGCGCCCGACGCCAGTTAGCGTTGCGGTGCGACCGAGGGCTCCAACAGCAAACGAGCACACACACATCCACACACACAAATGCTCATGCTCACTTATACAGCAACGTGTACGTAAAAAAGGAAAAATGCCGAAGGGACAGGGCACGCATACATGGCCTTTTGAGTTGCACAATTCGACACCGCAGCACACGACTCACAATAAAGAATAGTCTTACGAAAGAATTCACATATCATCACCAGTTAAGCACAACAATCAAGTTTGGGAACACATCAGGGGAAGGGGAAATGAACAAGATGCGCAAAAATGATTCGTACCCAGAGTGTTTCCAGAGGGCGAGGAGGGGGGGGGGGGGGGGCAATACGTCGGTTTACACTACGGACGTGGTTTAAGAACATAATACCTGACAACAAACAGATTTTGTACTCATGTGCACATCCACAGGGAACACATTCATGGGGACCACGGTAAAACTCCAGCATCGTCAGGGTCATGATGAAATAGGCAGGAGAAATATTAAATGGAGTCAATCCCCCCTCCCCCCCATCCAACCCTTAGAGATTCATAATAAATAATCTAAAAGAAATTAAAAAAACAAATAAACATATTAACAAAACGGAAAACGGTACAACCCAAAAATGTGGCGGCATAAGACAGTTTTCTTTGATTGTAAAGTGCACACATGATCGAGAGCCATGCAAACTAACAAAGCGAAAGTTGCATGCGTTAACAAATAAGGGCCTTCCAGCTATATCGTCTACTAAAAAACAACACCGACATACATATTTACCTCATTTTACCATACATGTAAGTGATTCGACACTAAATACACTGAAGTTTGAAAGAAAACATGCTGGACGTTACTGGAATGATTAAAGCAAAATAGTCCCGGCCCTCTGCCTCAGGCTTTCTAAAAGGTGTACAGTGTATATCCCCCAAAATTTTCCTGTTCCCTACTACTTCGCATAAGGTAGGTAAAGGGGTGGCGGGACGGGGTGGGGGGTGGGGGGGGGGGCTCCTGTTATATATTCTATGATAAGCAGTACATGGAAAATAAAGTCCATATTGAGAAAAGGAGTGCACTTTGAGAGTTGGTACATGTTCTGTAACGTCATGAACATGAGGGTGAGGGCGTTCTAAGAGTGCGACGAATCTGAATCAAGCCAAGAGGGATTCTGTATCAACAAAAGCAAAAAACAGAGCTAAAGTTTGGTTTTAAATTTTAGCCCTTGAATTTAAAACGAGCAGTACATAATTTACCAAGCTGGCACTTTCTGTCCGCAAAGAAAAGGATGCAAAGAGTTAATGATACAGCTGTTTGATAAGAAAAAGAAAGAAAGAAAAATAATAATCTTTGGAGAAAATCAAAGAGTCTTAGTCTAAGCTAGCATTATCTTGACAAGATGCTGTCTCTCTGGCGTTCAGAGCTGGATTTGAGTTGTCTCATATAAAGTTTGTGAAAATTAGTCGCTGCATAATAAGTGTACAAGTTTCTTCAACCGAACTGAAGAATGCGTCTACATGTAAATATTTAGTCGGATAGCTCACCAAGAGCTCGTCTCATTGTTTCAGATATGTAGACATGTCAGATCCAACTGTCATGTCCTAGTATTTAATTTGATTAGGCTCTCTTCATTAACTAGCACCAAGGTGAAAAACGTCAAACTCCCAAATCGATCCTTCAAAACCAAAATGGTCCCGTTCAAGCCTATCCTTTATATCATAACATAAAATATATATGCAATTCATTTATCAAGGCAAATAAAAAATGCAAAACTAACGATTAACCGAAAAATAAGGAATATTAATTTCAGCAGACCTAACCACCCTCCAAAAGATAATATTTAGGTTAGGTGTTGTTTCAAGTATTGACATTTTCTTTTCTCAATATGTTCCCTCTAAGAAATCTTTCAGAATCATTCCATAGGTTGCCATGAATTAATTCAAAAAGTGGGGGGAAATTACTATCTAAACTGCATAGTTCAACAGTTTGCCACCCTATCGATCCCAGCTTTCTATATGTTAAAATGAAATGTCTGTTACTTCACTGCCTACCATCTACAGTAAAGCAAATGAAGTCTAAAGAAAATCATCTTTATGTACAAACTTGCCGATATCACTTCCTCTCACAATTCACAATGATGTGTGCCTCTTAGTTCTTTTTTTCTTTGTTTGTTTACAGTTGCCCACAGTAAAACTATTAAGACTGAAATTCAGCTATGAGGTTGACGGTGCTTTTAATCTATAGCACTCCATCAGTAATGAGCTAATATGGTAAAAGATTTCATCTGAATGCAAGCAACCACTCGGAACGTTAGGCCATTGAAATCGGACTAGTACTACTGTCTATAACATCTATGCAGTCAGTTGGTTAGTATTCGTAATGCTAGTATGGTTTGCCAAACGCCGCGTTCTGCCGGAACGTAAAACAATTTAGCAGTTGCTGGCACTGTCCTGGAGGCCCCCCCAAAAATGAAAGCAACACTGAAAAAAACAAAAAAACAAAACAAAAGTTGAGTTTTATTCCTTTACAGGTAGTAACCCATGTGCTGCTTTTATGTTCAATACATTTACATGTACAGTTTGTAAATATTATGTGTATTTGAACCCACTTTTATATATTTTAAATCAGCTAGTACGTAACATCTCCTTTTATTTATTTATTTTTTGATTGGTTGATTTTTGAATATTCGATTTTTTTTAACCCTACCCAACCCCCGTTTTATGACAGTTTCCTTATCTCGTGTTTAAGTGGATAAAACACTCAGCTTTCCAAGTGTTTGTCTTTCTTCATGTCGTTTAGAAGCCCAGGGTTCCTCCGATAGTGGACGCTAAAACCACTCCCAAAATTACACAGCAGATGATGATCATGATCTTCTTCTGCAGAGGGCGAAAAAGGAGAAAGAAAGAAAGAAAGATGTGTAATTAAACAGCCAACAGATCACCAATCATTTGGTTTGTTCATCTAGCTACTCTATTACTCGATTGTGCAGTAATACACAGTCAGCTAATCTAAGTAGCATCACCTCATCTTAACCACACTTTAAATCATTAAATGAAACCATGAACAATTAAACCATTACCAAAGTAAATCATTAAATTAATTAAAAGTTAATTCAATTATTGATGAAAGGACCCACTCTGGGACATTGACCCTTTGAATACTGAATGTATTAAACATTGACTGCGTTTGAGAAGGTAGTGATTAGATATCACGTAACTGTTAAGGCTAAATACAGTCCTAACATCATTCTAAACGTTGGAATCTCCAAAGGAAACATGCACTGAATGTAATGATGCCATGGAGGGAAGCTGTAAATATATTGTGCCAAGGGACTAATGCCAAACTGAGTTAACTCAATGGAAATGCTGTTGCTTGGTTGGACATGAAAACCACATGAAAGTTTGAAGCAAATAAACATTTACTTTGCAGCTTTTTCTTGTGATCAACTGACTGACATGTAAAGGGACCAATCAATGATTTTCTTTTTTGTTTATTTTATAGACCAACTTGGGGTGTATAAATCTAAAATAAGCAATACCAAGACACAAAAGTTCCCTCAAAATATATGATGTGAAAAAATTAATTTTCCAAATAAACAAGTAACTACTCGCTTGACAAACACAAAACAAGTGTCCATTTTTAAAGCTTAGAACCTGGACTTTACAGTACATACAGACAATTTGACCTACTCTTAACATGCTTTTAGTGTTACTGTATACCATACTGTAATCGGTCAAAACAGTATTTCTGGATGAGTTGTGCTACCCTGGTTTGATGAAATTCATTGGCTTTCAAAAACCAAAAATTTTTATTTTCAATAATTACTGGCTTTTATTGCCAATCAAATTTGACCTGCAATAGCTGTCTGGGGATTTGCGGCCCCTTGTCTTAGAAGTTGCACTTATGTTATCATTGAAAGCTGCAATGTGCATGGTTTAATCTGAATGATTTTATCATTTGTTTATTTAATTAGTATCCTTAATTGATTTGATTATTAGCTGCAAATAAGTGTAGATCAATCAATCATTGACAATTCTAATCCAGGCATTTCTGAAGCTCTGCTAAGTGAATAAATGTAAAGATTATGTTTCACCAGATCTGCAATTTGACTCATCAGAAAGCATAGAAGTAGGTGGCATACCACCAAGAGTCTGCGGCCTTTAGACCACTGCAATGGACGTTAGCCAGCAAAAAAGCTGGGAGAAGACAGTATCTGCTGAAGAACCAATGAGTGCCAAAGGAGCATCACAGTTTTTTTTTTTTCCAAGTGGTTTAGGAATAATTTCAAAATGCTCTTCTATTACTCATTTTTGTACATGACAGCTTAGGACTGAGCCTATGTTCTCTAGAAAGCATGAATCATTGTATACAAAGGGCATAATATTGAACGACGTCAGGTGTAACTGCTGATAGTGTTTTACCTTGCGTGCCTGACTCTGGTATTTGACAGCCTTCTTGGTGTCAGAAACTGCTCTCTCTACATAGTCCACTGAGTGTTCCACGTTATACTCAATTCTGTCAATCATCTCTCCCTGTGAATGACAAAAATAGGCACTTCAAAAAAAACAACTTCTTCACAATATTCACATACACACACGACAATCACTGTTTCCAATGCAAAAATCCAATGCAAAAATCAGAAGACTTAAAAGTTAAGATTTGCTTAAACGCTTTATGCAGCCTGATTTCGAACCCTCAAGCGGTGATGACTGAGTGCACCTCTTTGCCCTTGAGAAAAGGCCCTTAACCCCAGGTTGATCCATGGGGACTGCTATAGAATGCCATCATGTTAAAGTACAAGGATAATGTTGCATAAACAATTTCCACTGTCCTTGGTTGCGTGGGAATATATAAATTGCTATCTGTGAATTACTGTGAAGCATCAATTTGCAGCTCAATGAAGTCTAGTTTTCGTCCAGTCCGTGTTTATATCCAGAATTCAAAAATGGTGTATCATTGGCCAAGCCTGACAGTGGCCATTATGAATTGTACTATTAAAAATAGTTTTTGTCAATTGAAATAAAGCTGATAAAATATAAATATTAGATGGAATTTTTTAATGAAAATTTAAAATTATGCCTTGGCAAATAAATAAAATAAATGCAATATAAATAAAATAGCATATAAATAAAACTTAAATGACACTCCATACAGGTTTGGAATGACATAAGGGTTAACAAAGATAGTTTTCATTTTACCTGCACTATACCTTTAAGTAAATTACTTCCGGACATAAATGGCAAAATTTCTCAAATCGACAATCTGTTATATCAGGGGTATTCAATTAAAGTTCCAAGAGGTCCGGTCTCTCTATTTCCTTCCCAGTGGAGGTCCGGACAAAACTTTTTGAAAGAGTTATACATTTCCATCGAGGCAGCCATAGTACTTTGTACAAGAAAAAAAAAAAACACTCTAAAAAACCCCCTCAAAATTGTCATTAAAGATGAGAATCTTGGGCCCAGAGAGCCAAAACAGTAAAGATTTTTTACCAAAAATGTACCAAAATTTAAAAAAAAATATTTCTCCCAACTGTATATGAATATAAAAAGGTTAGATTCAATATTTTAATAGGCTATTTAAAAATAATAATAATAATTACATTTAGACACCTTTGTGTATGGCACATAGAAGGCCTTGGGACTGAGAAAAGTATGGACCATTTTTATATTTTGCTCAAAGCAATAAACAACTAAAAACAAACGATGTACATAATCTAATAATCAAAACTCTCATCATGAGGACAAAACAAAGTTAACTAGTAATTTAAATGTTTTTTGGCCTTCCCTTTCCATCTCTAAATAATTTTCCAAGTTCTAACATTGTTTATTATGAAATGCTCTTTATATGCGTATTTATTATGCTAAATATATATTTTTTAAAAACTTCTAAAGATGCCACACGTTAACATGTCTCAAACCAAAAAATATTATAGATATAGCTCCGATAGATCATTACCATAAACAACCCTGAGTCCTTGTGGTGTGAACCGCGCTTTTCACTTTAATCTGTAGAAACGGTGAAATGCCGCAATTATGTCCAGATGGAACCAAACCGCAGTCCGCCATTTGAATAACTTTATATATAATATGCTTTATATACAGTACTTTACTAACAGCCTTGTGGAAGGGACTTTTGTGACACGATTACATTGGTAGGATTTGATCAAATAGTATTTGGAGCATTTCTGCTCCGATTAAATGCTGGACTCTTGGTTGTACCTGACTCTCCACCAGCATGGCCATGTCCACAAACATGTCGTGCAGCTCACGGATGCTATTCTCCAACTTAATGATCTCAGTGTGTCGGGTCTCGATCTCATTTAGTGCCTGCTTGGTCATCTGGGAGTCCATTTTGATCTGTTAAACAGAGAATATTAGAAAAAGTTCATGGCAGCAGGTTAAGTTCCTATTATTCAACATACATTTGCACATATCTTTTTTGCACATACAGATTGGGTGAAACAGTGAACAAATGATGAAATATGTGAATATGCTTCCATGGAAACCAAATGAATAGTTTCTGTCTCAAATAGCACACTTGATGTTGACTCCCTTGCACATCTGGGAAGTGTATGAGTAGGGCAGTGGCGAGGCCAGAAATTTGCTGCCCATTACTGCTGGACTAGGATCAGTTTTCTATGTAATGGGATATTGGCGTATTGGCAAACGATTCAGTGCATATCTGTGTTTGCACTTTGGAGAGTGTCAAAGGTTTCTATTTACAACGTGTTTGTGCAGCCTTAAGCAATGTTAATGCCAGCGTAGACATGTCTGTTGATTTCTTGAATGCAACGGCCAATCAGAGGTGTTTAAGTCAGAATCCACTCACTGCTCAAAGCCGGGGTTTTTGTCCAGTGCTGAATTCTGCACGTTCGCAAATGCGTCATTATAAAAAAACAGTGTGGTAGACATTATGTAAATAAGATATTTATTATTGTGCAGTTTAGATTGCTTCATTGATTATAACGCAACTTTGTGAGATTGCACCTTCGCGATAAACTAAGAGTGACAGCTTTAAGGGACCACTCTTTGCACGCTTACTAGGTGATAAATAAAGAATCTGATTTTTTAATTTATTTAGAATGTGATTAAAACTTTTGTTTTTCATGCTTGACCAGCGGCCACGTACACGCTGCAGGGTTTCAGGAGTGACATCCACTAAATGCATGTATTTGAGTGATTATTATTGTTGTCATGTATGCATTCATTTTTTTCTATTTCCCCACAAATTATTATCTCATTTGATTGGGTGGACCAAACATCAATCTGAGTGTGTCAGTGCCACTCTGGCCCTTATATAGCCTGGCCACTGCTGTGGGGTGTCTCATTTACCCTTTTAATTTTCAGAAGTTAGTTTTTCTTTAGGGCTGCTTTGCACTTTTGCGAAGCCCACTTTACAGTGGACTATTACCCAACAGATAATATGGCAAAAGTGTACATTCAGAGTAGTATCGTAAGGGCTCAGGCTGCTATTTGTGACTGGACCTTAGTAAAATTACATTTTAAAGCGCAAGTGTTTAAATTTGACCTGAAATTATGACTTTCATGGAATCGAAAGTCATAGGAAAATCATTGATTTCCGACTATTAAACTTACATCATCAGTGAAGATAGCAAGTTTCCCGCTCTCCAACATGTCTTCCAGCTCCTCATTGGTAGTTGTTCTGCCAGCTAATTAAAAATATTAGAAGTACATGGTATCATTATGGTGCATACTGGGTATTTTGATCAGATTTGTGTTCCTGTATTAGATCAACGAGTAGAATATGGCGCACAGGTCATGCTTTTGATCCAGTAGCATGCTGTATAGCTTTTTTTTTTGTTGCTTAAGTTGGTAAGATTTGTAGTGAAAATGTGCGTTCCAGTAATGTGGAGGATGTTTGTCAACTTTTGCATGGGGGTATATGTGTGTCTTTGTGCGTACTAGCAGAACTCACTAATTTCCAGTTGTCTCTGAATGCGGTCCTTGCAGCGGTCCCTGTATTTGGACTGCGTGGTGTTGTACTCCGTCATCACCTCCACAAACTTGCGTGACAGCGTGGAATGCTGTGGGATAAAGGTAGAGATGTTGAGGCTGCACATCAGGATGTGAATGCGCTCGCTGACAGTAAGCGGCTCAGGATAATAATATTGAGGGCCAAGTGTGATCATTGTGAAATCGGCCCCTGCTTTTGCTGCAGTTTGAGAGATTACTGCACACATTCTGTTTCTGAACAGCAGATGGCGCCAAGGAGGGTGTTTGACAGAGCTGCTCGGAGGGAGGGCAGAGTTCACAGGAAGTATGTCAGTCTCTGAGCTCACTGGACACCCTGAAGGTCAGGGGCCGTATTCACAACGAATTTTAGTGCTAAAAGTAGCTCCTAACTGGCGAATTTAGGAGCAACTCCTAAAAATAATGGGAGTGTCACTCGTAACTTTAGGACTCCTAATTTTTTTGACTAAGAGTTATTCACGAAGCATTTTAGCCCTAAAAGTAGCACCTAAGCCCGGGACAGCTTAAAAGAAGTCGAGAGGACTCCTAACTCACTAAGACCTATTCACAAACCGCTTTTTGTGGCATTTCACGTTGTGATGTTTTGAAATGCGTATGCGGCGGCTAGGAGCTTCCAATCGCGAGGGAACAATGTTGCATTGTAGGCATAACAGGGATGCAACAACGCCACCAACAACAACCAAAACTACTCACTGCATGTAAACTAATTGTAACGTTTCATTGTGAATCAAATTAAAATGTTCTTCTCTCTGCAAACGTAGGCAGAGGAATATAGTGACAGATTAATTCAATAATGTGGCAAAGATATTGCATCAATCCATATGTTTCATTAGGCTACTAGGCTATTTGTTTTTCCTTACTCTTTATTCATTTAGGCTATTAATTCAGTTATTCATCATCTTCCGTCCTTCGCACTACTTGTGTAGCGCACGCATTCTCAGACCTGTCACCTGTCACTCATCATCGTAGGGGAGGTGTTTGGAATCATTCCTGTGTTACAATCATCAGCCAATCACGGTGGTCACTTCAGTCAAGCTCGTGCATGAGTAATGACGTCATCCATAGCAACGAAGACTCACTCTTAGTTTAGGAGTTGTCATTTTTCGTTACTAAGAGTAGGTCTGAAAAGCGTTGTGAATAACTTTTAAGAGAAAACTCCTAGCTAAAATCTTTTAGTGCGATTTAGGAGTACTCCTAGTGGTAAGATAAAATGCTTTGTGAATACGGCCCAAGATTTGTTACTATTTTGCTGAATATTGCTTCCTTTTAGAAAAAACTATTTTACATAATACAAAAGCTTTGAAAGTCTTGAACATCCCCTGAACACTTCCTATGACATTATTCCCAAGTGAAAGACACAATGCATGCATTTTTATATACATGCATACGTGGAATTTAATTGGAATTATTCATAACGAATGAGAAGTCTGATATCAGTGCATTTAACATTTAAAAAATGTTAATCTGTAAAAGTAATATTTTAAGATTATTTATTAATTGAAGAGAACAAGTTGTGACAATTGCTTGACAATAGACAACTAAACTAACAATAATAAATTCTTATGTTCTTCCTTGTCAATTATTTTACACATAACATTGATTTGACTGAATAGATTGACAATGATTATTGTTAGGAGAATAAAGATTGTAAATAATGTTTTGACAAGCATTTAGAATATTAAAATGGTGTTTGTCATTATTTTTATACCTGTGTCTTGCGGATCCGCAAATCTGCAGATGATCTGTTCAACCCCTCCTCTTGCTCGATACTTTGTTCGATTGCTGTGGAATAGAGAAATAAACTGAATATAATAAATTGTAGTAAAACGGTCTGTGCTAAACCCAAGTCTATGCACAGGCAGTGACCATGATAAATATCACCTATTCAACTTATTTTAATGATTGACATTTCATATAGCAGCTGTCTCACCCTAGTTACCTGGTTACAACAGTTACTGAGGTGGCACAGCAACTACAACGCGAAAAAGTAATTTGCAAACTGAACTGTTACAATGAAAGTGCATACACACTAGCTGTCAGACAAAGTGGTCCCAGAGTAATAACAAGTCCCTTAATCTCAGAAGAACAATAGATCTCACTGTCCACTTCAGGAGACAATGCGATTCACACTCCATTCAGTTCTAATGGAGCTGGGTGCACCATGTGTCACTGACAATATCAATGAAAGTGTAGATGAAGTTGCTATCAAAATGACCGTCACTGTGGGCTATACTTGCATGAAGAAGATTTAAAGGTTTCCAAAGTGATTATTCACATGGCAATTATGGCTCAGGGCTGGATTTCCAGATAACGTTGTCTCTTAGCGCGCTACGAAGACTCTAAAGATATAACTTAACTAAAGGTGTGTTCCCCCGAACTATACCTTGGGAGGTTGCTTAAAATATTCCTTCTTACGTGCGTTACCAGGTGCTGTCCGCGGCGGTGGTGCTAAATTGGTTAATATCGATGGCTCGAGAATCAATTATTCACTCATGCTTCACTGCGTTATGTGAGAAAGCGTTGTTCTTAAAAAAAGAAGCACTTCAGAAATAGTTGAAATTGCATTTATCAGTACTCATGGGTAGGCCTGTCACGATGACAAATTTTGCTGGACGATAAATTGTCCAAGAAATGATTGCGATAAACGATAATATTGTCGTTCTGAGACCATTTACATCTAAAATAATGATAATGACATAATAATGCAGGTACACCTTTTCAAAGATCAATAAACTTTTATTTCTAAAGACAATTTAACACTGAAAATGGAAAATATTTTAAATATCCACAATAAATGAACAAAACAATAAAAGCAATGTCTCTGTTAACAAAAAATGCACTTAAATAAATACCAAAAACAATAAATAAAATGATGTTAACAAAACCAGACCCTACCCTATGATAAATTATTTGTTATTAAAGCATTAACACACAAACCACTGTTAATTTAACATAAAAGCATAGGCTACTGCGTGCATGGTCTGGCATGACTGAATGTCCGCTCCCTTAATAATTCCTAAAAAGCTGACAGTTCATCGCGATCACACATCTCTATAATTATCAATGAAGCTGACTGCACAATGAATCTTTCATAATATCCACACTTTGTTTTTTATAATTAGAGGATTTGCCAGCATACAGAATTCAGCACTGAATAAAAGTCTGTTTTGAGCGGTGAGGGGAGTCTATCTTAAATGCTTCTGATTGGCCATTGCGTTCAAGAAATCAACACATATGTCTGTGATTGGCTACATCGCTCAACGCTGCAAACATGTTATGAATAGAAACTCTGGCCTGTAAATCGTTTCTATTTTGTTTTAGTTGTTCTTGTTGCTTTTCTGCAACAGATGAATAAAAATCTATTAGTTTTTATGTGTTTTATTTATAGATATTTCTAGTTTGCGGTCGTCCCGCGAATCGTTTTACTGTCCCGCTACCCGCACACACAGAGTGAGTGGATTACCGCCCGCGCTCGCACTCGGCCATCAGGAGTGCACGTCTCTACTAGGGCCGGATCGGGTCAAGTTCGGGCTCAGGCAGAGAATCTAAGCTCTAGTTCACGCTAAGGAACCGAGAGTTGTCATCCAGTCTCTTTGGTAGAGAGAGAGAGAGAGAGAGAGAGACGAGGAAAACAAACAAGCATGCAAATGGAAATTATCGCGGCCGGAAAAATTATCGAGCTCATTTTTTTTTTATCGTGCGATTAATTGATTTATTGACTATTGCGACAGGCCTACTCATGGGATCTAATCAATGAAAATAAATAATCCAAATTGCAAACTAAATCCAACCCGGGATATTTTGTATAATTTCGAAACGAGTATGCAACCCCGCGACCTCATGCCCAAACGTATCATGCCTCAACCCGCTACACTAACTGGCAGTATGCCTTCACTCGCCTTTGAAAGGGTCATTTATATTATCATAAGATATTTGTCATATTACACATAATATATTTGAGAAGGAAAAACAGAAAGAGGAGAACCGCCAGCAGTTGAATTTCGGGGCTGAGAGCTCCATTCGAGTTTGTGTCGACAAAGTCGGGCCAACAAGATCTAAAAGCTGCTAAATTTGCTGTCGTGGCTGGCGAAATTTCTTTTGAATTGCATCTTCTGACATGGTAGCCAGGGGACTAAAGTTTTCACAGAATATAATAGTGAACATAAACAAAGCTGGCAGGACGCAGGTCATGTACCTCTGGTCGATCAACTGCCATTGAGAAGAATGAGAATGCTAACTGATACCTCTCTCCAAGTATTATGTATTGGTGTAATAAAATCAATTTTTAATTACACACTCATATTGTCATGGAATTAGTTGCTAAAAAAATATTATCTTGTTCTTGGGGTGGAGTGTAACTTTTTGTCCTTTCCTTCACGACTTCAGAAGGAGAACACTTCAAAAGAGATTAGTCCAAACTCCCTTTCCCTCAGGTGGCTGCCTTTTGAATCAAAGTTTGACTCCAAATCAGATTTGCCTACGTGAGCATGAAAATTTTAGGAGCTTTTAGAGGACTAAACTTCATGTATACTTGCAAATAGACCTGAACCTTTCTAATTATCTCACGCTAAATTCAGAGTCGAATAACAGTGCAAGAATGTCCACCATCTCAAACTGATCTCAGATCTGTTTCATTGTTTATATAGAGCGAGCTGGCTGTAAGTTTTCAATATTTTACATAATTGTGTGCTTTTTCTAAAACAATCATAAAGAAATATAAAAGTGCTAATAAAGTAAAAAAATCAATTTTTTTATACCTTTTAATTTAGAGCGCACTTTATTGGCTGTCTTCTTAATGTCAGCTGTGAGGTCCTCCAACTCCTGCTTGGTCTCTGCAGAATAAAAACACAAGGAAATACAAAAGAGAAGTTGTTTAAATGCATATAATGTTGAGTTTTCAAAGTTAATGAGCACTGGTTGCATTATACAAAGTCATGTGACAAACATACTGCATTTAGATAGATAGATGTATAGACTTTTCTATAGAATATATTTGAACAAAATAGGGTTTATGCTTCATAAATGCAAAAATAAATTTAGTTCAAGATGTATTCTATGAAAAGTGTTCCTATCTTACATTGTTTTACTGGAGAACATGACCAAAATACAGATTAACAATCCTGATTTTTGTAGTGCAATGTATATTAGTTTTTATGACTTTAACCTTTGAAAATATCTCAGGCCATATAAAGTTCTTGTTCTTTAAGGAGAAAAATGAGTGCTCTCTTGTTAAACGGTGGCTGTGTGTATGGACTGCAGGCTGCAGTCATATGTTGATTGATAGTTACTGCAGTGCCATTCACTCCCTGGACACCACCTCAGCCTTTTCAACTCCCACCTACACACTCGCCTTTCCTCTGACTAATCCAATCCCTCGCTGCTTTCTCTCTTTTCTCCAGCCATGAGTTTGATGACCATGACATTTCTCCCTCTACGAGTATTAATGCCAATATCAATTTATCATCAGGGATTATATGTGCATTTATTAAGAGGAATAAAGCACTTGCAAATTCATACTGAAATATTTATCATAATATTCAGTGCTTAACACATTTATGAGACCACATGTCATAATAAATTTTAGGAATCTGTCAAAAACCTGTTTAAACATTTTATTGTCATTTATAATGCAAATAACAAACTGAAACAACTAAATAGCCTTTATTCACACATAATAACCAAAAAACTTGATATTTTGTATGGCGTCCTTTGGCCATGGTAACAGCTTGAATTCTTGCTGGCATTGTTTTTATGTACAGTACTTTTCCACAGTCTCTGTTGTAGGGCTGGGATAAACGATTATTTTTTAAACGATTAATCTAGCGATTATTTTTTCGATGCATCGATTAATCTAACGATTCAATTTTCCTGTCCGATTCGATTTCGATTCGATTCTGTTATCGATTATCTCCCCATTAATTGACTAATACCAATTTATACATGTTGATTTATATATCTGAATGAAAAAAACATGAATTCCTTAACATTGCAATACATGGTTATTGCTCTTAAAATTCCAAAATAAAAAAATATACAAGTGCAAAGTAATGCATTCTTAGTCAGAGGTAGCATTCAATAAAACTTTGAAGCCTTGAAAACACATAGGCCTAGCTTACTAAAAAATAGTGCATCTTGTAATTCTTCTTTCAGATGAAAATAACAACTTGATGTCTAGCATTCAATAAAAAAAAATTCTATAAATATTTTTGAGTCTTCATTTTCTTTTCTGACATAGCCTACTCCAGTTCTTGTTAAAACACACCAGACATGCAAATTCTGTGCATTTTGGGCACTTTTTGAGTGAAATCATATTTATTTTGTCCATTAAAAGTGTGCTTTCACTTTAATTGAGAGCAGTGCTGCAAAAAAAATACTCTGCGCCGAAACACGCGCTTCACTGCTGCTCACGCGCTGCTCCTGCTCCCGGTGTGAATGCACTCATTGATTAACTTGCACGCCGGAAAAAAAACCCCCGCACTGCTCATGCTTGCGGTGTGAAACGGGCGTAATTCACGAGGTTCCCTACATGTGCGTTCCGTGTGCACGTGTGATGCTAATGTTGCGCGATGTTAATCATGCGGCGTCCGAGTGCATTTGACCGGCATAAAATCGGAATGTGTCAGACTGACCGGCCGGTCATGGCCGATCACGTGAAAATCGTCCAATTCCGGTCACCAGCTGATCAATCGGTGCATCTCTACTTTAGAGGAACGAGTGCACTTTGCACCTTGCACTTTCAAAATCTGAGGAGCCACTCGTGTTGCTACTACTCTCCGGCGCCGCCATCTTTGTTTTGGGTCTGACGAATCGACGCGCATATTTTGCGTCGACGTATTTTTTGCGTCGACTTAATCGATGACGTCGACGCGTTGTCCCAGCCCTACTCTGTTGTTATTAACTTCCAAATAGTTTCTAGTTGTTCCCAAATAATTACTTTTGAAGAAACTTTTGTGCGATCTATCTTTGAATCCACTAAATCACAAATTTGTTCAAGTCTGGACTTTGACTTGGCCAATTGTGACTAAAGAGACAACACATACTGGTGTGGATTAACCATTACAGAAACATAAAAAATGATTTTGGTAATCACCAATACTGTTACTTTAGAGCGGCTGTGGCACAAACCTTACATTGGGAGGTGGTCTAATAAATTTATAAAGCACTGTATGTGCAAGTCTCAAATTTTTGTATTTAAATATGTACTTCTGTGTTTTGCATAACATATATACATAGTTCAGTCGTGACTCTAACCGAGCGCTGATTGGTTCCTCTAACACTGTGGCATTAGCCAACCAGACGTGCTTCCTAATCCACATGATGATGTGTGATTATGAAATCTTCTGTTTACCCCTCCTCCTCCCAAGTGCCACCTGTAGAGATCTGCTATGGGGGTTTTAATGTACAGCATGTTATTTTAACTAAGCTGAACAAATTCTTGTATTTTCTTAGCAGCACCGTAGCAGATTTCATCTGCCAAAATTAAGAATATGTTTATTCCATGCCCCATGCCAATAAATGCTGGTTAAATAATTCACTCTGTGTTGTCAAGATTGAAATACATATACACAACTTATTACTAAACAGGGTTTTAATAAGCTGGATCGAGAATTTATAGAAGCCTCACACTTCAAATCACTCAGCGTCTCCTCCTGGCCATCAATATTGTGGCTCCTGCTGATCACTTTCAGGGGATGGACGGTGGGCGGCGGGTGGAAGAGGGGTGATAAATTATACGTCTATACATTGTGAACAGTAATTTATCACTTTGATTGGCGTTTCATAGTAAATACGGATGATTTTTCAATTAGGGGAACTTTTCTGTTCCCAAGGATGATTGCTTTTTTAGCTTTTAAAGGAGAGATCATAATGTCTTTAAGCTTTTTAATTGTGTGTCCTTAATTACTTTTTCCTCATTTTTAGGAGTGTTGAAAGGTTAAATTTGCCAGAACTGATATATTTGACTCAATTTATTATCTCTTTAGTTAAGTTAATTGATGGTTAGCTTTCGGCAATTGGTTATTATTTTGATTGGCATGTTGGATTGACAAAAGGAGCTACTTCTCTCTGTTTATGTCTATGACGAGTCACGCCGGTACTGGGCTACTCCGCAGCGGTGGCGACCCGACCGGTCTAAAATAGTCCGAATATAAACACTTATAATAGGTGTACCATAGTGATTCAGGATAAGACACGGTTTGGAAAATGGATTCATGATGTACCCTACTCGCTCATAATATAAATTTTGTAAATTTTGAGCAGAAAAAAGTGACATAGAGCAGCTTTAAAAAAAAAAGTACATGACAAACAAAACAGTGTAAAAAAAGCGCTTAAAAAGTAATGCTGTCCTGTAAAACAAATGATCTGTGTAGTCACTCGTGTCCGTTAAAGTGCTGTAGTCAGGGTGTGGCCAGTTCCCCTGTTCATCGATTTAACAAAAGTGTAATATATCTCCTGTCACTGAGTTCGCATCACAATATTTGCACACCGCTACACCATTGTTGTCCTTACAGACAGCTAAATGCAGTCCAGCTCTTTCCTGTTCTAAACAAGCCATTGTCTCATGTCAGCATTTTTTTTCATGTGGTCAAGAGATCGATTTGACCGACGAGAATGTTTCTTGTCACACCCACTGTTTAACATGACATCTAACCAGCACTTTAATAGATCTTGAATGTGATTTTATTTATATCGGTTTGCAGTTGCCACACATTTGCAAAAGCAGACCTGTTGCAGAAACATGAGATTTAGAATTTCTGCTAAATTTTCATTCATACAGTTCTACAAAATCTACCCCTGCATGTTTGTTTATGAAATATTTTTCACAAATTCTCAGAATTCTGCTGATTTTTTTCTTCTTCTCAATTACCTTTTTGAGGTAAAAAAGCTCTACAGGTCTGGCTCGGTCTATTGATGACTGACTTTAATGATCTTTTATCAGCTAATGTTTATCTAATATGAATTTACTAGTCATTTATGATAGATAGATAAACTACATGAACCTGAATTCTTTGTAGCATATGGTGTTTGTTGTTGTCTACTTTAAAGAAAAAAAGATTATGTAATTTCAGTTGGGTTTTTTTTATTATTATTTTTAGCCACATATTACCGCCTACTGCAAAATGCATTTAGCAAAACATTCCAACAAATAAGTGAGCACTTATAGCAATGCTTTTATGTTTGTTTTAGAATACTGAACCTTTAACAAAATCCATCCAGACCACAAAAGTTCTCAACCCCCCAGGATTGGCAGTATAGAAAAGCTAATCGTCCAATTTATCATCACCCCTCAGCGAAGTAAACTACGCATAGCTCATTTTTACTTGCTAACGTCACTCACCTGCAGGGCAACATGGAGAACTTTTAGGGGCAGGAGTTCATTATGCTGTATTATTCTGATGGCTAATTTAGTCATTTAAGCTGATTGGGTAAATTAATGAACTAGGGCAAAGAGGTAACCATTAGTCACCCGTAGAGCCAACAGAGGTTAACATTTTTGCTCAAGGTCTCAATTGCTGAATTTAAAAGAGAGGGATTCGCTCATCTTTTATCAAGCTGGCTTTTTCACAAACGGTGCACATTTAGCTTTGTACAGTAGCACATACACAAAAATGTTATGTAAAAGTAGGGTGACCTCAGTAAAAGGATAATAAAAAAATCCATGAAATGCTTTGGTTTTGTGGTGGGGGTTTATTAATGGAGAACTTGGGCTGCTAACATAGATGTTGTGGATTAGCTTCTGGAAGCACTGACCCAAAAATGTTACTGAGATCACAATAACCCTGTATTACTGAGGGTGAGGGGGGTGGTATTACAGTCTTGGTTAAAGATCTAAGCAAGCAAACGTTAGTTTGATCCCAAGTTAACGTGACCCACGAACTTGTCAGTGACTGAGACCATATTCCTGTCATTATATTAGCAGTAAGATATTTTGGATGAAAGGCATCTGCTGGAATGAAAAATAACAGTGTTTTTCCATTTTTGTATGTCTTCCTGTGACTAAATTCAAAGGCTTCTGCTGTAAGAAATGGGCATTGGGCCTCAAATGTGTTATGCAGAATGTATAACATTACAAACTCAATAACTTACAAAAACACACACAACACTACTGAAACTGAAGGAGAATAATGCAAGGAAAACAACTTAAAATTGACATTAATGGCTTTAAATGTCTAACTTATCATGTCATATACTCATTCTCAAGTCATTTTCCCTGTATAATTTAGCGAAACTCAAAAGTCATTTTTAAGCAGAGTGTCTGAACATCCTTTTCCATAAATAACAGGAGATGGTGATTTACACAACCCAAAAGGACAAAAAACTGTATAATAGTCCATATGACAGCTAAAATTATTCCTTTTGGTCATTTTTGGAACATGGCAGTATAAATCGCCATCTACTTTTGTATGAAAAAGTCGTCCTAACATCTTGGAACGACGTGAGCGTGAGTAAATAATGACAACATTTTCATTTTGGGTGCACTATTCCTTTAAGAATTAGTTTATTAAATATGTTCTCCACCTCTCCTCAGGTTTCCGGGTTCACACTGACACAGATATCGAGACAGACACTCAACTTCCACAGGTTCTCTTCATCCTTCATGCAGCATGGTGAAAACAGACAGGGGGGGAAGCAAAAGAAAAGAGAACAGGAAAAAAAGAAAGAAAATAATGTTCTTATACATGCATGCAACAACTTAACAGAAACAAAGAAACCATGCATTGAAACCAAAGCGAATCACATGCAGTCAAATGTAAGAAACTGAACCAAAACGGTCAGACACAGTGAGACGTCATCTATTAAAGATTCATCTATAGCAGCCGAGTCATTCATAGGCTGTGGGTTTCTTGGATCTAAGCCAGGCAGCTTCAGCGGGCACTCTGGGTTTTGGGTTCAGTGCGTTCAATAAGATGTATCAACCGCATTTGTGGCATAAAGTCAGATACAACAAAATAATTGAGAAAAATTTGTAGTTACAGTAAAGCATGAACAATGGAAGTAAACAGAGGCAGGTAATACATGCTAAAATATAGCCATAAGCATAGTATAGCCACAATACCTCCATATTAAACAGGTTAACATGACACTAATATAATATAATTCTTTAACAACATGTTTTGTGTGGTTATTTACTATATTAAACAGTTCTGGTCCTCGAATTTGATTGGCTGAGCTGCGTTCCAAGAGTGCAAGAAGAGAGTCACTAAATCATTCACTCAAAGGATTTGTTTAAAAACACTAATTCAATCAGAAACAATGAGGAATGAAAGCACCATTTACTTCCATTTTAAATTGTACATGTCCAGAAAAAAACAAAACATGGAAGGACTATGGCCCTTTTTTTGTAAGGGAATAAACCCAAATCTATTTTATAAATGTAACCTGCCCTGGAACTTATGTTTGATTACTATTGTAAGGTGAAGTATTTATTTTCGGCAGCACTAGCGCCACCAATAGGAATTGCAAAAATAATGACTTTCACTTGCTTTTCAGAAAAAATAGCCTAAATAGGATAATTATGATTGTCTCTGCTTATTAAAGGGGGTAAAAGTACACACAAAAATACACACTTCACCTTCAAACGGTCTATTTGCTAATTTAATGTTAATTTAGAAGCAATATTTGAGTACCTGTAAAATAACAGATTCCACAAAAGCATTTCTTCATTAAATAACGTTGTAACCGCACTGATTTGGAAACAGTTGGCTTACTGCACATTTACTAAAGAGCTGCTCTGTCACAATGACCTCACACATTAGTCACAGGCAATACTGGAACGACTCAAACACTCATAGACATTTGCCGTAATTGAAGATTGTTACTGGGGAAAGATGAGGTGAGCAGGATTTTTTGGAAACAATTGAGGACTCAGAGCATAAGAAACAGCCTCTATAGATGCAGTGTGGGCTGGTGCACTATGAGGTGTGTGGGTTGGCTCTAACAAACACTTGGAGCGATGTGGCGACTCTTTTGTAGAGTGGGTGGCGCAAATGCAAGGTATTGGAGAAAGGCTTGAATAGGCTCACCAATGAGCTCATATATCTTACCACACAACTGCAGTCAAGTTGTGGAGCTGGTGCTTTCCAAAAAGGGATAAATACTTTATCGAATTTGCACCCCTCAAACCTTCCTGCATTGTGACCGAATATGCATGTATGATCATTTTTTAGAGGTTGTACATATGTTAAAGGTACAGTTCTCCAAAAAAATAAATTCTGTCCTCATTTACTCGCCTTCTCTACATAAAAGTGTGACTTTAAATTCCCATGTAAAAATTTTGAATATAACACACAAGTCATATTTTATGCAATGAACATGAGTAAATGATTCATTTTTGGGCGAACGATCCTTTTATGGGCGAGCCGTTTAGTAGACAATGCAAATATATACGGTTCATCACTTTTAATGTTGAAAACGTGGGTGGAGTTAAAAGCTAATGTAAAAATGTGTCATGTTGCCCTGAGATATAGATATGCATTTACAAACGTGTGTCAGTGTGTTAGGTTTCTATTTGTATGCGCGAATGGAAACATCCTAGAAGGAGATATGGGGGAGGTAAAACATTAAATGTGCACTTGTTTTATTATATGCCTGAACGTCTCACTGATGAAGTGCCACATACATGTTCATGTTAGTGATCTGAAAAACGTCTCAGGTTACGTATGTAACCCTGGTTCCCTGAGAGGGAACGAGACGCTGCGTTTGAGACGCGGTGGGAACGCTCTGCGTGATTGCGTCATGAAGCACGTGTAAAATCAGTCCAATGGAAGCCCGATACGTCATGGGTGACGTCATAGACCAGGAAACTATAAAGCACCCTTGAAAACAGACCGCGACAGCTTCTGAAAAAGTCTGAAGCAAGTTGATCAGGGCATGCAGGAAGTATGGCAGGCAAACGCAGCGTCTCGTTCCCTCTCAGGGAACCAGGGTTACATACGTAACCTGAGACGTTCCCTTTCAAGGGAACTTCGAGCTGCGTTTGAGACGCGGTGGGAACCCCATACCCACTACGCCATAGTGACAAATGCCCGTTCTGTGTGAAGTCCTTGCGCACACTAGAAGCAAGCAACCTCGCCCCAGGAGTGGAGAGGTCAAGGTCATAAAACCTGACAAATGTATGTGGAGAGGACCAACCTGCCGCATTACAAATGTCAAGAAGGGAAACACCCGAAATTAAGGCCGTAGAGGCCGCCATACTCCTAGTAGAATGGGCCCGTACAGCCATAGGTGAAGGCTGACCGGCCGCTTCATAAGCTAGTGAAATAGCCTCGACTATTCACTTGCTCATAACCTGTTTAGATGCAGGGCACCCTCTTTTGAGTTACCCAAAACATACAAATAATTGCTCTGACTTACGCCACAGGGCAGCTCTGTGAACGTAGGCATCCAATGCCCGAACTGGACATAACAGGTTTAATTGTTCCTGATCTGGGGTATTAAAAGGTGGAGGATAGAAGGCCTGCAGCACTATTGGGCCCCCAACATTGAATGGGACCTTAGGAATATAACCTGGTCTAGGGTATAGAAATGCTTTCACCATACCAGGTGCAAATTCCAAACATGACGGAGCAACCGACAGGGCGTGTAAATCTCCAATTCTCTTGATAGATGAAACAGCAAGGAGAAATAAAGCTTTCAAAGTGAGGAATTTTTCTGAAACCTCTTCAATGGGCTCGAACGGAGCCAGAGCCAGACCCTCAAGTACAATGGCTAAATCCCAAGCCGGTGCTCTGGAGTGCAGTGCAGGTCTCAACCTCAATGTACCACGGAGAAAACGAGTAATCAGAGGATCTCTCCCAATAGAAGTACCCCCCAGAGGGGTAGGAGATAATCCAGCAGAGAAACGGTCTTGCAGAAAATCGAGAACTGAACCAACAGGGCAGTTAACAGGATCTAACTGACGCTCACCACACCAGGTGGAGAATAATTTCCATTTCAGCGCATACAGTTTTCTCGTGGAAGGGGCTCTGGAATGGAGAATGGTCTCAACGACCTCAGTCGAGAGACCGGATTCTTTGAGCCTGGCCCCCTCAGAGGCCAGGCCCACAGTTTCCACAACTCCGGTCGAGGGTGAAAATATCGTGCCCTCTACCTGGGACAGCAGGTCCCTCCTGATTGGAATCTCCATAGGAGAGCCGCTCAGAAGAGACACCAAGTCCGAGAACCAAACTCGAGTCGGCCAGAAAGGGGCTACTAGTAACAGACGGGCCCCTTCCCGGCGAACCCTTTCCAGAACCTCCAGGAGCATAGATATCGGGGGAAATGCGTACAGGTGCAGCCTCGGCCACACCTGCACCATCGCATCCAGTCCGCGAAGAGCTGGCTGCGTGAGGGGGAACCATATAGAGCAATGCGTTGTACAAACGATGTGAAAGGTCGACTTGACTTTAGTTAGACCAAAGTTCTCCCTAAGAAGCTCCACCACCTCGGGGTGAAGTCTCCAATCCCCTGGGCCTCAGCCCCTGCCTCAACAGGATATCTGCTCTGATATACGAGACCATCAGTGTGTTGTCCGCCATTCGCCGAGCAACCACTCATGATCGCCCCCACTTGTGAGGGAAGCATCCGTCGATAGCAATATGCGTCGACAAGAAGCCCCCAACACTGGGCCTGGGCGAGGAACCAAGGTTCTTCCACATGACCGAAGCACGAAGGCATAGCCGCGTGACCTTGATCATGCGAAAACGTATTTCCCCTCGGAGAAAACCCCTTGGTCCTGAGCCACCACTGCAGGGGTCTCATGAACAGAAGGCCAAAAGTAAAACGTTGGACGCAACTGCCATGAGACCCACCCGTCTGAAACTGTTTCACAGTGAGTGACTGGCCTAGATATACCCCATTACGTTAGCTGTAGAATTGCTACACCTAGAAAAGTGGTCCTCAGAGCACACTCTTCTTTGCGTTGAGAGGCAACCCCAACATCCTTAATGAGACAGAACGACATCTCGATGCCGAACTGCCATAAACTCAGATTGAGCTAGGAACAACCAATCATTGATGTAGTATAATACGCGAATGCCCTGGAGTCTCAGAAGAGCCAGAGCTGCATCCACGCATACTGTAAAGGTGTGGGGTAATAAACCTAGGCCGAATGGAAGAACCCAATAACGGTATGCTTCGCCCCCGAAAGCAAACCTCGGGAAACACCTCATCCTCTTTCGGAAACAATGAAGTAATGGCTGTCTGCTGGGAGGAGGAACCCCTTCTACAGCTCCTTTTGCAGAAGTGATAGTACTTCCTGCTCCATAACCAAAGCCTGCTCGGGGTCCACCAATGAAAGGAGGACCCCCAGAAATCTGGGCGAACGAGAACCGAACTGAATTCTGAAACCCTTTTCTATAGTGTGCAGGACCCACTGAGAAATATGTGGCAGTAGTTTCCACGCTGCCAGAAATTTACTAGGGGAACCAGTCTCTCAAGACTGGCCTCTGGATTTATTTGAACAGTCACTACGGCGCCCTGAAGCGGCGAACCGGCAGGGAACAACCGAACTGACCATTCTACGACCCTCCTCGGAGGATCGTATGGGGATGCTGACACCTCGGTGCCCTGAACGGCGAACCGGCAGGGAACAACCGAACTGGCAGCGCTGCAACCCTCCTCAGAGAGTTGCACCCCAGAGGAAAAACGATTTCTCAAAACCGTCCCTTGGTTGAACAGTCACTACGGTGCCCTGAAGCGGCGAACCGGCAGGGAACAACCGAACTGACCGCTCTACGATCCTCCTCGGAGGATCGTATGGGGACGCTGACACCTCGGTGCCCTGAACGGCGAACCGGCAGGGAACAACCGAACTGGCAGCGCTGCGACCCTCCTCAGAGAGTCGCACCCCAGAGGTCGCCGAGGAGAAACGATTTCTCAAAACCGTCCCTGCCCCGGAGGAGCCCTCAGAAGCCTGATAGCCTCGTTTTCTTGCGACAGGACTTCTTGTCTAAGCTTTATTAGAGATGATGACAGTCTTCAGATCTTGCCTACCTCTTAACTAGCTTAGTTCCTACGACCCTCCTCGGAGGATCGTTGAAAAAAGCAGGCACTTCGGCGCCCTGAAACGGCGAACCGGCAGGGAAACCGAACTGACTGCTCTTCTTTTTTTCTTATTTGAAGGCTCGTTTGGGGACACTGACACCTTGGTGCCCTGAAACGGCGAACCGGCAGGGAAACCGAACTGGCAGTACCGCGACCCTCCTCAGAGAGTCGCACCCCAGAGGGCGCTGAGGAGAAACGATTTCTCAAAACCGCCCCTACCCCAGAGGGGACCACCCTTAGAAGCCTGATCGCCTCGGCGTCAGGGCTTCTTCTTTGTCAAAGCTATTTTAGAGATAAAACAGTCCTCAGATCTTGCATGTCTCTAACTGGCTAGACTGCGACCGCCACCCAGGTACCCCTCAATTGCGGAGGAGCCCGAATGGCGACGCTCTGTTTTGCACTTTGTGCTGAGAGGAGCTTAATATCTCAGGAACATTAGATTGGTGAGGAAGAATGATGAAAGGTTTATATCTCAGTTTTCTTGAAAGCGGAGCGTCCAGAAGAACAGACATAATTATATCTTTATTTTTCTTTATCTTTATATCAGAAAAACTTATATATATATATACATATATCACTCTGTGGCCACCAGCAGGAAACAACCGAACTGGCAGCGCTGCGACCCTCCTCAGAGAGTCGCCCCTCACATTCATCCATGTCCTTACATACTTTACCCACCAGCGCTGCCTAATAAAAAATGTATTCATTATTTAAGATGGCTGGTGGGTAACGTCGGGGTTAATAACGATGACGCCGACTTGGGAGAGAGAAAGCTCGTAAGCGTCTCTTTAACCCGAGGCAATGTCATACTATGATACTTAATACCCAAACATTACTATAGTCAGACATCTGGGGATTAAACACATAAAATACAAACCGGTTTATTCCACGATCTCGACACCTCAGTGTGGAGATAGGGAAAAACCACAGTCCCCGACGAGGAGGCTGAGATACAGAGTTTTCCCTGTTTAAGATACAGTTCATCTTTAACAAACTCTTTATTTTCAATCTCATAATGTTCAGCTGGCCAGTAAATATTTAACTGGCAACAACACTAGATAAAACCTCCTTTTTTTTTCTTTAAAAAAGCTCCTCTTTATTCAACAGAGTTATGAGCTGGAAAATGTATTCATTGAAAACTCAAACATCTGCCTTTTTATAAAGATTTGTATTTGTTTTGTTCTCCTTCTTTTAAAACAAAACACTAACGATACCAATTCCTCGGAACTGGAAATCGCAGCACACTAGATCTGGCATGTGAAAGCTGAGAAAGGGCGGAGCCCGTCCCAACCCCCGCTGTCAGATCCGTTTACGAACCCCGAAATACGAGCCGTCTCCGAGCCTCGGCAACAGAGAGACCCGCTCGGGGAACGCGAACCGAACCGTCCTCCTCGAAGAACGCCCGGCGGGAGCGGAGCGTCCTCACGGACAGCTTCTCGCAATGCACAGTCAGATCCCTCGAGAAATGACTGTTGCATGCTCCACTCCCAAACAGCAACAAAAAGCTGATGTGTGTCCCCACCCGTGATGTAACGAGGGCAGGGAACAACACAACGTCTATAATATTGCTTTGCTCGCCATAAAGATAGATAGTGATATATATATTGGGCTTGACAAACAACAATAAATAGACAAGGACAGAATCACAGAGAGCGCTTGCTGAAGACTACAGAAGCTGTCGCGGTCTGTTTTCAAGGGTGCTTTATAGTTTCCTGGTCTATGACGTCACCCATGACGTATCGGGCTTCCATTGGACTGATTTTACACGTGCTTCATGACGCAATCACGCAGAGCGTTCCCACCGCGTCTCAAACGCAGCTCGAAGTTCCCTTGAAAGGGAACAACCATATTCTAGAGGCAGAATATTCATTTTCAAACCACATTGAAATGAATGTGAATGCTTTTTCATTGACGCAGTGTAAACGCTGAGGATGTAGTTTGGATGAAACGGTGTGCTGATGGGTGGAACTCACTTTCATCAGGGTTGGGTGCTGCTAGGATGGCACTGTGCTGCTTCTTGACCTGTTCTACATCCTCTGACAGCTTTTCAATACAGCCACGGATCTCCTCAACCTGTCAAGAGAACATGCGTTTAATAATGCTCATAATCCATATAGTGACATTTGCAAATTATATGAAAGAGGTCTAAATCTAAATGACTACTTGCATATTGTGAAACTCTGTGTAAAAAAAAAAGAGAAAGTAATTGGCTAATCAGCTTGATTAACATGGAGCAAATTATTATTTGTATTTATTAATAATAAAAAAAGATGTATATTTATTATATAATTATATATTTAGATTATATATTTATAAAAAATAATAATATTTTGACATTTTCATCATATTTCTATATCCCATATTACAGATACCATATTATTTCATGTCACATTAAATGTTAGCTTAGCTGTAGACATTTATTTGCGATCAATGTTTATCATTTGGAAGAAAGCATGCAGGAACTAAACTGCTTTAAGGTGTAAATTGCATAAAAATTAATAACTATGATTCCTTATGTTCAAGTAATAAAGAACAGTATGGGAAAAAATGCCAAGAGCCTTTTTTTGTTTGTTTTATTTCTTAGATTTAATCATTTTGAATCTGCTAGCAGTATTGGCCAAAAGTGATGTCCGGCCAAGGAAAATTGACATCCTCACCCTTTATTCTTTTTTTTTTCTTCAAATATTATTCATACTGGCATGATGAATCCGATTCTGACTTGTGATGCAGCCTGAATCATAATCACACCGTGTTCGTTCGTTGGCCAGAGGAGAACTGCCCCTCGACTGAGGCTGGTTTCTCCCAAGGTTTTTTTCTCCATTCTGTCACATGATGGAGTTTGGGTTCCTTGCCACTGTCGCCTCTGGCTTGCTTAGTTGGGGACACTTAATATTCAACAATATAGATAAAATGAACTAATTTAATAATTGATGATCTTTACAACGGAACTGAATCAACACTGAACTGACTTCAACAACAGCCGAAAATGCATAATTTTCCTGTTATCACTGTAAAGCAGCTTTAAAACAATCTGTATCGTATAAAGGGCTATAGAAATGAAAGTGACTTGCCTTGACTTGACTATTAAATAAAAAAAAGATTTTGTAAGCGTAGTTGTGCTTGCAATAAACGTTTGTTTGTGACAAGGCAATAAAATAAGCCAAATTGTTCGGACATAATTTTTGGCCTGGCTGTCATACAAAGAAATTATGAACACATGCAAAAACAAGAGAGAACCAACTTAATATTAGTAACTGAGTCTGTTGTAGTCAATGTATGCGTTATCCTGAGAGCTTTTTGTTTTTCTATGCATTTTTCTATGCATAGTAAAATAAAACCTGTAGCTGTAGTTTGCTCTTTTTTTTTGTCAAATAATTTTGTCAGATAAATAGCTTAACAAAGTTTAGTGTTATATTTTTCCTGCATGTTTAAAATATATATATAAAAAAAGTTAAATATTTTCCTTATATTTTAATTGTTAAATCAAACTTGTAGTGTCAGAAACAAATATCCCCTCCGGACATCACTTTTGGCCACTACTGTAAATTGTTTTCATTACAAATTATATGATCAGAATTAGTTTAAGTAGTAAAAGGCTGAAACTTTTTTTGCCCTGATTTACAGTCTGGACGAGTCAACGCTAGTTGCTGAAAGTCGGGGCAAATCGTCTCGGTTACGTATGTAACCCTCGTTCCCTGAGTACAGGGAACGGAGACGTGTCGTCGGGGGAGTTCCCTGACGAATTGGGATCACGCTAGGGAGCCAATTGCCTTCGAGAGAATTAAAACGAGCCAATGGAATTGGCATGCAAAATTTGCATTCCGCAGCCCGCCTACCAGCGCGGGTATAAAGGGCGGAAGTAAATATTGCGCAATGCTTTTCGCTGAGGAGCCGAACAGTGTCCAGTCCCCCGCGAAGGTACAGCAACATGGCGAGGGGACGACACGTCTCCGTTCCCTGTACTCAGGGAACGAGGGTTACATACGTAACCGAGACGTTCCCTTTCGTCCTGGGAACTCCGACGTGTCGTCGGGGGAGTTCCCTGACGAATTGGGATCCCTAACAAAACGCCATGGTGCTGGCCCCTTCCAGCGCCCAGCTAAGCAACCCAAGCAGTTTCACAAATTACGGGAGCTAGCAAGGGAATCACACTGCTGTTCCGCAAGACCCACACAGTGGATTGGATAACACTGGGAAAGCGTGCCCAACCCGTAAACAGGGGAAGGGAACGCTGCGGAAGCCAGATGCCTGAAGAAGGCCTGGAATACACATATGTACTAGCCCAGGGGGATAGTGAAACATATGGCAGTCCCTGAGGTAGTCCCCTCCAAGGGGAGTGGGAGCGTACTCAACAGGGACGACAGAACGAGTCTGTCAAGGGGAAGACACGGCTGGACTGCACGTGGCATAATGGGTCACCGAAGAGACCACTGGACATAACACCCAGTCTACACAACAACTCCCTAAGAGGTAGTAGACCTGGCGCCGGCGGTCCGCCACGCCTGGCACCGAAGGGGTGATGGAGGAACTCACGAGGCTAACCAACGTAGGGCGCCAACGGAGCGAAAGACGCACGTATCCGGCTGAGGCACGGAGTGGCGTAGCAAGCCAACACAACCTATTCCCTCGCACCACTGGCCGTAGCGAGTACTCGGGAGGAAATAGGTTCCACACGTAGGCTGTAGAATCTAGCGAACGTGTTCGGTGTCGCCCAGCCCGCAGCTCTACAAATGTCTGTCAGCGAGGCGCCTTGAGCCAACGCCCAGGAGGCGGCAACACCTCTTGTAGAGTGAGCACGCAACCTGGGAGGACAAGGCTCACCCGAAGCTTCATACGCTTGGGTGATAGCATCCACTAACCAGTGAGCTAACCTCTGCTTGGAGACGGCCTTCCCCTTCTGCTGGCCTCCGTAACAGACAAAGAGCTGATCTGAGGTCCTGAAGCTTTGCGTTCTGTCAGTGTAAACCCGCAGGGCGCGGACTGGACAGAGAAAAGCTAGGGCTGGGTCTGCCTCCTCCTGGGGCAGCGCTTGCAGGTTCACTACCTGATCCACGAAGGGAGTGGTAGGAACCTTGGGCACATATCCGGGCCGGGGTCTCAATATCACGCGAGAAAGGCCCGGCCCGAACTCTAGGCACGATTCGTCGACCGAAAAAGCTTGCAGATCCCCGACCCTCTTAAAAGAGGCCAATGCCAACAGGAGCGCTGTCTTAATGGACAGGATATTCAGCTCGAATGTCAGCAAAGGCTCAAAGGGAGGACTTTGAAGAGCTCTCAGTACCAGAGCTAGGTCCCAAGAGGGTACAGAGTGCAAAACACGAGGTGGATTTAACCTCCTAGCACCCTTGAGGAATCTGATGATCAGGTCGTGCTTCCCCACGGACTTACCTTCTACTACATCGTGATGTGCGGCTATTGCGGCAACATACACTTTGAGGGTGGAGGGAGACAGCCTTCGCTCCAACCCATCTTGTAGGAAGGAAAGCACGACTCTGATCGGGCAAGTTCGGGGGTCCTCCTGGTGGGAGGAACACCATTCGACGAATAGGTTCCATTTCAACGCATAGAGGCGCCTCGTAGAGGGGGCTCTAGCAGAAGTGATGGTGTTTACCACTGCCTGTGGTAGATCACCTAGAACCTCCGCGTCCCGTCTAGGGACCAGACATGGAGTTTCCAGAGGTCTGGACGCGGGTGCCATAGAGTGCCCCGTCTCTGAGAAAGGAGGTCCTTCCTCAGAGGAATCGGCCAAGGAGGGGCTGTCGTGAGGAGCATGAGTTCCGTGAACCAAGTCCTGGTGGGCCAATACGGCGCCACTAACAAGACCTGCTCCTCGTCCTCCCTGACCTTGCACAGAGTCTGTGCAAGAAGGCTCACTGGGGGAAACGCATACTTGCGCAGGTCCCGGGGCCAGCTGTGAGCCAGGGCGTCCGTGCCGAGGGTCCCCTCGGACAGGGAGTAAAACCACTGGCAATGGGTCGTGTCCGGAGAGGCAAACAGGTCTACCTGTGCGAGTCCGAAAACACTCCAGATCAGCTGAACCGCCTGGGGATGGAGTCGCCATTCTCCTGGCAGGGGAGGCAACCGTGAAAGCTCGTCTGCCACACGGTTGAGCTCCCCTGGAACCCGAGTGGCGCGAAGCGACCTCAGATGCTTCTGACTCCATAGGAGGAGGTGGGAGGCGAGTCGCGACATGCGGCGGGAGCGTAGACCACCTTGTCGGTTGATGTACGCAACGGTCGCAGTGCTGTCCGTACGGACCAGTACGTGCTTGTCTTTGAGGAGCCCCTTGAGGCGGCACAAAGCCAAGCGTACTGCTTGCAACTCTAGGCAGTTGATATGCCAATGCAGCTGGGGCCCCGTCCACAGACCCGAGACTGCATGCCCTTTGTACGTGGCCCCCCACCCCATGGCAGAGGCATCTGTGAAAACCACAGCATGCCTGGAAACCTGGACTAGGGGCACTCCGGCCCGTAGAAACGCAGGATCCGACCACGGGGAGAAGGTTTGGCGACAGTGCGGGGTTACTTTGACCCGGAACGTGCCGCTCTGCCACGCCCACCTCGAGACTCGATCGTGAAGCCAGTGCTGGAGCGGTCTCATATGTAACAGGCCGAGCGGCGTTACTGCGGCTGCGGCTGCCATATGCCCCAGGAGCCTCTGAAATTGTTTCAGTGGGACCGCTGTCCTGCCTCGAAAAGACCTGAGGCAGGTGAGCACTGACTGGACGCGCTCCTCCGTGAGGCGCGCTGTCTGGGCGACCGAGTCCAACATACCGAGATAAGAGATCCTCTGCACGGGGCAGAGTTTACTCTTGTCCCAGTTGACCTGAAGCCCCAACCGGCTGTGGTGCCGTAGCACCATGTCCCTGTGATCGCACAACACATCTCGCGAGAGAGCCAGAATGAGCCAGTCGTCGAGATAGTTGAGAATGCGAACGCCTTGTTCTCTCATGGGAACAATGGCCGCCTCCACGACTTTCGTGAAGACGCGGGGCGACAGGGCCAGCCCGAAGGGTAGGAGTTTGTACTGATACGCTCGACCCTCGAAAGCAAACCGTAGAAATGGTCTGAGTCGAGGAAGAATCGAGACGTGAAAGTACGCGTCCTTCAGGTCGATCGCTGCAAACCAATCCTGGGGACGGATGCACTCGAAAATGCGCTTCTGCGTGAGCATCTTGAACGGGAGTTTTGTGCAGGGCCCTATTCAAAACTCGCAGGTCCAGGATTGGCCGTAACCCACCGCCTTTCTTGGGTACAATGAAGTAGGGGCTGTAAAACCCGGACCTCATCTCGGCAGGAGGGACCGGCTCGATCGCGTCTTTCGCCAGCAGGACAACGATCTCTTTCCGCAGGGCAGGGGCATCCACTGACCGCACACGGGTGAAGTGGATGCCGCTGAACCTGGGAGGCCGGCGAGCAAACTGAATTGCATAGCCGAACCGGATGGTGTGGATGAGCCATCGAGACGGACCCGGAAGCGCTAGCCAGGCTTCCAGGTACCGAGCCAATAAGCCCACCCGAACCACCGGCGTACCCGCGGAGGGGCAGCGAGGTGGAAGGCCGGGACCCGGCTCCAGTGGCAATGTAGCCACTGGAAGCGGGGTCTGGGCGGTCCACCGTGGGGCAGACGGCAGAGAGAGCTCGTAGGCTTTCTGCTGCGGGCTGCCCGGTGGCGAAGGGAGGGGGAGAGACGAAGAACGAGGCCCTGACTCCTCGTATCCTGGTCTCTGCGCCTCCGGGCCCAGCTGCAGACCGGAGCGACGCAGCCGGGGCTGCGTCACTGCTATCTGCAAGCTGGGGAGAGGGGAACGGGAGTGGTGCAGCTCGGGGGCAGCACGCACTGCCATTCTGACCCTCTCGAACGGAGGAAACTGGTCTTATTATACTGCCAGTCTCACCCGTGAGGGGAAACGAGGAACGATGCCCGGGGGCATCGAGTCCTGGTTTCCCCTCACCCAGTGGGAGACGAGAGCGAGCAGGCCGTAGCCCTCACTGCCGTCTGAGCACTGGGGGCCCGTGAACGACCCAGAGGAAGTGGACTGCTCAAACTTTGGGTACCGCTGAATACAGGATAACCAGCGGCGGAACAGAAACGAAATTCTCCACCCGGCCCTCCCCCGGGGGAAGGAGTGGTAATGACACGCACTCCCAAAGAGCAGAACGTCACATACTCTGGGTCGCTCCTCTCAGGGTTGTTTCCCTTCCCTTTGCCGGGGGAAAACAAACTCCGAGCGGGCTGGTTTCTGGACCACCAGTGTGGACATCGTCTAACCGAGGGCCAGCGCTGTGACTAATCATGGTCAGTCACTAAGCACAGCTCAACCCCGAGTTAGAACTACGCACGTGCAGTGGTAGTGAGAGAGGAAAAACTTCTGCAGATTTAGGCATGTTTGGCTTGCCATATTGGCACCAAAAATGCTTCCATACTGCCAAAATTCTTCACACACATCCAGGCACTTTAGAACAGCCCAGGAAAGTGTGGCCGTTAAGTCTGAATCTTCAGCATGAGAACACACCATTATAGTAGGAACTCAGCATCATATTCAGAGTATAACCGCCCTCTCTCCGATGTAGCAATCGACATCTGTCCTCCCTGGGGCCCCGAATGAAATGCCCGGTCCCTCATGAGAAGGACCAGAAACCCATTCGAAAGCCTCGACGGCACACGGCACGCTGAACTGCTCCAACCTTTACGAGAAAGGGGAGGCGAACAACGCGCCGACGTGGTCATGCACTCCTAAGAGAACATGAACCACCCACGAACGCAGTCTCAACACACTGATTAGGCATGTGAAACCGTGATCGTGGCCGTCAACCAGGCATGCAAGATAGTGAACGCGGCCATCGCTTCGATGACACACGGCACGCTGAACTGCTCCAACCTTTACGTGAAAGGGGAGGCGAACAACGTGCCGACGTGGTCATGCTCTCACAAGAAAGCATAAACCACCCACGAACACAATCTCAGCATGTTTGTGATGCGCTAGAGGAGTGAGTGGGTCGTGCTCACTGAAACCCTCAGATCACCAATGTTATTAACCAAAGCAGCCCCCCTCTGGTGCACCAGAAGAGAAACTGGATCGGAAAACAAGCAAAGGGACTCACCTCATAGAGGCACGCGAGTCTTGATCTTGACCACGCATCTTGAGCGCCGAATGACGCGCGCTGGGTTGCCGTGACAACCCGCGCCGTCAGCCGGCGCTTGACGGCACACGGCACGCTGAACTGCTCCAACCTTTACGAGAAAGGGGAGGCGAACAACGTGCCGACGTGGTCATGCACTCCTAAGAGAACACGAACCACCCACGAACATAGTCTCACACACTGATTAGGCATGTGAAACAATGAACGTGGCCGTCAAATAAGGACAGGAAACGATCGCATCCAGAAACACACAAGTGAAACGTCATCCTGAAAAGGACGCGATCTTCACTCGTGTTGCTCTTTCAGAAGAGAAGAAAAAATACTCTTTTACGTGCCGAGGCACAGAGGAACCACCGCGGCAGACAGACGGGGAAACTGCAAGCCCGAGTGCTGCACTCACCACCCAATACCAGCCGTTAAAACAGCTTTTGTTTTTAAAGCCAGCTGGCCGCGGGAAGCGATGGTGACTCGAAGTGCCGTCACACCAGCAACAGAGGATCTTCTCTCTCCTTCCAAAGATGACTCGTTCTTCTCCTTTTTAAATGTAGCTTTCTCGAAGGACACAGCAGCTCAAAGAGACACACTGGAGGCTCCGAAGCTAAAAGCATTGCGCAATATTTACTTCCGCCCTTTATACCCGCGCTGGTAGGCGGGCTGCGGAATGCAAATTTTGCATGCCAATTCCATTGGCTCGTTTTAATTCTCTCGAAGGCAATTGGCTCCCTAGCGTGATCCCAATTCGTCAGGGAACTCCCCCGACGACACGTCGGAGTTCCCAGGACGAGAGGGAACTGCAGATTTTGTGCAGTCGGATCACGACGGGCAGTTTGGCATAGACATTTTTTTAGCTTCAGACTATGATTCCATCCAGCTAGAGGATAGGATATCAAACATTTAATATTTTGAGCCGATTTTAAAACACATATTGTTTTCATTTTTTTGTCATGCATCTTCTGTGAATGAGATGCGTGTTTCTGCGCGAGTTTGTTGTGTTTGGAATGACTTGAAAGTCCGGTAGTATTTGGTATGTATTTATTTTAATGATGCCCAGTTTTCCTCTGTAACCATTTACAAAGTCAGCAAGTGTATGTGTAGTTTTAAAAAAAAAATCTGTTCAGATTTTTTAAATCAAATAGTGTGTTCTGGGCCGGATTTACCTCATATTGTCACATAGGCAAAATACATCCCCCCCCCCCCCCCCCCCCCCATGAAATCCTGTATGCTACTTTTAAGGAATTGAAAAAACATTGTACTTTTTAAATAATTAAACACTATTGTCGATGTTGATATTGTGGATTTTTAATATGATCATATACTTGTACATCATATAATCATATACTTATACATGTGCCATTATATTAACATTTTACCAAAATCAAGGTCAAAATAAAATTGACTAGTAAATGTCGTGTTTTTGTCCTTTATTAGAATGGCCATCTGAGGCAGTAAGGTCATCGCATTACGTTTTCATCAACTTACAGGTTATAACGTTTACTGTAGCTATGTGGGCACTCAGTTTTTTTTTCTATTTGGCCATGTTTTAAAAGATGAAGTGCTACGCACAAGCTATTTAAGGCAGTTATTGGCTATGACTCGATGACAAATAAAAAAAAACCACTAAGACACTCTTCTCTGCTACTCAAATACATAAAACTTTAGCCTTTATATATAGGGCCAGATTTACTAAAAGCGTGCGCCAGCACAACTCCTCTTTTGCCGTTTAAAAACTACTGTCAGGATTTACTAAAGACACGAACTGAAAAATTAGCGCTGAAAAGGCATGAACGGTTATTTTTGCGGCTGACCTTATTGCATATGCATTTGTAGGAGTTTCCCTTTCAGACGCAAAATGAATTGGAGGAGAGTATTTAAATGAATCACGCAAGGTGATTTACTAAGGTTAGCGCTGGTCAATTTACTGGTATTTGGGGCATTATTTACCGCCCAAAAAAAGCATGTCTTAAACCTGACGCTAATTTGCTTTAATTTAAAATCGAATATTTACTTGAATCTCAGAATGTTTTAGTAATTGGTTTGTCTCTCTTTTGCATTAATGACAGCAGCACTCCGATTGATATGAACAAAACCTGATGAGCAAATCAGCTACAGCTGCATAAATCATAACTGAATATGATATTTGCCTTAAGATAAAGTTTACCTGTTCAAAAAATTCATCCATAAAGTGGTCTCGGTCGACATGGACGACTTCCTCATCATCGTCACTGTCCTTAGCCTGTGAGGAAAACAAAAACATCACTTAGAATGTCCTAATAATCTCAATCCAAGAAAAATAATTTCTTTAGTAGTTTTTATAATGTTGGGCAATAACTTAGACAAGAAAATAAAATGAAATGTTGGACAACATACCTCTCCAGTAAATGGTATGTAAATAGGAAATGTGTATGATTAACATTTAGTTGGATTAGTTTAGCTGATGCTTTTACCCAAAGCGACTTACAAAGGAGGAATACAACAATAGCGATTCATCTTAAAGAGACAGTTGCTCAAAAAAGAGCAAGCACCAGTATTAATCAGCATTTCTTCCATCAATGCAGAATAATTCTTTGCTGCTGTTTTTGGTGGCTTCACTCAATATCTCATTCTCAACCAAGAACACAGTGATGAGATAATGGCCCATATACACAAAAGAGCAACCGTATTCAACACATCCAGCGGCTTCTCCATTTCTCATATAGAATAAAGTAGGGCAGCCTAATAAACTAATGCAAATCACATGTTTCCAGATGAGCACACGGTGTCACATTTAAAAGATCGCTTGATTGTGTTCACATATTGGTTTGAGAATTGGGGATAGCTGGAGGGTGATCTCAGATTAGCTGTACGGCCAATCCACACTGAGTGGAATAGGACGTTCTCCTGTGTGTGTAGTCATAAAGACCATCCCCCCGTCCCAACCTCTGCACCTTTTCTGGGAACTAATAGCTCTTCATTTCAAGCACACTGCTTCGCACCCGATGAAGCGGCTATGTCCAAAGAGAAAACGTAGATTACAGTGACAGTCAGGAGTGTAAGCTGGAATCATGTTTACTGGAACACGATTTGGAATTTCATGGGCACTCGTTAATATTTAGCGGTTAATCATTTATATTTACAAACCAGTTCTTGGACAATTGTGTGACATTGTTGCCAATGAAACTAATACAGCTTTTATGAGGATTTTGAGCAATTATCATCAGCACAGACAGACTCTTAATATATTTTTAACTGTAATAAACTCAAACGGAGAGCAGATATTATATTCATGCAGATAAAAGAGACAGGGCATGTTTATATTTAACTTGATTAATTAAATTAATTCTAAATAATTAAGTAATGCAGTTGTTGAACTATTGAAACAGGTTTCCCAAAAACTTGCTATTCTTAGAAGAAATAATTATGACAAGAGGTTCTTCATTTCCATTGGAGAGGTTTATGAAAAAGTCATGGAGTTCGAACTCTCTGCCGAAGTGACATTTTCAGATCATATTTGTTTTAAGCTTTGGATACTTTCAAATGTTTCAACTTATGTGGTTAAAACTGTACGCGGCAGTCCAACTTGATATGATGTATTCCAACCAAAACTATAAAAGCGAAGTAAAAAACAACAATAATATTTGTCTAATGTCATCTTAAGCACCTATTATGTCTATAAAAAGGACAGTTATAAATAAAGTAGTCAAAAATAATAATTTATTCTGTTTAACACTGTATTCTTGGGCAGACCATAAAGTGTTCCTTTTAAAAGTATGTAGTAAATGGATAGCATTATTCCTCCATTACACCATGGGCAAAAAATAGAGGGTAAATGTTTGTGCTCTGGCGCGATATAATAATATATAATATATTATATTTGAATAGAAAAAATAAAATAGCTGCTAAAAAAGCCAATGCGGTGGGGGGGCAAAAAGGTTCAATTTGTACTCTCTCGCGCTGATTTGGTTGACATAAATTTACAAGAATACATTGACAACTGGCTTTTTCTTGAGCTGAATGTTTTTAATCTTAGATTTTTCAACAGTATATAGAGCTATGCTAGACATAACTGTCTGCCTGTCGGGTGATTGATGCATCAGCCTGTCTATCTCCAGCTGACATCATTTAATTCATGCAGAGGCTATTTTCGCTCTCCCGTCATCAGATAATGGCAATAAAGTCCCTTCCCCCATGTGCAAAGGTGAAATGTCTGATGCTTTTAGCTTACTGACAATTGCAAAGTCAACATTTTAGCTAGCCGTTTCTGGTTTAGCTACCAGATTCTATGCATTTCCCTGTGACGAGGATTTCATGTCAAAGCACAATGAAATAGTAACAGAAAGCGGCCTGTGTGTTGTCTCATCAGCCGTGCTAATGTTTACTCGCCTGCTTCTCCTCTTATCTGGTCGCTCCCTTCGCGAGCCCTGCCCTCCCTGCCCCCTCAGCATCTGCTTTCACGGGGAGTGGCTTTGCCGCTGGTCCCCTGTGCTGTATGTCTACGGTACCGCAATATCAGTCGCTAATGACCTTCACAAAAAAATTCTATAGCAACAGATTTCAGGAGGAGAAAGAGGAGAGGCCTGGTGGATTTCTGAATTTAAGTGCTGAGTTGTGGCACCGAAGCCTCCTACCAGTGTGGTTAGTGTGTGGGTGATGATGGAAGATTCTGCACATGTTGTTGCCTTTTTGGGGGGAAGACACATTCTGTGTCTACAAAGCTGGAGAGCACAGATAAGGTCAGGGGGAAGAGTTTGGAGACAATAAATCTCCTACGATGTTAGACAAGGGTCACAGTGGGACAGCAATAAACAATTCATATCTGCTTTCATCCCTTTTGTTGTTGAGTGACAAGGGATTCTCTGCTAAAACAAGGGGAGACATTTTAGAGAATTGTTTTAGAGAGATATATTTGGTGCTACCTCAAAATATATTTGCCTGGAAATGGAGATTTATACTGGCTTGAAATTAAGTAGCGCAAGATTCATTAGGGATGTCATTATTAGTCATCAAACAACAGAATACAACATGTTTGAGGTTTATCTAGATTTTATAAGAAATATATATTTATCTTACCTATTCGTCTATATATTTAAAATGTATTTTGTTCTTGGGATGGTAAACGGGAATCAGCTGCCATTACTCCAGTCTTCAGTGTCACATGATCCTCGAGAAATCATTCTAATATGCTGATTTCTTAAAAAAAAAAAAAAATCATACTGACCCGTTTGAACCGCTAGTGTATATATGTAAATTTAGATTTTGATATTTTTAGCAGTGAGCTGTATAGTTAGCGTGGTGACATCATGCTGTTGCATTTGGCCATTTTATTGCATCTCATGCTATTTGTGGGGCGTAAAATAGTCCAGCTTTTAAAAACACATCTTTAGATGAAATGCATTCTGCTTAGCTGTTTAGCTGTTTTTGCACACAAGGAAGAGAGTCATATCGGGGTCATGTGAACACAAAACCTGCCTTCCTTAAGGCAGATTATTTGTACATTTCTGAATTTTATCCAAAGCGACTTCCAATGCATTCAGGGTATTCATTTGACCAGTTCTTACAACAACAACAACAAAAATCCTTTATGGTTCAGTGTAGGTATAGGAAAATTTTATATTTCCTTCTCTGCAATCCAAATATATATTAAATATAGATGTATAAAGAACCCTGATAATGTTCTTTTTCACATATAAAATAATATAATATATATATTGGCTTCTTTTTTTTTAAAAGAGCACCACTGTATGCTTGGGGATATGTCACATCTACTCATTGCCAGCCTTATGACAGATCCTCTGCAAAACTACAGCATAAGCAACCCAAGGTCATTATAGTCTATTTGGGTACACAGCAAATATCTGAGATTGGTTTTAAGCGAGGGATGTTATACAATCAGAGGGCCATTATCGCAAAATAAACCCAGACAGGGTGTTCAGGATCTGGTCTTGTATCACCCTGAGAGCATCGGTTTTGCCAATGACCGTCCATGACTGTACATTACCCCGCTTGTTACACGGCTACTTAAAAAAAAACAAAAAAAACATGGACATTATTAAATTATTTTAATCTTATACTTGTACAGGCCACAGGGAGACAAAACTTCAGCACAGCTGTGAGGGGAAACTGTATATTTTATGACCATTTTATTTGGATTATCTTGGTATTTTCAATGAAAGATGTCATGACTTTAACAAACACAATGAATTAAGACTATGCCTGACCTGAAGTTTGTTATTTATAAACCAATCAGAACAGATCTGCAGCCCACCAGTTAAGAACCACCTTAATACAGTGTACAAGCTAAATAAGGGCAAAAGATACTTAGGAAAATGTCGAACATAAGTACCTATGGCTTAAGAAAAAAAAATGAACGAAAACTAAGGAAGATTATGTTGCATGATAAGCATGTGCATGCTCCAACATCATCTGTCTATCATTGGAGAGAAGTGGCTAATAAAATGCTGACGATTCAACACATGGAGACAAAGTATGACTGCTGTACATGACTCATTTTGAATATCATGTCTAATATATCAATGTCTAAAGCCCAAAGTATACTTCGGCCCTCTGCATTCTGTAATGGTCTGAGAACTGTCCATGTGACGATTTTCGTCGTCACGAGGGTTCGTGGAGGTCAGCGAACAATGTCCGCGTGCTGCCCAATTTTTGTGTCCATGCGGACGGTGTGCGTACAACAGCGCATGTGCGAGTGACTCGAGTGCATTAGATAGTGCGCACACGCAAATGCATCTTTCTGCACTGACAGCCAAATGAAGTATACTTTGAAAGACTTGTGCGCTCAACTGAGTTGAATACGGAAAATTAAGTATACTTTTAGCACTTCATTTTACAGTCCTGTTCCACATGTACATACTATGTACTTATAGCAATTACAATAACTGGGTTATAACTATACTATACCTAAACCTAACCTTAACCCATGTAGTTGCATTATATTACCAGTACTTTCTTGTGTAACTACACTAAGTATGCGTACTGTAAAATAAAGTTTAACCGGTTATACTTTATTTTGATGGTCCAATTTAGACTAACTAATGTGAGTTTGTTGACATGCAGTTGCAAAGTTACTTATAGTTAGTAGAATGTCTAAAGCGGACCACTGAAATAAAGTGTTACCATAAATTGTTAATCAGTTAATTATATGGTCTATAATTATACTTTCAAGAGTCCAATTGTCAGCTTCAAACAAGACAAGCTTGCATTGGGACAACAAGTAAACAAGCATTTAAAACTCAACATATTTAGCTATTTCCAGATACATTTAACATTTGTAAAAATGGCCATTTTCACTTATTTTGTAGGGTTTGTACTATTATGATTTCTGAATCAGATTGTGAGAAATCCCAGTGGCACCATGTTGCCCTATTTTACCATGAACCTCAGGAGGTAGTTAGCTCAGGTAATTGACTCACCTACATAGAAAGTCTGAGATGGATAACGTACATTTATGCATTTGGCAGATGCTTTTATCCAAAGTGGCTTACATTACATTTAGGGTTCATGCCTTCCTCGGGAATCGAGCCCATGATCTTGATATTGCCAGAGTCATGCACTCTACCAGAGCTACAGGAACTTAGTCTGAGTATATGAATCCAGATCCTACTCTGATATTTACCTTTAAATTATGCAGGGCCTCCCTTTCATGCTGTCAAGATAAAATGAAATTTGTTGACTTTGTTGTCACTAATATTTACCATCTTACTGAACTGATTTTGCTAGGCTGCATCTATTACGTTACTTTAGTGGGCCAGAATTTATGTCCCACCTAGTGTACTATTGCCAAAAATGAAACAAATATAGTGAAATATTCACATTTTCTGACTTGCAGGTTTTAATGGTATATTTTGCAAACCAGCTGTACCATAACTAGACAGGAAGCCATTTTGTTTTAGTTGTTTTATTGGCGGTGTTAAAGACTGGTGGGTGGTGTGCAGCAGAGAGGACATGACATTGTCCCTGCAATAAAACTGTCCTCACAATATACTGCAGGCATTGTCGTACCCACGCAGTGATTGGAATACAAACACGCATACAAACGCAATTTGGGCATTTATCGGTACATGTGCAGATTGTTTTAATATGTCACCAAGTATCTTATTTTTGCTCTTAATAATTGACTTGCACAATATACTGCATGAAAATAATATAAACGCTTCAGCAATGATATAAAAGTTTCACACTCCCAAAAGCTTAAATATGAGGTATCAAATGCTGCATGTGCATAAATTATGCCTCTTATGAAATACTTATTTGCTATTTTTTTAATGCTTATTTTATTCTTTATTTAAAAAAAAAAATTCTGACACATAAATTGCCCACATTCATAAGTTTCAGAACACGCTGAATTGCTCAAGTGGTGCTTTCCACGGAATGAATGTGTGTCACTTTCAGCTTTTTCATACTTTGATTTATTTACCCACATTGCGATTAGAAAAAAAAAGCCCTTGGCAGGAATCGAGCAATAGTGAGTATGCTTAGGATGCGAAAGCAAGAGTGTATGAGTGTGTGGCAGGGAGAATCAAGAGGAATAAGTGTGCAGCTGTAGGGGGAGGGTCAGGAAAGTGCAATGAGAGGGGGATGGGGAGAGAGACAGACCTCCACAGGGAAAGAGAGAGTGATGGGGGAGGGGGGGCCAGAATGAGGCGGAATAAGTTGTCACCGGAAAAGGACGTTTAAAAAAAGTATCCCGTTCCAAGCAGGTGACGAGGACCTTCGCTAGCAGTATACGGCAGGCTCTCGGAAATTTTCACTTGAATCTGTGCCGGGTTCTTGTGGAATAATGCGGTAAAAATATCAGGTGTGGGGGTAATGCAGAAGTGTCATAATCCTGCATCCCTGCCGTTGGCCCATCTGCGCTGAGGAAGGCCATTGGCCACAGGCATCAGAAGTCCTTACAGCGTTAGACAGTAACTTCCTTTAGCCTCATAATACTGCATTAGTTTCTGTTGACAAACACGAGGAAGTGGTGGAAAATGTGATTATATTTCCAAAGTGGAAGTAAATCCCATTCCTGGTCTAACCCGTGGATTCTTTCGATATAGTGGTGCATTATGGGATATAAAACATTTGAGGAATGGCATTAAATTTTGCATCACATCTAGCAACACCAAATGATGTGTGTTCCGTCATGAGACTGAGAGAAAACTGTAGAAAATACAAGAAATAAAACAGCACGGAAAGATATTATCAAGAGATGACAATTTTAAGATGCATGATTGTTGTTATTGAACCACATCGCATGTGCCATGCAACCAATATTATTCAAGTGATAGTTCTTGCAAAACATGGTTTCGTTTATCCTCAATTCCTCACATTAAATTGATCATTTTATTAGATTGTATGCTTAATTATGGCACTGTAATTTATAATTACTGCATCAAATTTTGGATCATGTCTAGCAATATCCATGTTCCTTCAAGGGAACATTGAATAACAGGCAATAACTGTGTATAAAAGATGAGGAAGATTCATTTTATTGTGTATTTTGTGTTGTCTGGTGCATGATGTCCTTCTCTCCACCCAAGGGACGGGGTTATTCCCAGTTCAATTGTGCTATAAACCGAGGCTAATAACAAGAAGAAACTAAATAGACAATATATGGTCATTTGAGTAACCTCGTGCCATCAGAAATCAATTGAGGCAGATGTGAACAAGCCTAAATAAAAGACCATAAATCACAATCCAAAAATGAATCAAGGGCTATTTAACTATAGGGCTGCACAGCTTCTTCATTAAAAAAAGAAAAATGAAAGAAAAAAATCTTTTTATGGTTTTAAAATTAAGAAAATGAATATTACCGTATATACCCGAATATAAGACGACCCTGAATATCAGACGACCCCCCCCCCCCCTTATTTTTGGCGAAAAATAAATTTTTGTCGAAAAAATCTGGTTTTCAACAGAAAATACTTTTAAGAGCAAATTTCCGAGGCGTTGTTCCAAATGCCTCGCATCACCTGTGCCTCGTGCAGAGGCCGCTTTTTACAGTCTATGGTAGAGGCCCGCTCGTCGGCGGAGTCCATAGACAGTATAAGAAGTGGACAGAGCCATCTCATTGAACTCAGTTAAGACAGTTGAAGCCCATTTTTAGCGATTTTTGAGCACTTCCGTTCCTGACGCGCAGACTCAAACCGACTCAAACTAAGCTTGATGACGTGAGCAACCTGTCTGACAGACGTAAATCTTCTAGTAGCTGTGCGTGAAAATTGCCAACGTTAATCTTGCAGAGACGGGGAACTTGAGCAAAGAGTTCTTTGGCGTGAGTGAGCAGGAGTAAGTATTCTGATTAATTATTAATTTGTATAGTATAGCTTTTATGGACTCATCTATGGGCTTCTCCCTTGACGGGACGTCCCCCCCGATTGCCTGCGAGCTTCTCCTCCTGTCTGTACGGTAATTTCTGTACAGCGCGACAGAGAGTCGAGTGGTTATGACGCAATCGTTTGCCTATTTTTACAAAAACTGTTTCTACGGGGCCATAATGTAACATAGAAGGTAATGGAGCCCTTTATACTTTGTCGTGTTTCTTTAGAAATAAATAATGGACAAATGGAGTCTTTAAACGCCTCAGGTGTAAAGTTATTCGCTGTCAAAGTGACGCCAAAATGAATGGGAGTCAATGGAAATGCTAACGCAAGTGAAGTTCTGCTACAAGATGGCGGCACCCGGCCGGCTTCAACTTCCGGTCGATGGATTACCCCCTTGGCGGAGACCGGCACATATGTGCTTCCTGATTGGCCATGACTGCGGCTGCCCTGAGTGCGACGGGATGGATTTAACCACCCTGCTGGGTCATCTGGCCGTTTTCGACGACGATCCGGCTCCCGCTCTCTCTCTCTCCCTCTGCTCGAGCCACGCAAGAAAAAGCGCCGTTCACAGAGGATGCCAGAGCGGACGGAGATAAGCGAGCAGAGACCCGCCCCCCCTGTTCACATATCGCGTCTTTTGCGCGCTCAAGTTCGTTATTTCAAACGTAGGCGCGCGCTCATAATGAAAGCGACGCGCTCGTTTTTTCCAAGCGCGTCCGCGCCGCATCGAGATCGTCGGCGCTCTCGTCAGTCGACGGCGCGGGAGAAAAAGGCTCCTCCACTCGAATATAAGATGACCCTGAATATAAGACGACCCCCCATTTTTCAGCCTATTTTTAGGACAAAAACCTCGTCTTATATTCGGGTATATACGGTATAATAAACTTTACAGCAGCAGAATTTGATATCCGTAAAAACGATGTATGATGTTGGAATGAAGATATTAGATGTTTAATGTATAGCTAAAAGAAATGTAATTTTGGACCAATGAGATTTTACAGTGGGTGGGGTTAGTGCAGCACAAAACTGCAAAAATAGAAACCAGCAATCAACAAAATGTCCTGTTGCTTATTACAGTGTTGGTTAAAACACATTTTTAGTGTTTTAAAAAACAATGCTCTATACTCTTCAGAAAAATCCATGGAGAGAACTGTAGAAATTACAAAAGAAAAACAGATAAGGTTTAGATTAGCATGATTCTTGCTACTGAATCATATTGCATGTGCTACACAACCAATATTATTCTTAACAAAGTGATAGTTCTTGCAAAACATGGCTTGTTTTATGATTGATTACAATAAATTGAATAGTATGAATAACAACAGCTTGCATGTCACAAATGGCGCTTTTCCACTACACAGTACCAGCTCGACTCGCCTCGACTCGGCTCGCCTCGCCTTTGTTTGGTTTTCCACTGTGTAAAAGTTGTACCTGTAACCTGCTTTCGGGTACTTTTTTTGTATCACCTCCGGCGAGGTTCTAAACCAGCTGAGGCGATACTAAAATGTGACATGAAAACAATGCCGACTGCTAATTGGTCAGAGAGAATCGTCACTATTCACTGCGTCATCATTGCACGTGCCAGATGGAGTATCCAGAATAACCCCGCCATTTTTAAATAGTTTGGCCAGAGATAAAACTAGTTTGGCCAGTTTCTAAACTTACTACTATTATTATGGCAAATTTGATATTTAATATCAAAAACAGCATACACTCGAGCATTACACAGCATTACTCCATTGTCCTGTGTGTGTGGGTAGCGGATGTGTGTCGCGTATAGATTACCTCACGGCAGTTTCCTGCGGTGTCGCTATGGTACCATTTGTGGCGGTACTGTCTGCAATGGAAAACGGAGCGAAAAGCTAGCCGAGTCGAGCTGGTACTGGTAATGGAAAAGCGCCAAAAGCTGTGTCCAGGAAAGTCTATAACACAACATGTCAGCTCGGGTAAACTATTAATCATGTCCATGAACATTTAGTGTTTTAATAAGGAAACTTTAATAAGAAAAAATATTTTCATGATATTCACAATAATGTCAGTAAAATCAGAAATGTTAATAAGATCATAAAATGTGGCAGCAGCTCTAAAGAAACAGACACTTCTTAGAAACACAAAAAGGTGCGATTGGGACTGACATCTCGACCACATACCAGTACTGATAAAACCGTTTTCTGTTTCCCTTTGGAATAGCCACTGCCTTTTCACATTAGTCAATAATGACGGGGTATGAAAAATAACTATCTGGTTCAAATGACAGCAAGCCTCTGGAGAATGAACAAGAAACTTGCTGACTCATTCTTTGTCTGCAGTCAATGTAAAGCATAAATCCTCCCTGTAACTTTTAAATCATGGCAAATCTTGCCGATCTATTGAAATTACCCATCAGGGCGGTATTTTGTGGACATGACTAAAAGGAATTAAATCAGAGCTGGTCAGAAAGGGAAAAATGTGATTCAGTCTTAATGAAATTGAAAGCCCATGCAGCCTGACCTCAGTCTAACTTGCTTGATGTTGATGCTTGACGTCGCTTACAAAAGATTATCCTGGTCTATTATGAATTTTCCATTACATGGTGTGAAAAATGTGCCACAGACCCAATATCATGGATGATGCTCTGCAGATGTTCATTCACATTGTTTTATGAGGCAATCAGTGCTTTACTTTGACCATGACTAAGCAAAATGAGAGTGAAATATAGTTTAGTAGAAGGTCATATGAACATTTGTTCATCTGCAACTTCAATTTATATTCATCATGCACTTTTCCCATAGTCAGGTCTTTGTTGACCTTAATCATATTGGAGTCAATATTAAAAAAAAAAATTGCATTGCAATTCAATCCCTTTTTGCATTTGTCTGTAGTTCTTCAAAAGCCAAAAAATGAAGGAAAATGGATCAATAAAAGAATGGATCAATTCTAATGCTGTTATTGACAGGACCGCCCTCTTCAAATTCTTCAGTAATTGCCAAGACTGCTAATGGTGGTGCAACCATACGAAAAAAAAAATCCAATTACTTCAGTGGGCGCCCACCCATATGTTTAGACAGATTAAAGGAACTGGCCATTCAGAAATTCAAAATCACCCTTATGTTGTTTCAAACCTCTATGACTGACTTTCTTCTGTGGAACACAAAAGAAATTTTGAAGAATGTGCTGGTCTCTGAATCCATACAGTAGCTTTGTTTGAGGAACAGACTGCAATTTAAGACTTATTATGACACCTTTACGGTGCTTTTGCATCCTTTTTTTAAGTTTGAAAGCATCAGTCCACATTAATTGTAACAGCATGGAAAAGAGCAACCAGCCCATCAGTAAAAAAAAAAATCAGAGTGATTAGGGCAAAAAAATATATATTTCAAAAACAAAGTCATATTGGTTTGGAATGATATAAGGGTGAGTATATGACAGATTCAACTATTCCTTGGATGCTATTATGTGTCCACTGTCCAAGTCTTAATTTGAGAAACTATAGGGGAGCGCATCCTATACACATCAAACTTTAGCACTAAAGTACCATGAAAATGTTTCCATCTGCACCACGGCAAAAATAAATAGTTTTAGCTGAATTGTGTTTGCAGTCTGAATTAATTGTGATTAGGGAGAGAGAGAGAGAGAGAGAGAGAGAGAGAGAGAGAGAGAGAGAGAGAGAGAGAGAGAGAGAGAGATGTGAGTGCAAAAGATAGACAATCAGCTTTCTATTGAATTGTCTTCACAAGCATACCAGTGTTGCCTGATTTGCAAAGAAATTACTCTTTTGAGTCATTAAGCTGATTCTGAATTGGTCAACAAAAATAAAAAATCTGAAACTCACGAGTTATCAGTCTGAATCAGCCTAATGACCACTGAATCAGAAGAATCACAACTTGTAGTTAAAAATACCCATCCAAAAGAGATTGCTTCAAATTAAAAGAAAAGAATATTCAAATATTATTGTTTTTTAATATGTTTAAGCTCATAGGTAAAATTACTATTCAAGTACTAATAAAACTATTCATAAAATCATTAACGAATAAGAAACGGTATAAGAAATCCGATTCGGAATGGATCTTACAATTCCCATCCCAACAAAGCTAGCATCCAACTAACCAGTAGAGTAGAAAGCCTACTAGCTATTTTCAGTGGTCAGTGGATGTTATGACCTGCAGGGGTCGCTGTATAGCTCATAAATACACTACGCATGTTTCATAACAATTGGACATAAAACAATAATGTAAAAAATCAATAGTCCATGACATACAAATCTAAATCTGCTTAGACCAACCATTTAACATTAAAATGTCACAACTGTGACATGTCCATCCATATCTGCATTATTCTTTAGGTGTATTCTTTAGGTTGATACCATATTTATATGTATACTCTGTATATATTTTTAATTTATTTTATTTTTAAAGTTACTGTGAGGTATCAGCCAGACGTAGTTTATAATACTGCAAGCTAACATGCTAGCAGATATCTTCATATCTTGTGGAAATGTTCAAGACTGAATCCAGATCTTTCATTCAGGATAAAAGTGCCACTTAAGTGTGTACTAGTGCACTTGTGAAACATCTATTTATAGCAGATCAAAAACTTTCAATATTAAAAGGTTTTACAGTCCTACACTATAGATTCTTGACTAAGTCAAAAGCATGTATAGGGTGCATCCATTGCCATATTTCTTCTAAATCTGGTTTTAGACTGTAAGGAATCCCATGACAGTCCTTCAACTACTTGAACATTTCACCATTTTAACTTCTTGCCTGTATCATTCAGCCCCAGTTTCCGCTGTTACAAATCACTAACAATTTAATAAAATCTGTACTATTTTAAGTGGAAAGATTTTAGTTTAATCTCAAAGCATCCTCACTGCACTACCTACCGCTGAGCTTTTTATATGCAAAAAGAGCAAACCAAATCGGTTTAGGTTCAAAATTCATTTTACAGTATTACAAAGCGGGTTTACCCAATTCCTGCGCATCAGCAAATCTACCCAGTGTACATTAGTGCAATAACCCCACAACTGAATCATTAAACCTTTATTTATCTCCTAACCACGTCTTTATGATGCAGCTCATTTATTCTCCATCTGTTACAGTACCTGTGGCCTCCACTGCTTATCCCTTTTTCTTTTCTCCACTCTCTACCTCTTCCCATTCCGCCTTTTTCTGAGATTTGGGGAAATTCCACTTCCCTCTCTAACCTTACTGCAGTTTGATACCCACAGTGCTTCATTCTTCCCCTTTCCCACTGACACAGCCACATCCGTGACCTATCTTGACCTATCTGTTGCATCTGTTGTTGGGCAGCGGCCAGCTTCACATATGTAGCCGTATATTCCCCGTCTCCCTCTCTCTGCCAATTATTATCTACCTGTTCCGGCCCCGTCGGCTGACAAGACACATACTGAGTTCACTTTCCCCATGAGCTCAGCTCTTGCTGCCGTCAGCTGTAGCGCTGCTCGCTGCTTATCATTTCTGATACTTTCTCTGCGTGTCGCGTCGGCTACCGGGGTTCCCTGCTTCTGTCCCATCTGTCCAGAGAATTAATACCACACACGTTAAAAAAACTAAAACCTTTTTGAGCATCTAACAGGTTAGCAACCAAAGTCACAAATGAGCGCTTGTCTTGGGGTTAAATAAGGTAGCAGTGATCCAGAACATTATTTTTGTTGATTCCGAAATAAAAAAAATGATTGGCAATCCAATCCGTTTCTGTGTCCGAAAAAGTGTGCCCACTCAAAAAAAAAACTTTTTAAGTTCATTACATTAAGCATTATGTTTCCATATTCCCTGTGTTTGTTCTAATACAATCTCTAAATAAAATGCAACCAATTATGCCCCATTTTTATATAAACCTACTGATTTGCAGAAGCAATTTTTGCTTGGCCATACACAAATTCTAACATCAAAAACAAGTGATATTTGTACAGTTATCTGGGTGTGTGTTCATTTTAGATCATTTATTTTATTCCTTTTTTTGAGCAAATAGGCCTATATCACATCTGCACCCAGAATTGTGATTAAGTTACAAACATGTTATTGAGTTTGCAACCTGTTTATGGTCATAATTTGTGCAACTGAATTGTATCTGTGGGTTCTATTAGCACTCATTTAGTATCAATTGGCACAATGTGTCTGACCTCTCCTTTTCTGGACAAAACTGGGCAAGATACAGTATGTGATGTCACATGGTCTTTGCCTTCCTGGCGCTTCTGAGTAAATTAATATTAGGTTGCCAACTTTCCAGTCAGTCCACACCTGCGGTTTTTCACCAAACAATAATCTGGATATCATGTTCGTTGCAAAACATGTCACGATTACGATAAAGAAATGATTTATACCATGCTCTCTACAAATACTGTATTCATCACTCAATAAGAGTCAGTGGCTTCCAACACAAATATTAATTGGGGTCTTAATTTATTGGTACTTATTCATTTTCATACATTTTTCACATTGTTTTGCTTGCTTGTTCGTTTATTTTGATGCACAATAAAATACATTTCCCCCACAGTTTGCATATTCTCACCCATTCATTAGCCAACTACCTGAAATATACATATCATGTGGGAAACCACGTCCTACAATCAACTGATCTGAGAAAGCTCTTCAGTACAGTCATATAACTAAATATGAATTTTAATATTCAATCCAATATTCAGTGTTCTCAGAACATTTCAATACTAAAACGCTATAACATCCAGACATATCTTGTAACTTATTGGGCTTTTAGCTTGGGTCTGGCAAAACATGTCTACATGACCGGCTGAATTCTTAATACTTCACTCAGAAATGAAAATTGTCATCATTTACTCACTCTTGTAACTTTTTGTCTGTGGAAAATAAAAGAAGCTATTCTGTGGAATGTCTCAATATTTTGTCCATGCAATGAAAGCCAATGGTCACCAAAACTGTTTGGTTACCAACATTCTTCAAAATATCTTCTGTTGTGTTCAGCAGACGTAAGAAACAATTTTCATTTTGGATTGAACAAAACTTGTTTCGCATTCAATAATGCACATTCAATTCACTCCCTACATAATTTAAATTAGGAGTCTTAAATATGACTTTACCTCTCAAACCTGTTAGCTGAGGCAAAGAAAAAAAAAAGAGAAAGGCTGAGAGACACAGACATTCAACCTTGCCTCTCTCAAGGACATTACAGGGCACAGTGAAGCACAACAATACATTGTGCATGTTTAGTATCAGGATTTGAAACAATTTTTCTTCAAATGTTATGCTTTTTAATCATATTTATTGCCTGCTTGCTCTGTCACATTAACGCTCCAATGCTGACATAAACTCTATCCGCTTTTCAAAAGACACAGCCAACACATGTCATTGCTCATGAAAAGACTTCTCTGTTGTAGACCGTATATGATGCTTAGGATATCGAATTATCATATATTAGGAGAGTCACACATTTTACTCTGGTGAATATGTCTCAGGGCTGATGCCTTATAAAGTCTTGGTTCCAAAAAAGCTTTTTAACATTTCCACTGCCACAGGAAAAAGGTTCAATCAAGACACATTGACCTTTTGTGATATAGGAGGTATGTTGTCACACTATATGTTACGTTATCACAGTGGAACCTGCCATTAAACAGCCTATTAATTTTTCTGCCTATATTTAAAGAGAATGTCTTACTGTTTAAATATAGCCAGAAAAATGAACAGGCTGTTTAATGGCAGGTTCCACTGTGATAACAAAAAACAAAACAATATGAGACACAAAACAATATGAAACATCAAAAGTGAAAGGTTAATGTGTGTGTGTGTGTGTGTGTGTGTATGCGGATGTTTTGTTGTCTACTATTTTTGTTATTATTATTAAAAAAAAAAAAAACATTTTTTTGAACTAGGTGTTTGAAAGCAATGTACATATTTGTCTAATTTAACTTTTGATTCAAAACTTTACAGTTACAGCGCTATAGCCTGAGTGACAACTTCTCCTGAGCGACAACTAGCCAAAGATCCATAGGTCTATTGTCTGGATCAAACGATCTGCCATTGATATTCTGTTCAGAATTCTCTTCTGGCTGTTGTCAGTATCAATCATAATAAAATAAGTGTGCTAATTATCTGAACGAGGCTGTTGTGGTCACGTCTTCATTGGAGTACAGATGAAAGTCATAAATCTACAGTCCTTATGTGTCATTTTATTTGACCTGTTTGTTTATTTATTTATTTATTTAGCTTTTTTTGGAGCCAAAGGTTTGCTTTGGCAACTGAGGAGCATAATGCTTTCCCAGCCCAATTTCATTAGAAATACTTCAGGCTGTAATTATCCTATTCAATCTTACTCATTCATTTAATGTCAGATCTCTCCCCTATTCAAATGAAACCTAATATTGAAAGGGGCAAGGTCAATGAATTCTGTCTGACTTATCCTTGCTTGTCTCTACTATGCATAGACACGCTCGCCATGCGCACGCCCACAGTCCAAGTAACCCATACACTTCCCTCACCGCGCGACCAATACGTCACAGTGATGTTGACGATTACATAAAATTCGATTATTGCCCAATCATGTCGCATCAGATTCGCGCTGAACTATTCACACCTTTTGAAGCTAGACTAATGCTATACGTTTAAAGCACAGTGGCAGCGCCAGCATACAGCACTCAGCTTTAGGGAGTCTGCGCGCGCATCACGTATAATTGCGAATTCTGTAAATCCAATTATCTGTAGATTACATTTCTACGTTTCGTCTGATAAGCAAATGCTGATATCAGATGCTCCGGGTCTCCAGGGGAATACGAGAAGTCTTGGACTGATTCCGGTCGGGGTTTTGAACAAATGACGTTTTATGATGGCTCACCGAGAAAGATGCACGTCTTTGGGCTTGGTTGTAAAGTTGCCGCTATATTTTGTTTTACAAACATGTTAATGTCCATGTATCTCTTTCACCCCCACCCCTTTCGCTCCCTTGCAAAAGCGCACTACACACTGATGAGTGCAGTGCACTGGGTTCAGGCGTTTCCTTTTACGATATTCCATTGATCTCTGGCGACGGAAAATTCGTGGAGGTTGGGCGACGCATTAAAGCTTTAAGGCCCACCTTAGATATTACTGAAAAATGAAATAAATAAATGATTAAGTCGCTATACCGTCGCGACTACAAATAGAAATACTTTGGCGGCCATGTTGTATTCGTTTAGCTCAATTGGGCGATACGTGGAACAATATTACACCCTTTCATATTTAATATAGGGGCTTAGAACGGAACAATGTGTGCTGCAATAATCGCACATCCCATCCAATGATCCAAATGCGTCCGATGTAGAGGTAGCCTGCATGTAACCAGAATGGAGCTTTAGTGAAGATACTCAAAATCCTCTGGTGCAGAAGGGAAAATCTAATAAGAGTTCACAGGGTACGGAACAAGGGGGAACCTGTTCGGATGAATGTAATTTTCGTTCAATAAAAAATAGGTATTAATAATTAATCATGGTGGTGATCATAGAATTAGATATTGGGATGGTGCGTATCAGTGTAAGGATACTGCCTAACTATCCGCAGCAGTCTATACTCTAGATCACACTCCTGGGCGACATGTATCAAAGGTAGTCTGTGTGCATGCTAATGTGGGGGGCTCATTTCGCGAATTACGCCATATAACCGAATTTGATCGATAAATCGATCCATCGCACATGGAACAGCTAGTGCTCGCGTGAGAGCCGCTATTAAAAGCATAATGTGTAATGTGGTAGACGGTTATATTTGTAATTGCATAAAGAAAAAAGATAATAGGGAGAAAAAATATCGGAAAATGTATGAAATCAGTACCATGCCCATAAATGTTCAGCCGTGAGCGAGCAGCAGTGAGATGTCAGCTGCTGACGCCCGGTTGCGGTGAGGAGACGGACAATATGGGAGGAGATGAACGATAAAGCATCAGAAATAAAGACTTACACTTCGTAGTTCCTGCGTGCGATCCTTCATTTTTCCCCGCCGTGCTGGCCAAAAATATCGCTTGAGATGTCCGCTGCGTTCGTGTATTTATTATTAGTAAATGTCTGGCTCCTGTTTAATTTCCCACAGATTTCGGTGATTTCAAAAAAAGAGCGCCCTGTTCTTCCCCTCTGCACTATTTCACGCCTTTTTTCCTTTTCCCTGTTCCCGGTTCTGTGATGGTGTGTCCTCCGTGGCGGTGCAGTGATGCCCCGCAGCGCGCTCTGACTCCAGCACACGAATGCGATTCCGAACGCGGTACTGATGCTGCAAAAAAAAAAAAAAAAAAAAAGAGGTGGGGGGAGGGGAGCGATGCAGAGGGCTGGAGCGCTTCTGCGCATGCGCCGCCGGCTCACTTTACCTGCTGCCCCTCCCCCATTCCGCTCGCTTGCTGTACTCCGTGTCTCCGCAGCGCGTAGCTGACCTACGTTCCCCATTATAAGTAGGGAACTGTAGTTTGTTTTAGGCGGAATACCAAACCAGGAGCCTCTAATTGGTTTGACGAAATAATCGATGCGGTTCTGTTTTATTCTAATGGATTGAAAAGGGGATAGGACGCATTGAAAAAGATACGATCTCAATGCATTTTAAACCTTTAAAATCAGATTTTCTTTCATTCCCCATTAGCTATGTGTGAGGTAACAATTTAGCTTCGATCTCAAATGTCACTGTTATGATGTGTACAAAGAGAAATGCATGCTAATAACAACACATTAATCTGCAATGTAGGGGATTTAACAGATAATATAAAGTGATCCAGGTGTTTTTAAAGTCAACCTGAATTGCAGCCTGTTTTACTACATATTTTCAAAAGAACTACAATGTTCAGTGTGTAAACAAAATGTAAAATGAGACCACTTATTTTATTTTTTTAACAAATTCAAGTACCAAGGCAAATATTGTTGATATTCATACCAATAGGCCTACATTTATTAAGATGACTTTTTGTGATATCTAAAGATAGCCTATAAATAGCCATTTAATGTTTGAATGCCATTTTTAACATTTAATATGGCCTGAGCTGTAAATGATCAGATCTCTGATAAAATTACATAACATTATTTACATTAACTTTGAACAACTTCTGTCTAGGACTGCTTGTGCCTTTCAGCATTTCTACACATGAGCGGAAGAAAAAAGGACTAATCCTACATTTGCTAACAAAGTTACTTTTTGTTTTCTTTGAAGAGTGTGATATGCATGCATATATAAATAAACTTATATATTTTTTAAATGTCTTGGGATTTCTTATGAAAGTTTCTAATGTGAGGATTAATTCTCATAATAGAGCATCAGTATTAATAATAATAATTTAAATAATATTTAATTAAAAAATTTTTTTAAGACTTATGGCCATTATTGTTAACCATTACCCAATAATGGCATCTGTGAAAGTCGTTTCATAGGAAGAACGAAGTACTACATTTTGATGAAAGATTACAAAGACCATAAGAGCAGGGCAAGGAACATGCATTATAAAAGTAAATACGTTCATTAAACTTAAACTGTTGAGTTGAGCAGGGATACAGTGTTTGCACTGCGGTTGTCTGTTGGTCTTGGTTTGGATTGCTTGAAACATCTGCCAAAGGGAAGCTTCTGGAACAAATGATCAGGGTGGAAGGGATCTTCAGTGCATCTTTGTGCCCCAGTTCACTGTCCTGGACTAGCAGAGCTCAGATATGTGAACTACGGGAACTGGTTTTAAAGTATGTGGTCAAGAATATAACTTATTTTTGCTAATCCCAGTGCCATAAGAGTGTCAAGTGGCTCCATATTAGACAAAGACATCCCAATCTAAGGGGAAGAGATATACAAAGCAGTTTTGTCCAAGTAAAATAAATTACTTTTTGCATTGTTTTTTTTTTTTTTTGCACATATGTTCAAATGTTTCTGTAAGAAGAAATGTGTGCATTAGGCTATACACAAAATACTAATTTAATGTCATTGCAGTTTTAATGACATTGAAGATGTTCGTGAGTCATCTCTGCACCACCAGCGCTTGCAATTTATGCATTTGGTGGTTCATATCACTTTACTTGCATTTGACCACATGGCTTTTAATTTATAAACTCCATCAAACACCAATATGCATGTGTATGAAGTTTGTTAAATTCAGATTGAATGTTTATAAAGCCTTTAACAATAGTAATTATGACAAACCGTGCAGATTTAGGGAGGTTTGGGCCTAAATTATTGAACTGAACACAGCAGAAGGCCTTTAGGAGATACTGCTTGTGTAAAGCATGATCTTTTCTACAGGGGGCACTGTTTGGTTCAGAAAGACTAGTCACAGGAAAAAGACTTGTCATTTTAATTGACCCTTTTCACATTTCCGGGTTTCTCAGAAGGGGAAGTCCTCATAGTTGGGTAAACTTGAATGAGAGACTAAATATATTTTGTTCCCATTTGCTCAAATAGCTAAAGAAAAACTCCACAACAGAGTTTTCTTTAAAAAAAAGAGGAAAAAATAGCGATAGCGGCAGTCAGAAGAGAGAAAGACGTCTTTTTTACCGTCACTTTTTACCGTTGTTGTATTAGAAACACGCTCACAGCAGCCAGTGTTAACTTTTTTTTTTGTAATTTGGTGCGAAGGTAATAAAATAGAAAGTGTTATGTTATAAATGTACTACAGGGCTGTTGAATGCTTGAATCTAATTGGTTTACGAACGTTCTAAGGTGTGCAATTATTTTCAGGGAAACACACGGCTAAAGTAGATCCAGCAGGTCTTTGCAGTTCCATATCACTTTGCATATGATTGCAGTTATTTCCAGTGGCGGTTCTACATTGAATTACACCCTGGGCGAGACCCCCTTCGAGCGCGCCCCCCGCCCCCCCCCCCCAAAAAAAAACCTAACAATAAAATCACATACCGTTTATTTGAAAAACACAGTTAAGAGAATCCAGTTATTTTGCAATAGCTATTAATCTAACTTTCAGGGAGGAACCATTAGCTCATTGGTTACTGCCTCGAATTCTATGCATGGCACACTTTTAGTTATGACTTGTTAAACTATACTTTGTCACGAAATAGAGTTTTTAAAAGTGAAAGTGGCCGAGAGCTAGGCTACTTATGTAGTAACACAATACTTATCTCTTAAATAATTTCTAATAACTCTCATATTAACTACTATGCAAACTGTTTTAGACCTAAAATAGCTTTTGTAGGCCTGTCACTCTTAAATGTCAGAGAAAAGGACAGAATCAGAGTTTATTTTTTAATAGAAAATTGTACTTTGCATTTTAGGCTACTGTAAAAACACATAATTACAGTTGATTTTATTTTATCATTATGAAAATTATTTTCCTTTCATGAATATATTGACCAAAATTATCACGGTTAAACACAGAATCTTGTTCAAAAAGTAGGCCTAATACACAATGAAATCAATTCACCAAGTTAATAACATTAAAGATGATGGCCAAATTTTAAAGGAGTGTTTTTTATGTTATAACATGTACACGTTCAAACAAACTTTTGACAAAAAAGGTTTTATAAAAAGATAAACCTCACATAGTTCAGCCTTTAAATCATCTTTATAAAAAGAATGAGTCAATAAAGAAAAATTCCTGACATTTATAATGCACAGTAGCTTATCTTTTATTATTAATAGTAAAATTCGGTCCGATTTCCCAAGGCTGTCGTTGCTATACAACCATGCTCTGCGCTCTCCACAACAACAAAGAAGTTTTAGTATGGATTTCCACCACAGAAAAACGCTTGCTGTAGCTCTGCTAAAAGATTTATTTACGGAGAAGAGAAAAACACCCACGTGTTTGGGTGCACCCCCATACTGAAAAGTTTCAAAATTGTCATCTGGCTGCTCCTGGAAAAAATGAGCGCGTCGCTTCAATTATGAGCGCGCTTCCCGTGCGCCTACATTTGAAATAACGACCTCGAGCGCGCAAAAGACGCGATATGTGAACGGCCCCTTGGTGAGTTACCTCCAATCAGGAGACTTCCTTGACACTTCTGTAAACGGCGCCTTCTCAGCAAGCAGGGGCGCCTGTCACGTTCCGCTTTACAAAAAGTGAAGATGAGGACTCAAGTTCAGTAAAAGGATATTTATTAATAAATGAAAACCAAAACACAAAGCAAAAACCCACAAGGGGGAAAACATAATCAATGAAACATAGAACTGAACAAGAACAAGAACAAGAACAAGAACAAGAACAAGAACAAGAACAAGAACAAGAACAAGAAGACCATCACCAGGAAAAGGGGTAACATAAGACAAAGATCCGACAAAGACAGCAAACAAGAAGAGACTTAAATAGGGAACAAATCAAGAGGGAACAGGTGGAAGAACTCAAACACTAATCAGGTAACGAGGGGGAGGGATCAAACAATGACAACAGCACATGGCACAACATAACAAACACCCATGTGCAACACAAGACAGGACAGGCATGTGACAGCGCCATTGCCAATAATTGAATTGAAATGATAGAAAATAGAAAACCTTCGCGGCGCAGAGGATTTTTTTTTAACTGCTCGTGCCGCCCCCCATGTGACATGAAGAAATGCCGCCCCGGGCAACTGCCCGGTTCGCCCGTGCCTAAAACCGCTACTGGTTATTTCAAAGGTCTTTACAGACCACCGAACTAAAACCCACAACTATACTGACCGAGCAAAAAAATATAGTAAATAATAGGATAAAAACAACAAAAAATTTATTTTAATTGTTATAATAGTTCACAAATAGTACCTCATTTCACCCACTATAAGGATTGAAATAAGCAGCCTAAAATGAAAACTATAGACAAAATATACTTTTTTTTTTTCAAGAAAGTTTTTTTTTATTGAGTCTGAAAGCATTCATTTTTTACTGCGGGTTGTATAAGATACACATCAAATGATACAATTAAATCATGTATGGAGTTTTTTTTTTTTAAGAATCAGATAAAATAAATGTATTTATTATTTCAGATGCAAGTTCTTAAAGTGACTATTAAAAAATATCTTTTGTAAATTTGTGTACAAATCAAGTCAATGGTATTTCATTTATGATAACTATTTTCACTGAATCTTTGCCAAATATTTAAAATAGCTTATGATCATTTTTATACATGCATTATCTCAGAAGGCCCTGCATTCATATTTTACAGTATCCTTACATTCTACAGTTGTTGTATTACAGGAAAGACACATTTCTTGTAAAGCCATTGGTTTTTTTAAACACAATGGGCTGCTCTCTGCCAAATGGCTGGTAATGATTGAGAGTACCATCACCACCTGGCGTAGGAGCGTATTTCTCACAATATGACCCTGTAAGACTTGGGCCACACTTTGCAGTGTAGAAAATCAAAAGAGAGCCGTGCTTGAGTGTTAACTTCCTCGGCACATTGTTGCCTTGCTGTGGGATCAAAGATTTCCTTCCCAAAAGATCATCATCGAACCGGTTGTCACGGTCCCACACCTCAAATTTTAACTCCCTGTAAGAAGAGGATGTTCATGACATGATGTGCAATTTTTTAAAGTCTCACATTTTTACAACATGAAAGTTTACAAATTTTTAAGAGCATGATCACGTTTTGAACGCATCTACAGTATTGCTGACAGAAACTGAAACTTTGATTATGAAAACGTAGTTTGAGAATATACAGTTATTACTCACTTTTTTTGATTCAGATCCACAGTTCCAACATCGAACAGGTAGTCCCACTGAGGAAAGTTGTTGTTCTGAATCACAGGGGTTGTAGCCTTTTGAGTTCCGTAGAACACTTTAACGTAACCATCAGTTTTAGAGAACCTGTCGCCCCATAATCCCTCAGCACTCTTCACGGTCACTTTCAAGGTGGCCACTCCTGGCTGACTCGGACAGCAGTTACTATCAACTTTTTGATGACCACTGCATTTGCATGCGCAATTCCTGTCACGCTGGCCCACTTTGCAACTGGAGGGGCAAGCGGTTGATATCGCGTTTTTTGTGATGTATTTGCTGATGGCAGCTTGCAGACTGGCTTTTCTAACCAAGTCATTTTTCACGAGCATATGCAATGAGCTCAAGGTGTAGGACACCACTCCTGGAATTTTCTTCAGTGACTTGAGCCACACGCCATAACCATTATTGACGCTTGGATTGAAGAGGATGTCTTGCTGCTCACCGTTGCCGCCCAATATTTCAGTGACGCGGTCAGAAAAGGAGCCACTGAAGCTGCTGTTCTTCTCCAGTTTCTTTTGCCTGGCTGCGCAGAAGTTTGCTTGCGCGCTCACATTCACACCCTCAATGACGGCAGACGCTTCTCTCGATAAGCAGATGCTCACGTCGTGTACTGTCAGACCTGACATGGAAATCTGGCAAGTCTTCACAGCAGTGGTTGACTTTACGTGGCCGCCCAGGTCGACTCTCCGCAAGAAGTGTGTTCCATAGATAGAAATAAAATGGTTGTATGCATCTTCTGACTTGCTGTCATATTTAGCAGGAAGTGAACTGATAGAACCGGCAAATTCTTTGGTCATTGGAGGACTACCTTGAAGACGAAATCTGATGAAAGGAAAGAAAAAAAGATTTTCATGCTAGTAATCTAATGTAACATAACATAAATGTAACATGTTCAATATGAAAGCCTGTTTCTGCCGTAGAGTTAAACAATTTAAAAAAGGTAATTGTGACTTTATTGACCTTAGGTTAGACGCCATGTTGAATTTTAGGCGGATGAAAACGAGTCTGTGCTTACAGTATAAAGGGCAAGCACTGTATAAAGTTCGTAGATCACACTTCCTTTTTTGTACAACTTTCAAAACTGTTTCATGGAGATTTTATATACTAAAATTTTGTAGGGTTTCGTCAGCTGAACAATTGGCATGTTGTTAAACAAAAGTACAATCCATTTAACATGCTGTACTTCTATCCCTCACAGCCTTGTTTTCATTTTTGTCAAAAATGTCAACTTTTTATCTCACAATGTGACTATTTCTCATTAGAAACTCTTTTATGTTTTTACAGTGCAATAAAAGCACACTTCCACAGAGTTTAAAATTGATCTTTCATAGTTAATCCGGGGTAGTCAAGTTTTGAAATTTCACACTGTACCTTTGTTAAACCCTAACCTAATGTCATGATATGCATATTTATGAGGTCAATCACATTGATTGGACGAGTACAGATGCAGGCATTACATAAACTCTTAATAATTGCATTTTCCCCTCTACTTATTCCCCAAAATATGATGATAATAAAGATCCTTTATTTTTGAGAGTGCACACACTTACGTGTAATGGCGACAGGAGAAGGTGTGGCCTGTGAAGGAGTACTTGTCTTGAGCTGAATGGGTATTTGCAAACCTGGCTGACATGGAAAGAGTGCCAGCGACAGCCGTACTTGCCACCATCGGCACACTCAGCCCAACCTTCCAGCCGAGACTGAGGGAATTGGAGGTTTCCTTAAGAACTGAGCTGGCCGATTCATACACCTTGGTACTGAGGCTGTGACGGCATTCCACCTTGACGCGCCAGTCGGTCACAGAAGCTGGCACCTTCTGTTTCTCGTTGAGTAGTGAGTTCTCACACACAGTGCAGTTTCCATGCCCTCCTCCATCCATGTAGGTAACCACATCCACCACAAAAGCTCCGGTGGTCTTCATCCGCACAATGTCAAAGCCTTCTCCCACCAAATTATGCCCAGGCACGAAATTAAGCTTCTTGCACTCTGCGTTGGGGACCGTTTCACAACAGAGGGCAAAAGGAAGAAAGAGGAGCAACAGAAGAGGAGCCATTTGTACTGCTGGCTGAAAGAGAGAAAAATGAGAAGAGATACTTTTTCACATTATTCAAATTGAATAACTGATCAAGAAGTATTTGGACACTTAACGTAAAAATGTCTGAGCGTCTTTGCATTTTAAAACAAAATATCAAACTAAGTATTTCCATATATGCATTATAAATAGTTTACTAATGTTTTAATTTGTCAGTTGATCGATCATTACATAAGTATTTTGAGTGCATATTACTCCTATACATCTTTCAGTTTCCATCACTAACCAATGCTGAAAAACTGTTCGGGTTAACAGCTAATTAAACAATAAATATGTCAAATACTAATTCTGGTGTTCTGCTGTTACTAAATCTGTTTTTAGAAGGAGTAAAATCATATGAAATCATCTCCAGAAGGATGCAGGCTGTAAATATTGTATTTATAGTACAATTTATACTACTTTCAAACTTATAAGTGGAAGGTTGTAGATTAAAAGGTTCCAAAGATAACAAGAAACATTTAGCATTCAAAGAGTGTCCAAATTTTTGATGCAAGTAAAACTCCTAAATAAATACTAAATAAATCCACTAATTTGCCCAGCAGAAAACGCACATTCCCATTTTGAAGTGAGACTACTTTTGGAAAATTACATTTTCTTTATCAGAATTCCTTAAAGTGTTCTAATTTAACACTTATTTATTCTACATTGCACCAAAAACATATACATTTAAGCATTTACAGGAAGATGAATACTTTACAATTTATAACTCCTATACAAAATATGAAAATACCAAGCAAACAATTGACATTTACCTAGTTGAGATGTTTTCTTAACAGCTTTGTTAGAGACAATTAGGTTAAATAACCCCAATGTTAGAAAAAAACATGGGCTGGGGGGGGTGTTAAACACCAGTCATGTGTTACCTTCACACTTTTTTTCAACAACACCAACAAAGAGAAACGAGCACACTTTTAACATCTTTTGTAACATATTTATGGGTATCAACAAAGAATTTTTCGCTCTCTTACAGTTAAAAGAAATTAGAAAATATATAATTCTGAACAAATTGTAACACTTTTTTTTGCAACCAGCATAGAAGGAATAGACTTATTTACACTCTTCTCAGGCCATCTATTACAATGCAGTCAATACAAATCAATAACACTTCTGTAACTTAATTTCAGAAATTACGTTGCGCTTTTTCTTGATGAATGCTAAAAAAAAATATCTAAATTGTTAAAGATTTTTCAATATGAGATAAAGACATTAAACAATAAAACATAACAGCATCCTAGCTGTAACGGTAAGCAGGAGAACACTTTTAAAACTAGGTTTTGTATTGAAGCCTCCTGTATTTCTCCGTGGCAGTGAGGTGCACTTACTGCAAATAAATCATGACATATATTCTTCTCCTAGTCAAGCTCACACTGCAGGGTCATACTAATCAAGATTTGATATCAGTCTTGATTCAGTCTTCTCTCTGTCTGCTCTATTTAATGCATTAAATTGCAGACCGTTGACCTTCGCACTGAGATTGGCATCTCTGGATCTGTGCTCGATTGGTTATCTAACTTGAATGAAAATTCCTACCAAGACAAGTGGAAAGAGTCAGTCTCTGTACTCTGCACTCATGGATTTTAGAGGAATGACCGAACCTTGTATACGATTTCACACATTTTTGGACCTTACAGTAAATGTGCAGGTTTACTAGTATACAACATCAAATCTATGTGAATAGGATCAAGACGATATTTCTTGTGGACGCTTGGGCTTTGCTTATTCTCACATGTAATGACTTTTATCAAGATCTTAGTGTGTTCTATATCAACTTCATTTGGTGCAAGTATTCGATGTATCAGCATTCATAAATGTGGGGTGAATATCTGACTAAACGTTTTTAGAGCAAAACAGAAGTTCTTCACACCTCTCATCTGCAATGTCTGCAGAAATGCTGTAAACCACTGTTCCTCTTTAACAATACATCAAAGCATTCAAAAACCATTAGGCTTTGACTTTTTAGTTTCAACCATTTCACATTTATTCAATTACACTGTTTATATATCTTATTATAGCACATTTATTCAATTACACTGTTTATATATCTTATTATAGCAGCCATTATAGTTCTAAATCTACACATTTATTAAGTCCCCAGGGTGCAGTCAGAATTTGGTAAAACTGCTTTCTCTTTTTATGCTTCTTGGGCATGGAAGGACCTGCAAAACACTATTAATATTTTTTTTTTTTAAACACTCACCTCTTTGAATACCTTTTAAAGGTCTTTTACAAAAACATGTTGCTGTTTAACATGGATTTGCATACTTTTGTATTCATTCTATACACAGATGAGCCAAAACAATATGACCAGTCACAGGTGAAGCGAAAATCATTGACCATCTCATAACAAGGCCATATAGGTTTGGGTCGATTAGATGTTAAGCAAACCATCAGTTCTCGTAATCAGTGTGTTGGATGCAGGAGACATGGGCAGGAATAAAGATCTGAGTGACTTTGACAAGGGCCAAATTGTTATGGCAAGGCGACTGGGTCAGAGGATCTCTGAAACGGCAAGGCTTGTGTGTTGCTCCCGGTCAGCAGTGGTGAGAATTTGCCAACAGTGGTCTGAGGAGGAACAAATCACAAACTGGCAACAGGGTGTTGGGCACTCAAAAGGCGCACCGATGCACGAGAGCAACAATAGCTATCCTGTCTTTTCCGAGCCAACATAACTACTATGGCACAAGTCACACAAAATTTGAATGATGGGGAGGAATGTGTCACAACCACACTTTGCTGCATATGAGGCTGAGTACCCAACGGCCAACCAGAGTGCCTATAATGTCGGCACAATGGGCACGTGAGCGTCGGAATTGGACCTTGGAGCAGTGGATAAAGGTTGTGGGGTTTGATGAGTCCCATATACGTGAACGACATTTACGTGTTTATCGTTCATCGGGAAACGGTGGCACCAGGATGCACTGGGGGATGAAGACAAGCCTTTGGAGGGAGTGTGATGCTCTGGTCAGTGTTCTGCTGAGAAACCCTGGGCCCGACCATTTATGCGGACGTCAATTTGACACGAGCCACATTGTTGCAGACCAGGTACACCCCTTCATGGCAATGGTGTTCCCTAGTGTAAGTGGCCTCTTTCAGTGGAGTATGTACTCTGCCACACTGCACACATTGTTCAGGAATGGTTTGAGGAACATGATGAAGAACAGGGTGTTGCCCTGGCCTCCAAATTTCCCAGATTGTGTGCATCTGTGGAATGTGCTCGACCAACAAGTTCGATCCACGGTGGCTTCACCTCGCAACTTACAGGACTTGATTGATCTGCTGCTAACATCAAGATACCAGATACAACAGGACAACTTCAGAGGTCTTTTAGAGTCCTAAACAAGTGAACGCTGTTTTGGCAGCATGTTGAGGAACAACAGCACATTAGGCAGGTGGTCATAATGTTTTGGCTCATCTGTGTGTGTCAAACTGCAACCAGGTCATACGTTTTTATGCATTATATCCACCTTATTCCTGCGCCCCATGACGCTTTGCGCAAATTATGGGTGTAACTTCCGTTAAGCTGTAAACAATCAGTGAAAGGCTCGCTCTATGATCGCAATACGTTAAAAAAGTGTCACAATGAGATGACATTAATCGACTCACCCTTCAATCATCGAACATTAAAATAAAATGTAAAAGTTTAAAAGAATCAACAGACCAAAAATAGCCCCAAAAGCGTGAGTCTTTGGTTAAATATCACTGTAGTAGGCAAATATATATCTGTATTGTATAACAAGCCTTAATCAAAAATGTGCATTAACTTCAGCATTACGTGACGCTACATCAAAGTGATTTCCGTCATTTTGACAGATTATAGATTGCATTTACCTGTGAAAACAAACCTGGAAAGAGACGTGAGGATTTGAGGAGAATAACGAGAGATTCTTCGTGCATTCCAGTGAATTATTAATGGAATATCGTAAATTAAATTCGGGAGAACAGACCACAAATGTGCCGTACATGTTGTCCTTTTTCATACTTTTACAGCGGATTGCAAAGGAAAAAATAAAAATCATCATGAGGAAAAGAAAGCAGCGACTGAAAAGAGCTCTTGCCGTAGATATTCTTGTTATAACATGTCACGCTAAAATACCAAGTATAACGTAATTCTCATGATGTCTGAAAATAAATCATGAAGGAAAATTGACAGCTCATCCAGTCAAACTGACGGATAAGCTTTATTTGTAGGGCAACCTTATGATTGGAAATTCATTGTTTCAGCCTTTTTGAATGGAAGTTCCCCAAACCGGAAGTGCCGCCCATAATTAAAAACGCAGTAAGCTCGTCAGGAATAAGGTGGATATGTTTTAATGAGTGAAATTGTTTTTGACTCCCTGGAAGATTTTGTATCTTGTTTCTAAATGCAGCACCGCTTTTTATGTCAAAGTGCAATCAGATCGCCTGGCAAAGTCAAAATGACCCACCTTTGCCCATGAAGTACCTGCCAGCAGTTCGATAACAGAGATTTTTCACCTGGTATATTTAAAAAGGTCACTTGAAGTGACAGAAATAATACCTTGAGTCTTTGCAGATTGATTATGCAGCTGATGTTTTTTTTTTAGGGATGAGGAACATGCTCTGCTCTGGTGGCTTATTACTTTATCCCTTCAGAACAACTACCTGAAGATCAATGTACGTCAGAAGAGACCAAACCACTCTGAGGGAAATTTCAATGTTTATTCTTTCAGATATCATGACATTTTGATGTATTTAGCCCTTTTCTCCAACACAACAGAGTTTCATGCAAGCTAGAACCTTGAGGTAGCAACTATGTCCAATATTTTTTAAAGAAGACCTGAGAAGCCAAATGATTCTTATTATTATACTTATTATTCTTGTTCTTGATTTATTCAAAATGAAACTAATTAGGATTAAATAAGATTAAGATTTAAAAAAATAATAATAAAAAACAATGAGTTATGTTAAATGCAAAAAGCTCTGACAATCTTAAAATAAAATGGTTTTAGAGACAAGATATTTTTTCATCCGATCCTCAAGAACAATAAGGTTTCGCTATTGGTTTCATTCTGCCACTGATCATAGCAATGAAAACTCTTTATGTGATTAGAATAATTTATTCTGAAGCTCGCTTTCTGTTTTTTGTTCATCCAAGCAGCCATCAAAACAGCCACGGTACCTCTGGCACACCAGAAATCCACTTTAAATTAGTACTCAGTCGTATTTGACCAATTTATAGTGAACAAACTTTCTTAAAGGCACAAATAGCAATTTGCGTTGTGGGACCATTGTGTATTTAAAATATATATAACTATATATGCCACGCAGCATCAGATCTTGGTTTAGTCCCGATTGTGATCTAGGCCATGAACGCTTGGTGTGGAATGTGGGCTAACCCATTTACACCAGCAGCGTAGCCGAGTTCGACCCAGATGTTACATCAGTTCTTCGGTCTGACAGGCCTGTGATCTGAATACAAGCTTTACTGAGCAATGCAAGATGTGGTAATAACTCACACAAAAATAAAAAGTCTGTCATGTAAATTTTATCACTCCAAACTTGTATCATCTGCACATCACACAAAGGAAGAAAATGCCAAGTCATATAGACTAATGGAACGTTGGAATGTGTTCCTAAATGATGACAAATGTTTCATTTTTGGCTGAACTTTTTCTTTAACACACCATTGAATTGATTGCTAGGCTGTGTTGAGCGCACTGCTGCAGTAGGGCTTGATGTTTTGCATTCTGTACTGCAATTTATGACCCGCGTACAGGTCACTGAGTGCAGCGGCAGTGAAGGGAGAAACTTGCAGTCTATCTTAAATGCCTGCCAAGCTGCATCTCAATGCTACAGCAGTCCCTGTGCCAAATTTGAACTCCCTGCCAAATTTTTACCGCCATGCTCGTTGCCTAATCCTAATCCTAACCCCAGCCCTACACCTAATCCTAAACCTACCCATACTGGGGTAATAATCTGGCTGGGATTTGGCACAACACCAAGTGGCGACACAGGGCCCCAGGAGTTTTCAATCGAAGAGTACTCTCAAGATGTTTTTACTTTATTTTAATGTTTTATTTCAAATAAATGGATTGTTCACCCAAAATGAAAACTGTATGAGCTGAAAACTCACCTCATACCAATCATACCAAACCCATGACTTACTTTCTTCTGTAAATAAGTAGGCTATTTTGAGGAATTGTCCTGATTACTTTTCCATGCAATTACAATGAATGTGGATTGATGCTTTCAAGCTTTAAATAAGGGCCCCATAATAGTATACACGTAGTCTACAATGCATTATTCTTGTTCTTAAGCTGTCAAATCCCTAAAGTAAAATGTTAAAGCTGTGGTCACATTAGCAACATTTTGGTGAAATTTTGCATGCAAAAAAGCACATTGTCAGTAGTGTTGCAATGCCTGAAGCATAGTTTGCATATAGCCACAGAAGTCACTTTTAAACCAAGCAGCTCTCAGATGGTCAACTCGCCGAATTGGGGTTATGCGCAACAAACTTCCTTATTCTTTAACAAGTCGCATCACTTCTGGTTCGGGTCATTTATATGTGCTTTGTTAAATATAGAGCCGTTTTACTCAAAATACATTCCAAGGAACGAGCAAAGATGAGCACCACAAGGTGGTGTTCACTTGCACAACGCAAGCTTCTCCAGGACACATACGTCTGAAGTAGTGAGTTTAGATATAGGGGTGCAGAGCCGGTGGTTGTTCAGGCAAACATCTACACATAGCTATTCAAACTTAAAAAGCAAGGTATCACCTCTACTGAAAAAAGTTTATTTGACACTCTGCATGTTTAATTCATGAGAAGTGCTCTGAATTTGTTTTTCTGGGATGTTCTTGTCATTTCAGTGCACGGCTGTAAGAACTGAATACTGTCCTATTTGGAGCATCAAGGTAAAATTATCAACTTGATTCATCCTCAAACTGTTCTCAGTGTGGTAGCCGACCAAACAATCCAACTGGCATAAAACTGCACTACATTGCACTGCAATAATGAAATAAACGATTTAAAGGTCTATGAGAGGCTGACCTGGCGATTGTCACTTTGTGCTTACTAGAGGTCTTGACCTAAACCTCTAGCAGCTGTTTTTACGTCTTAAAATCTAAACATAATTGTTTATATAATCCCTAATCAGTGGATGCTGCACACTGGTGCTGGTTGAGGAGAGAACCCCTGATATGATTGTAAAGCGCTTTGGGTGTACAGCAGTACATATGAAAGCGCTATATAAATGCCTCATTCATTCATAAATAAATGCATATCTAATCAGGTTACTTTTAATTACTCAAGGCATTGTTTTGTTCTGTGGTTCTCCACTGAAAATGTGAATGCAATTACCGGTACTGTAGCCCTCATGCCAAAATGGATGATTTTAAGCAAGTTAAAACAGTGTTTTATTTGTGTCACATGCCTGTCCTGTCTTGTGTTGCACTTGGGTGTTTGTTGTTTGATACCATGTGTTCTCTTGTCATTGTATTCCCCGCCCATCTTGTTATCTCATTATTGGTTCATTTGCCCCACCTGTCTGTTCGTTAGCCACTTTGTTTGCCTCTCTATTTAATCTCCTTGTGTTCTCAGTACTGTGCTGGTTCGTTGTATATGTTACCCTGGTTCATGTTGATCGTGTCTTAGTGTATCTTGTATCCTGCCTGTTTTCCCCCACGAGGGAGTTTTTGTTCTTGTTTTATATGTTATTATTTTCTTAATAAATACCCATTGTTGCACTTGAGTCCTCACACCTTTTTCCCAACCCGTGCCGTGACAATTTGATACAGTTATCATACTGCACCCCCTGGTGTTTGAAAACTGTGCTGTTTTTAAAGCACATTAATTAGCTGCATTAGGCCCTATACTTTACAAGAAACATATGCTGCAGACTTTGAAACGAGTGAAATATATATATTTTCATGGTGAAATGTGGCCCCCACATGGTATGATAGAGTTCATTTCTGCTTATCACGGAGTTCAACTCATGTTATTAACATCAATAGTAACAAGCCCTGTTCCTTACATGGTTTATCTGCATAAGCTACATGCACTATAGGCAATGACATCACAAAACTTGCACAACAAGAATATTATTTTATAAATTACTACATACAGTAGGTCCATCCTTCATTTGTCAATTTTAAACGATTTCTATAAATATTCTATTTATTATGATTTAATCATTTAATGCCTTTTGAGGCTTTGTTAACTGCTTCAAATGCCTCAGAAACTTTCCTAATAGAAAATGGCCAAAAAAAATATTGGTGGAAATGTATAAAAATTATGGGTTGAAATGTATTTTCAAACATAGTCGTAGCTTTCAAACGGCATTATTTCTAATGTAATAACCTACAGCTGTCGTGTTAAAATAGGCTATGAATATGTTTGTACTCATAAATAACTGTGTGCTGTCACTTTACTAAACGCATGCTTTAAAGACTTTTCAAGAACAGTTGTGATAAACATCTGACTTTAATCCTTAAATTAAAGTTTAATGGTTCAATACTGCATGAATGGGACTTAACCTGCTAACCAAAAAAAAAAAAAGAAAAGAAAAGTGGAAAAAGCAAACTGTTTAAAATTGCAAAACAGTGAATTTAGAAAATTGTGTCCCTAATGGAGGATCGGTTTTCTCAAAAGCTCACTCTAGATAGACTCATCTGAAAAACATATGAACAACATGTATAGGTTACAATTAACAATTGAATAATGATTATGATCTTGAACAATCAACTATGATCCTGTGTACAGAAGCTGTACATTGTATCTACAGAATGAATACCTCAAATTATCTTTGTCTCGCTTTGCCCATTAACAAGACCAGACAGTTTAGTAACACTGTTGGTGTGTTAGTCCCGCAGTCTTCTTCCTCTGCACTATGCAGTTAGTAGGAACAGGAACCGGGGATGTGGTATATTTCTGGCCACAGATCGCATGCACGACAAGGCAGCTCTTTTCCTGGCCTTTACAACTTCAAAAACTCACTTAAAAGGTTTTACACAAAAGGAAACGATGAACAGTTACAGGAGATGAAGACTGCAGTCATATTAGTAGCTTAATAAACGTTTGTTTGTTTTTGTTTAACATGAAGCGGGTCGCCTCAAGAGGGCAGACATATTTTGCGTGTGGAAGTAATGAATGAGTGACTTTTACAATGGCTTCTGTAGCCTAACTGAAAATTGTGCAGATTCTGTCATATGCTTTTGTCCACTGTAACACTGACATTTGTCCAGCATCATACTGCACCTTAAAGAAGACATCATTAACTTTTCTATTATCTCAAATATTTGTGGGCGTGGTCAATATAATACATAATTACACAAATAATAACCATGGATTTATTTTCTCAAAATCATGTTTCTTATGCAATAAAAAAACACAATATTTATCTTGAAAAGTACGCTGGAAGGCAGCTCAATTTCAACGCACCATGCACCACAACATGCGTTTGAATCTGTAATCTACCATGATACTCGCCCAGCTTTCCTATTAGATCATGCAGCGTCTGTTTTACCGTAATCAAAGTAGAGGAGCGCAGTCAATATGCTGGAAAAATCGAAATAGCATGCGCGACAAAATTAGTGCATAACTGGATATAATAGGCAATAACTGAGTAGCTATAATCTACTAAACGTTAAAGAGTTTTAAATTGATCGGGTCATTTATGCTCACCCCTCGACCTCAGTCCAAAACTAGAAAACGTAGGATGCACGAACCTACTTACGGCTTTATCAAGCTACTTTTATTGAATGTTGAAACGGCGTTTTGCCATGGCTTGTTTCTGTGTGATGTGCGAAGGACGTTTTCAAATTTGGGGCAAAATGGCGAAGTGGTCGTCTGAGGGTAGATCCTCATAATGTCCTGTGCGTCTTCACGGTGTAGATTACGGTACAACCTACTAAGGGGTGTATACATGTCCACGATGTGTTTCTCGAGAAAGGGGTAACTGTTGTTTTTTTTAGGCAGTTGTTCTGGGAGACTTCTGCATATTTAACACTATTTTGGGGGGTGGGAGGAGGAAGAATGACAAAGGTCTTTCAACGGAGCGGTTGTAAACATGAACGGGTCCCTCTACATTTCGTTTTTCCAAGGTCAGCTGGAGTCCGCACTGGAGCAGGTTGTGCAGCTCGCCGTTCAGGAAATCACCAAGACTGTTGGGGCCACTTTGAATTCAATGCTATTGGAAACAACCACCAAAGAGCAGGAAAATCAGCGTTTAAGGGCAACCCTTCAGTCTCGGGAGCTAGAATACGGAGGGAACGCGAAAAGCAATGCGTCTAAAAGAAAAACAGACGCGAACGATGGAACAAAGCAACACACCCCCAGTCAGAGCTCTGAATGTGGCGATCAGTCTGAAACGCTCAGACGTGAGCAGAAAGGGCGAGCAGTTGGTAAGGCTAAAACTGTTTTTATTGAGTAGAAAATAACTAAATGCCTTTCATATATTGTACAATAACCTGAATAATAATTGAAGCGCTTATGTTAACAATGCAAATCTGACTCGATGGCTTGGTACGCAGTGACGAGGTTTATAAAACAAGGGTAAACACCATTTTGAACGGAAGGAGGAAGTCATAATAAACTTAGTCCCCTTTTTTTTTGCACCCATGCATTTCAATTCCCTAATTGTGGTTAAACGCCCCTTCAGAAACGTGGCACGAATTACCCAGTTGTTAAATCCAAACCATGCATTGTTGGAAAATCCAAAAAATGGTTTCTTGCTGGCCATTAGCTGGTTTACCAGACATGTTTCAAAAACCAGCTTAAACAGTTTTCTTGCTGGTCCAAGATGGTCTACCAGCTTGCACCAAATTATGACCATCTTAGACCAGCTAGAAACCAGCTACCCTGATCTAAAAACATGACTAATAGTAAAAGCTGGATTTCAGTCTCATTTGTATGTCTAACTTGTTTCTTTTCTTGCTGAAGTTCAGATAGCAATTAAGATAAACTCGTCCATAGAAGTCGTTTAAGTTAAGGGGCTGTTTTTAAAACCAAATCCTGGATGGAAGTGTGCAAGTCTGCAGAATTGTTCTAAGTAGACTAAAGGGAACAACAAGCCATTGTTTTAGACAGAAAGTTTTGTCCTTGTTGAGTGGAATCGTATAATTTAAGGACGTTTTTGATGTCTGGTCTTTGAAATGAATCTTTCTTAGCAGTCCTCAGGCCTGTGTGGGCATGTACACATAGACAGTTTGATGTTTGGAGTGTGGATGACTTGTTATGACTGCTGCCAATGGCTGGTTTGGGTGATGACGCTTCTGTCGTTGAGCTGCTCCTTAGCGCTGCTTTTCATACTGCGGTGACGGTAGCCATGGGGAGGGTGTCCTTGCCTTGCATTTTAGCCAATGGATGTGGTTAGAAGAAGCCACACCTTCCAGACCCTGCGGAGGGTATCCATGGTTGGGGTTTGGGGGGGTATCATGAGAGTCTTCATTCTACAAAAGCAGGGGCTGTGGCCAAATTACAAAGGAGCCCAATTATACGCTTTGCATGTCAACATGCTATGGTAATGCATAGTTTTCTTTCAACAATGCCCTTTAATTTCTTTGATATAGATACTCCACTAGACTAGAGCCAAATATCAGATATTTCCATTTACCTTACCATACAGTTCAAAATTGCATTTGAATAGGTAAATCTTTATTTTCAATTGGGGTTTTCTTAAAGTCAACATCAGGGCTCAACAGTAAGCATTTCTGTCAGTGTGAGATCATTCCAGGCCATTTGAAACCACTGCTTTGTTGCTTGCAAAAAAAACCAAAACTTTTTATGCCTTGCAGACATAATCTGATGTATTTTGGGATTGTTGCAAATTCAAAATCTGCAGACAATGTAAGAATGATTGGTGACAGTTTTGGGAGCATCAGAAAAGGAATGTTTTAAAAAAAACTACAAACCAATTAGTAATATTTTGCAGTGTTTGCTATCGTTTTCCTTAAAACATTTTTTTAGAGTTACATTAGCTGTGTAATTTGCAGCCTGTTTTATAATCTTTTTGTAAAGACATATGTTTGTGAAGAGAACTGAAAACTTAAGAAAACATAACATTTAATGAAAAAAAAGATATATTTACAGCAAATATAAAAATGCATTGCAAAAATTAAAATTGATCAGGTTTTGTTTTATTTTTAGAAATGTATTTTTATATTAGCTAGAAATAATATTGTGTTAAATAATAAATTGTAATTACTTAAATTGTAATACTTTTTTGTTTGGTCATATTTTATGGTTGGGCCTGAAAAAATCTTTAATTGTTGAGCCCTGAAAGTTAAATCGAATTGGATTTTAATGCCTTTTTTAATGCTTGTGAATAATTCATTAGTTCTCATTATTCCAAAGAAATAAAAGCCTCTGAAACTACTTTTTTATTTTTGATTGATGTCTCAGAGCACTCTTAGGCCATGTTTACACGGAAACGATCTGAAGAGAAAACGCAAAAGTGGCGTTTCGTTTTCACTTTTTATTCTGCGTTTAGACGAGCGTTATGAGGGGGGAAATCTGCGTGCATATGGAGACGCAAAAGTGTTAGAAATGCGATGTAGTATGCACTCCAGGCGGCTAGGTGGCAATGTGAAGCACTGCCACACAACAACACCAATATCTCAGAATATTTTGTACAACTGCTGAAAAGACTCTTGGACGTTTATCAGAGCTGCTAGGGCAACTTGAAGGTCCGACGTATGGAAATAATCCGACATGTTGGTTGCTATTTTCCTGTACTGGCGCATGCCTGTGACGTAAATGCGTACGCGACGAGAGCCGCCATGAGCAGATTTGCGTTTTTACCCGTTTAGACGGAAACGCGACGGTGGAGCGTTTTTAAGATTTCCACTTTGGAGGGTGGTTTCACTTTTTTGCGTTTTTAAGCCCCAAAAACGCCGTCGCCGTGTAAACGAAAGGCACATCCGATAAAATATTATTACGTTTTCACCCGGAATCGTTTTCTTGTAAACAGGGCCTTACTTTTCAGGGTGTTTTCACTCTTGGTATGTTTGATTCGATTGAAACAAACCCAGGTGCGATTGCTCTGTTAGTGCGGTTCATTTGAATAAGTGTGAACGCTGCCATCTGAACTCTGGTGCGCATCATCAAACGAGCAGACCGAGACCGCTGAAAAGATGGGTCTCGCTCCACTTCCTATCAAACTCTGGTCCGGTTCAAATGAAATATGAATGCAACATGGACCAAAGACATGTAAACGAACCAAAAACAGTACAAGAAACAAGATTTACCCCTAACTCTAAGCAGGAATATAAGCCCTGTTTGTGCCTGGCATTAAGAAGCATTTTCGTCACTCTCCTAAATACAGGTGTAAATGGGGTCTAAAACGTTTTGAGCTTGTCCACTTTCGACCACTTCCAAATGTAAAGTGATTGAAAGTGGACAAAAGAGATAGATCAAAACACCAAGTGTAAATGGGTGTGTGTGTATCTCTCGTCTACTTGTGATCCGATTGACAAAAACACATCTTAATATCAAGTATATAAACAGGGCCTATAGACCATTTTGCATGATCCATCCAATTGCAAAAGGAATTGGAAAAGGATCCAAAAGGATCAAGTCAAGTCATGTACTACTTTTCTTTTTCCTGAATATCTGGTTTCATTCAGCTATTCATCACATTACAGAGGTAAACTGGTTTGTGAATGATATTTCATGTTGTCTAGAATATGTTGCAGATTTTCATTAGTAGTGTGAGCTGTGGTGTCAAATTACATAGGGTTTAAGAATTAAGTAAATCTTCTTAGCCAACATAGTTTGATATCGACAGCTAATGATTTAACAGTTTAATGATCAAACATGTATGTATTCTATATTGACTTAATTGTTTTATTGTTTGTGTTTCTGTTCCTGAAGTTTTGATTAGACTACCTGATAATTATCTCATACAATTAACACCTGCCCTGCACTGCAGTACTGAAGGATTTTGGACTACTTTTTAGGGTACAGTTACACAAAGTGTTTAGTAGTTGGTGATGTCTCTTTGTAAAGAAACACTAGGTGCCTATAGACTGAACATGTAATATGCATGCACATCACCGTTTCCGCAAATTCAATAGCGTTATAATTTTTTTTTTTTAAAGTGCATTTTGAAACCTGTTTTCAAAGGTTTGCGTTTGCAGGCCCCCAAACTGCCGTTGTTATGCCGTATGTTATTATATACCACTCAATTTTATACAGTATGTAACAGAAATAAACCTGCTCCATCTCTCCATCTCCATTGAGAGAAACCCTTTGTTAGTGACATTCTTCTTAGATTGCCTTAAAATCTTGACAGTGTAATTGAGGCTTTAAATCTGAACTTTTGCTTGCTGGAGTAAGGAGGGAAGCAAATTGGTGTAATTCTCATAAATGTCAGGCAGCGGTCTTATTTGGTGCAGTTCGCTGCGGTGTGTGGATGGTGCAGAGAGCGATTGGAGGGTTTATTTGCAGTAACTACCTGTTTGTGTCATAAGAACCTCACCGTATAGATTTTTGCTAAGTAAATATATCATGATGTCCCCCGTTTTGTCTCCATTTTTAAGGTCAGTTAAAATCTGTTATGGAAAGAGTGCTGGAATTTGCCGTTTGTGAGCTGACCAAAATTGTGGAAGACAGCTTTGACGACCTGCTCTTGGAGTTCACCAAGAAGGAGCGGGAAAACCAGATACTGAAAGAGCAGCTGCAGGAAAAGAACATGGTGGCGACCAGTGACGTGGTTGCTGTGGTACCGGAAGACTTTGAAAATGACTCCGCCTCTCCAAGCAGTTCCAAAGTAGAAAAGCAACAGTCGAAAGGTCTGCAGGACCAATCACCCAAAAAAGGGTGGGAAAAGGATCAAACTGAGCCCACCAATGGTACAAAATTCAAAAAGACATAATTTATATGAAATAGACATTCTAAATGTCTTTGGTTTTTAATTAAAAGTGTTTTTTTTAACATACAGAAGTGTAAAGTTGGATAGAATTGCTTCGTTTTTGTTTAGAACAATGTGGGGAGAATTTAATCCAAATGAATTGTGCCTGCTGATAACATTGTTTATTTGCGTGCGAGGTCTGCGTTGTTTTAGCACACGGTTCACTAAAAGAATTAAAAACCAGGTAACTGTACAAATGCACTTTGTTTGGTGCAGTTGAACTGTCCTTCAGATCAGTTCCGAGAGCTAAGTTGCGGAGGATTCAGCAGACTTCCCTGACAGTAATACTTTATTGTAACTAAATGTCAATGTAACAGTGTTCCTACATTGTGATTGGATATCAGGCTGGATATGCAGCTGTTTTGGCATCATTTTCTTGTGATTTGACGAATTATAGCTCCCACGATCAATAGACAAATGCACATTTTATGTAAAATATGGTCATTGTTCAAAAACCGCAACACACCAAAACTGAATTTCCAGTTAACACCACATATGTTTGTTTCATTCAGAATTCTATTTTTAAGCTCTTACGTAAAAACAAAGCAGACCTGGGCAACAATTCGTCCCAAGATTGCTTACTTTAACATCTTCAGACAGATATTGCCTGTATTGCAAGGGCCTGTTTACACCTGGTCACTTCATGCGTTTTTACTGATCAGATAGCTAACTGATTTATCAAAACGATTCCATTTACACCTGGTCACATAAATGTGTTTGCGCGAAACGGATATAAATCAGATCTTCAATTCCCGCGCTAAATGCAGATTTAATGGAGTTCACGTCACCGAAAGCAACAGATACGAGCTGCGTTTTATTGATCATCAGCTAATTTCAAAATCAAAGACCGCAATAGGAGAGAGTGGCAACAGCACTGATCCGATCACAGAAAACGTGGCCAGGTGTAAACCGCCCCTAGACCTTGTGAGAGCTTGTGCTGAAACATGATTTTGTTTTTCAGTTACTCTAACAATTTGATTCTAAGTTGTTGCTTTTTAAAATTAAAAATCACTTTGCGAAATGTCGCCGGTATTTAAAAGCGATTTCTACATTATTTACAAATGAAATGCAACTAAACTCCTCTGGATCCTTGTTTGCTAAATCAGCATGCAAAGTTCATTTAGATTTCCAGTTTAGTCCAGTGTTATAACCCTAATTATGAGCTTGTTTTTAAAGGGAGCAAATTAAGCTGAAAAATAAGTAATTGTTCTTCATTTCCTCCTTAATTAATTTTTTTCCCCCTCAACAGAACCAGACAAGCAGACTGTCATTACAGTGGCTCAAGACTGGGTGCCCATCCTGGACAAAGTCTTTGGGCAGAAGTGGTGCAGTGACTTCTGGCAAATCAAAGAGGTCACCACCAGTATGGAGGAGCGCAGCGAGCTGAGCTCGGGCTCGGTAACTAACATGGACAGTCTAATCAGAGAGACGCTCATGCCATCTTGCTTGGCCACTCAAAGGAAACTGGAGCTTGAGGTGGGGCAGCCGCCCTGGTTGCAGGTAGACGATATGGAGGTCGTTTCTCTATCCTCAAACACACAAGGCGTTCCTGTCGTCAGCTCCACAGGTAGGTGGCACTGTGCTGATGATCTAGTGCGGTTATAATTTAAAAGCATAATTCCACCCAGACTAGGATAGTTCCCCTATCCTAGTCTGGGTGGAATTATGCAACATTAAAGTTAATGATGAACTTGGAAGTTCTAGGGAGTGGGTGCCATTTTTATTCCTGTTCCTGTTCAACGTTTCAAGTCGCTCTCTTTGTATATACAGGCGACAACTCTCAAATCAGATCCCCGTCTATGTTGCAAAGACTCCTGACGCTTCCATCCCAGCTGCTCGAGGATGACGAAGAGTCCATGGATGCTGTTCCCAGTCAAGAAGTGTCCGTGGACCCAGCTGATTCGCAAGTCGGCAAAGGTTCAAAGAGTAACCAGGCGAATAAGAAAAAAGAAAAAGTGGAGGATGAAGATGTGGTGGACGATGAAGATGACGACGAGACGATGGGCAGGTGTGAGTCCTCCAAGCCCAAAGGTAGGAGGAAATCCCATGCTTGCAAAGAGTGCGGCAGAAAGTTCAGCCGACCGCATCTTCTCAGAGCTCACCGGCAAACGCACGAGGAGGCGCTCAACCAATGCCCAGAATGTGGAAAGAGTTTCTCCCAGTCTTCAAGGCTTCAGGCTCACTTACGGACGCACACGGACAAAACAATATGAGAGCGTGTAGATGGAGCAAATTCAGGGGAAATTTAGCAAATGGAAAGGGGTGTTTTCAAATGTGTTGCTTTTCAGAGTCAGACTTGCAAATTCATTTCAAGTAGGGATGCTCCGATCAGGATTTTTTGCAGCCGATACCGACTACCGATATCTTATCATTATCAGCCGATTCTGATCATTTAAGCTTTATAGAAGTGATATGTACGCTCTCTGTTGACTGTCATTGTTAACTTTTTTTTTTTTCAGATAAAGTAATACCACAGATGTTGCCTTGGTTATATTATTTATAGTAATTTTGTAATTGTTTTAATTGAGAATCAAATAAGCACAACAAATATTGATTTGAACATTTTGATAGGCCATTTTAAAAACATCTTAATCAAAACACCATCCATATTAAGATACTTTGGCTTAATAAAGAGCCTACAAGACTTTATAACTGAACATAATTGCAGGCTTTCAGTCAGTGCAGTTACGTTGTTGCTCCACAAGATGTTAAAATTATTTTAACTTTGAGCGCCACTTTACAAAGCTTAATCGATTAGCAACGACTCACCTGGGTTACTCTGAAGCTGATGTTTCTCTTCAGTGGCGTTAATTCAGTGCATTGAACAGAGCTGACGCCAGTCATGGGAAATCCCCTTAAAAGGTTGAAAGGATACTACGACAAAGATATCGCTTTCATCTTCTGACAACTGATGGCAAACTGATTTTTTCAAGAATATATGATTTGACCTGAAGTAGGACAAATCCTCAGTTTCCCTGTCGCTGTCTTCTCTGTGTGTGTGTGTGTGTGTGTGTGTGTGTGTGTGTGTGGAGGAGCTGCCTCAGACACCGAGAGCAGACGACAGAGGCAGCGAATCAGGTTCGTTATAGACCTTATTCACAGCAGCATCATCTTTGATTTTTATGAATGAAAGCAAGGCTGTGAGGGATAGACATACATCTCTTCAGTGGGTTGTACTACTATTTATTTTTGTTTTTGAATTGTTCTGCTGACGAAACATTGCAAACATATCTTTCCGAGAAATTTTAGTACACAAACAACTCCCTCCAATATGAGCTGTGGAAAATTATAAGTGATCTAGGGCTTTATACAGCGGCTGCCATTGAAACCACGGTAAGTCTATCCCTCACAGCCTCACTTTCATACCTGTCATGCTGCTCTTAATACGGTCTGTTAAACCCTTTAGCCAATGTTCCTACACGTGATATTTCTTTAGAACAGGACTCCAGGTGACTGCGGCGCTAAAGTTTGACGTCATCGTGTGCTTTACGCCATCAAATTGGGATCGGTTTGTGAGATCGGATCTGCGGCCGATCTATCGGAGCATCCCTAGTTTCAAGTACTGAAGGAAGTCCAAAAAACTCGTAGCCTGTTTTGCTAGTTGAAAGGTACTCGGACATAAAAGGGTTTGTCATCTGACATAATTAAAAAAAAATAATAATTGTCTTCGGTTTGGTTCCCTAATTTTGGGGGAAATTGGAAGAAACAAATACCATTAACAAGCTGTGTACACAGTGTAAATATCTGAGTAGGGCTATATTGACATAACAATAAGGATTGAAGAATTTGAAGAATTTCCTTTTTCCATTTGGTGTAATCTTTTCATAATACAAGTTTTAAAAGATCTTAAAACTTTGTAAATATTTCATACGTTACATGAAACTATCATGGAAAAGGAAAGGAGAAGAGTTGCTAGATCCCTTGCAGCATTGCGGTCTTGTTTAGTTTTTATTTTTTACAAACTTTTTAAATGTGTAAAAATGAACGAGATGGTGTAATGCGTCTCCTGCGATCAAATCGACCATCTTTTCCTTACTGACTTATTACTCAACATGAAATACCTCTTATGTTCAGATGTCATACTGGATTTTTTATATAATTAAGGTTTTGACTTGTATGTCCGATTCTACATTTTTTTTCTTTAACCTTTCATCATGGATAGAGGGTGGCTTACAGTTTTCGACTTGAAGTTGCACAATTGTCATCATTGCATGACATGCACAACCAAGAAGCTGTCTTCAAGAGGCAAGGAGTCTAACGATGAAGTTGGTGTTAGGACAAGAAAAGTGCTTTGAAATGGTTATTGGAAAGAAACTTGAAGTTCCTAACCCTTCATATTCTTGTTTCAGTGACTATGCGGATCTGACTTTCCCAGTATCCTCAACTAGAATAGCGTCTTCCTGTACTGATTGCGTTGTAGTGTTTGCATGGCTCTACATCTTGAACTTTGAGAAAGGCTCAGTTGCTGGTTGTGATATTTGGTTTTCCCAGCATTCTGTGGCATACATCTAAATATGGAGTCTTCCTTATGGAAGCTGTTATCTACAGTTTTCAGAGAGGCAGACGAACCCTGCACTTACTATTTCTGCCCTATATCGAAGGGAATATCACTAAGTCCTACTTGTTACGCACATTCCCTGAAGATTTACAATATCATCTTTGATGGTAATAAGCATGATGGGAAAAAAGTACAAGGTGTTACTGTTACTTCTTGGATCAATACCTCATCGATGGGACCATACTTTGGGACTTCTGCGATTTCAGGAGTTAAGGTCCTGTTCAAAAGAAACGTTTACAAATGGAACGGGACTTGCTGGTAGTCTACTTATTATTTGATTGTGCATTTAAAAATGTGGCTTCTTTTGTTTAACGCTACCTAATATCTCTCTGTAGGAAGGTACCAAGAACTTGCGACCCAAAGATTACAATGAAGGGAACCTTATTTGAACATACATGCTCTTAAAAGATTGTAATTTTTTAGTTTTTTTTCATTATGGGCCATTACATGTTATATAATGAACCCTAAGGCCCTGTCCCAAATGGCACACTTCATATGCTCTTGTGAACTTACAATGGCTGCCGCGTGCGCATGTCAGTTTAGTCCACATTACGTCACAAAAGTGACTCGGAGGAAGATTGCAAGGGCTTAGGGTTCCATTTGGGACAGGGTCTAAGCTTATTTTCGAGTTTATTAAGTATCTTAATGTGTGTTACATTTGGCATGTTTGGTTCGGAAAAAAAACTAACCCTGGTGCGATTGCTCTGTTAGGGCGGTTGATTTGAATAAGCTTCCATCTGAGCTCTGGTGTGCCTCAAAGAAACAGACCGAGACCACTGAAAAGATGGGTCTCGCTCCACTTCAAAACGAACTCTGGTGCGGTTCAAATGAAATTTGAACGCAACATGGACCAAAGAGACCAGGTGAACGCTAAGCGGACCAGGACTAAATGTTTTTTTTTTGGTCCGAACCAAGCTACAAGTGTGAACGCACACTTAACTTCATTAGTAGACTATAATGAAGAACATCATCTGTCGCTAGTGCCTAGATTTAACTGTTCAATAAGCTAATTAATTCATCGTTTAGCACCATGCCTTTGCTAAGAACTTACCAGAGCTCCTCCTTTCTCGTGCTTAGTGCTTTCATCTGAACAGTCAACTATAGATATTGTAGTAGTTCTCTTTATCCATGTTACTGCTAGTCAGATCTGACTTCTGTGTAATTAAGATTGTTAAAAAAAACTTTGCTTGTTCCATCGATGCAGGAGAACGATACTGGAAAGGGATAGTTCACCCAAAAATAAAATTACTCAGACATTTCTCAAAATATTTAATGTTCCACACAAGAAAGTAAGTCATACAGGTTTGGAACAACATGAGGGTGAATAAATTATTACAGATTTGACGTTTCTGGGTGAATTATAGTTGATTGATCCAAATGACTGAACAGGGTCTGGTGACATTGGTATATTTCCATTTGTTCTGGGTTGCAATAAGCGATTTAAATTAATATTGTAGGACTAGAATTTTGCATTTAATTGAATGCAGTGAAATGGCCCCATATACACCCATCTATTTATCAACATGAATTAAAGAAACTGCGCATGTAAAATATATTTGGGGTGCAGCTGTTTATTCTGTTAGTAATGGCGAATGTGTGATGCAGTCTCTTGTAAAAAAAAAAAAAGGAAAAGACATTGCAACTGTGCAATATGTACGTAGTGCCTAAAATAGTTTGTGTGTGCGTGTCTGCAGTCGCTGACTTTCCATAAGTTGATCATGATGATAATAACTATTGACCAGCATTGATATCCTGTAAGAATGCTTTTACCTGTTCATTTTTGTATGCTTTTTTATGACGCAAAATCAACGGTAACCTTATGCCAAACAGTCAGAAAAATGAGTTCTAAGAGCTTTGCAGTCATTCATTCTCCCAGAGAACTGCATTATTCTTACAAACTACTTGAGCATTTTGATGTTTTGTTTTATGTTTTGCATGATGACTCCTTTTATCTGTTTTATTAAGAATCTGTATTGCATTGTATTGAAAAGAACTCTTCTTCAGACCAATTGGATCAACTCTTTTCCATGGATCATGTTTAGTAGTTTTCTGTTGTGTTGAGTAGCTCTGAGTGGATTATAGAGGATCAGCATTTGACCAATAAATGCCAAGGATTACGTTTGTACCATTTACTTTTCCTTTTATTTAATTTTTTTTACTTCAGTATATATTTTGCACTGTTATTCCACACATCCATACCTCAGTTTTTTTGGTAGTCTGAAAGCTTTGCATGGAAATTGTTTGTTTGCTCAGTTCATTACCTCAGGACCTTTACACATATAGTTGCATGGTGAAAATAGACAATTACAAGTGCTCCGTTAAATTTTAATTAACGCCTTTGTGTTTACATTCAGTAATATTTTTTTTCAAATAACCTCTCTAAATTGGGAAAAAAAGTGTTAGGGTGATTAATGAAAACTCTACTTGATTCATATTTGTTACATTGTAAAAAAGTATATGATCAATAAGTTATGACAAGGTATGTTTTTGACAACTCATTTTTTTTAAGTCAGTTTAATGTAATTTAAGTTGAAATTACTTAAACATCCAAGTTGATTGTACTTGAAAAAATGTAATGCAACTTTTTTTTTTTACAGTGTAATTTTACAGAACATCATTGTTATGATCCCAGTAATTATGAACCACATACACCAAATCAATATCTAATTATTTTCAATGTTGCACAAAATTTTGTCAATGATCAGAAATTGTTACTATAAGGAAGTTGGGTTTTTGATTTCGGTTGAATGATTTTGATTTGGTTTGCATCTTAAGAATGCCTGTTGTAACCAGCATTTACTTTTTCCACAAAAAAAAAGAAAAGAAAAGATTTTTTTTCTATCACTGAAATGTCTTTTAATGTGACTTGAAGTAGTTGTACATTTGAATTATGGCAATACATTAAAAGGTGGAAAATTGCATCCATTAAATCCTTTGTCATTTTTCATTCTGAGTCTTGAATTGTATCTTGTATCATCCATAAAATCTGCTTCCTTTAAACGTACCAGTGCATTTTTGAGTTGGGTGAGTTTCTAAACTCTATGGACTCTATACAGCTGAGATCGTGAGAGATGAAAGTTTTTCCCAAGCCTGGATCCACAGATGGGCAAAAGACAACCAAATAGATATCCCTAAGGGTGTTTTTAGCTTTCTAATAAATTCTACAGTAAAGTCCTCCAGCTAGATGCAATTTGAAAAGCCTTCCTGTTTGATGCTATTGTGATGTACTAAGCAGTAACAGATGTGTGACGCTTGCAATTTGATTCATATCAGTTGTGGAACGTGCTGCATACTAACCGTCACAGCATTGTTTCTTAGAGCAAGTGACACAAATATCCAATTGTTCTTTTCAAGAAAGAACATGTATATATAAAGTTCTTCACACATTTGTGAATGACAAAGCTTGAATTGAATGAGAATGACATCAGTTTTTGTACAGAGGTCATGCACTGGTAGAGTGAAATCATCATATTATAGTTACATTTATATTCTCACATTTGTTACCCACTTTTTTGCAGGTTAAGAACCTTGTTTGGCAAATGCAATATTTTATGTATTGCATTTTTCATTTGTTTTGGCTTTGTAAAACATCCACAGCACATACCTCTTATGCATTTTATTTGATTATTTTTTTACCATTCCTACGTAATATTTTGTAGGTAACAGCAATTTATATTTTGTGCATGAAAGCATTTATGTTATAGGTATTTTATGCATACAAGACAAGAATATCAAATAATATGTTCATTTATTACTAATGGCCCACTTGCCATTTGCAATGGAATGTAGGTCTCATCATTTGTATCATTGCTTGATGATAACCATGCAATATCTATCCACTTCATAACAACTCTGGAGTGTCCGAGCATGTGATGCTCCTCTCTAGCACTCAGTTCTTGTCATGAGTAACTGCTGATGTGTGTCCCTTCAGATGATGCATGATGATAGCACTAAATGAGCAAGAGTATGAAAAACACATCTGGTTGCACAAAATACTGTTTGCTTAGTACGTGCAGATGTTCATTTCATTACCCTCGACCGTGCGTACTTTGATAATACGCACGAAAACGAGCATTTGTCGGAAGTAAACAAAGTAGCTGCTCAGAAAACGGTACTGCTGCGCGCGCATTAACATTTTTACGACGGAAGTACAACGGCTGAAACGGAGGAAAGCGACAACTGGAGTGAAAACGAAGCGGAATTAGTCAATGAGAGGGAGGAGAGAGGGGGAAAGAAGGAGTGTGTGCGACAGGGAGGCTGCTGGACGCTGGGGCCGAGGTGGACGTGGCGGGTCCGGCAGGGGTTTGGTGTGGGTTCCGCTTCGGCGCGTTGACGGCCGAAAAAAAAAGCAATGAACAGGTAAAAAATCGCCGAGGCGTCCTCACGAGCGTTTTTAATCGCGTTCTCCTGTCTTCATCTTTTTTTCCTCCTCCTGTCTCTTCTGATAGGTAGTGATGAGAGTGTGCATGTACCGCGCAAGTCATGCAATTCGCCACATACGCTCTTCTATCGCAGCGAGCGTTTTGCATTGTTATGCAAAGGTGAACGAATCGACGTTTGCGTTCGAAAGTTGCAGCTGGCTCAACTTTCCCTCAGCGGATCGTTCAGTTGGCTGATGCAGCGACGTTCAGCTACAAACAAGATGGCCACTGGCTCACGCATGCTGAAGCTGTGGCATTTTTACCCTCCTGTCTTTGTACGTTCTTCATCACCACCGCTGGAAACACCGAAACGCGCCCTGCATGCCGATATACCCGCTATTCGCTACCCGTTATGTGCTTGTATAACACGTTCGCCGTTACCAGGCGTCGTGGATTAAACGGTTCTCTTGGTGGAAAAAAATTGCAAAAGATTTATTGTGTGCAAAAACGCCGCCAGATTCAAGAAAGGCAGCAGAAAAGTGCATGATGCGTGGCGAACTATAGCGAAGCTACCAACCTTGACTAGTTGCTTAGTGATTCTCGGTAAAAGTCAACGAGCCTTTTTGCGCGTTTTTACAAAGTACATCTACGTAAAGTTTTCTTATCGTTTTATTTTTTGTTCTGTCTTCCTATTTTTCTCCGGCCCAAAATGTGTAGGCTAACGTACTTCTAGACAGTCGGCACACACACAAATGACGCGACGACGTTGTAATTATACACTTATAAGCTTGAATCTCCCTCTTTTTTGTTTTGTTCCCGCACAAATTTGCTTGGTATTTATATTTTGTGTTACTATTTCATAAAAAATTCTGATGTAAACATCTGGTTGTATGTAATGATTCTCCAATGTGTCAGATTGACTTTGACATCTTGATGTGAAGATGGATGCGATCATTTAACAGGTTAATGTTTTCATTCATAGCTAATGCTATACGCATTTATTAGTGTACTGCAGAGCAAAAATATACAAAAGGTGTCAACTAATTTTGAGTTTTGCATAAACAGGTTTGTCACATGCATTCAAGAAACAGCCATTTTGAAATGACTTTTGAAGTAGGCCTATGTGCAAAATATCAAATCATGTGAATCGGTGTTTGATCTAGCATTACTTTTGAAACTTTTGCCCTTAGTGTAGATACAATTTTGACAGCTAAAGTCCTGCACATGGTGCTTTCAAGTCGTGTCAGAATATTTGCATTCGTGTGTTCAGTCCAAATGAATGCCACCAAATAAAAATTACCAGTGGAAAACGGAAAATCAAAACCGAATCAAATCAATAATGAGAGAAGCAAATGGCTTGAAGTCATAAGATGTAATTGTGAATTGTACAATTGTTCATTGTACAATATAGTTGTTATACATTTTGTTCATTGTTTATGAATTGCAATAAAGCTAGTCAGTTACCAGGTCTGTGATGAAACTTGTGTGAATAAACTATATTTTCCATCATTCTCCATTGCATATAATTAAATAGATGGATAAAGCATCAAGTACACACCTAATGTGCATCCTTTGCTCTTCATTATGTTTTATTATTGCTATAAAAGCTTCATGTGTTTGTTGGGAAATAAAAAAGATCACAATATGAAATTGTCCACCAAGTCTCAACTAAACTCAATCTTTATTTATAAAGCATATTCAAAACTACCAAGGTAGGCCAAAGTGCTTTACAGAAAAGAAAAAAAATTACATAGAAAGACCATACTTTAAACAACTTTTCTAAATCATAATGCCCAAAATGACCAAGTTATTCAAATCCCAATGAAAATAAGTCAGAAGTCCGATTTTAAAGACATCAATACAGTCATGGATTTAAATCTTTAATGGAAAACTATTCCACTGAAAGAAACCCAACTTTTGCTAGGCGTTTGTTCGTTCTCCTCCGTCTTTGGTAATGCATTTTGCACTGGTTCATAATTTTCCTGTGGAACACAGCACCAAAAAATGATTTGATGTTGACATGGGCTTAAATGTGCTTTAACAACAGAATATGACATTTTGGTACCATTGTGCAAAATCTTTTGTGAAGGTATTACGATTTTTATACTAATAAAGGCGCATTCAATTGTGGTTTAAATGTTGTATATTGAATGTTTTTCTTTGTTTGTTTCCTCTCCATCCAGGAGCCAGGGGACTCACGGTTGTTCCTAACCCAGTTCAGAGGTTGCCTTGGCAGCAGTGACAATCCCCGCTCAGGAATCCCGCTTTTATCTCTGTGAAAGTAAGGTATATTACTCATAACGGAAGCTTCGGTCAGGCGGTGGACTAGTTTCCACCAGGATGGCTGAGTTGGAGACAGAATGCATCAGTTTAGGACTAAATAATTTGGTGTCGGAATGCGACTCTCCGCCACTTGACTCTTTGCGAGCGGAGTGCGCCACACCGACCTTAACCATGCTCTCGTCAGAATGTAGCACGCCTACGCTCAGCTCGCTGGCGTCCGAGATCGTGGAGCCCATGGCTATGCTGCCGTGCATCAAAAGCGAGCCCGACCTCGACCCCATCAGCACGGTGGACCTCTCGGTGATTCAGCCCCTGTGCACGGCAGAGCTTGGCTCCGAGCAGATCAAGATGGAGATCAGCGGCCTCGACTACATCAAATCGGAGCACCACAGCGACCTCCATTCCTTCCACAGCACGGAGCTGGACTCCTACAAGTCACACTATGAACCCAGCCTGGTGTTCGACTACATCACCCACGTCTCGGACAGCCTGGAGTACATCAAGTCGGAGCAGCATTCGGACCTGCACAGCTACTATGCCAGCGAGCTCGGTGCCATCAAGACCGAGTACGAACCCAACCTCATGTCCAGCCACATCAAGACCGAGATGAACACCCTGGAGTCCATCCACATGGCAGAGCTGCGCACCGAGCTCAACAAGCTCCGGCCCGAGACCGTCATCGACGGCATGGGGAAAATGGACTCTGATTTCCCCTCTGGAAACCTTTACGAACTGACGTCCGTCCAGGCCAACAAAGCGCCTGCTGCGCACAACCAAACCAGCACAAAAGGCCACGGGCCACGCAAACCTCGCAACCTCACTGGTGAGAAGCCGTTCTCTTGCACTCAGTGCGGGAAGAGCTTCAGCACCCTGGGTAACCTGAAGACTCACCAGCGCATCCACACCGGCGAGAGGCCTTACACTTGCTCCCAGTGTGGGAAGAGCTTCGGGCAGGCTGGTAACTTGAAAAGGCACCAGCTCATCCACACGGGGCAAAAACCTTACACCTGCGCACACTGCCCGAAGGGTTTCACCAAAGCGGACGACCTCCGCTCGCACCAGCGGCTGCACACGGGCGAGAAGCCGTTCAGTTGCGCCGAGTGCGGAAAGTGCTTCAGTCAAACGAAGGAACTCAAAGCCCACCAGTTGAGCCACACGGGAGAGCGGCCCTTCTGCTGTTCGCTGTGCGGCAAGAGCTTCACTAAAGAGACGAGTTACCGCAATCACCAGCAAATCCACACGGGCGAGAAGCCGTACAGCTGCGCCCAGTGTGGCAAATCTTTCAGCAATTCAGGGGTCCTCAAAACACACGAGAAGATTCACTCCGGGGAAAAGCCGTTCGGCTGCACCCAGTGCGGCAAAAGTTTTGGCCGCTTGGGACATCTTAAAGCACACCAGCAAATTCACTCGGGCGAACGGCCGTACACCTGCCAGCATTGCGGGAAGAATTTCAGCCAATCAGGTCATCTCAAAGCACACGAGCAGATTCACAAAAGAGAACGGCCAGATCTTAGCAGTGGCAGCAGTCTCAGTAACGATAGTAGCTGAAATAAAACCTCATTACATCTCAAAAAGTATTACTCTTTTTTTTTTTATTGCTTTTCACTTCTTTTTTTAGTTTCTTTTTTTTTTTAAATAAAAGCTACTATATATATAAATATATTATAAAATATATATGTTTCATTATGTTTTCATACCTTACATCTCTTCTTTTGTTAATATCTTCTTTTGGTTACAGTCGTGACTGATTTTCTCTTCTGAAAGTGTCTATGTTTGGGATCGGTGAGCTTACAGAGAGTCTTTGTATCTTGTCTGATCTGTGTCGTAGTGAGTGCCATTCTAGTTTCTTTCCTCCAGTAAAATACTCAGTGTACACGTTTATTGATAATATGTAATTCCTAAACCATGTACTGGAATGAATTATTAAAGAAACTAATGTTAAAAAAACGAAAACATCTGCTGTTATTTTTGAAACCGAGTTTGAATAGGTTTCTCACCTCTCCCTTTATTTTCAGTTGATAAATGCAAAATGGTTGGTACAATTTTTATTTACTCGTGCATCTAATGACAAAATAGAAGGAAGTTGGAAAATTAAGGCTGGTGTGTGTCGCCTACTTGATTGTTTGAGTGGCTATTTTGGGATTTATTGAAAATATCATCTGTAACTCTTGCACCCAACTGTTAAAATTGCATCAATGAAACCATGACAAACAATGTCTGCACCTGTAGGTTTTGGTCTACTTCCAGTCCAGTAAAAGCTGGGTTTCATGTAAAAGATGAATGCAAGTGGTAGAAGGACAAATTCTTAGAAACTAGACTCTCTTAAACTCTTCTTTTTTTTTTGTTTGTTTCTTATTAGTTACCAGTTGCTGTTTAAATGTTTTGTGATTTTTATATTTGCATGCACTTCTTATGAGTCATAAAGTGTTCAGGACAATTTGTTGAATGTAGCTCAATCTCTGTGGAATTTCTTACACAGAGGTGTTTGTTAGAGACAAACAGGGAGTGCACATATGTTTTCAATCAAATTTGGTTTTAAAAATAGTTCATCAGCCAAGTAACGTTTAGCCATGAAAAATTCCAGTTCTTTTCTTTAATTTACATCAGCTGTATTTCAGACCAAGCAATTTTGGGGTAAATAAAAGCAGACATTATGCAAGAGCATTCATCCCGTAAGATAAGAAATGTAATCTCTCTCTCTCTCTCTCTCTCTCTCTCTCTCTCTCTCTCTCTCTCTCTCTCTCTCTCTCTCTCTCTCTCTCTCTCTCTCTCTCTCTCTCTCTCTCTCTCTCTCTCTCTCTCTCTGTCTCTCTCTCTCTCTCTCTCGCCCCCTCCCCACACACATATTAATTCATATGTGTGTGTAATTTTAATGTGATTCTACGGGCCAGTCTCCACATGTTTTATCTCTGGCGCTAATGATATTCGCAAGTCCTGTGAGAATCACTGAACTTGGTTTGTTTGACTCCAAATAGTTATTATGGATGTTTATCACCTAATTGGTGTCCCAATAGTCTCATCATTCACAAGGGAGCCAGTCTAAAGTAGGCTAAAGTAAACTTAGCATGAACTGAAAAGATTTGGATGTTTTTTTCCAGCTGTGTGTGGGTTAAAATGACCCATTATGGCAACAAGGATAAAAATCAACATATGGTTATTTGTTATTTTACGGGGAGTTTTATTGTCTGTGCATGGCTGGAGCTGCATTATAAAGTGAAAGTAGTTGCCAGTAGGATTATTTTTAAGGATGTGGACTGATAACACAAAAACATAAAGGCTTAATTCCCTGCTGTCCCAGGGCAATTATCCATGCAGTTGGTGAACTAAATGTATCTTTAAGGAGTTGTTGTACTAACCACAATGACTTGAAGCTGTGTTTTCCTAGCATGGTCTTCTGAGTCAGATATGTATTCTTGCTGCTGGCTGATATTTACTATTGATATATTTTGCAACATTGGATACCACAAAGGATGGCGAGTGCTGGGTAGTAACTGATTATAATCTGTATTACGTAATCAGATTCCAAAAAATCAAGTGCTTATAATATATTACGTTTTAAAATACTCGTAATCAGACAGTTACTTTTATATCGATTACTTGATGTCATTCTCACAATTAATTATTATTCATAATCAATTGTCATTGATTCTCCCTACTTTTGCTTTTAAATGTTCCTTTCTTATATTGCTTGGTTGCGTTCAGAAGGTCTTCCAGGTTTGTGGAATTGCACACAAAGACCAGACACTAGTCATGAGCCTGAAATCACTAGATTTACACAAATCATTTCACTTTTAAGTAGTGTTTTCTCAACATTGCATTTCTAATCAGCTCCTGACGACCACATTAATTATTATTTAAATGATCACTCAGTCATTTGTCATGTATTACTGTCTCTGGAAGGCTTATGTCTTGCAAACACATTCAAATACAAATTTATGTCATTTCATATTTATTTGATTCCCCATTTTAAAAAAAAAAAATTTTGTCACCTGAACCTCTGAACTTATATATTTACTTGAAGCATCACCTGAGACTTTAAGTGAATAAGTTAGGTCAATGAAAAAATTAAGTCACTAATAATAAGAATACAATTTAGTTCACGGCTTTCTGATGTCGGTAATGGTCACATGACATGTAGGTAAACAAATAGCATCTTTTTTTTAAATCTTTTTTAGTAAGTGTTTTATTTAGATTTTTTTATTTTTTTTAATTATTTTTATTCTTTATTTTTATGATTTGATCGCTTAATAGCTTTTCATTAAACTCACGAACGCTCTCGAAAATCCTGACAATGTAATATTTAATGCACTTCATGTTGTTGATAAAGAATGGAATATATTTTCTTTCTCTTTGTATTTTTATATCAATATTGTACAAGATTATCCAATTGAAACTAATGTGATAAACGATTTAGGCCAAAAGTAATCAAAACGTTGTATTAGTTTATATCACCTTAAATGTGTAATGTAACGGATTACGTTACTAACTAACTGACTATTTGTAAATAATCCACCCAGCACTAAAAATGGCTTACATAGGGTGAGGTTTTTAATCCAATGTTTAACACGGAATTAAAGTGATGTTTGATTTCTAAAATACGTAAAAATATATATTTTTCTAAATTTCTTTTGTATGATGCCGAAATCTGGACATCATTTTTATACCCAGGATTCTTAGGTCAGCCACCAGAGGTCTCTGTCACCTCGTCATCTGCTCCGAACCACCTTGTAAGTAATCAAACCTGCATTTTTGTAGTTGTTTATGATCTCTTACGTGTTTTTAAAATCTTTCATTTTCACTTTCTTAATACATACATGTAGGCTATATTTAACTTATTTCAATTTGGTTCTCCACTCATGGAGTTATGATAAAAAAACAGACCTGTTTTGATTGCTGTCTGCTTCCGTTTATTAATGATAAATAATTGTTTTGCTGTGTTGGGATGCCACTAGGATGTAAAACGTGGGTCCTAAAGCAAAACCTGTTACTTGGTTTATAGTCACATTACACTTTGAGACTGTTAATGTTTCCTTGACAGGTTTGCTGGTGAGGATCAAGGATAAAACAAGTAAAAAGTAGCCTGAAAACTGAACGAGCCCAACCTTATTGGACATGCAGGAGCGCCACCTGCTGTTTGTGCACTGTAGGCCTATAGGCCTGTATGTCTTTTTTTCTTTTCTTTTCTTTTTTTTTGCATGAAAAAATTGTTCAACTGAAATGAGCTAGTCTAGTGGATTGTTAGAAGCCTGATGCCACAGAAAAACCCTCAAAGTGAAATGAAGGCATGGCAAGTGTAAACTTATGTAGAACCAGGAAATGCTGTTGCTGTTTGCAGATATATTACAATAACATGCTAAAAATATTTTATAATTAATGAGACCCTTCTTTTTTAAAGATAAGGGCTCCTAAAGGTTTTGTTTTTTTCATATAAGAACCATTTTGGTTCACCAAATAACCTTTCAGTGAACAGTTCTCCAAAGAACCATTGTCTTCTTACACAGTAAAGAAAATTTTAATAATCTAAAGAACCCTTTTCCAATATAAACAACTTTAACTGGAAAGGAACCATTGATGCCATTAGAAAACCTTTATTTTTTAAAAGTGCACTTATTTAAATGCCTATATTTATTATAAACGGCCAAGAGATCCTAAGAATATGCATGAATCCATATTCATGTCAGTTCAAGTAACCTCACTGATAAATATTGACTTATTTAACAACACTAACACATATTTGTCACAAATCTGTTCTCACATATACTTGGCATATAGCATTAGAGTATAGATTCAGAGTTGAACTGTAATTGACAAATTACTATTTTTATTTTCTGAGGTAAAACTCATTTAATGCAACACTCATGTATTTTATACATTCTCACTGTAAAAAAATGATATTATAAGTTGAAATGACTTAAACATTGAAGTTGATTGTACTTAAAATGTACCGCATTTTTTTTTACAGTTTTAAAACCTTGTTGTAATTCCTATCAATTATTTCTGTGGGAAAAAAAAAAACATTTAACAATTTAAGCAATATTTTGTAATTGATATGGTCACAGAGATAACATTATTTGTGACAATTTCATAATATAATAAAACATTTTGGGTTCAAAATATGAGTGAAATACAAGTAAAAATGCTGCTATTTTGCATTTTTCTATTACAAATTATATTATTTGCTTGTTTGTTCTAATTCGACACACAGATAGATAGATGACAGATAACAATATCCCAGGTTTCCATTCCTATACTGCATTATGTTGCCATCAGTAGAAATAATGAGATTTTCTGCTATGATATGACTTGAGTTGCAAACTTGAGTTGAATCTGCTTAAAAGACTCACTTCAGTCTGAAATCATTCATGGCCAGGCTGGTGTTGTCAATGCTGAGATGGACTCCACCCTTCAATTGAAGGGTTGACTGAATTGACTGAAACCCCCCACAGAAAGAGAGGATATGGAGATCCGGACCCCTGATCCTCCTGCACACAGTACACACTGCCAGACCTCACGGTGCTCATCCGGCTGCTCATCCGGCTGCTTCCTCCACTCAACGTGGATACGCGCATGGATGAGCCACTGGAGGACATGTAGCTGCTGCGGGAAGAGTAGGTGGAAGCCATGTTGACTCTGTTTTTCTCTGTCTGACAGGTCAGTCGATGAAGGAAGGAAAACGTCTCGGTTACGGATGTAACCCTCGTTCCCTGAGTAGGGAACGGAGACGTTCCGTCGGATGACGACGAATGGGGGTTTCGCTTAGAAAGCCAATCGACTACGAGTACTACAAAACGAGCCAATGGCAAAGAAATGCCATGGGTCTGCGGAATTTGCATAGCGTAACTCCGCCTCACCTCGTGAGTATTTAAGGAGCGCGCTCATAGCAAATAGGCATGTTTTTCTCGCTGAGGAGCCAAGGCTGAGCTCAGGCGATCCCCGCGGCACAGCGGAAAGTGGCAGGAAGACGGAACGTCTCCGTTCCCTACTCAGGGAACGAGGGTTACATCCGTAACCGAGACGTTCCCTTTCGTTGTCACTCCGAGTTCCGTCGGATGACGACGAATGGGGATACCATTCTAATCACGCCACCTTCTCAGCTGTCTTCCAGTGCCCTGCGTAATCTGAGATCCCTGTCGTGAGATAGCACGGACGAAGGACTCCTATTAGCACAGGAATACCAAGGTACACTGGGGAGCATATCCCAAGGTCTTTAAGGGAAGTATGCAATTACTGCCAACCCAGAGGGGGGGACTTAGATAATACACATATGACCCGAGGGATGCATATGGGGAATCACTGGGGTGTCCAGCCGCAGGTGGAATATTTCAACCCCAGGGGTGGCAAGGTGGCTTGCCAAGGGAAAGACACATGCTCAAAGAGGCTTACAGTGGAAATACACATGTGGGGGTAGCTCAGAGGAGGTACCATGCACACGGGAGGCACCTAGCCGACGCGCAGGCAAAAGACACTGGCGCCAGCATCAGGAGTGCTGGAGGAACTCAGGGCTTTCGGGGAAGCTCACCTGAGGAAATATCGCACGCATCCAGTCCGAGGAGTGGAATGGCGAGCAAGCGAAGACACCTAACAAGTCCCATGCAGTACATGGGAGGAGACTGGCTCCACTCGGAGATTGTAAAATCTGGCGAATGTGTTGGGTGTCGCCCAGCCTGCAGCTCTGCAGATGTCTGTTAGCGAGGCGCCATGCGCTAGGGCCCAAGAGGATGCCACGCTCCGGGTGGAGTGGGCGGTCACACCAAGGGGGCACGGTCGGCCTTGCTGCTGGTGTGCCAAAGCAATGGCGTCCACTATCCAGTTAGACAACCTTTGTTTGGAGAGAGCCTTTCCCTTCAGCTTCCCACCATAACAGACAAAGAGCTGGTCTGAGGTCCTGAAACACTGCGTTCTGTCTACATAGGTGCGGAGAGCACGTACTGGACAGAGCAGTGCCAAGGCTGGGTCTGCCTCCTCCGGGGGCAGCGCTTGCAGGTTCACCACCTGGTCCCGAAAGGGAGTGGTGGGAACCTTGGGCACATATCCAGGCCGGGGTCTCAGGATCACGTGAGAGTCACCCGGCCCGAATTCCAAGCACGCTTCGTCAACGGAGAATGCGTGCAGGTCCCCTACCCTCTTGATGGAGGCCAATGCAGTCAGGAGCGCTGTCTTCATAGACAGGAAGTTAAGCTCGACTGACTGCAAAGGCTCAAAGGGAGCGCTGCGCAGGGCAGTTAAGACCACTGCGAGGTCCCAAGAGGGTACGAGAGGAGGGCGAGGAGGATTCAGTCTCCTCGCTCCCCTCAGGAACCTGGTGATCAGGTCATGCTTTCCCACGGACTTACCTTCTATCGGGTCATGATGTGCGGCGACATAGACCTTGAGGGTGGAGGGAGACAGCCTTCGCTCCAACGCCTCTTGAAGAAAGGAAAGCAGGACACTGACCGGACATCTCCGGGGGTCTTCTCGGTGAGAAGAGCACCAGTTGACGAAGAGGTTCCACTTCAACGCATAGACGTGTCTCGTGGACGACGCTCTAGCGAAAGTGATGGTAGCCACCACCGCTGGTGGTAGGGTACTCAAACCTGCCTCGTCCCGTCCAGGAGCCACACGTGGAGGTTCCAAGATCGGGACGAGGGTGCCCCGTCCCTGAGAAAGGAGGTCCTTCCTCAGAGGAATCGGCCAAGGAGGTGCTGTCGCGAGGAGTACAAGTTCGGGGAACCAGGTCCTGGCGGGCCAGTACGGCGCGACCAAAATGACCTGCTCCTCGTCCTCCCTGACCTTGCGCAGGGTCTGCGCGAGAAGGCTCACTGGGGGAAACGCATATTTGCGGCCCCGCGGCCAGCTGTGCGCCAGAGCATCCGTGCCGAGCGTGCCCTCGGTCAGGGAATAATACTGGGCGCAATGGGTCGAGTCGTGAGAGGCAAACAGATCTATCTGTGCGTCCCCGAACTGGTCCCAAATCAGCTGGACCGACTGGGGATGGAGTCGCCATTCTCCAGGGAGGGGCTGAAACCGTGAGAGCTCGTCGGCTGCACAGTTCAGGGCTCCGGGGATATAAATGGCACGAAGCAACCTCAGATGCTTCTGACTCCATAAGAGGAGGTGGCGGGCGAGTTGCGACATACGGCGGGAGCGCAGACCACCTTGATGGTTGATGTACGCTACAGTTGCGGTATTGTCTGAACGGACTAGTACGTGCTGGCCCTTGAGCACGGCTCAGAAGCGGCGCAGGGCGAGCTGTACTGCCAGCAACTCGAGGCAATTGATGTGCCATAAGCGGTGGGGTCCTGTCCAGGAGCCCGCGGCAGCACGTCCATTGCACATGGCACCCCAGCCCATGGTAGAGGCATCTGTCGTTACAACAACATGCCGCGAAGCTCGTTCCAGGGGCACTCCGGCCCGTAGAAAACTGAGGTCCGACCACGGGGTGAAGGTCTGACGGCAGGTCGGAGTAACTGGTACTCGGAGAGTGCCGTGTTGCCATGCCCACCTCGGGACTCGGTCGCGAAGCCAAAGCTGAAGCGGTCTCATATGGAGTAATCCGAGCGGTGTTGCCACGGCTGCGGACGCCATATGCCCCAGGAGCCTCTGAAAAAGTTTCAGTGGAACCGCACTCTTGCCCTGGAACTGTGACAGGCAAGTCAGCAGTGACTGCGCGCGCTCGCTCGTAAGCTGCGCGGACATGGCGACCGAGTCGATCTCCATACCGAGAAAAGAGATCCTCTGCACGGGGCAAAGTTTGCTCTTTTCCCAGTTGACCCGAAGGCCCAGACGGGCTACATGGCGGAGCACCAAATCCCTGTGTTCGCAAAGCTGATCTCGAGAGTGAGCTAGGATTAGCCAGTCGTCGAGGTAGTTCAGAATGCGAACCCCGTGTTCCCGGAGGGGAATAAGGGCTGCCTCGACGACCTTCGTAAAGACGCGAGGAGACAGGGCTAGCCCGAATGGGAGAACTGCGTACTGATATGCCTGCCCCTCGAAAGCAAACCGTAGGAACGGTCTGTGTCGAGGGAGAATGGAGACATGAAAGTAGGCGTCCTTCAGGTCGATCGCTGCAACCAATCCTGGTGCCGCACACATTCGAAAACGCGTTTGGCGGTGAGCATCTTGAACGGCAGCCTGTGAAGGGAGCGGTTCAGAACGCGCAGGTCCAGGATTGGCCGTAACCCACCGGCTTTCTTCGGGACAATGAAATACGGGCTGTAGAAGCCGGTCTTCATTTCGGCTGGAGGGACAGTCTCGATCGCACCCTTCGCCAGCAAGGTTGCAACCTCCGCTCTCATGATAGGGGCATTGCCACCGACCATAGTGGAGCGGACTCCCCTGAAGCGGGGAGGAGACCGCGCGAACTGAATCGCGTAGCCGAGCCTGATCGTTCGTGCGACCCAGCGGGACAGGTTGGGAAGCTCTAGCCAGGCTCCCAACGACTGAACCAGCGGGGTCACGCGAACTACAGACTTCCCGTCGGTGGGGCAGCGAGGCGGTATGGCTGACCCAGACATGGACGGCATAGCGGCCCGGTGTGGGGGTGCAGCCATGGACCGCGTCCTGACAGAGCAGACCAGGGAAGGACGAACGTTCCACGGGGGTCTTCTCTGCCAGGGATCTGGCGTCAGAGGAGGATGAGAGTGGTACGGTCCGGGGACGGCGCGCACTGTCATCCGGCTCTGGAACAGAGGAGGACGAGGGGTGCATGGCCCGGGGGCGGCGCACCGTGTCGTCCGAGAACTCTGTGCGCTCAGAAACGGGAGAGTCAGTTCTTTCTGAATAAGGATTCTTCCCCAGCCCTCCACCAGGGAAAGGAGTGGCCCTGCTACCAGCTCCTGGAAAGAACTGAGTCCCATCTCTGAGGAGCCCATCTCAAGAGCGCCGCTTAACCCGGCGTATAGCGGGGGGCGGGGCTGGAGAGGGCTGTGGCGTCCCCCTGCGGCTTCCAGAGCCAGCCCGGGTGAACGGGCGGGGTGGGAGCCGCAGGAGGGCGCCTTCGGCGGTGGGCAGACTGAGGGATCAGCTCGGACGGCGGGGCCGTCGGGGCAGATAAGCCTCAGTCTGCTCGTGGGCGGTTGAGAACTGTTGGGCCAAGCCCTCAACCGCACCGCCGAAGAGGCCGACCTGGGATATGGGGGTGTCAAGCAGATGGGTCCGCCCGACATCCTGCACATCGAACAGGTTCAGCCACAGACTGGTATACATCACCTGACCCAGGGAACGCACGGCCACTTTCGTCGCTCGGAGAGCAAGGTCAGTGGCGGCGCGCAGCTCATTGAAGAGCCCTGGGTCAGTCCCACCCTTGTGCATGTCCGTGAGCATCTGGGCCTGGTAGACCAGCAGAATGGCCATGGCATGCAGTGAGGCGGCTGCCTGTCCTGTAGCGCTATAGGAATTCGCCACAAGTGTAGACGAAAAACTACAGGCTTAGGACGGGTGCTTAGGATCGCGCCGAGAGGAAGCACTCTGAGGACACAGTAGCATCGCAACAGAGCGTTCAACCGGGGGACCCCAGTGTACCCATGGGCAGCGGCCCCGTCGAGGGAAGGAAGGGCGAAGGAGATCAACGAGGGATCGCTGGAAGACACGGGGGTCTTCGAGGATTTCGAGATCTCCTAATGCACATCCGGGAAAAAAGGTATTGGAGTGGACGCTGACAGGAGTCAGCGGCCACGCCCAAAAACCAATCGCCTGGGAAAGCATGGCCGTCATCTCAGGATCTGACTCGACAATGCCATATGCACACCCGAAAGTGGCAGCACTGTCAAATCTTCACTTCCTGAAAATTCTAGCCCACCCTGTGATGCTGCGATGGACAACAGATCCGATTCTGGAGCGTCAAGGGAAACCCGCGGGGCATCCGAAAATAGACCCGGGGAATCCCCTGAACACTCGCGGGTTGCGTCACTGAAGAGGGGGGCGTGGTCCACGGACAAAGAGTCGGCGGATTTGTTCCACGCACACACCCTCAGGTCACCCTGGCCACCAGCCGAAGTAGCACCTCACGTGGAGAGTGTTAGATCGGGGTGTGGATGAGGGGACTCTCTCTCTAACGAGATCATTGAGTCTCGACCGTAATGACGCGATGATCACGTTCCCGCGGGGAGAACGTGAATCATCCACAAACGCTGCTCTAGCGTGATGAAGCCCAAGCACGCAGAGCAGAGAATGTGCCCATCAAAATCGGAAATGAGTCGACCGCACCCAGAAATGCACGGGCGAGCCGTCTTTAAAAAGACGTGCCGCGTGCGAGCTCTTTTGTGAGAGGAGGAAGAAATTCCGCGATGTTGAAGCGAGCAGGGAGAAACACACTCATTGGCAGATCACTGCACAGATCAGCAGGCAATGTGAACTCGCTGCAGATCGCCGTCACACCAACACCGGAGAGAGTGGTTCGTCTCGTAGAGTGAAGTCAGAAATGGCTGTGGAGCGAAGAGATACTCTTGGCTCCGAAGCGAAAACATGCCTATTTGCTATGAGCGCGCTCCTTAAATACTCACGAGGTGAGGCGGAGTTACGCTATGCAAATTCCGCAGACCCATGGCATTTCTTTGCCATTGGCTCGTTTTGTAGTACTCGTAGTCGATTGGCTTTCTAAGCGAAACCCCCATTCGTCGTCATCCGACGGAACTCGGAGTGACAACGAAAGGGAACTCCGGCTTCTTTTATAGAGTGAATATGAATACAAGACACAATACCTGGAATTCCATGCATGTCATCTCAGCACATTTTCTGGAACATGTCCAGCAACCTTAAAGGTCACACCCAAGGTGAATTGAAGGATTAATGACACTGATAAATGTATTTGTGTAGATCCTATTAAGACTTGTTTTTAGACTTTATCCTTTATATGTTTATATTTCTTATGTTTTGTTATGTTTTCTTTCTGTAAACATGCATTGAAAAAGTTTTAAAAAGCTTGAAAAGCTTGGGATCAGTAATAAAAGTTAGCACTTTTATTCAGCAAGGTGGCATTCAGTTTATCAAAAGTGAGAGTAAAGACATTTATTATGATACAAAAGATTTCTATTTCAATTAAATGCTGTTCTTTTGAACTTTCTTTTCACCAGAGACTCCAGAAAAAAGTTATCATGGTTCGCACAAACATATGAAGGAGCAGCACAACTGTTTCCAACATTGATGATAATAAGAAATGTTTCTTGAGCAGCAAATCATCATATTAGAATGATTTCTGAAGGATCATGTGTCACTGAAGACTGGAGTAATGATGCTGAATATTCAGCTTTGATCACAGGAATAAACTAGTTTAAAATATATTCATACAGAAAACTTATATTTTCAATTGTAATAATATTTTTTGAACAAATAATTGCAGCCTTGGTGAGCATTAGAGACTTCTCTCAAAAACATTATAAAATCTTATATATACTTTAAACAATCCTTAAAATCTTACACAAGTAAATGTCTCTTTTTAAAAAAATATATATATTGGTTACACGTTAAAAAAGATGAATAAATATAGTAACATATGTATATGTATTATGGTTAATTCATGTTAGTTAATACATTAACTAATGAACCTTGTAAAGTGTGACCGATATATTTACTTGAACCAAGACAAAAATACTGTAATATACAGTACTGTGCAAAATCATACGCACGTTAGTATTTTTACACCTCCCAAAAAATTGTTAAAATTTGTTTAATGTACCTGGACAAAACCAATGGGTGGTCACACCAAATATTGATTTGATTTAGTTAATAGAAGTTCATTGATAAATCAAATCTATTTATGACATTATTTTTGAAAGCATCCTCACTTTACAGCATTTTTACACAAGTGCCTAAAACTTTTCACAGCAGCTACTGTAGATTGTGCAGTTCGGTTTCTTCAAGTGTCTTGGATTCGTTGCCGCAGTTCTTCTGGATTTAGTCTGTCTCAGTTTTTTTCTGTTTCTTCATGTAATCACAGACAGACTCAATGATGGGGAGATCAGATCACCAGCTGTTGAACATACAAAAATCTCACTGGATTACAACAATTAATGGTAAAAGGAATGTTTGGAAATGTAAACTGATATTTTCTATGGGGGCACCATAGACACTTTCTCCCCTCTTTCTGTGATAGTGTCATTTTGCTGTTTTCTCACATCATTTTCTTGGTTATTTTGACGTTGTTTCAAAGGCTGCCAAATTTCAAAATACAAAACAAATCCTGTGTAGAGAATCCAGTGGCACAGCATTCATCATGAAAAGAGATGCTTTAAACGTTTAAAGACCTCCACAGTTGTACCATGAAAATGAATTCTGCTTACTGAACAAACCACGTTTCTTTTATGGGCTAGGCTGGGCTGGGCTGGGCTGGCATTTCTGCAGTTGATGAGTTTGACATTTGTGGTTTCTTATATGTGAAGCAGCATTAACATGGAAAGGTGAGGTTTATGCAAAGCAAGTCCATCAGAACAATAAACCGATTCGTTTGTTTGCCACTTGTCATTTTAGCAGCAATTGAAACATCTCTTTCATTCCAGTGTGACCTTTTTGTTGCTTTTCAACTTTAGCAGGAGAGATTTGTCAAGATTGTGCAATGCTAACTGCTTTATCGTGCACTGACCCAACACTAACCCTATCTATCCTGTCATCTTATCGTGAATGTTTACTCTCACTACCATTATATATTCACATTCCCGTGTATTCATTCAGCAGACAGTCATCTGAAGTCTGTTCCATGTGTTGATGGGGTAAACCAGCCCATCCAGTGTTAAAACTTTCTTAACTTTTTGACATAGTTGCATTTCTGAGGTTTTGCGAACCTACTAAAAAACACTGTTTTTAAGATTTTAGATAATGGAATGAGAAATAATGCTCACCTGGATTTTTGTGAGGATGTGATTGAATTGGTATTGGATATGTTTAATGATGTGCATTTGTAATACCCACTTTGCATTTGTTTTGCTCACTTTAACTTAAGTTGAAACATTTCAAAATTGCACCCATATACAATAGATGACAGAACCACATGCATTTTGTTTATGACATGTTTTTATTGTTGTAAATGCTCACAAACTACCACCACATTTTTGACAGCTTGCTAGGAACTACAGGTGCATTCTCCAACTGACATGACTCTGGTGTGCTTTACTTAACAAGGGTTGTTGAAGAGGAAGAAATCACTGTCCCACTATCTATCTATCTATCTATCTATCTATCTATCTATCTATCTATCTATCTATCTATCTATCTATCTATCTATCTATCTATCTATCTATCTATCTATCTAAAGAATGTGTACTTTTCAGTCTGCATGTATGCAAGAATATACCAATTTGGAGCAGAGCATGTACTTGTTGATGTCTATATAAACATGGTCTGTGATTTACCTGCCGCTGGCCTCTGCATCCAGCAGTCTCCTGTACTCTGCGATCTCCATCTCCAGTCTGGCCTTGATGTCCAGGAGCATCTGGTACTCCTGACTCTGGCGCTCCAGATCAGCCCGGAGCTGCACCAGTTGGCCCTCCATTCCACCCACCTACAAGCCCGAGGGGAGAAGACAGAACTTTTAACCCCAATACAGGTCAAGGTTAAAGCATTATTACAGTTTTTCTCAGTCGCTTTGGTGCATTTCTCAAATCATCCTTAATATTTGCAAAGATGTGCATTCTCACAACAATTCGTACAAACAGCACCACACATTGGATTACCTGCAAAAGCCTTTAACTTACTCAAAATATTTAGTTCATCTCTCAAAAGTAAGTATTTATGTCAATGAACATATCAGTGCCATCAGAATGAAATGTCCTCGTGTCATTGTTCACAAACAAGATAGTCAAAATGTTTAGTCATTTTGTCAATAAAACGCTGCACTCTGAGTATTACTGTATTACCTGAGTATTAATTTACAAAGCTGCGCTTCTTCTGTATGCCATATATCCATTTCAAAAGTACAAATTTACACACTACGTGAGTAATTGATTGAAAGAGACTTACAATATTATTGTGATATAGAAAAGAAAAAGAAATAGGGGCACAAAGGCGCAAATACAACATTAGAAAGGCAAACACTGGAAGAAATTTGCCTTTGCATGCAGCACTGTATATATGCGTGCCAATTGAAGGTTCTTGAGATGCAGCTTTGAGCTATTTCAGAGAACTGGTTTCTCATTGTTTGATCTACATTCTCTTCATTAGTCAAAGTCAAGATTCGCCTGCACAATTCATTACTTCATGACACATTCACAAAAAGACTAATAGAAATGTGTTGAAAATATGCTTGACAGTTTATGACAACTAGATCAACCATTTTGCATTTAATGACTGAACTGATGACTCGATGTTTTGAGGGGTAAGACTATTGCACAGAGAACTATTTAAGACATTTTGAGCAACATGGCATTAGCAACTGATAATGTAGGAAACCGAAGACAATTGTACATAATCAATTGCATGAATGTACCAAAGCAATCACAACTTGTTAAAAAAAAAAAGAGAAACTGCCTTTATGATGTGCACAAGTGACTAGATGATGTGGAGGTTGAACAAGTAGTTTTGAGAATTTCATTTCTGATCTGAGAAATGCACCAAAGCGACTGAGAAAAACTGTAATGAGCTGGCTAAAGTAAGAGTAAGATTTATGAGATTCTTAGCCTTAGGAGCTCTCACCTGTGCCTGGTATCCGTAGAGCTGTTGGGAATAGCGATTCTCAGTCTCACTCAGGGTGCTTTCCATAGATGATTTCTGGGAGGCAGGGATAATGAGAAAAACATCTGTTAGGAACGACCAAAATTGTAGATTTCTTTAAACTTTGATAAACAGAAAATACACAAATACTTTTGTCTTACTTTCGAATTGTTTTATCAACATTATACATAAATTATATAATATATATAAATAATTTGCATAATGGTTTAAGGGGGTAGTTCACCTAAAAATAAAAAAATTCTGTCATTAATTACTCACCCTCATGTCGTTCCAAACCAGGAAGAGACATGATCGCTTTATATGATGAACAGATTTAAGTTAGGCTTTTATATAAACATTCATCAACTCACACATTAGTTGTGGTAAACAGAAGCTCAAGCATGATTGATTGACGTGCAAAAAGCAATGAGGTTCATTCTCGTGTTACGCAGCACGTTTGACCTTCAGCAAGAACCAATGAGGTTCATCCTCGTGTTACGCAGCACGTTTGAGCTTCAGCAAGAACCAATGAGGTTCATCCTCGTGTTACGCAGCACGTTTGAGCTTCAGCAAGAACCAATGAGGTTCATCCTTGTGTTACGCAGCACGTTTGAGCTCCAGCAAGAACCAATGAGGTTCATTCTCGTGTTACGCAGCACGTTTGACCTTCAGCAAGAACCAATGAGGTTCATCCTCGTGTTACGCAGCACGTTTGAGCTTCAGCAAGAACCAATGAGGTTCATCCTCGTGTTACGCAGCACGTTTGAGCTTCAGCAAGAACCAATGAGGTTCATCCTCGTGTTACGCAGCACGTTTGAGCTTCAGCAAGAACCAATGAGGTTCATCCTCGTGTTACGCAGCACGTTTGAGCTTCAGCAAGAACCAATGAGGTTCATCCTCGTGTTACGCAGCACGTTTGAGCTTCAGCAAGAACCAATGAGGTTCATCCTCGTGTTACGCAGCACGTTTGAGCTTCAGCAAGAACCAATGAGGTTCATCCTCGTGTTACGCAGCACGTTTGAGCTTCAGCAAGAACCAATGAGGTTCATCCTCGTGTTACGTAGCACGTTTGAGCTTCAGCAAGAACCAATGAGGTTCATCCTCGTGTTACGCAGCACGTTTGAGCTTCAGCAAGAACCAATGAGGTTCATCCTCGTGTTACGCAGCACGTTTGAGCTTCTGCAAGAACCAATGAGGTTCATCCTCGTGTTACGCAGCACGTTTGAGCTTCAGCAAGAAGCAATGAGGTTCATCCTCGTGTTACGCAGCACGTTTGAGCTTCAGCAAGAAGCAATGAGGTTCATCCTCGTGTTACGCAGCACGTTTGAGCTTCAGCAAGAAGCAATGAGGTTCATCCTCGTGTTACGCAGCACGTTTGAGCTTCAGCAAGAAGCAATGAGGTTCATCCTCGTGTTACGCAGCACGTTTGAGCTTCAGCAAGAAGCAATGAGGTTCATTCTCGTGTTACGCAGCACGTTTGAGCTTCTGCAAGAACCAATGAGGTTCATCCTCGTGTTACGCAGCACGTTTGAGCTCCAGTAAGAACCAATGAGGTTCATTTTTGTGTTACGCAGCACGTTTGAGCTTCAGCAAGAAGCAATGAGGTTCATTCTCGTGTTGCGCAGCACGTTTGAGCTTCTGCAAGAGGTTTGTTTTCACGCATCAAACAGGTTCGGTTGAGCTTGTTTATGTTCGCTGATCAATGTTTAAATAAGAATAAAAGCCTAAATTAAATCTGTTCATCATATAAAGTGATAGAGTTTCTTCAGAAACTTTGGACTAAACCACTCAATTCATTTGGATTAGTTTTACGATCTCTTTATGAACTTTTATGAAGCATCAGTGTCAGTTGCGTAGCTGTCTGCGGAGGGACAGAAAGCTCTCAGATTACATCAAAAAAGATCTTCATTTGTGTTCTGAAGATATAGGAAAGTTTTACGGGTATGGAACGACATAAGGGTGAGTAATTAATGACAGATTTTTTTGGGGAACTAACCCTTAAAGTAATTGGCACTTGGTTTGAGATTTTGATATCTATTGCACTGACATTCGTACATTGTTAAAGTTGCACTATGTAATATTGACAGCTAGCGGTTGAAATGGGTACTGCAGTCCAAATTCAAAATATTGGAGAGAGTTTTTGCCCGTCTCCTTCTCCTCAGACTTGATGCTCACACCCAGATTGATTGTAATTGATAATGGAAAGCGACGAGCCTTAGAGTATAAGTTAATCAGCTAATGTATGGTTGGATTGTTTTTGTTGGTCGGTAGAATTTGCGATCTCTGACCCAGTTCATTTGCTGGCTTCCATCGCAGTGTTTTCCGCCAACTGGCAACTCGTGGTGTTGAAATGCCATTGGGTAAATTGGCAGTTGGTGGGATCACACAGACCAAAACAAAAACAGATATTCTGACACGGAATGCGCATTTCAAAATAGAACAACTGGCTGTAACATTGTTTTTCAGAGAAACGAGTATTTGCATGTTTAAAGGCATTTTTGCAAATGCTTCAGTACAGTAAGAAAAATGGCATAGAGCATATTGAAGTGTGACTTATGTGTCTGAATAGTTTTTGGGCCCACTGTATATTTTTTTAACACATACTCACCATGGAAAGGAGGGACTGAAGCTCCATCTCCAGTGACTGTACTGTGCTCTTCATTGTGTTGACTTCGGTTTTCGACGTCTGCAAGGTCTCTGTGCTTGTTACAACCTCTTGTTTCACGGTCTCAGACTGCAAAATAAGTATTTCAATTTTTATTTTAACTTCATGCATGTCTAAACCCAACATAGAGGTAGCTGTCCTAATGTTTATGGCACATACATACTACTACTCACCAAAATAAAAGTTTTTTTTCTTTTTTTGCAAGATCTGGTCAGTTTTCAAAATGTTGTTTTTAATCTTAGTATTGATGTTTCGCTTTACTTTCATTAACTATTATTTGGACCAACTTAATTATTTTATTTCTGACATTTTTGAGCTGGCCCCATGGAATGCATATGACTTTATGGGTGTTGTGTTTCTCATGTACAGAGTTCGGTTCTGGACTGAACCAACCTTCTGCTGGAACCAGCCTTCAATGTCTCTCTGGCTCTTGGCTACGACGGTCTCGTAGTCCTCACGCAACTCAGCCAGAATTTTGGTGAGGTCTTCCTGTGGTGCGGCATCGACTTCCACGTTGATCTGTCCACTCATCTGTTCACGTGAGGCCAAGAGGTCCTGAAGATACATTATATATAATTTTCAGATGTCTATCTCAAAATATCTTCCCATCATCACCTGTTTATTCTTGTCTTCAAAAGTCATGTGGAAATATGTTACAAAACAGTGACATCTTGAGCTTAAGGCTATAAAGCACCTGTGTGACCTGACCTCCTGTCTAAAATGTTTAACTGGAACAGTTTTTAACATTAATCTTCCGTTTTGCTCTGCTCCATTATGAACAGCCTGAAAGTGTTTTGAAATGATTTACTACCTCCTCGTGATTCTTCTTCATGTAGACCAGCTCCTCTTTGAGCCCTTCGATCTGCAGATTGAGGTCTTTATTGTTCAGGTTGAGCTCGCTAAGAACACTCTTTGACCCGGCGATGTCGGCCTCCACAGACTGACGCATTGCCATCTCATTCTCATATCTGTCAAATAAAAAGAAACATTATTAAAAGAACGTTCTTTTATCAACATCAAGATTTTACGTTAAATTAATAGTCTACTGCTATAATAGTTCATACTATACTAGTTCATAATAGTTTACTATTTCATTTTTTATGGTATTTTAATATGCAAATACACTCACTTATTAGGAACACCATACTAATACTGTGTTTGACCCCCTTTCGCCTTCAGAACTGTCTTAATTCTACGTGGCATTGATTCAACAAGGTGCTGAAAGCATTCTTTAGAAATGTTGGCCCATATTGATAGGATAGCATCTTGCAGTTGATGGAGATTTGTGGGATGCACATCCAGGGCACGAAGCTCCCGTTCCACCACATCCCAAAGATGCTCTATTGGGTTGAGATCTGGTGACTGTGGGGGCCATTTTAGTACAGTGAACTCATTGTCATGTTCAAGAAACCAATTTGAAATGATTTGAGCTTTGTGACATGGTGCATTATCCTGCTGGAAGTAGCCATCAGAGGATGGGTATGGTGGCCATAAAGGGATGGACATGGTCAGAAACAATGCTCAGGTAGGCCGTGGCATTTAAACGATGCCCAACTGGCACTAAGGGGCCTAAAGTGTGCCAAGAAAACATCCCCCAAACCATTACACCACCACCACCAGCCTGCACAGTGGTACCAAGGCATGATGGATCCATGTTCTCATTCTGTTTACGCCAAATTCTGACTCTACCATCTGAATGTCTCAACAGAAATCGAGACTCATCAGACCAGGCAACATTTTTCCAGTCTTCAACTGTCCAATTTTGGTGAGCTCTTGCAAATTGTAGCCTCTTTTTCCTATTTGTAGTGGAGATGAGTGGTACCCGGTGGGGTCTTCTGCTGTTGTAGCCCATCCGCCTCAAGGTTGTGCGTGTTGTGGCTTCACAAATGCTTTGCTGCATACCTCGGTTGTAACGAGTGGTTATTTCAGTCAAAGTTGCTCTTCTATCAGCTTGGATCAGTCGGCCCATTCTCCTCTGACCTCTAGCATCAACAAGGCATTTTCGCCCACAGGACTGCCGCATACTGGATGTTTTTCCCATTTTCACACCATTCTTTGTAAACCATATGTAATGAGACATGGTTGGGGCACTACAAGTCCCATCAGCCCTAGCGCTATATAAGGAAGTAGTTAGGTTTGTTCGCTCTCTTGCTTCCTGTCAGTAATCGTGACTTGTGGATGAATGGATGTCGCGGCACATTTAAAACTTTAACTGATGGTAGGTAGAGAGATTAGTTTGCTCTCTCGCTTCCTTTTTGCTGCGATTAATTGAGTCATGTGTGAATGTCGCGGCAGATTGAGCACTTTAGAAGAATAGCGTTGTTTGCTGGTCGTAGAGCGACACATCGCTTCACTGCTGCTCGCCCTGCGATCGACTGCTTTTGTCAGCCTCGTTTGTTGGTCATAGAGCGAGACATCGCTTCACTGCTGCTCGCCCTGCGATCGACTGCTTTTGTCAGCCTCGTTTGTTGGTCATAGAGCGAGACATCGCTTCACTGCTGCTCGCCCTGCGATCGACTGCTTTTGTCAGCCTCGTTTGTTGGTCATAGAGCGAGACATCGCTTCACTGCTGCTCGCCCTGCGATCGACTGCTTTTGTCAGCCTCGTTTGTTGGTCGTAGAGCGAGACATCGCTTCACTGCTGCTCGCCCTGCGATCGACTGCTTTTGTCAGCCTCGTTGCCTGCTGTGAGTTTGTTTGTTTGCGTCGTGGCTGTCTAAGCCTCGTATTAGGTCGTATTTCTTTCTGTTTCTCAGTATTTCTTTCTTTTATTCTGTTTATTCTGTTTTGTTAAAATGGCGAATATATCAGGTGTATGTTATCTACCTTTTGGTGCAGATGAGAACAAATCTGATTTGCTCGCGGTGCAGTCTGAATTACAAGCTGTAGAAAAGCAGATCCGTGACCTTCTAGAGAGACAAGCTGAGCTGAGAGACCGGCGTTTAGCTCTTGAAACATCACGCGCTGATGCACACGGATCAGTGATTAACGTTAGTAACCCGCTGACGCCGACCTCGTCTACTCCGTGCGTTTCTCAGCATTGGTCCCGAGCGTCCAGGTCACGATCAGCCATGGTTTCATTCACTCCGGCTCCAACACACCACCACGAAGCCTGGGTGGTTCCGCGGAAGCCGCGAGCCAGGACAAGAATCTTTTCGCCCCTCCCGGTGTTCGAGATCTCCACTCAGAACCGCTTCTCCCCTCTTCGTGAAATGGAACGCGATGCTGTGATCATCGGCGATTCCACCGTCCGACACGTCCACGCTACGTTAGGTAAAAGTAAGGTGCACAGTCACTGCTTTCCTGGTGCTCGTGTTCTCGATATCACTGCGCGGGTAACTGAGATCTTGAACGGCGACGAGCGCGTCGGAGCTGTGGTGCTGCACGCGGGATCTAACGACACTAGGCTGCGACAGACGGAGGTTCTGAAGAAAGACTTCAGGAGCCTTATCGATACGGTACGCAGCACATCGCCTGAAACATCGATTATTGTGTCTTGACCGCTTCCTACGTACCGGCGAGGGCATGAAAAGTTCAGTAGATTATTCGCGCTAAATGAATGGTTATTGTCATGGTGCAATGAGCAGAAACTGCTCTTTGTAAATAATTGGAATAGTGTTGTCAAAAAACTCGGTACTTCGGTACCAAGTCGGTACTAAAAAAATTAAACGGTTACGGTCCCAGCTTTTCTAGGTACCGAGTACCGGGTTAATCCGGTTCTTGATGCGCTGTCGGAAAGATGCAGAGGTGCGTAGCTACTCTTCATAAAAACACGGCGACCGGCGCTGCTAATGCGGTGGCTCTGAATCCACTTGTTGACAAGAAAGGAGGAAAGAGCCACATATGGAAATATTTTGAATTAGGCTAATGTCACGTTGCCATAAAGGGCCGTTCACACGTTTATATAGCGCGTTTTTTTGCGCGTGCAAATTTCAAATGTAGGCGCGCGGCAAGCGCTCTCATAATAGAAGAGACGTGCGAGCTCGTCTTTCCAGGCTCGCCGCTGTTCATGGTTGCATAGCGGAGACACGGGAGAGCAAGCGCTTGTGGAAAGGAGAAAGCGGTGCGATGCGCTCTCCATGATGACGAGGAAGTATCAGAATTAATTGATTTCTAGCCCTTGCATTAGAAATCAGCTACAGGGTTCTCAAGCTTTGAAGACAGGCAAGAGTGACATTTTTGGATTAAATAAAAGTACAGTTAAGTCAAATAAAACATGTTTTATCTCCTGTATAGTTTGGTAACACTACAATAAGACACCATTCATTAATATTACTTAATGCAACATCAACACATTGAGTGAACAACAATATATTTTTACAACATTAATTAATGTTTGTGAATGTTATTTAATACAAACACTTGATTGTTCATGTTTGTTCACTTCATTCATTGTGCATTAAATAACGTTAAGAGATAAAACTTTTGATTTTAAAGGGACACTATGTAGCTTTTTTAGCTTAACTGAACAGCTTCAGAGTTATTGAAATGGTTATATAACTTCTTTCGGGTTGAATGGTGGGCGTCTCGACCCCCCCTGGTGCCTGTGAGCGCAAAAACCTCACTTGCAACTTCGGTGCGGCGGGCCGCCGTGCTCAGTGTCAGGAAGTATCGCGTGATATCAGCTCTCGCGATGTAACATATTCCTTTACGGCAACTGCACACATACACACAGGAACAAGGTATAGAGGGATGGAGTTTGTCACACTATCGTCATGGCTGAGCCGGTGTTACACCAGAATCTGTGACCGTCATAGTCTGTGACCTTAGTGGGCGCGGTTGTCACTGTGCTGCGCGATCTACGCAAACAGCGTAACTTCTGACTATAAGCCAAAGGTAAGGTATTTACGAAACGTTTGTTTAGAAATGATGGTTATTTACACAATAAATGATTATTTGCTTGCCTAGATTGAGCTCAATGTGTTTTTCTTTTTTTCTTAGTAGCCGACTACGTGTGTTTCCGTGTTCATTAATGTTTATGTTCTCACGCGAGAAGAGAACGGCCCTGACGTCCGTGCACGTTTAGGAAAAGTTTTTTTCTCAGTGTGTTTTGCTATTCAGAATAATATGTTATATTGGATATTATTTATTAGGATATATATTTAATTTGTGGAACCAGTAGTCAATGAAAGACATGTATGGCACAAAAAGATTATTTTTGTGTAAATTATTATATTAATGCACAGAATAATAATACAAAAAAATCACTCAAAATTGCTGTAACAAGTTGTAAAGGTCACCGAATTGTATGTCGCAGACATACAGTAGGGTCACCAAATATGATAAGGCTATTTTAATGGTCACCGCATTCTGTTACCCTCCTCTATTTCACTCATAATGAATGTGACACACTCCAAATTCACTCTGATGATGTGTGAACTCTTCAGCTTCTTACAGTAGAAATCATTTTGGGCTGACATGAACAGAAGCAGACATACAGTAGGGTCACCAAATATGATAAGGCTATTTTAATGGTCACCGCATTCTGTTACCCTCCTCTATTTCACTCATAATGAATGTGATGTTATTTTTTTGCAACTTATTTTTTCTTTTGGATACGAAGTGTTTTAAATAAAACCATTGTAATATTTTATAATGAAATGTTTTAATAATTAAAATTTTTTAAAACATTAGAAATATTGATTTCAAACATTAACTATTTACAAATTTGACGAACTAAGCAAAAAAAAAAAAGAAAAGAAAAAAAAAGCATATTTTAAATGCATGCTGAACAGCAGTAGGATTTCTTGGGGTCGGGCTCCCCAACACATTTCATGTGGAACCAACGGGCACAGACATCACACTGGATCTGGATCAATAAAGATAATAATTAGCATTTTCAGGGTGAATATGAGTTACATATACCCGTGATGCACATATTTCCTACTCTAGCAAAGACAGGCCATGCCCACAATGATCAGAGGCCTATGGTGGATTTCTTTATTAAAAAAAAATAGCTTCTTACCCAAGGTGTTGTCTTGCCCTTCTCCTCCACATTATTTTCCCCACAATGGCGGCACAAATCAGTAAGGTCATCTGGTCACCATTGAAAAGAAATTTAGCTTGTCAATAAATGTGTTAATCGTTTAAATAACATATTGTATGTAAGGGATAATCCACTAGCTCATTAAACTATTGGGCTACAGAGGCAAAGAGGCTCAGAGGAGTTTAATGAACAGCTAACCTTGGATTTTCCTCCTTATACCATGGTCATTTGCCAGCACAAGTTACAGTAAAAGCTGTCATTGATGTGTTGAGCTCTAAATTTGACTGGTGTTAGGGTTATTTTTTATTTTGTTTTAGTTTAGTGCCTGTCTTTTGACCCAGTTTTCCCATTGTGTCTGATTAGTTATCCCATTCACCTGTTGTCTCAGTTATAATCTCCTGTGTATTTATACTACTTGTTCTGTTCTTTGTCTTGAATTTTCACATTTTTTTGTATTGAGAGTTCTTGAATTAAATACTTACAAGTGATATTTTGTGCACCCCTATTGTGCAGCCCCTCACATAGAAGATTAATTATTAATCAAAAGTACATAATTAAACAAACGTACCACTTTCATCCAGCAGGGTCATGGCGATCTTTTTCCTGAAGTTGTTCACTGCTGACGCTTTGTTTGCAAACGTCAGAGGCTCCCCTGCCAGAATTTTCTCTGCATACTAATATGACACATGCTTATAACTGATTTGTTAGTGCATAGTAAATAAATACATAAGTACTATATAAACCAGCATACTATTGTTTTAAAATACTTTACTGTTATAATGATGTAGACACCAGTATAATAAAGTGGACACAGCATGATAAAAAAAAACTTACTTTCAGAACAAATACCCCACATGATGTTCCATCCAATTGTGAACTGTGTGGAGCTGTGCTGGCTGTCCACTTTGAAACGTTGCAGCCTCGTTTTCTGACAAAGGCCCTGAAAAGGCAAGACAAAGGTAAAATTATGCTAACATATTTACATATTTTAGTTTTGTAATTAAAAGGGAACAACTTGCATATATGGACACAACAATTACCTTGTGGACTCCAAACACTGTTTTATTTTGCGTGCATCATTCCCCAGGGGATCCAGCACAAGGCTCCTTTTTTCAGCCGGAAAGATTGCCTGTAGATTAGTAGATTATTATATTACAATATATTATTGTATAGTATCAATATAGTCATGTTGTACAGCTATTGGTAATATTGTGGCTCTCAACAAATGTCAGCAATGCAGAGCAAGGTCCTTACAGCCAACATCCAGTGACCCGGCTCATGGACGGCTCCCAAAATCACTTTGTATTTTATTGGATCACACTAAAACAGATAATAATTATTTACAAAATCAGTTAATAAATTATATTAAATTACAATCCACTTTAAAAGGCCCTACAAAAAAAGATTTTCCTGTGCATACTTTCAGTCGTGAGTTTTTTCTCTCCCATATTCTGGTCATTTCAAAGGAGTCAATTTGAAGAGCCTTTTCGTCTCTTATTTGGTTGTTTTTTTTGACTGCCTGGGCTATATATGCATTTATTACCTGTGAGACAGATAAATGAGTAAGAGTATGTAGCATTACCTTGGATAAATTATATACAATCCAAGTAGACAAGTCAGTCATTCAACTAAGCTCACCTCGCTTTCAAGCTCTCCATTTGGGGCTGTCCTCAAAATGTCCCAGTAAAACATTTTGTAGGGCCCCATTCGCGACAGCAGAACATGTGCTTTTTTGCCTCCCCAGGCATCCCTTATGCCTATGTATGAGGTAAAAATAGTAATTGAAATAACTATTGTGAATGCACAACAGCATTAGTTATTTTTAGTATATGAAATATATCTCTGAATGTAAACAAAAATGTATCAAATATTAAATTGAATCAAGTACAATGTTAACTAAAACTATAGATTATTAAAAGTCTAAAGAGAAACAGGAATGTAGGAAATGTAGTTTGTTTATCAAATTTACATACATTTTTCATGATTCAGAACATCAGAACATGATTGTTCAGCTGGTAGAGGAGGCAAGACTGCAGCTGAAGTAGGGGAGAGAACAGCTGGAGGAGGAAAAGATAGAATAGGTGGAGGAGGAGAGGATAGAACAGGTGGAGGAGGAGAGGATAGAACAGGTGGAGGAGGAGAGGATAGAACAGGTGGTGGAGGAGAGGATAGAACAGGTGGAGGAGGAGAGGATAGAACAGGTGGAGGAGGAGAGGATAGAACAGGTGGAGGAGGAGAGGATAGAACAGGTGGAGGAGGAGAGGATAGAACAGGTGGAGGAGGAGAGGATAGAACAGGTGGTGGAGGAGAGGATAGAACAGGTGGAGGAGGAGAGGATAGAACAGGTGGAGGAGGAGAGGATAGAACAGGTGGAGGAGGAGAGGATAGAACAGGTGGAGGAGGAGAGGATAGAACAGGTGGTGGAGGAGAGGATAGAACAGGTGGAGGAGGAGAGGATAGAACAGGTGGTGGAGGAGAGGATAGAACAGGTGGAGGAGGAGAGGATAGAACAGGTGGAGGAGGAGAGGATAGAACAGGTGGAGGAGGAGAGGATAGAACAGGTGGAGGAGGAGAAGAGAGAACAGCTGGAAGAGGAGAGGAGTCAGCAGATGAAGGAGAGGAGTGAGCAGCTGGAGGAGGAGAGGAGAGAACAGCTGGAAGAGGAGAGGAGTCAGCAGATGAAGGAGAGGAGTGAGCAGCTGGAGGAGGAGAGGAGTGAGCAGCTGGAAGAGGAGAGGAGTGAGCAGCTGGAGGAGGAGAAGGGACAACAGCTGGAGGAGGAGAGGAGTGAGCAGCTGGAGGAGGAGAGGAGTGAGCAGCTGGAGGAGGAGAGGAGTGAGCAGCTGGAGGAGAAGAGGAGTGAGCAGCTGGAGGAGGAGAGGAGAGAACGGGAGGAGGAGGAGAGGAGTGAGCAGCTGGAGGAGGAGAGGAGTGAGCAGCTGGAGGAGGAGAGGAGTGAGCAGCTGGAGGAGGAGAGGAGAGAACGGGAGGAGGAGGAGAGGAGTGAGCAGCTGGAGGAGGAGAGGAGTGAGCAGCTGGAGGAGGAGAGGAGAGAACGGGAGGAGGAGGAGAGGAGTGAGCAGCTGGAGGAGGAGAGGAGTGAGCAGCTGGAGGAGGAGAGGAGTGAGCAGCTGGAGGAGGAGAGGAGTGAGCAGCTGGAGGAGGAGAGGAGTGAGCAGCTGGAGGAGGAGAGGAGAGAACGGGAGGAGGAGGAGAGGAGTGAGCAGCTGGAGGAGGAGAGGAGTGAGCAGCTGGAGGAGGAGAGGAGAGAACGGGAGGAGGAGGAGAGGAGTGAGCAGCTGGAGGAGGAGAGGAGAGAACGGGAGGAGGAGGAGAGGAGTGAGCAGCTGGAGGAGGAGAGGAGTGAGCAGCTGGAGGAGGAGAGGAGAGAACGGGAGGAGGAGGAGAGGAGTGAGCAGCTGGAGGAGGAGAGGAGTGAGCAGCTGGAGGAGGAGAGGAGTGAGCAGCTGGAGGAGGAGAGGAGAGAACGGGAGGAGGAGGAGAGGAGTGAGCAGCTGGAGGAGGAGAGGAGTGAGCAGCTGGAGGAGGAGAGGAGAGAACGGGAGAAGGAGGAGAGGAGTGAGCAGCTGGAGGAGGAGAAGGGACAACAGCTGGAGGAGGAGAGGAGAGAACGGGAGGAGGAGGAGGAGAAGAGTCAGCAGCTGGAGGAGAGGGGGAAAGTTGTTGATGCTTCCTCAAATTTTGAGGTATCCTTGGGGTCTCCTCATGATGGTGCTTGAGGTGGTCAATGTTGACCTTGTGAGTGGTTCGACCCTCTGAATCCACAAGATCAATGCTTTTCCCTTCTATTTTAGTCACCATAAAGGGACCAAAATATTCTGCGTCAAGTTTTCCTCCTTTCCGCTGTTCACTCCGGACATTCTTTCTCCACACCATGGCTCCCACTGAAAGGCTTTGGCTGTGGTCCTTTTGGGATAGCCTTCTCCTTGTTCTAGCGTGTGTTTTTTCGACATTTTCTTGAACAATGTCCATAATTTTTTGATGCCGTTCAATGTCTATGGCCACCACTTCGTCGTTGTATTCATGTTCGAAGGAAACATCCAGCTGTGTAAAAATGTTATTAATAAATAATTGATCTATACTGCATAATTACATAATACAATCGTGTAATCCAGAATATTTACAGAAAATCACCTGATATTGTTTTGGGACCTCGGAGGGGTAGCGTGCTTCTCTCCCAAACATCAAGTAAAATGGGGAGAACTGTGTTGTTAGTTGTTTTTTTGTCCGTAGCCCAAACATGGCAGCATCCAAATATTGGTCCCAGGTATTGGGTTTATCCTCGACCAGCTTGGCAAGAACTCTAAAGAAATCAATGAAGAGAAATATAAAGACAATGTTGCTTTTTCCTGCTACACACATCCTTGGACTGAAGTTCCTCATCTGTGTGCTTTTTCATCAAATTAGGATATATTTTTAAATCTGCTTTTTCATCACCTGCAAAAGATATCAAAGTTAAGAGTTAAGTGTGACTGTCTGCTGTTCATTTTATCCTCTACCTGTGTAATAAAGTTCATACTCAACAATACCTGTGTTTCCTCTTCTGTTTTGCTGTGACACCTTATAATATAATCAATGTTATTCACTTGACCTGTCAGGGGGGTTCTTGCTGTGGCTGAGCAGTGTAAATGTGTACTGTAGTGGATGCACTTTTCACCTCTGTATGGTGCTGTTGAGCCTCTCCACCAATCCGTTGGTCTGAGGGTGGTACGGGGCACAGAGGCTTCTCTTTATGCCCAGCACTTCACAGACCTTAGTGTTGATCTACAGGGTTTGTGTGAAATAATATTTTGTAATGTTTAAAAAAAGGGTAGAACAGCAAGCATTTGTGTAGTTTAAAATGAAAATACTTACTGTGTTAACAAATTCTCTGCCCTGATCAGTGAGAATTCTTTTTGGCACCTCAAACAGATAAATAAATTTTAAAATGCACTTTGTGACTTCTTCAGCTGACTTGTTGGTTAGAGGATAAGCCTGTGCCCATTTGGTGCAGTAATCAATAATAACGCATATGTATTGATTTTGGTGGTCAGTCTTCACCAATTTACCAATAAGGTCTATTCCGACCAGTTCAAATGGACATTTGGTCTGTCAACGGACAAGAACAAAAAACAGTTCAAAAACAAATGTATAGCACTTCACAATACATATAGGCGTGGTTTTCACAGACAGGGCTTATACTAATGTAGAGAATGAACACATTAATATTTCTATATTTGTAAAACACATTTTGGGGGAGGGGAGGGGAGGAGGGGGGTGTATACATTTGGAGTTGGTACCTTAATTGGTGTGTATACTGACTCGACCTTTATGGCCTTCTTGTTTTTCTGGCAGACTGAACACTCGGATACCTGGAAATGTATATGAATTGATTGTAAATTATACATGGCTGTATGATAAAACAATTTTTTATAAATTTAAGTTCTAATAAGCCTACCCATTTCTCTATGTCTGCTGACATGCCAGGCCAGTAGAAGCGCTGAGAAATGGCATCTCTTGTTTTGAGCTGTCCAGCATGTGCACCTATGTCACTAAGATGGAACTCTTTAAATAGTGCGTCAGCCTCCTCTGCACTGCACACAACTTTACATCTTTGGGACATCTTGTTCCGGATGTAAAACAGATCATCATCTGAACAAAAAAATTAATTGATCAAAGTCATAAGATCCTATTTTAAAATAGCATTAAGACCAGGCTTGTGCAAAATTCATAATTTCAGAATTGACTCCGCCTCATATGAAGGTGAATTAGAATTGGAATGACAGGAAGTGGAATTAAATTCATGGCAATTCAAAGAAATTCCACAAAGTCACACAACAGAAAGAATGTGCTGAATCTCACATGCATTCAGTGTTAGGAAGGTATTACTGAGGTACAATTCTCTGGACTCTCTAGAGCAATAATTATCAGAAAAGGTTGAACTTCTGCATTTTGATGGCTATAATAGGGTCACCTCAAAGCCTATATCTCTTCAATGAATGCTCAGATCTTATTAAAAACAAGTCTGAACATGTGGGCCATGACTCTAAATTATCATGAAAATTTTCGGACAGATTGGACAAAATATGCCTGAATAACAGTTAAAAAGGTGAAAATGATATGAACATAATGGCCTATTAAGCCAATAAGTGGTATTTTACTGCCCCCTGCTGTTAAAAAAAAGTCATTTTGTCACACTACTCAACTATAATTAATATTTAGACTTTATAAATTCACTATTTTAACATTTACAATAACATTTAGTCACAAATCATCTATTGAAGTGACAATTGAGTCACATTGGATCCTGAAGTTCCAAATGTCTCTATCTACAACAGAATGAGTGTGTGTAGATTAAATGATATGAAAAACATGGCATATTGTATAAGTAGGCTGTAATAGCACTGTTGTCCACTAGATGGAGCAGCAGCATTAGACATTTTTAATCTTTTTATCAGCTTTCAGCATTGGCTAACAAACGAATGCTTAAAGCATTTTCTTTAATTAGTTTTGATATTATTACATTGCAAAGAAATATGTGAAATGCTCATATACCATTAAAACAGATTTTCACAATAACATATCCCGAAAATGTATGTGTGTGTGTGTGTGTGTGTGTGTGTGTGTGTGTGTGTGTGTGTGTGTGTGTGTGTGTGTGTGTGTGTGTAAGCATGCATTATGGAGTTAACATGATAAAAATGGTTTGCTTCAGTGCAGAATAATGGAGAAACAAAGTAGTTTAAAATGAAAGTGAGCCAATAAGTGGTCTTCTACTGCACTCTGCTGGCCACTCTTCTTTTTAATAGTCTTTTCACATGTGCTTTTGCATTCATATATATAGACACTATAAAATCACTTAACAATTACTATTATAACAGATATATATTTGTTATATCTGATGCTTCACATAATTGCTATTAACGTGGTAAATCGTGGTAAATAACGCCAGAAACATGGTAAATCATAGTAAAAAAGGTAAATCATGCTAGAATCCTGGTAAATTATTCTAGAATGTGCTATATCACAGCTTTAATTATAAATTGCAGTGCTAACACTACTCCTACTATTATTACCATGAATGTTGATTATGTTGCCTACTATTACTATTATTTTTGTGATAATTATTATTATTATTAGTATGAATACTACTTCTACTAAAACTCTATTACAATTACTATGAATCTCTCAAATTGCCTCTATCTATATCACTAAAATATCCCATTGCTTAAAACTTACCAATGTACCTGCATCATTATATTTATATTTAGCTGTTTTCTTTACTTTTTTATTTTTTATGTGTGTTCCGTTTACCTCTTTCTCTCTTTTGTATGTGTATATGTTTTCATTGATTTTTTAACTTGTATAAGCTACAATGTTTTGTTTATTTGTTTTGCAATAATAAAAAAGAAAAAAAAGAAAAGAAATGGGCGATCAAAAAATTATATCAAGATATGAGTAATTATATTTCTTAAACAAGAAATACTACATAAAATGTATAAAGTAACCACGTACAAAACAATGCATATAGTCTTTTTTAATAAACATTAATAACATCAATGGAGAAGAGTCAGCATTAAACAATAACAACAGCAGGTAAATTTGGATGCTGTCAGTTTCAGACTGACTGAACGGGCCCATTGTACTTTCTGTTTACAGTTTAAATCACTTAAAACACATTACTGTGTTTACTTGCCACAAAAGATAAAAATTAATATAATTATACTTTCATCATTTAAAATGCAGTAAATGGTTAAACATGACTTTGTTTTACATGGCCTTGTTGTTATAAAAACTGCTTAGTAACTGTTATTGTCACAATACGTGTAGGCACAGATCAAAGGAGACGACTCGGATAGGAAATACGTGGAGATACTCTTTAATGATTCCAAAATAAGGAGATACAACACACGCTAACATTGACGAGAACGGACCAAGACTGAATGAGAACACAGGGACTAACGAGATGATTAACGAGGTGAAGGGAGTGAGGGAGAGAGAGGAAGGGAAGAAAACACAAAAAGGTGGTAAAAGAGAGGGTTGTGTGTATCTGGATCCTCCCTTTGCAGCTGGCACCTGTAAATGGGTTCTGTCCACTATCTACAAAAGATAAGAAAGACAAAAGGTTTAAGTTAATCACCTAATTGTGGTGCTGGCCCCCTGTTAGTATGGTACTCGCATTGTAAAACTAATCCTAAAATCTCTACAATTTAAGTCAAATTAAGATATATTTTTAAATCTGCTGTCTCACTTCTCCATGGTAGATTCATTTCATTTCATTTTTTTTTCACACAAAATGTATTATCGCTTGATAAACCTATGGTTGAGGCTGAGCCAATGTATAGTGACGTGGACTATTAGAAAACATTGTCTTTAATAACTTTCTAATTCCCGATTTGAACAAGAAGTTTGAATTAATGACTCACTCATAAAGACGATAACTTGCCACGTTTTACTATATCAAGGAATATTATACATAAAATGATAACATGGAAGGGCAATGTCAGGTGCAGAGTTTAGATCCTCCAACCCTATCAAACACACCTGAACCAGCTAATCATCATCTTTAGGATTATTATTAATAATACTACAGACAGTTTTTTTTTTTTATCAGAAATGATGCTAAACTCCCCAGGACAGCGGCACTCCAGATATGACGATGCCTATCCCTGATCTATTAAATAATTTAAAATTAATTAAAACATTAATACATGTTGCTGTATTTAAAATTTAATCTATATTTAAAACATTAATCCTAAAGTAATATGAAATTATGTAGCTATGTGAATAAAAGTTACTTTTTTTATTTAAGGGGTGCATGAGTTTTGAGATTTATAGTCAAAATAGACTTGACCCTCCCTTTGCCAGCAATACATTTTTCTATGACCCTCCAACATTATTGTGAAAAAAGGCATGACCCTCCCCGATAGTTTGATTACTTCTGTACTGGTTTGTGCTTGAGTTCAGATAGATTTACTGCTTGAAAGTCCTTGTAAGTTTAAAATAAACTTTTTTCCCCCTGTATGAGTGAGCTCGATTGATTGGCTAGAGGAGGAGCTGTCAATCTAGAACAAGTGCACCAATGGTGACGCTTAAGCCCGCCCTAATTTACATAAAACTCGAACTGCAATATTTGGAAGAGCAAGTGCAGAACAATAACTCCGTCTGAGCCATAGACTGTAAAAAATCTGAGTTCAGCGAAGAGAAAAACAGCACAAACATCCCAATTTTTTTTTTACATAATTATTTTTTGATACGTGACCGCTAAAAGGGGAATTTGATTCCTTATTTGTCTCGCGAGATCTGGCAACTGGCAGACAGCGATTGCGGAGCAGCATGATTTAGAGCGCCAACTTTTGTTGAATTTAGGAGAAATCTACAGACGCAAATACAAGTGTAGTAAAGACCTTAATGTTTCTTTTATAAGACATGTTATTGAAGACAACTAGCCCCAAATCTCAAAATTGACCAGTGAAAATTTTTTTTTTACCTGCTCCCCTTAATACGACTTAACTTACTAAATTTATACAATTACCAATACAACCAACTGTATTGTAAAACCAACACAAATTTGCGCGCTCAAATGTAGACCCGAGTCTGCTCCAGCTAAGTTACAAAAACTTAACCTAGAACGGTAACGTTAATGTGGTTCATACTTTTAAATGACATGCACTCCACTATCATATTAAAAAAACAGTCATCAAATTGACAGAGTTTGACATTTAAACACTTACCGCCAAATCCATTGAATGAGACCACGGAGGAGATGAGTGAGCTCAGAAGACGCAGGTGCAGCAGTCCGAAAAAGACGGAATTCAGAGAAGTTTCTTGTTTGTAATAGCCCCGCATTTTTTTTTTTCACAGTAAAAGTCCAAATATTGTATTATATATCTAAGTATTATATTGTTAAATATATAACTATATATTAGGCTACTATAAAATCCTGAAAATATTTTAGTGTAGGCCTACCTTACCTATCATGCAGAAATTCTTGGCTCTCCTTCTCAAGACAAAACGGGTTTTTTTGTTGGCATCTTTGGGATATTCGCCCTCAATAAGATATCTTTTCAATTCAAAATACTTGTCAAACTCCATATTGTTGTAAAGATTGCATCGAAACTTATGCCTATAATAAAAATGAATGCGCACAAACTTCTCGTTGGATGTTTGGACCACATGTGACCTGCCTGCACGAATGGCAAACCGTTATATTAGAACCTTCGAAAAAAAAGTGAATATACAAATACACAGCGCCTTTTTTTTAAAACGCATTTATTTATTCCATATTTTGACCACATGGAATTTAAATTATTATGTGACAAGCGAATAAACATTTGTATTATGAATAACAATAACAACTGTTTATTTGTTATTTGTTAACACTGTTTATCAGTTAAAAACACTGATAAACAGTGTTAACAAATAACAAATAAACATTTGCAATAAATAAATGCATTTAAAAAAAATTACTTTGTATTTGTATGTTTGTTCACTTTTTTCCCGAAGGTTCTAACATACTGGTTTGCCATTCGTGCAAGCAGATCACATGTGGTCCAACATCCAAAGAGAACTTTGTGCGCATCCTGAGAAGGAGAGCCAAGAATTTCTGCATAAAATCAATGTTTCTATTATCTTTGTTGATACAGATCCAGTGTGATGTCTGTGCCCGTTGGTTCCGTGTTGGGGAGCCCGATCCCAAGAAATCCTTGTGTGGAGTGGAGTGTGTCACATTCATTATGAGTGAAATAGAGGAGGGTAACAGAATGCGGTGACCATTAAAATAGCCTTATCATATTTGGTGACCCTACTGTATGTCTGCTTCTGTTCATGTCAGCCCAAAATGATTTCTACTGTAAGAAGCTGAAGAGTTCACACATCATCAGAGTGAATTTGGAGTGTGTCACATTCATTATGAGTGAAATAGAGGAGGGTAACAGAATGCGGTGACCATTAAAATAGCCTTATCATATTTGGTGACCCTACTGTATGTCTGTGACATACAATTCGGTGACCTTTACAACTTGTTACAGCAATTTTGAGTGATTTTTTTTGTATTATTATTCTGTGCATTAATATAATAATTTACACAAAAATAATCTTTTTGTGCCATACATGTCTTTCATTGACTACTGGTTCCACAAATTAAATATATATCCTAATAAATAATATCCAATATAACATATTATTCTGAATAGCAAAACACACTGAGAAAAAAACTTTTCCTAAACGTGCACGGACGTCAGGGCCGTTCTCTTCTCGCGTGAGAACATAAACATTAATGAACACGGAAACACACGTAGTCGGCTACTAAGAAAAAAAGAAAAACACATTGAGCTCAATCTGGGCAAGCAAATAATAATTTATTGTGTAAATAACCATCATTTCTAAACAAACGTTTCGTAAATACCTTACCTTTGGCTTATAGTCAGAAGTTACGCTGTTTGCGTAGATCGCGCAGCACAGTGACAACCGCGCCCACTAAGGTCACAGACTATGACGGTCACAGATTCTGGTGTAACACCGGCATATAAGATGCAGAAAGCTAGGAAAGCATTGTCGGAGGAACAGAGAAAGAGGAAACGGCAGACTGACCGAGCGAGGAGTCGGACACGAGCATAGGCATAATTTGCGGGTGTGTTATGTCCCCATTGAAACCTCTCGCGGCACGGATGTACCATTACAAACAAATAAAACATCTCCAGGTAACTCTAGTAGAGCATTCATTTCGTTTGTTTGTTAAATAAGAGGCGATCTGAAATGTGTTATTTTTTAAATCAAGTGACCAAAGTGCTCGTTGCCTCTGCGATCAGTGGTGCAGATAAGTTACAGTGTTCTGTTGTGACGCGCGCACTGTCTTCACCATAGACTGCACACGGAGGCGATGGTGAAATCACAAAACCTAATGCACAAAAAACATGTCCCTGCTTGAAATTCAACCACTAATAAACAATCGGTTTTGATGAGGAAAATAAACTATACTACTAGTACCGATTAGAACCCAGAGACCCTGACGGTGAACGTGATTTCACCAAGTACCACATGTTCCTGGATCAACATCTTTGTTGATCCTGGATCAACTTTCTAATCAACCAATCAGATTTGAGGGACAAGTTTACAGTTTATGTCAAGTTAAGGCTTAGAACCAGGGTGAAGTACTTAAACATCAGTGCTATTCACCTTTCATTACCCTCTGATTTTAAGGAAAAGTTATGGGTAGGGTTAGGTTTAGGGGTAGGGATTGGTTAAGGACTACATTTTGGGACAGGAATGTTGATCCAGGATCAACAAAATATGTTGATCCAGGACCATGTCTTACTTGGCAAAATCACGGTGACCAACCTCTGACACACTTGGCAAAAGTTCTGCCTCTGGACCATTAAAGTTCATAATTGTCGGATCTATGTATTTAATCACGTGAAAATTCTCACCACTAACAACATATATTATATCTCATTAAACGACAAATTAAACACAATGTACTATTGTATACTATTGCTGCGTCCCAATTCGCCTACTTATACTACGCCCTAAAAGTATGTACTCTTTTTGTGAAGAAAAAGTACATACTTTTGAGTGTGTAGCAAAAGAGTAGGCAAGCTTTGGGACACACTTCTTCGTCATCTTTAACGGACAGCTCTGTCGCGTGCATCCTGTCACCGTAAACTGCCCTGTCAATCATCTCGTCACAGTTAAAATCCTCCATTCAATCTAATATAACTTCTTACCATTTCGGAGAGAATTGTTGTCGCACGTTCATCTGCCAGTCATGGGTCTTTCGTGCCGAGACTCTCCTCATGTGTTTGGAATTTGAATATAATAATGCATTTAAAAGTTAATGGCTAAACGTATCTTTACAAAAGTTCACAATGCTGCAGATGCAATATAATGTGGACAACATTGAATAAATACATTTTCGTGAGGTCAGATACGGATAATTAATCACTCAAACCCCTTTATCTAAACCTCTCTACATAACCGTCGGACTCGCGCGTCCTCCATGTCTGTAGTTATGGGTTGTGGGCAATATCAGCCGTTAGTGCGCAACGATCTGCACTTCGTATTCTGACCGGATATAGTAGACCATCCGGGTCTCAATGGGACACTCATTTCAACATACTACGATTTGGGACGTACTAATTCTATTTTCGAATACTATTTAGGACGGATAGTATGCGAATTGGGACGCAGCATATGTAATAGGCCATGTCACGCTCTGAGTGATTGGTATTTACGACAGTAACGTTAAATTCAAGTACATCACAGCAACTCTAGGGGTCGCTGTTTGACAAAAACGGGATTCCTGCATAATGCCCCTTTAATAATATATTAGTACATTTTTAAGTTAACCCCACGGAGAATAATTGCTACAGTATATAACTGTTGTTTATTGTTAGGTAATTTTATCTATTGTTATCTAACAAATAGAATCTTATTGTAAATTGTTTTTAATACTACAGTTTCCATCTTTGTAACCGTGATATACACTTTAATATGTGTAAATTTAATCTTAATTAAGCTTTGGTACCGAAATTGGTACCGAGAACCGTGGATTTTCACTGGTATTGGTACCGAATACTGATATTTTGGTACCGTGACAACACTAAATTGGAATCTGTTTTGGGAGCGACCAAGGCTCTTCCGCGCTGATGGCTTACACCCAAGTAGAATCGGGGCAGATCTTCTGTCGGATAACATCTCCAAGATGTTAAATACCGTTTGACTAGTATCCAAAAATCCAAATCACAGTCTCTACTGCACCAATTTAATTGATATTAATACTAGTGTAGAACATTGCATAGAAACTGTGTCTATTCCTCGTTTACTAAGATCAAATAACAAATCTACTGCGGGATCTAGAAAAAATCTAATTGTTATTAAAACAAATAATCTCGCTATTAGTGAACAAAAACAATTTCTAAAGCTAGGTCTTCTAAACATTAGATCGCTCACACCGAAGGCGGTTATTGTAAATGAAATGGTCACAGATAATAATTTTGATGTTCTGTGCCTTACTGAAACCTGGCTTAAACCAAATGATTATTTCGGTCTAAATGAGTCTACTCCGCCAGGATACTCTTATAAGCATGAGCCCCGTCTGATCGGTCGTGGCGGCGGTGTTGCAACAATCTATAGAGATATCCTTAATGTTACTCAGAAAACTCGTCATAGGTTTAATTCGTTTGAAGTACTTGTGCTAAATGTTACGCTCTTAGATGTAAGAAAAAAATCCCTATTATCTCTAGCATTGGCTACCGTATATAGACCTCCAGGGCCTTACGCCGATTTCCTAAAAGAGTTTGCTGACTTTCTATCAGATCTTTTGGTCAACGTCGATAAAGCATTAATTGTTGGAGATTTTAACATACACGTAGATAATTTAAATGATGCGTTAGGGGCTGCGTTTACAGATTTATTAAACTCCTTCGGGGTCAAGCAAAACGTCATCGGACCAACTCATCGTCTTAATCATACACTCGATTTAATTATATCATATGGAACCGATCCAACCGATATAGATATCATTCCACAAAGTGATGATGACACTGACCATTACATGGTAACTTGCATATTAAGTACTGCTGTAATATGTCATGCTGTGCCACGTTATCGACCAGGTAGAACAATTCTTCCATCCACCATAGATCATTTCTCAAATAGCTTATCCAGGGGCGTAGCAGCCATTATAAAAGTGGGTGGGACAAAATGGTATGGTGATGTGACCCAAAGGTCAGTCCTTCCAGAAAAATGCGGAGTTTTTTTGTGATTGTTGCGGGCAAAAATCCTTGATTATGCGGCGATGGAATATGCAGGATATTTGCAATTTTATGTGATGAAATTGCGGGAACTTGCAAAAACTGCGGTTTGATGAAAAAGTGATTCCCCAACACCCTGTTCTCACTAGGCTACTACCTTAATGTAAAGAGCTATTTCTTATTACTTCCTATGATAAGCAAACATACTACATCACAGAAAGTGCTGGAATATTTAATCTTGTTTTATTTCAGACCTTAATAAACACATGGCTCAAACTTACAAAACATTGATGAGTCAAACAAGTTCTGTAGCTTTACAAAAGGAATATGCTACAACTTCTGTAAAAATGAATAAATAAAATATGAAAAAAATGTTTCCTGTTTTACAGCTTGTAGCATCCAGTCAATATTGAGAAGGCCAGAACTGATGGTTAAATTACTTTAATTGCTTTCCTTGTCATCAACCAACGTAAGAGCTGTGTGAAACACAAATAAACCATGCATTACCATCACATTTCGAACATTACACATCTCATTACATTAGTTTCAATACGATAGCATCACCAAATTATAGATTTTACGATAAACATTTCAAGTAGGCTAGCTCAAATATATTTCTCATTAACTCTACAAACCTTGTTCCCCAATTGACCGAAGCTAAACCTTGTAGTTTTAACTGTTTTTAACCGTGAACCTTTTCAGTCTTTCCTTTCGTCCTTTCCGCCGTTTGCCAGATTCATTTACGTCACTACACTTCCGGTTCCTTTGGTCATCAAAATAAAAGCCCGATACCGGAATAATAAAACCTTATAGCGTAGCTATAATCAAAATAGTGCTTAACTACTCTGTTGGCCTTTACACTCCCACCAAATTATTTGCTGATACACACATAAAAACACAAATAATTTCTTCAAGTTACTTAACCAGAACACAGAAATAACCTTGTAAACATGTTACAAATGTAACTTCAACATTTCAATACACTTAAGCATTGTAAATTTACCTTTCACAATCTTCTAGTAGCAGAACTAACTTATGTACTGGGCGTTCTACTACAGACATTTTGTTCACACGTTGACCCCTTTTGGTAAGATTTCTGTCTGCAAAGCCTATTTTGACCTTTCTGACAAGTCCATCTGTGTCTTTCACAGTGTCCAAGATTCGCCCAAGTTTCCACTGGGATCGAGGTTGCATTTCATCTTTGTCCATTACTATGTCGCCTATTTGCATGTTTCTTTTAGGCTTGTGCCATTTTTGTCTGACCATTATGTTCTGCAGGTACTCCCTTTTCCATCTGCTCCAAAACTGTTCGAGCAAGTACTGTACTTGACGCCATCGTTTTTGTGCATACAAGTCCTCCTTGACGAACTGTCCTGGGGGAGGCAGAGGAATTGAGGTTTTCATTGTGACAAGATGATTTGGAGTTAGCGGCTCCAAACTGTTTGGATCGTTGAGACTGTCTGTTGAAAGGGGGCGGCTGTTTACTATAGCAGCTGCTTCATACAAGAAGGTTCTGAGGGAAGAGTCAGTGAGTCGACCTGGTGTGAGAGCCAATGTTGCATTAAGAACGTTTCTCACAGTCCGTATCTGTCGTTCCCATACTCCACCTGCGTGACTAGCATGAGGTGTGTTTAGGACAAAATCACATTGTTTTTCCGCAAGGAAGGTTGTCAGTTTGTCAGTGTCAATTTCACCTTGTGCTGCACTCAGTTCGTTTCTGGCACCTACAAAGTTAGTACCCTGATCGCATTTTATTTGTCTGACAGAGCCTCTTAGAGCGATAAAGCATCGGAGTCCATTTATAAAAGTGTCCGTTGATAGGTCTTCTAACATTTCAACATGAATTGCACGTGAATAAAGGCACGTGAAAAGGAGGCCATACCTTTTATATTCTTTCCTTGCTTGTTTGGTCAGGAACGGTCCAAAAACGTCCATACCACAGTATGTAAAAGGCGGAGAGTGTTCAATTCTTTCTGCGGGTAAGTCTCTCATTTTTTGTCCTTCCACAGGTCTCCTTTGTTTCCGACAAAACACACACTGGCGAATGTAGGATGCAACCGTTTGACTCAACTTTGGGATCCAATAGCCATTGGATCGTATCTCATTCATTGTGAAGCCCTTTCCCTGATGATTGACCCTTTCGTGGCAGTGAGCAATTATCAGTTTTGTGACGTGATGTTCTCTGGGAATGATTGTTGGATGTTTAAATGAGCTGGGAAGAGATGAGCGATGGAGCCTTCCTCCCACCTTAAGAACATTGTCCTTGTCCAAGAGAACATCCAAGTTGTACATTTTGTTGTTCTTTGGAAGTTGTTTGCCTTTGTTTAATGTCTCTATTTCGTTTTGATATGCTTGTCTTTGTAAGTCTTTGATTATCACCATTTCTGTGTTTTGTCTTTCAGTTACAGTTGTGAGTGTATTTGATTTGTCTTTGAGCAGGTATCGTCTGAGACGTGCGACTGCGCTGACTGCACGAGACCAGGATGAGAACTTTGTGAGCCGGTCACTAAGGCTTGTATGTTCAACCGTTTCTGTGTTTAGTGTCTGTACCTTTCTCACCTCTGGGTCTCCTACTGTAAGTACAATGGTCTCTTTTGTTGGAAGCTCTATTTTCTTTTCCCACAGGAAGTGAGGGCCTGTGAACCAACTAGATGAAAGCAGTTCATTTACAGATGTGCCCCTGGATGCCATATCTGCTGGGTTTTCGCTGGTAGGCACATAAAACCATTGTTGCGGTGAGGTACTGTTGCGGATTTTCTGCACTCTATTAGCAACAAACGTGTGAAACCGTCTCGCATCGTTGTTTATGTATCCTAGAGTGACCTTTGAGTCTGTCCAGAAGAACTCCTCAACATTGTCATAGAGCAGTTCCTCCCTTAGCGTGTTACTTACAGCGACTGATACTGCGGCTGCGGTGAGCTCTAACCTTGGGATCGTGTTGACCTTTGTTGGAGAGACGCGTGCTTTGCCCATGACGAAGGTGCAGTGGACATCTTCTCTTTTGTTTATAAGTCTGAGATAAGAACACTGTCCATATCCTGTGGTGCTTGCATCGGAAAAGTGGTGTATTTCTCTTTTTACCACTTCTCCAAAATCTGCAGGAACATAACATCTGCTGATTTGCATGTTTTTTAGGTTGTGTAGATCTCCTTTCCAGCACTCCCACCGTGGCTTAAGATGCTCAGGTAGCGGGTCGTCCCAGTCTGTTCCTTGACGACACATTTCTTGGAGAATCCCCTTTCCCTTGAGCACATAGGGAGCAATAAAGCCAAGGGGGTCGTATATTGCTGCGACTGTGGACAAGATGCCACGCCTCGTTGGTGGTTGGTCCTTTAGTGTGATGTTGAATGTAAAGCAATCCTTCTCCACATTCCAATAAATGCCAAGTGCTCTTTCTGTCTGTAATTCATTAAACGTCAAGTCCTTAGTTCTTGTATCTGTTGCATGCTCTGAAGCTGGAATGCTTTTTAAAACTTCAGAGTTGTTGGACACGAATTTGTGTAACCTTAGTCCACCCTTTGCACATAGTTCACATGCTTCCTTTGCCAGTCGTACAGCATCTTTTACTGTCTCTGCGCTGGTGACTCCGTCGTCTACATAGAAGTCTCTTGCTACGAACTGTGAGCCAACTGGATATGCAGAACTGTTCTCTTTGGCTAAATGTTTGAGTCCATAGTTCGCACAGCCGGGTGATGAAACGGCGCCAAAGAGGTGTACTGTCATCCTGTACGCTTGTGGTTGACTGTTCATATCTCCGTCTTTCCACCATACGAAGCGCAAGTAGTTTCGATCATTTTCTTTGACTTGGAACTGGTGGAACATTTTTTCAATGTCGCACATGAGAGCTACTTGGTGCTTTCTGAAGCGCACAAGCACACCAGTTAGGTTGTTGATCATGTCAGGACCGTTCAGCAAATGCTCATTAAGACAGGTGCCCTTGTGTTTTGCAGAGCAGTCGAAGACCACGCGCAACCTCTCAGGTTTCTTTGGATGATAGATGCCGTGGTGCGGTATGTACCATGTCTCTCCAGGCGGTCCATTATCATCAATCTTTTCAGCATCACCCATTTTGATGATGTCGCTCATGTATTTCATGTATTCCTTTTTGTATTTTTCATCTTTCAGGAATTTGCGTTTGAGCTGGTTTAGCCTGGTTTCAGCGAGTTGTCTGTTCTCTGGCATTTGTGGTCTTTCTTTAAATGGTAATGGCATTTCAAAATGTCCATTTTCAGTTTGTGTTATGCCATGCTCAAGTTTCTGAAGGAATACTAAGTCCTCTTGCGACACAGTCTTTTCATTCCCGTCAGTCTCTTTGAAATCTCTCTCCAAAGCACGTATTGCATCTGCCGGAGTGGAGGGAGGGATTTCTTTAACAGTGATTCGGTGACAGAGACTGCTCGCCGAATCTGTTTCGTTGCATGGTGTCGAGTTGCCAACTATGCTCCATCCCAAATCAGTGTGAATGGCATAAGGCTCATTTTCTTTGCCTAAGATTACTTGTTTGGGTGCGAGAGCTCTAGGACAAGTATAACCTATGAGGAGACTTACTTCACAACTGAGGAGTGGAGGGACCTCGTCTACGATCGGTAGCAAGTGACTCCACTGTTTGGCTGTTTCACATGTAGGTGTGTGTTCTCTGTTAGCAGGTATGTAATCCTTGGTGTATGCAGTGGGGAGCTTTATGACTGTGGCTGAGTTATAACCTCTCACTAAGAGATCAGACACCTTTCCACTGCTTACAACTGCATTTCTACCCATCATAGTAGTTAGTTTCAGCTTTACTGGACAAACATCTGCCTGCAGCTCATGTGTGACATCCTGATCAATGAATACAGTGTCGCTCTGTGTGTCTAATAACGCATAGACCAGTTTTTCCTTGAGTGGGTTAGTGGTAGTTGACAGCCACACTGGAACTATCATTGAGGTGCTGACTGACTGTTCAGATCTGGCAACATTAAGTGACATGGCTGTTGCTGTTTCCGGTGAGTTACCTTGAGCTGCATTGTTTGTGCTCACACGTGTTTCTCTTTGCAGACCGTTCCCGTAATTTTCATCGTGAAGACATGTCGGGTGTCGCTTTGTGCAAGTCTCACAAGTGAGGCGGCGTTTGCAGTCCTTAGCACTGTGTCCTTGTTTTAGACAGCCATAACAAAGTCTATTGTCTTTCACATACTTCTTTCTGTTTTCTAGAGACAATTTCAAGAGGTTGGGGCACTTGTGAAGTTGATGGGTGCCTTGGCACATTGTGCATGGAGAGCTGTTAAGTGTTTTTGTTATTGTCCTTTTATCACTTTGTTCAGTTGTGTTTGTGTTAAATACACTTGCCTTGTTTCTTTTGATTTCCTTTGTGTTCCTTCTGTCGCTGTTTGTTTCAGTGCAGCGAAGTGCATAAATGGAGGTGACTGGGTTGCAGGCGACTTCAGCTTCTACTGAGAGGAAGGAGGCAAAAGCAGTAAAACTTGGAAACTCACCGCCCTCCATTAAAGTCTTTGTTACCTGCCTGTTCCATCTCGCGTTTATCCAGTCTGGTAGTTTGTGCAACAGTTTTTGGTTTTCTTCGCTGTCATTGAGTATTTGTAGACCCTTTACATGAGGCATTGCAAGCATGCATGCATTTATGAAATCTGCAAATGCCCTTAGTCCATCAGCATCTCTAGACTGCACTTTAGGCCAGTTTGATAGCCTTTCTCTAAATGCCTTCTGAATCACGAATGGCTGGCCGTACCTTTGATTTAGTTTGTCCCAAGCGTCCTTGTAAGCCTCCTCATCATTTCTAAAGAAAGTCCCTTCAAGGCATTTTCGAGCTGGACCCGTTACATATCTTTTCAAATAGTACAACTTGTCTGCCGCTGAGATGCCCCTTTGTTCAATCAGTGATATGAACGTGGATTTCCATTCAATAAAGCTTATTGGTTCACCACTAAACACTGTTGGTTCTGGCGTGGGAAGTCTGTTCAGTTTAATGCTATCCTGCACTGCTTGAGCTAGTTGGGTGACACTAGGGGAAGCTGTTTGCACAGGAATGAAAGAGAGTGCTGGTGTGTGCCGTTCGGATGTGAAGTATGAGCTCACCTGTTCACCTTTAATTGACCGTACATCATCCACCTGTGATAACTCTCTGTCATATGCTTCAAACCTGGCGCGAGCTGCTTTCACGTCCTTCTGTGCTTTCAAGCGTTCCAACTCAGATGTTTGAGCTGCCATTTGTTTCTTGTGCTCCTCCTCTAAAGCTTTTATCATTTCCTGTTGTCTTTGTTCCTCTAGTACGATCTCATATTCAGCCTCTTTTGCAGTTAGCTCTGCTGCTGCGTCGGCTCGTTTTGCTGTGAGCTGTGAAGCTGAGGACCGTTGGCTGCGATTTGATGCTGCGGTTGAGCCGTATATGGACTGGGCGTAGTCGTGCTCTAAAAGTCCACGTAAACGAGTTCTTTCGCGCTCTGCATCAAAATCCTCATCAACACCACTTAATCTTTCCAGAATTATCCTTACGATGTCATGAGTTATTGCATCGCATGCATCAATCTTTCTCCTTATGTCAGATGACGGTGCCATTCGGCTTCTTATTTCTGAATATAACTTCAATACATCATCTCTCTTTTTCTCTATTATGTCTGCGAGTTCTGACATCTCTTTGTCTGTGATATCTAACTTTAACCTTTCTCTTGTGTCGCGTACCTGTGTTTTCCATTGTTCATAAAGAGTTATTAGTCTTTTTTCCTTTATACTCATTTCTTCCTTTTGGAATGTTATCATTCTTTCCGTTTGTACTTTGACTCTTTCAGAACGTCTTGGCAACTTTGACATGCTTTGAGCTTTGTCTTGAAGCTCTGTTAAGATTTGTTCTTTGCATGTGATTGAATCTTTAATGTTTTGTCTATCCTCATTTTCGTCTTTAAGCGAGTCTTTTAAATCTTGAATTTCTTGTTGTAAGTTTGTGATCTGTTCATTTATGTCCATTTGACTTACTGAAACAGCCTGTGATTCTTCCATTTTGAGCACTTTTCATGGAACTTTTTTATTTATTTTCTGACCAACTTCTGCCATCTGCTGGACGTATTGGGTATTGCCGTTGAATCTTGTAGCCCCGTTGTGCAGCATGTGGCGGTGGTCAAGCTCTTACTGTAGCATCCAGTCAATATTGAGAAGGCCAGAACTGATGGTTAAATTACTTTAATTGCTTTCCTTGTCATCAACCAACGTAAGAGCTGTGTGAAACACAAATAAACCATGCATTACCATCACATTTCGAACATTACACATCTCATTACATTAGTTTCAATACGATAGCATCACCAAATTATAGATTTTACGATAAACATTTCAAGTAGGCTAGCTCAAATATATTTCTCATTAACTCTACAAACCTTGTTCCCCAATTGACCGAAGCTAAACCTTGTAGTTTTAACTGTTTTTAACCGTGAACCTTTTCAGTCTTTCCTTTCGTCCTTTCCGCCGTTTGCCAGATTCATTTACGTCACTACACTTCCGGTTCCTTTGGTCATCAAAATAAAAGCCCGATACCGGAATAATAAAACCTTATAGCGTAGCTATAATCAAAATAGTGCTTAACTACTCTGTTGGCCTTTACACAGCTTTTCAATGATGTTCATGTCGCGTAATTACGTCACTTCATAACGTTCCCATGGCAACAGGGGGAAACGGCTGCTCTCGTGTGAAGCAAACGCAACATTTTTCAACTTTCTGCTAAGATATGTGACTTTTTTTTTGCAACAAAAATGCGGGGATTATGAAATCATACAAGCCCCGCATATTCTGCGTGGAAATCGGCAATTTATACGGCAAAAGTGCGGCGTAGGCCTATTTGAAAAAATGCCCCCGCATAAATATGCGGTCTTTGGCTGATTATTGAATCATGCGATTGCATAATCGCGTTTTTCTGGAGGGACTGAAAGGTGATGTTCATAATAATAAATTCTAGATGGAATAGCAATTGGCATTTTACAGCACTAGTGCCAATTTTGGGAACATGCCATGATAGTTTACAGCAACCTATTTTTGTGAAATCATACTCGAAATAAAAAAAATATTGCAGCACTTGGGACTTTCAGACAACTGTGGACATCTATACTTTATTTTTATGAAATAAAGATATTTTATGATATTTACAATATTTCAGTTAAACTACACTTGAACAATAACTTTTATCTTACTAACAGTTGGACCAAAAAAAGTGTTCAATGAGTAGGCCTACATAACAGATTACATCTAGCCTACAGTAATTTTATACACTAGATATTTTATAAAAAAAATATATCAATAAAACCTAAATCAATGTAGCCTATTCGGTATTGGACATCAATTTAACATTGACATTAGATGTTGAATTTACATCGAATTTTGGTCACCCGACGTCGCAACCAAAATTTAACCAAATATCAATGTCTTATGACGTTGTGTGCCTGCTGGGAATAATCTGTTTTGTCTCATTTAACAGACGCTTTTATCCAAAGCAACAAGTAGGAGAGCATTTAACACACACTCGGCACAATCCGGCGCGACGTGACGAGGTCCATACGGGCTCTGTTGTCTTACACTTCTTACAGCGTTACAGTAGGTTAAATCATAATAAGGAAACTTTCAGTAAGGGCTAGCGCAAAATGCGGCATCGGCATCTCGAAGCGGCACTTCCGGTGGCATCTCCAGCGGCCATCAGTGCAGCGGCATCTCCAGCGGCCATCCGTGAGCGGCATCTCCAGCGGCCATCAGTGAGCGGCATCTCCAGCGGCCATCAGTGAGCGGCATCTCCAGCGGCCATCAGTGAGCGGCATCTCCAGCGGCCATCAGTGCAGCGGCATCTCCAGCGGCCATCAGTGAGCGGCATCTCCAGCGGCATCTCCAGCGGCCATCAGTGAGCGGCATCTCCAGCGGCCATCAGTGAGCGGCATCTCCAGCGGCCATCAGTGAGCGGCATCTCCAGCGGCCATCAGTGAGCGGCATCTCCAGCGGCCATCAAGAAAAATGTATGTTATCGATTTGTTTCTTTTATTAGGAAAATTTAATATTCATCAAACTAAACGGAGTAACTCAAAACCCAACTTTGCTAATTTCAAAGCAGCCTTTAAAATGTATTTTGAGTCTGTAAAGTATTTAAAAAATCGAAAAGCCCAAAGATCTGTATCTCTGTTAAAGGATGCCCTTTATCTTTTTTTTTTCGTGTTCTTTTTTCCAAATTATTGTTGTCTCATGTTTTAGGCTACTTATCAGATGTTATACTTATCAGAAAATGTGTAAAAGAAATGTCAAGAACTTGATATCAAACTCTGTGATTTTGAAAATTCAATAAAACAAAATAAATAAATAAATACAAATCTCCAGCAGCCATCAGTTGTGTGGAGCATCTCCAGTGGCCAGGACTTTCCGCTGCAGAGGCATCTCCAGCAATCAATATTTTATTATTTTATTAACTGTATTTTAACTAAATAACATTATGTAGCTACAAAGCATATCATGTGAAAGCATATCCTTTGTAAACAAAGTTTTGAGTTTCTGATTCTCCATTAGCTACATCAGAGAAAGCTGCAATTGTTCTGAGTATTGATAGCTAAAGGATTTCCAGCAAGAAGTGTCATTATCACTTTAATGTTTCAGAAAATGCTGTTTATTAAATATTAATTTGAAAATGTTATTAAAATATAAACGGTTATTCCGTTAATAGCCTATAGAAGCTGAAATTGCGGCGGCATCTCCAACAGCCAGTGCCTCGTAGCGGCATCTCCAACAGCTAATACTTTGTCAAGCTGTTGGCTGCTGCCAAAGGAAGTGTGATGATACCACTTTCTGATTAATTAGTTATGTTTCTGCGCAGAGGAAATGATTAAATCCAATTTCTTCATAAAAATCTAGGCTAACTGAACATCCTAGGCTATTCATGTGAAAAATTGTAATTACTCGTTTTAAAGGTTTTTACATAGAGAACTGTAGGTAGGCCTAATGAATTAGAAACACACCAAAATATATAGCCTAATTGTAATTTTATTTAACATTTGTTATTCTTCCAATTAAATCGTCTTTACAAACATATGAGCTATTCAACTAATCTATACAGGCTACTTTTATTATTATTATTAATAATATTATAAATATTAACAATATTAGTAGGGCCTACTATTAGCCTACACGTTTATTAAAAACATATATGTAAGCTTACTGTAGCCTTCAACTTAACAACGTATGTTTTTAATAAATATGTGTCTTTTATATTACAATTAATAAGGAATATGCTATTTTAATACTTATGTTGGCCTATTATACATAATCTGAATACTTGCAATCTCTGATTTGTTTTATGATGTTAAAATCATAACGTGATTGTTTATTCCCCGTTCTCTTAAATATCAACACTGGTTGTTGGAAATTGTAAGTAGGCCTAGTTAGATCCGTTTGTCAGAAGATAAGCGGAACCACTTTTATTGGCAGATTTTGCGTTTTGATCATTAAAGTCCCTGTAAAGTCAAATTAAGTGTGTGTTCTGAGATGGTCACACCACAGAAAAATGTGTTATTAGCCACCCAGCCAAATTTGAATGATAAAAAAGCCGGCAAGTACATAAAGCTATCAAAATCGTGAATTTTTTTTTGCAGTTTACTCCGCTCTCAAACGCTGGGGGCGTGTCCGCTGGCTGCGCTGAAACCACGCCCACTCGCGGGAAAGCTGCCGACAGTAAAATTAGCTGATACTGCTTTCTGGAGGATGAAGGCCGAGGCGGGAGATAGTCGGTTCGGCCCCATTCACCAGTAACAGCGGATTATCAGTGGATAATCAGTGAATCCGTTGTCTCTAACGAAAGTTTATAAAACTATCCCGTGTAAAATGATAGTAACTCGTGATTGAGCGGCGAACTGATGCGAATGTGCTCTATTGTTAGAGGACGGGCCAGCCTCAGTGGCCTCAGTGCGTCATCAAGTAGGGGCGTGTCTACGAGCTCAGGGGCTCCAGTGCGTCATCGAGCCCCGTTTTAGTCCCGCCCAAAAAATCCGGAAAATAGCAATGGTGAAAAACTGTTTAACGGTCTAATTCCACAATTCAGTACTTCACAGTTCACAGTCTTTGTAATATGTTTTAGCAATACATTTCTTACATTTATAATCAGTTTAGATTTTTTTTTAGAATTGCCTTTACAGGGACTTTAAACCTATCTAGCCTACCTGCCACCAAATTCCAACCCTATAGAGGGCACCAACAGTAAACGAAGCAGCTGGCTGAAGTGCAGCTGTGCATAGAGCAAATTCATGTTTTATATTTTGTATATGTAACGTTAACCATATGGCGCCCTGTTCATTGTTCTGTTCCCAAAGGTCCCATCTTGTAATTGCTCATTAAAATGTAGCATTTACTTATCTACTGTTTGTCCTTGTGTTTCATTCTCTCTCTTACCTTTGTCCTGTTGTTTATTTATTAACAAATTAATAAATAAATAATGTTTTATAATTAAATAATTAACTAATCAATTACTAATCGCTTGTAAATTACTTAACCGAATTCACAAAACATACATAAAAATGTTAGCATATCACTTGATAATCATTTAAGAATGTATTGTAAAAAATAAATAGGCTATTAAATCATTTACTAGTAGCATTTAGGCTACTTACGGTTTGTCCTTGTGTTTTATTATCGGTCTCACCTTTGTCCTGTTGTTTATTGTCATGTTTCATAACTAATTCATCAACTAAATCATTAACTAATCAATTACAAATCGCTTGTAAATTACTTGTAACGGATTTCACAAAACATATACATACAAATGTTAGCATATCACTTGATAATCTTTAAGAATGTATTGTAAAAATAAATAGGCTATTAAATTAAAATATATGTCTAGCGGCATCTGCAGTCAGTGGCTGAGATGCTAGAGATTATGGCCGCTGGAGATGCCGCTCACTGATGGCCGCTGGAGATGCCGCTCACGGATGGCCGCTTGAGATGCCGCTCACTGATGGCCGCTGGAGATGCCGCTCACTGATGGCCGCTGGAGATGCCGCTCACTGATGGCCGCTGGAGATGCCGCTCACTGATGGCCGCTGGAGATGCCGCTCACTGATGGCCGCTGGAGATGCCGCTGCACTGATGGCCGCTGGAGATGCCGCTGCACTGATGGCCGCTGGAGATGCCGCTCACTGATGGCCGCTGGAGATGCCGCTCACGGATGGCCGCTTGAGATGCCGCTCACTGATGGCCGCTGGAGATGCAGCTCACGGATGGCCGCTGGAGATGCCGCTCACTGATGGCCGCTGGAGATGCCGCTGCACTGATGGCCGCTGGAGATGCCGCTGCACTGATGGCCGCTGGAGATGCCGCTGCACTGATGGCCGCTGGAGATGCCGCTCACGGATGGCCGCTGGAGATGCCGCTCACTGATGGCCGCTGGAGATGCCGCTGCACTGATGGCCGCTGGAGATGCCGCTCACTGATGGCCGCTGGAGATGCCGCTCACTGATGGCCGCTGGAGATGCCGCTGCACTGATGGCCGCTGGAGATGCCGCTCACTGATGGCCGCTGGAGATGCCGCTCACTGATGGCCGCTGGAGATGCCGCTCACTGATGGCCGCTGGAGATGCCGCTGCACTGATGGCCGCTGGAGATGCCGCTGCACTGATGGCCGCTGGAGATGCCGCTGCACTGATGGCCGCTGGAGATGCCGCTCACTGATGGCCGCTGGAGATGCCGCTGCACTGATGGCCGCTGGAGATGCCGCTGCACTGATGGCCGCTGGAGATGCCGCTCACTGATGGCCGCTGGAGATGCCGCTGCACTGATGGCCGCTGGAGATGCCGCTGCACTGATGGCCGCTGGAGATGCCGCTCACTGATGGCCGCTGGAGATGCCGCTCACTGATGGCCGCTGGAGATGCCGCTGCACTGATGGCCGCTGGAGATGCCGCTCACTGATGGCCGCTGGAGATGCCGCTCACTGATGGCCGCTGGAGATGCCGCTGCACTGATGGCCGCTGGAGATGCCACCGGAAGTGCCGCTTCGAGATGCCGATGCCGCATTTTGCGCTTGCTCTCTCTCGAAACTTTACGTGTGATTCATGTCATCGCGACATACTGTAACACATTATACTTACAGTGTGTGTCAAAAAAATGATGTAGTCCTCTGCTTTTTTTCTGGGGTGCATTAGACGGCCAAACAGCAAAGCGACTAAACAAACACGAAAATTCACAAGAGCAACAAAAGATTTGAAGCGCATGGCAGACGCGCCCAATAGATGCTTCGCGCTGTGATTGGCTGAATGTTAGCTCACTCAAGTCTAAGTAACAAATCAGAGAACACAGGCGGAAATATTGGCGCGGAGTAAAAAAAAATGCGGGGGACAGAATCACCTGTTTCTAAAAGTGGGGGGGACGTGTCCCCCCCGTCCCCCCCGGTTGCTACGCCCCTGAGCTTATCTGATCTGTCTCAGCTGCTGCCTGAACCCAAACAAACAGATGAACTAGATGAACTAACTAGCACTATGAGCACCATTCTCTCTAGAACATTGGATATTGTTGCACCCATTAGATTAAAAAAGGTCAGAGAAAAAAGTATAGCACCATTGTACAATAATACTATGTTTTAAAGAGAGAAACCCGTAATTTAGAGCGTAAATGGAAAAAAAATAATTTAGAGGTCTTTAGAATCGCGTGGAAAGACAGTATGTCACGTTATAAAAAGGCCCTTAAAACGGCCAGGGCTGAGCACCTCAGCAAATTAATAGAAAACAACCGAAATAATCCAAGGTTTTTATTTAATAGCCTACCGTGGCTAGACTAACAAATAAACAGACGTCGTCTGAACAAAATACCTCGTTACAGTTTAGTAGTAATGATTTCATGAACTTCTTCACCGAGAAAATTGAAAGCATCAGAATCAAAATCGTAAACGTTCAATCTTTACTCGCGCCTTATAATTCAGCCGCAATTATCACCCCGCAAGAACAATTACAATGCTTTACAACCATAGAACAAAAAGAGTTAAATAAACTTATCACTTCATCTAAAACAACAACGTGTTTATTAGATCCTATACCAACTGAACTACTGAAAGAAGTGTTACCTATAGTGGAAGAGCCTCTTCTCAATATTATTAACTCATCTTTATCTTTAGGTCATGTTCCAAGAACGTTCAAGCTGGCTGTTATAAAACCTCTTATTAAGAAACCACATTTAGATCCAAATAACCTAGCAAATTACAGACCCATTTAGAATCTTCCATTTATGTCAAATATTAGAAAAAGTTGTGTCCAGTCAACTCGGCTCTTTCTTGCAAGAAAACGACATCTATGAAAAGTTTCAGTCTATATTCAGGCCACATCATAGCACTGAAACTGCGCTTGTTAGAATCACAAATGATTTACTTTTAGCTTCGGACCAAGGCTGTATCTCAGTACTAGTTTTACTTGACCTTAGTGCTGCGTTCGACACTATAGATCACACAATACTCTTAGATCGACTACAAAATTACACTGGTGTTCAAGGACAAGCATTAAGCTGGTTCAGGTCATACTTATCTGACCACTACCATTTCGTCTATTTAAATGGAGAAAAATCGATCATAACTTCGGCAAACTATGGAGTGCCGCAGGGATCTGTGTTAGGCCCTTTATTATTCTCAATATATATGCTGCCACTTGGTAATATTCTAAGGAAACATGGAATTAGTTTCCATTGTTATGCTGATGACACTCAAATATATATTTCATCACGGCCAGATGAATACGCTAAATTATCCAAATTGACAGATTGTGTTAAAGATATAAAAGATTGGATGACGCGTAATTTTCTTTTATTAAATCCAGACAAGACAGAGGTAATACTTATCGGTTGTAAAAACCGTCCACAAAACCTTTCACAGCATGACTTTAACATAGTAGGATGCCCTGTTACTTTATCCGCTACAGTAAAAGACCTGGGTGTTACATTAGACTGCAACCTGTCTTTTGAAAAGCATATTTCATATGTTACAAAAACAGCCTTTTTCCACCTTAGAAACATTGCTAAGCTATGTAACATGCTATCAGTCTCTGATGCAGAAAAGATAATTCATGCATTCATGACCTCGAGACTAGATTACTGTAATGCTTTATTAGCTGGTTGTCCTGCATCTTCAATAAACAAGCTACAGTTAGTCCAAAATGCAGCTGCTAGAGTTCTTACTAGATCAAGAAAATATGATCATATAACACCGATTTTATCATCACTTCATTGGTTACCTATAAAGTTCCGTATTAATTACAAGGTATTGCTTTTGACTTATAAAGCTCTAAATGGTTTAGCTCCAGTTTATTTAACGGATCTTCTATCGCCCTACAATCCATCGCGCTCTTTAAGATCACTAAATTCGAGGCTTCTGGTCATTCCTAGGATATCCAGATCCACCAAAGGAGGCAGAGCATTTTCACATTTAGCTCCGAAGCTCTGGAATAGCCTTCCTGATATTGTTCGTTGCTCAGACTCGCTCTCACAGTTTAAAACTAGACTGAAGACGCATCTATTTAGCCAGGCATTCATATAAATTTTTTATCTTACAGTTACTGTAAATTCGGCCTCTAGTTCATAAACGCCAGAGGAGAACTGGCCCCCGACTGAGCCTGGGTTCTCCCAAGGTTTTTTTTTTCTCCATTGGGTCATCTGATGGTGTGTTAGGACACCTTTAGGTCACTGGATGGAGTTTTTCGGTTCCTTGCCACTGTTGCCTTTGGCTTGCTCAGTTGGGGATATTCAAATTAATTAACCAATCATACCATTGATCAGCTCTACCAAACTTGGATGTCTTTTTTTTCCAGTAATAAACAAACATTGTTAAGTTGTTTTGATTGATACTGTGAAGCAGCTTTGATACAATCTGTATTGTGAAAAGCGCTATATAAATATATTTGACTTGACTTGACTTGACTAGTGGACGAGCAGTGATGTTAAATGCTGGCGCAGCATCATTGAGAGCTGAACATATGATACACACCGTTAAGGAGGTATTAGTTTTATAATTTTATGAAACAGTTTTTAGGATTATATTTTAATGATTTTCTTTTCTTTTTGATTTTAGTGTTTTGGCCGGATTATTGCCTGACTGATTGTTGCCTGTGTGTCAGTCAGAATAACGGATGTTAGAGGTATTGTTTTATTTAAAGGGAACTTTTTAAGGTTGTTTTTTATTTGTGTTTCTTGATATATTGTAAATAATTCTTTGTTGTAATGAACTGTGTTTTCCCTTACAGGGATGCACGGTTACCGTTTACTTTAGGTTTAATTTTCTTTTGTTTATTTTATTATTTTGTCGGATGTTGGACCATAATTGTATAGGAAAAACCTAGGCCATACAATAATTGATGGTTTCATGGTGCTGACTTCTTTGTCCTTCTTGCATTACCCACTGTTAATTAATTTGTTTTTCTTTCTTTTTGTAGATTTCTTTTTAACCCAACGATGGCTGCTGGGTTACCCTCACTGTGTGGATGGCGGTGGTGAGGTGGCTGGGATCGTGTGGTGGTCAGTGGTGTAAAGTAACGAATTACAAATACTCTCGTTACTGTAATTGAGTAGTTTTTTTTAGGAATTGTACTTTTTTAAGTAGTTTAAAAACTGTACTTTTACTTTTACTTGAGTACATTTTAAGTGCTGTATCGGTACTTTTACTGCGCTATTTTCCCTGAACCTGCCGTCGCTACATTTATATTAATATTTATTTTTATAATAAGTCATCATGTGACTCCATGCGTGATTCCCGTCAAATCAAATCGCGCGCGGAAAACTTTGCATCAAACCAGCATCAACAGACTTCGAGACCCCTGGCGCCAATTTATTTTGTTCACGAAGTGACTTTCGGAGTGGATCTTGAGCCTGGAGGAAGTTCATGCATTTGTGTCTTCATATAGGCAAAAAAACAGCGCAAGCGTCACACCTCACACGTGCTTCAGTGTGTGTGTGTGTGTGTGTGTGTGTGTGTGGTAAATGAAATTGCGCGTCAGCTGCACCATTCATTTACATAGAACATGCAGGATTCGTATTTCAATTGTCTTTGTGGTTTAATATTCACACACACGCACACTATATCGCGATTTTATTTCAAGTGTACTGAACTGCTTTCTATTTATTCCTCAAAAAATTTACAAATTCCGTGAAAGTCCGAGTTATAAATTCCTTTTTTATGACTGGATTTTGTCAGCATTTTAGGGGGGGCGGGGGTCGTCCAAAACAATGGTAGGGGAAACGCTGTATTTTTAGTGCTAGCAGTCAAAAATAAAACTGTTGGAGAAATATTGAAATACTGTTTCTTTTTTTTCTATGAATCTGTGATAAAAGAGTAAGCTACATTTTCAATTTGCAGGGTATAAGGTGGACTAACATTCATAGCATAATACTCACTACTCACTACTCTTGAGTACTTTTAAATGGGCTACTTTTTACTCCTACTTTGAGTAGTTTTTAGGACCGGTACTTTTACTCTACTCTCACTACATTTTTTGAGAAGTAACAGTACTTTTACTTGAGTATGCTTTTTCAGTACTCTTTCCACCACTGGTGGTGGTTTGGTCACTTTAATTGTGTTTCCTCCTTTTGATCTGTAGGTTTGCAGTGTGATTGCTGTGAGCTTGTTGTGGTGAGAGCACTTTGAATGCCACTCTGTCTTCACGATATAGGTGGCCCGTGGCTATCGGGGGGTTGTTTTTATATAATTTGTTTTTTTGTTTCTTTTTATTTATTAGTTTTCTTTGTGGGTATTTGCACTTAAGGTCTGTTATATTTCTTTGTATTATTTGAATAAAAAAAATGTTCCTATTGATTGAAGCTGCACTACCGCCTTGCGCCTGATTATTTACCCCTTGTGGGTCTAAATGTTACACATAGAAATGGTTGTGCGTGAAAATCCCAGTAACTGAGCAGATTGTGAAATACTCAGACCGGCCCGTCTGGCACCAACAACCATGCCACGCTCAAAATTGCTTAAATCACCTTTCTTTCCTATTCTGACATTCAGTTTGGAGTTCAGGAGATTGTATTGACCAGGACCACACCCCTAAATGTATTGAAGCTGTAATGTAAGCTGAAAATGTAATGTATTGAACTGCCATGTGATTGGTTGATTAGATAATTGCATTAATGAGAAATTGAACAGGTGTTCCTAATAATCCTTTAGGTGAGTGTAGATTATTAAACTATTTTAAAATGTTTAGCTTTTGTCACAGAGAAGAACATGCAAATGACCCAAAAGCAGATATACAAATGACTTGCACTGCAGTTATTGTTGTTGTTTTTCTAGAATGTATGTGCATTTACACAGCATATATTCTATACAATTTATTTACTTAATAAAAAATAAATATAATTACTTAATTCTGAAATCATCTGCAGCCAAGCTAGCATTGTCAATGCTGAGGTGGACTGTGTTCTTTACCTGCATGGCACCCAAGATCTGAGAACAAAACCCAAGAAAAGTAAAACATTATTTGATTTTGTTTTGTTTGCATGTTGTATAGGGAATAAAGATGATTAGGTTATGCCATTTTCTTATAGCAGTAACCACAAAGAATCTACCTAGCTAGACTTACTTTAGCCTGGAGGTCACTGGTAGTAGCTTCAAAGGCTGAGTAGTTACGAGCACTGCCAGAAGGAGAGATTCTGCTCTCGAGGAATTGGCGTATCTTCAACTCAAAGTCAGCATTGGCCTTTTCAAGGGAGCGGACCTTCTCTAGGTAAGTAGCCAGACGATCATTAAGATTCTGCAACGTGAACTTCTCATTGCCAATGATGCTGTCATCTGCTCCTCCAGAGACACTGAATCCTCCCCCTGCTGCAGCACCAAATCCCCCACCGAATCCTCCACCAGCACCGAATCCTCCACCAGCACCGAATCCTCCACCAGCACCGAATCCTCCACCAGCACCGAATCCTCCACCAGCACCTCCTGCAGCACCAAACCCGCCTCCAAATCCACTTCCCGACCCTGCTGCGGACATGGAACGAGAGACACTGGAGATCCGGACCCCTGAACCCCCTGCACCCCCGTACACGCTGCCAGCCCTCATGGCGCTGATGCGGCCACCTCCACCTCCTCCACCTGAACCGGAGAATCGTGAGGAGCCCATTGAGGACCTGCTGGAAACAAAGCTGCCGCTGGAGAAGGTGGTAGCCATGTGGACGGTGGTTTGTGGTCTTACTCTGCTCTGCCTGGAGAGTGAGTAGAGTGGAGAAACTCTGGGTCCTTTTATGTGCTGGTGAAGATAGCAAGGAAAGACTTGGTAACCTTATTTCCATCAAAAACTTGCTGACACAGGCATTCTGTCAGCTTCAATCATCTTAAAGTGAAAAGTGATGCTAAAACAAAATTGATTGACTGATAATCCCCTCAAGTAAGTAAGATAGACGCTTGAATTCCCCCTCTAAACTTTCTCAGATGAGAGCTCTGTACATGTTCAGACATTTGTGGACATTTTTCACTGCTGATTTTACAGTAAAACCCTGGAATATTCTAGCCTGACTACGTCAGACTTCCTACTTCCGCTAATTTCATTTCGCTCCTATAGTCAGTCTGAGATAGCAGCCTATCTTTCTGTTTTCCACCGGCCTGAAAACAGCCGGCCAATCAACGAACAGAGGGCGGGCTGAAAGCCGTGACGTAGTCGGTAAGCGCCGTGTTTAAGATTAGGTCAGGGAAATCGAAAACGACCGCTGATATGGAGACGCGGATGCAATTCGCTCTGTTGTGGAGAATATTCCCGGCATTAGCAAACTGAAGCCCGAACACGAAGAGTGTGTATTAAACATTTTGAATGGAGGTGATGTTGTGGCCCTACTCCCTTTGGGAAAAGTTTAATTTATCAACTATTACCGATCGTCAGCGAGAAACTGGGGAGCCTTTTGACAGGTCAGTGTCTCTTTTCTTTTCCAGGTCTTAAATACCGTAAAACTTCAAATAATAGCCCGGGCTTTTATTTGCCCAAATCGTCGAACTGCACCGGCTTGTACTTGAGATAGGCGTCTAACTTATATGAGACAGGCCTTTATAGTTGAGATGTTGTTCATTGAGATGTTGTTCCTAGAGTCTATAATCTCTAAAAATCTCCAAATGCTCCACGTGAAACCGCGGTCTTCCGACCTCTTACTATCTTGTCGATTGATTTTTATGAATATGCGCGAGGGAGAGAGAGCAAGACAGCGCTCGTGTTGTTTGTAGACGTGGGAGTGCGCGCGCGCGGCCGGGGCGCTCTCGCTCTCTCTCTCTCTCTCTCTCTCTCTCTCTCTCTCTCTCTCTCTCTCTCTCTCTCTCTCTCTCTCTCTCTCTCTCTCTCTCTCTCTCTCTCTCTCTCTCTCTCTCTCTCTCTCTCTCTCTCTCTCTCTCTCTCTCTCTCTCTCTCTCTCTCTCTCTCTCTCTCTCTCTCTCTCTCTCTCTCAGCAGTCATTCTATACATCACTCACAGATCAAAAAAGTCGTTTACAGCCATGTTCACTCGGGTATTTCGCTCGTATCATCAAGTGTTTACAGTGGAAGTTCGATCATAGATTTGAGTTCGATGCATGATGTCTGTGGTTCGATGCGGCTGTGTCGGCGCATAACATACGTCATAAACAAACTTATCTGATTGGCTTACGGGTAACCAATGATTTTAAACTTCAGTACGCGCCCCCTAGCGAGAGAGAAAACACTTCTCTATTATGCTATCCCAGACTCTGTGTACGAAGCAAAGTGAAGTAGCAGAGTCTGGTATTACCAGGCTAGGAATATTCTAGACCACCTTTAAAGGGCTAGTTAATCCAAAAATGAAAATTCTGTCATCATTTACTCACCCTCAATTTATTCCAAACCTGTATGAGTTTCTTTCTTCTGTTGAACACAAAAGAAGATAATTTAAAGAATGTCGGTAACCAAACAGTTGATGGCCCTATATATTGACTTCCATAGTATGGAAAAAAATACTATGAAATTCACTCGGGTCCATCAACTAGTTGCGTACCAACATTCTTCAAAACATCTTCTTTTGCGTTCAACAGAAGAAAGAAACTCATACAGGTTTGGAACAACTTGAGGCTGAGTAAATGATGACAGAATCCCAAGCATCCCTTTAACCCTCCTGTTACCCTCAAATCTGATAACATTTTTTACCTACTGGGGTCAATTTGACCCCAGTAATTTAAACCTCCACAATATAATTTTTTTTTTTACAAAGGTTTGTCTCAGGTAATTTATGTCTTTGTTGACTACTTAAGTAACCTTTTAAGTTGACATCCACCCGCCACCCCCCTCCCCACCCCACCTAACCCCTTATACATCCAGAATACCCATTCCACGACTATGGACAAATTTAGAAATCAACATAAAATCTGACTGATTGACCTAAGATTGGAAAAGTATGAATATATTTGGTGTTTTATTTGTTTTATAATATTTCTAAGTATAGATTTTTGTAATCTATAACATTTGGAAAGAAAAACTATTTATTTTATCAAGGATAGTAACACGAGTTATGTTTGGGGTCAATCTCGAAAAAAATTATGTTTTCCCCTCCCCATGGCACGGGAAACATCAAAGTTCTCGCAAAAATGATGTTTTCCACTCCCCATGGCACAGGAAAGAACTATTAGTTCTGATGAGAATTATATCACATGTCATGTGAACTACTAGTGGTTCTCGCAATACTACAGATATGGTTATGTTTGGTTAGAGCCCTAAAACAGAGGGACGTTTTTTGAATATGATATTGAATATGTAAAATTACAATGAACATTATAAATTCAAATTATAACATGTTATAGTGACCTCAATAAAACAACCAAAACAAATGTGTGTGAAATTTTAATATTTCTTCTGTTTTATTATACAACTAAAAGAGCCTGGGGTCAAATTGACCCCAAGGAACACCGATGCTACAAAATGTGTACAGCACTTAGAAAAAATATTAGCAGGTTAATTTTATGTTTACAGAGTTGTCCCCATTAAATTAGGAAAAGTCATTAAATCTGAAGCAAAAAAAATAAATAAAATTATGTATTTACAGACGTTAAACATTGAATGGGGTCAAATTGACCCCAAGGAAGGCTGTTAATTAACTCAATAAAATGATACTCTCATTTAAAACTTTACTGCTTGTTACTCTAAAATCTGAGTCACAAAAAGCTCACTGCAGAATTTGAACACCAGCTGCATCATACAAGTGATGTAGCCATGTTGGAAGAAGCAATTGTGACTTCAGAGCTATGCTGATCTCATTGACAATTGAAGATTTGCTTGCAGCAAATTATTATGTAACAGTTTTACCATATAGGGGCACTAAGAGGTAAAAGTGGACTGTTTGAACCTTCTCATGTTTGAGCATGTTCCAGGATGTTTCCCACCATGGTTGGCTTAACATCAAATTCCTCCCTTAGGCGGCTGAGCTCAGGGCAGACCTCTGCGTAAAAAGTGATTCATGATACATTTTATTTATTTATTGTTTGCCTTTAGTTCTATTATCGGTATATTGAGTATTTGATATAAGCTTTGTACAAATCTTACTTTAAAAAATGTTTTATTTATACTTTATAAAATATTTTATTACTGGGCTGCTAATATTTCCAAGATTGTATTATGGTATAATGCTCCAGAGGTTAACTGGTGTACACTAGAAGCTGCTACTTTTACCTCTTCTTCCCTTCCAGTCTTTGCTCCTCTATCTCTCCGACCCTCTAGCTATACTAGAAATCACATTGTGTTATCAACTTAAAAAAATTGGAAACAATTTCGACAACATTTTCATTTGAAATCAGTCTCTGTTTTCAGCCCTATTTGCAACAATCATTTGTTTTTGCCATCTATTATTGATCACACTTTAACCCTTAATCACTCCTAGAAAAGGACAACACTTAAGGTCTTTGGGGTCATTTTGACCCCAAACTTTTAAAGAGCGATTGCATACGGAAATATAATTTTTTTATATGGAAAACTATATATAATTTTTTTTTTATTCACTCCTCAACTATACAATAATGCTGTTTTTTTGGAAATTTTTAGGTTTTCTACATATTTACTGCACAGTTACATAACTAGGCCATAAATTGGCACATGAAAAATGATTTTTTAACAAAAAATCACTTAAATGATGATGATAATTAAATCTAAATAGTTTTTGGACATTGCTCTATGTGTTAGGGATAGAATACTACCATCTGGTGGTTAGTCGAAAAACTGTTTTTCTTATAGTTAAGGAATTAAAGTGCAATGACCACATCTGTCCAATAGAGGTCCATAGAGACTCATTCATTTTCCCTTCATTTGTCTTGATGCTTCAAATTCTCCTAACAACTTGATATATATGATAAAAATATTTTATGCAATTCACAAAATATATATGTCAAAGTTAGAGTTTGTTGTTGTTGTCTGATATATTTTGAATTATTTGTTTTTGCAAATTATTATTCATACATTTGCATAAACATTACAAGTCAGCACTATGACATGACTGTAATCACACACTATTTATTTCAGAAAATTATTTATCAACAATTATTTATTTTTTTAGAACAAGAGATTTTAGAACAAAATAAATTAAATAAACCAAGTAAATAAACCAATATAATACAAAACAACAGCACCAATAAACTGTAATGAACAGGATGCATACATATGCATACATGTGTGTGTTTGTGTGTGTGTGTGTGTGTGTTTGTGTGAGATAGAAAGCTCGTTCCACTTTGTGTTTATGCTCTAGGACCAGACCTTGATTTAAATGTATTTTTTTTTTTTAGATTTATGACAGTTTTGTTTATTTTATTTGCCAATTTCTGTAAAAATGCTCTCTGTTGCAGTCATGACATGTGTGTGTTTGTGTGTGTGTGTGTGTGTGTGTGTGTGTATGAGATAGAAAGTTTGTTCTACTTTCTATTTATGCTCTAGGACCAGACCTTGGTTTATATGTAGAACATTTCAGATTTATAATGGATTTACTTTTATTTTTTTGACAATCAAAAAAAAAAAAAGTAATTTTTTTCATTTTCCCATTCATTTTCAATTGGGGTCATTTTGACCCCAAAGACCTTAAATGGTAAAAAAAAATTTACACACCTTTAGAACAACCGAATCGAACCCAGTTTTTTTTGTGCATATTTAGATAGATTATGTAGGAAAAGTCACAGAGTTTCATGGCCCTGAGATGAAGGGAACATTTTTAAAAAATGAAGGAAAAGTCCAGTGGCGTCTACTAGACCCCAAAGAATGATTAGATGGCGGGATAAAGGCATTGTTTGTTTCTCAGATATTTTCATTGATAATTCTTTTGCTACTTCCAACGACCTAGTATCCAGATATAATTTACACACTACAGGCTTATTCGGGTATTTTCAACTTGGTAATTTTGCAAGAACTCATTTCCCCAGTTACCCCAAATTTGCCAGAAAAATCCTCTGGAACTTCATCTCTCTCCTGTTTGAAGTCAACATGGGAGAAAGAGTTAGAGCACAGCCTTTCTGAAGAGCTTTGGTCCGAGGCCCTTGTTAGAGTTAACTCTTGTAGTGGCAATTTTAATGATATTCATTGATCTTTAGTAAAATATAGATGATTCAAAGAATGTCACATGTGTGTCTCTCACTTGTAGTGAGAGGATTCTGTTTATGTACCTGGGGAGGCAGAAGAGGGAGACACTCCAGAGAACAGACGAACAAGGACCTCTGACCTAGATGTCAGAAGGCCATTTGGTGCAGGGGAGCTTAGTGGGCCAACTAGTGACGTCTATGGAAAACTACTGGGAGGAAGGCTCTGGGGGGAAGAAGGCCTTGAAACTAAGATAAAAGCTAGTTCAGTCTGTCTGGGGGTGTGTCACTCTTCTGCACAGGGTAACAACTGTGTATTAGACTGCTCCTATTCTTGCAAGAATAAATACTTCTATTTTATATAATTTGACTCTGAGTGTCTCTTACGCAGTGATGTTTGTTTGAGATGAATTTTTGCCACAACACTCTACTTCTACATGTGCCCGGTTAAGTTTGATTCAGTTAAAAGTTTTGCATTGAGCTCACTCTACCAAAGCTAGACTCCAAAAATTGTTCCCAGAAACAGATGATTCTTGTATCAGGTGCTCCTTTTCCCCAGCTGATCATGGACATAAATTTTTCACTTGCCCCAAACTGGCCGCGTACTGGGCTTCTTTTTTTGACTTTCTCTCAGGGGCTTTGCATATTTCTCTCCCTCCATGTCCTGTTGTTGCCATCTTTGGTGTGTCTGTTTTCTCTTCTCTTTTCACAAAATAACAAGCAGATGCTTTTGCCTCCCTGCTTGCTAGAAGATGTATTTTGCTACATTGGAAGTGTCCAACTCCACCCTCAACTAACTCTTGGTTAAAAGATCGTATGTCATTCCTTTTTCTAGAAAAACGGAACACTACCCGGTTCAACTGTTAAATTCTATAAAAATTGGAACCCCATTCTAAATTTCATTGATTCTCTGACCTCACTAGATTTTGATGAACTTTGTACAGTGTGTGAGCATGCTAACATTTATGTACAGTACAGTATGGTTGTGTGCCCATGCATGTTACATGTATACTTATGTAAGTATATATATACAGCCCTCCAGCATCTCCTCTACCCTACAGAGGACAGCAGTTTGGAGAATAAATGGATGGATGGATGGATTTTTAATTTAATAAAAATACCTGAATGAACATTTGATTGATGAGTTTTACGAATCTCCAAATCAAATTGTCAGTAATTATAATACTGTAAATTAATATCTTATTCTTATTTACCCAATTTTGCTATTCATTAATCGACAAAGAAAGTGTTACCCAGTTTCAGATGTAAGAGTTCAGTATGCTTGAACTGCAGGAATTTTCAGTGGTATTTTACCTCTCCCTAATTTGCATATATTTAGCAAAAAAAATTTCAAAAGTTTCCTGTTCCCAGTATAGTGCACTGTATAGTGTTGTCTGAATTCTGAGCAAACAAATTAATTCTCCGTTGTATACCCAAAAATGTTCATTATCAAACACTAGCCATATTGTAAAAAAATTAAATAAAATAAAATATAAAAATAATCATGTAGGCTAATTCAAAGTTTTAAACAATGGTACTAGTCTAATTACATTTTCATAAGTCACCAATTGAAGATGTATTACAATTAATAATTGTTTATCAATTTTGTCATTAATTTATCTTAAAGCAACATGTTTTAAATATGCCACAACGGTGTGAAGTATCTGATGCAAACGAGTCACCTTAAGAAATTTGTTTTTTTGAATCCCATAAATATCCTTTTCAGGACAATATTTAGTTAAGTTTCTTGGAAATATAAACTTGATGTACAAACACTGGTTGTTTGTTTGTCAGCGTCGAATGCGTGCTCAACCACAAGGGCGCGCGCGCGTGACAAGAATGGCGCGGTTTTCTGAGGAGGAGAGTAGAGAATCAGAGGTGAGACACTTTACTTCACTCACCACCAAAAAATATATAACGTTTATGGCCAGATGTGGAATATCATAATATTAATAACGTTATAATCTATCATTTAAAACACGTATTCCCAGAGTAGTCCTACTAGAAATGTTTCCCGAAATTAGAATGACTTGACAACAACAGTTCTATAATGACAGGAAAAAAAAAAAATCTAGATTAAGACAGTGGTTTCAGATAAAGTATGTAAAGATATTCTACATTTGGCTGAGTTTGACGACTGTTGTGATAAAACTATGTCCACATTGACATAGCTACAACAATCAATAATCATAATACTTCCAAATACTTCCAGTAGGCTTTTTGAAGTTATATTCCCACAACATTTACCTTACGATTGGATTTGCAATTTTACAAGGACGTGTAGACATGTGTCTGCTTTACATTCACAATAAATGTTTACTTTAAGTAGGGCTAGTGACAGGTTTTTAGAGCGGTGGTCCAGTTCTCTCAGCGCCATAAACGAGATAACATATTTGGAACCATCTGTCAACTTTGTGTTGTAACCTCACCCTTTACCCCATAGCATAATAAAGTGTGAATGACCTAAAAGCATAAGACTGGTCAAAACTGGTTGATTGATAATCCCCTCAAGTAAGTAAGTAAGACGCTTGCATTCCCCCTCTAAACTTTTCTCAGATGAGAGCTTTGTACATGTTCAGACATGTGTGGACTTTTTTGTCACTGCTGGTTTTACTATCATTTGTCATGTTTTAGACTTTACATACTCAGTGGTGCATAAATGTGTTCAAATTGTTGAGGGTGTGCCAGAGAGAGATTTACTTGTAAATGTGAAACATTTTGCTTATACTTTTACATGGATATATTTATTAAAAAATAATGTCCTTGTCCTTTGCAGCAAAGTGAACTCTAGCCTGATTTAATGTATGTAATTTAATGCATCTGCATCTTATTCAAGTCAAGTCATCTTCATTTATATAGCGCTTTTAACAATGGATTGTTTCAAAGCAGCTTTACAGAGATAAACATATAATTTAAGGAACAGAGATTGTTTTCGCTTTATAGCGGTTCTTGAATAATGTTATTTCCAGCTAAAGTTAATTTTGATTGATTAACCTCCATTGAAATGATCTGACTTTAAATGCGAACCTGTGATTAACGCTGACGGCGTTCAGATGCGCATTCAGAATTGATTCTATAGTTATGTACTTTTGAAAATATGTGCACAGGTTTGTAATTCCATACAACCCATGCCTAAACAAACTACTGTTTGTTATTGTTACTTAAATGTTTGTACTGGTAATTGAGAACAGCCATGTAATCAGGTCTTTAGGTATTTCTTTTTTCTAATTCTAATGTTTTATACCACACATACTAGCTGATCTGTTTTTTTATTATTTAAATGCCTTTTGCCTACATTTTCAAATTGACTCAATATGGTATCAAAACAAAACTAAAGAAAATAAGACAAACACAGAAATTCTCAGTCAGGCCAGTTTATTGGTATTTTTTTAAATCACTCTGAGGTAGATTGTTGCTGCTCAAGAGCTCTTTTGAGACACGGTCTGGCTGGTAGCCTGGGAAGATGAGCTGACCACTTTGCCGTCCACCACCTCTTCCACAATGGTTACCACTTTGCGTGTAGTTGTGCTTGAGCTTGAGCTTGAGCTTGAGCTTGTGCTTTTGCTTGCGCTTGAGAGGCTGCAGAGGTAGAAACACATAAAATTAAATTACTGAAATGCTAGGCAGGTATTTCCATCTCATTTTAATTTAGTTTGTTGCAATAAGTCACCACTGCTCACTGAAAAATGTTGACACTACTGTTTAATCTAAATGCTGTTCTTTAGAGATTTTGTGTTGTAGATGTCTCACCTAACATCCTCTCCATCCAGCAGTCTTCTGTACTCTGCGATCTCCATCTCCAGTCTGGTCTTGATGTCCAGAAGTATCTGATACTCTTGACTTTGGCGTTCCAGATCGGCACGAAGTTGCACCAGTTGCGCTTCCATGCTGGTCACCTGGAACTGGTAGCCGGACAACATGGAGCCGTAGCGGGCCTTTGTTTCTGCCAAAGTGCTTTCCAATGATGATTTCTGTTGGGGGGGAAATTAATTATTCAGTGTTCTGCACAATGTGATGACGAAACATTAAGGGATTTATTTTTCCTTGCTTACCATACTAAGTTGAGACTGCAACTCAATTTCGAGACTCTGGAGTGTGCGTTTAACCTCTGTGATTTCACATCGGGATGTTGTAAGGGTTTCTGTGCTGACAGCAACTTCCTTGTTAAGGGCTTCGCTCTATGAAAGACAATCCATAGCAAAGCAGTCAGGTTAGTCTGTTGGTTTTGATTATAATGCTGCCCTTTAAAAACATCAGATTTTTACCTTGGACTGGAACCAAGCCTCAAGATCCTTGCGATTCTTATTAGCAACAGCCTCATAATGCTCACGGATTTCAGCCATGATCTTTGCCAGGTCTTCCTGTGGTGCTGCTTCAATCTCTACATTGACCTGTCCAGTCATCTGGGCACGTGCTGCCAAGAGTTCCTAAAGATGTTGTAAGAAACCACTGAGCATTTGCTTCATTTACAGGAATCACTTATTTATCAAAGAGTGTGAACCAACATACCTCCTCGTGGTTCTTCTTGAGGAAGATCAGCTCTTCTTTCAGCCCCTCAATCTGCATCTCCAGATCAGAACTGGCCATTGTCAGATCATCCAGCACCCTTCTCAGCCCAGCAATATCTGCCTCTACTGACTGCCTCATGCTCAGCTCATTCTCATATCTGCACAAAACAGTAACTGATATAAATGATTTGACCTTTTATAGATGTTGGAAGTGCTGTTTGTTTATTCACTTACTTGACTCTGAAGTCATCTGCAGCGAGCTTGGCATTGTCAATGCTCAAGTAGATGCCTCCGTTTAGACCAGTAGCATGCTGAATCTTCAAGTGGAAAAATGAATAAATAAAGTCAAATTTAGATATCTCCTGAAGTTACCTACCTGAGAAATATGGTACTTTTTTCGACATGCATTTTGAATATATCCTTTGCAAATGAGGAAACATGGGGTATTGAAATTGGATCATTTTTTATCTAAAGGTAGGTTAATGATTGACTTGAATTAGATGTTCTGTAGTTATGGCACGCACCTTGGCCTGAAGGTCACTGATAGTAGCGTAATAGGCACTGTAGTCCCGAGCAGAGGGGGACGTCTTGCTCTCCAGGAACTGGCGGATCTTCAGCTCAAGATCAGCATTGGCCTTCTCAAGGGTGCGCACCTTCTCCAGGTAGGTGGCCAGACGGTCATTGAGGTTTTGCATGGTGGCTTTCTCATTTGCAGACACATCAACGGCATCAGCCAGGTTGAAACCAGCACCACCTCCAAAGCCAGCACCTCCAGCAGAGAAGGAACGAGAAGCAGAGGCACTGGAGATACGGACACCGGTTCCTCCTGCTCCCCCATACACACTACCGGCACGCATTGATGAGACACGACCAGCTCCGCCACCAGAGACAGAGGTAAATAGATCCTCCTGAGGACATGTTGCTGCGGGTGGATGAAGAAGAAGACATAATTTTGAAGGAGGCTTGCTGTCGTTGTCTGCTCTGACTGGTGAAAGAACGAGCGGATGAGTGAGGAGAAGACGACCCTTATTCCTTTTATGTGGACAAATGGGGGAGGGAGAGACTGTAAAGATTGCCTTAGGTGGTTGAGAGTGAAACCATTTCCCAGTTCCCCAAGGCAGCAGGTGTGGCTGATAACAGGTTTGAAGGGTATGTTATCATTTAGTTTCACATTTCCTTAGAAAAAAATTATTTTGGAGGTTATGAAAGTTTCAGCTGTCAGTCCTTGTCCTTGGTTATTTGAGCTTGTACAGCACTTTGATCAGTCCTGTGGCTGTTTTAAATTTGCTTTATAAATAAAAGAACTAAACTGAACTGAACTTGTCAATCTTCACACTTATGTGCTTGCATGTTCTGTTTCTTTTCGTCTCTGCAAAATATATTTTAACTTGTTGCTTAAAGGGATAGTGTATCCAAAAAATGTAATTCTGTCATTAATTACTCACCCTCATGTCGTTCCAATTCCGTAATACTTTCGTTTATCATCGGAGCACAAATGAAGTATTTTTTTTTTCACAAATATCTTTTTTGATGAAATTTGAGCCATTTCTGTCCCTCCATAGACAGCTACACAACTACCACTTTGACACTTCAAAAAGTTCATAAAGATATCGTAAATCTAATCCATGTGAATTGAGTGGTTTAGTCAATTTTCTGAAGAGACACGATCACTTTTTATGATGAACAGATTTAATTTAGGCTTTTATTCACATTTAAACCAGCACAGGAACAAACCTCTTGCTGAAGCTCAAACGTGCTGCGTAACACGAGAATGAACCTCATTGGTTCTCACACGTCAAGCGAACATGCTTGAGTTTCATTTTACCACAGTTGATGTGTTAGTTGATGAATGTTTATATGTGAACAAAAGCCTAAATTCAACCTGTTCATCATAAAGTAATCGTGTCTCTTCAGAAAATTTCAGACTATATATACCGTTCAATTCTGAAACGTGCTGCGTAACACGAGAATGAACCTCATTGGTTCTTGCTGGAGCTCAAACGTGCCGCGCAACACGAGAATGAAGCTCATTGGTTCTCGCAGAAGCTCAAACGTGCTGCGTTACACGAGAATGAACCTCATTGGTTCTTGCAGAAGCTCAAACGTGCTGCGCAACACGAGATTGAACCTCATTGGTTCTCGCAGAAGCTCAAACGTGCTGCGTTACACAAGGATGAACCTCATTGGTTCTTGCTGAAGCTCAAACGTGCTGCGCAACACGAGATTGAACCTCATTGGTTCTTGCAGAAGCTCAAACGTGCTGCGTAACACGAGGATGAACCTCATTGGTTCTTGCTGAAGCTTAAACGTGCTGCGTAACACGAGAATGAACCTCATTGGTTCTTGCTGGAGCTCAAACGTGCTGCGTAACACGAGAATGAACCTCATTGGTTCTTGCAGAAGCTTAAACGTGCTACGTAACACGAGAATGAACCTCATTGGTTCTAGCAGAAGCTCAAACGTGCTGCGTTTTGACACTGCCACAGTAAAGCCCTGCATAAAATATATATATATATATAGTAAACTGTATGTATATGTGCCATGCCAAAATGTTTATCGTTTATTTTTTTCTAATCTGCCTGTATGTTGATTTTGAGCATTTGCCTATGCTGTATTGTTGGAAGGGGAATAGGGGGAACTTTTGTTGGACTCTTAGGACTCTTATTATGATGAGCCTAGGGTAAAGGGACGGGCGGCCATTTTGAAATGTGTTTTTTTTTTTATGTGGTGGCAGGTTATTTTTTTTGGCTAACCAAGCTCAATGAAAGGTGGCCCAAAAAGGATCTCTGGGAAGAGTCTTGGTGTATTAGACATTTAAGCTGTTTCATCTGCGCACGCTCTGGAATATACGTGGTGGACTATACTTTGGGATTTTTTTTCCCAGCTGGAGGATAACCTGTTTTTTTGTGGGGCCTTGAACCAGTGGATTTATACTTTTTTTTCTCTTTTTGGGGACATTGTTTTTTTTTATCCGGACTTTAATTTGCCTACCTACACCAAAGCAGAAAAGGACTGAGACAGGACTGTTGAGTATTGTCTTTGTTATTTATATTTTGCTTGCACGGACTTACTACTCTTTGGGGACTACTCTGTTTTTTGGGGACTTTGCTGTCTTTGCAATCATGCTGCTTTTGTGAAGGGGTTTTGATCAAGAGTAAAATAAAACAATAATCAACTCCCCTTGTTATAATGATTCAACCATTTTATGAAGAGTTGAATTTGTTATAGCGTGACACGAGAATGAACCTCATTGGTTCTTGCAGAAGCTCAAACGTGCTGCGTAACACGAGAATGAACCTCATTGGTTCTTGCTGGAGCTCAAACGTGCTGCGTAACACGAGGATGAACCTCATTGGTTCTTGCTGAAGCTCAAACGTGCTGCGTAACACGAGAATGAACCTCATTGGTTCTTGCTGGAGCTCAAACGTGCTGCGTAACACGAGAATGAACCTCATTGGTTCTTGCAGAAGCTCAAACGTGCTGCGTAACACGAGAATGAACCTCATTGGTTCTTGCAGAAGCTCAAACGTGCTGCGTAACACGAGAATGAACCTCATTGGTTCTTGCTGAAGCTCAAACGTGCTGCGTAACACGAGAATGAACCTCATTGGTTCTTGCAGAAGCTCAAACGTGCTGCGTAACACGAGAATGAACCTCATTGGTTCTTGCTGGAGCTCAAACGTGCTGCGTAACACGAGAATGAACCTCATTGGTTCTTGCTGGAGCTCAAACGTACTGCGTAACACGAGAATGAACCTCATTGGTTCTTGCAGAAGCTCAAACGTGCTGCGTAACACGAGAATTAACCTCATTGGTTCTTGCTGAAGCTCAAACGTGCTGCGTCTATGGAGAGACAGAAAGCTCTGAGATTTCATCTGTGTTTCGAAGATGAACGAAAGTCTTACGGGTTTGGACCGACATGAGGGGGAGCAATTAATTACAGAATTTTCATTTTTGGGTGAACTAACCATTTAATAGGCAGTGGTGTTAGTACTCAAATACATTATATGACATTTGTTTTTTACAATTCTGAAATCAAGAGATATTAAAATGAATGGATTGTTAGATTTATGAGATGCACCTTTTTCAATTAAATATTACATTAAATTTAAAACCGTAGAAAAGTTCTCAGCATTTGTCACACATAACACTGAAACCTTCCTTATCTCTAACACCATTTCAACACCTCATCCAGATCCTGCACCTCAGGCAAGATAAACCTGTTTTATCCACTGAATGTGTCAAGTCTCAACATTAAACCGGCAGGTTTTCAAAGTTCAACAAGTACATGAAGCCCTTTCTGAGATTCTGAAATGATCAGCTCTCATATTTGTCCACTCCAGAGCAGATTATTTATAGGTATAGTATAAGGTACGATGACAGTACAACAAACCCTTTTCATGTGATGTTCATTAGATTCATTACAGAGTGGGCCTCTGTAGCTTTTATCTCTGTTCTTGCAAAATGCCTTGATTAGATTAGATTTAATGTTTCTTTTTTATCTAATAAGTAAAAAATAAATATCACCCTTCAGTCTATAAACCCACTGGGCAAATTACTCAAATGACCAACTAAATGACAGAAGCAGACAAGGAAGTGTTCATGTTGGTTGTCAGGTTGAAAGTGCCAGGTAATGGAACTTTGATTAACTGTTTTATTAGAATTTAATTTAAACAAAGTATGGTTGCTTTTTCCTGCAGTTGAATTAAATGTTTAACTTCTAACTCAGATTTATTAGTGCTGTGGGTTTTAACCCTCTGAGGTCTAAGGGTTTTTGGGGTCCTTGAGGTGTTCTGACATGCTCTGACATTTGTGCTTTTTTCAGTTATTTATAAACATGTTAATGGCAAAGGTGTAAATTCACTCAATATAGCACAAACTGGGCTACCGTAATTTCTCAGCAACAATTATGAAACATGTTTGTATTTTTGAGAGAATATTGCTTAAGCATGGTTATTGAAAAAACTAAAACTTAAAGTGTCTGAAATAAGGCCACAAAACACATACTAAATATGTGTCCACAAGACTTTTGACTAATGAGTGTTGTTGGCTAGAATTTTTGCTTCAAAATGATCTGAAAATCATCCTGCCTAATCATTTACACAAACACATACACTGATTTAAATTTTATTAGAGACCTTTGGTTTGGAAAGGCAATATGCGTGGAGGCGTGTTCACACCTGAGAAGACAAAGGCCGGATAATGTGCCGCATAATGAGCTGCATATTAATTAGCCCTTTCACACAGGTGTGTCACAGGATCCCAAAGAATGCAAGGACAAAAGAAATTATCTATATTGCCTATACATATTTTACAATTAGAAATTGTAACCAATTACAAATAGGCTACAATTACAACAACAATTACAATTGTAACAATATTTCAAGTGTATTTCTTTGTAAAAAGTATACATTTTATCATACGTATTAAAAAAAGGTAAGGATTCATGAATATTGGAACAAACACTATAATAACATCTTAGTTGATAATTCAATATACCTACTTTATTTTTGACAAAACATCATACTATAGTAGGCCTATATGTAACTATGAGCAGAAATTGGTGAACAAAAGCGTAGGCCTACCTATTTAATGTAACAGTAGTCTTTTTTTACAGTCAAAACTTTATAATCTATCCAAAACTAATCACAAAATCTATATACATGTGAATTTGCAGCTTGTTGCTTATACAGACATTTTATTTCAACATATTTCAGTCTATTTTTACTCATACAAACTATATTGCTATAGCCTACTAAGATGTGTTCATGTAAACATAACGTTTACTAAATGTAGGTGCGAGATTGAATGAACAAGGCACGCGCTGTATAACTGTAACTATAGTAAACAAAGCGCGCGCGCCTATGCCGTTCACTCATCATTTAGCCTACACACAGACACGCAATTCATATTTAAACAGTCTTTTTGCGGTTTACAGTCCGACACTTCAATATCACGATTAGAACAAAGCACTAGAATAAATGACTTACTACATCATCCTGTTGGGCGGCAGTGGCTCAGTGGTTCATGTAGGTTGTCTACAAACCGTTGACACTTTTGTATTTTAACCCATTTGGACCTGACTCTATGAGGTTGACTCTAAAGAAGTCTTCTAAATCTACAAAGCATTTGCGGGCCACCTATCTGACCACCTAACCCGGCTGCCTGTCGGCCAGATAGGATAGTCAGATAGGTGGGCCGCACGCATTTTCTTAGCATGTTTATTGTAGGCCTAATGATAGATCCATCAATCGATTTATGCCTTTTTACGTCAATTGAGGTCTGAATCCTTTTTTAAATTGTTTTCTGTGATGTGAACTATATGCCATAACCATCAAGACTTAATCCAAAAAGGTTTGGAATATTTCGTTATGTGCAATGAAATGACTATTACAGTTCAATTTTTTGAATTAGAGATGCACTGAATCTTTTCCAAATTGTAAAGCTAACTAGACTTTATCATAAAACAATAATTTCTCTAGTGAGGACCAGGAAAATGATCCTCACAATGTCTATATTTTAATTCTACTATAGTAGTCGGTAGACATTTGGTCCTATCTTGCACTCTCTCACTTGCTCTCTTGCATTGTTGCTGTTTTAGCCTGGAATAAACATGGTGGAGTACCTCCATGAGGCCAAGGCATGCAAACCAAACCCCCACAAATGCCAGGAGAAGAGTCTAAAATGGTAAAGTTTATTCAAAGTAGAATACTTGCTTGCAAGTAGAGCTAATGGCTCTTAATAGCAGACTGTTGGCCTGTTGAGTGTTCAGCCATTTATTTCAGAATTGTTGTTTTGCTCTGAATGTTTTCCTACCTGAGTGATATGAACTGCACCAGTTCTGCTATATTGTTGATATGAATTAATGTAGCCTAATAAAATAAATAATTTCAAAGATTCCATTGTTGTTGTTTTATTGTATTGTTTAAGTGTTTATTGCATAATATATGCATACATCTGGCATGTATTCTGTTATAGGTTTGTAGTTTAACAGTTTTATAGCTATGAGTTGTCTATTGCAATTTATTTTCTTAAATTGTACTGTAATGTGTTAGAATTAATCTGGCATATTGGTTAATTTCACCCAGCATTTGGGACACTATATAACAAATATGTAGTTGAATCAACCCATAATTGTAATTAATTTGACCCAGCATTTGGATACACTATATAACTAATATGTAGTTAAATCAACCCATAATTGTAATTAATTTGACCCAGCATTTGGATACACTATATAACTAATATGTAGTTAAATCAACCCATAATTGTAATTAGTTTGACCCAGCATTTGGGTAGAATATTTAACTCATCTGTTGGGTTAAATGTGACAGACCCATCTTGCTGGGTCAAATTAACTACTGCTGGTCTGGTGCAATATTGATCCAGCGGTTGGGTTATAAAACAACCCAAGTTGGGTTATTTTTAACCCATCATATATATGACTATGTGAAACTATAGTTTGAATTATTCCCTTCTTTGCATGACACATTGACATTACAATAGGCCAACAGAATAGCTCTTTCGGCATAATCCTGAACATTGTATAAGCATTCATTTCATGTGTTATTGAGCGGAAGAGAGGCTCTCGGGGGAGCGTGTAAACATCACATCTTTTGATTTTCCTGGCAAGACCATCCCGAGTCCTTCACATAAAAATCAGTCTACAGGCTTTCACAACCTAGAAAGTCGGTAAAAGGCCTAGTTTTTTTAGTTTTGTTACAAGCTATTCACACATTGGCAATAAAAAGCGACTAATACATGACAATTCTTACATACAGCCCCTTTAAGTATAAAATTGTTTATTATTTGCAATTACCTATGTTTTCTCCTTTTGTAGCCATCGCATATTATGTGTAATATTCTCAAATAAACAAACCTGGAGGAAAGCAACTTCAAAACCCACTGTGGCAGAAGAAGAGACCTACGTATTATGGATTGGATCCAGGATGCTGGTCCCACACAGAGGTCAATGTCCAGCAGACAGTGAACTGATAAATGAGAATCTGATATTGATGTTAAAATGTTCAATGTGTTTTGTAATGAGTGCACACCAATGCACAGCTTCAGTCTTTATAGCAGACATCTGAATGTGACTGCCACATCCACCACCTCTCCCAAGATGTTAGATAAATCAGTGGGACTACAAAAAAGGTAAGCCTCATCTTTACAATGCCAAAGGTTGTTTTTGTTCTGACCCAATGGTCAAGCTATCTGGCATGGTCATATCTACAGATTATGTCGGTCAGTATCTCATTGGATTGACATGAAAAATGTCTCAATGTTAGATTGTTAAAACCCAATGATCTTTCAGTATAAGACCTACACTGGATATATTTTGCAATGGTTGTATTTTTACCCTTTATTTATTGTTATATCATGTCTACCTCTAAAGGATGCAATGCATATTAATTATATACACCCTTTCGGGGTACATGAGTGTAGAAGTGCACAGCCCTTGTGACAAGCCACTTTAGGCACAGGGCACAGCTTTTGCAAATATTTTTCTATAAAATATTATTGGTAGGCAGAGTGTTAAAACAAAAACCATAAAACTCATTTGTGTTGAAATGGGTATAACTGTTTGGATTTGCAGACTTTTGCACACATTTGTTTTAGTTGTTGTTGTTTTTTGTTTATGTACAATATTGTTCAAGATTTTTTTGCTCTTATGCTCACCAAGGCTGCATTTATTTGATCAAATACTCTGAAAACATAAATTTGATGAAATATTACAATTTAAATTAACTTAACTTTTCCATTTTAGTCATTACTCCAGTCTTCAGAGTCACATGATCCTTCAAAAAAAATCATTCTAATATGCTGATTTGCTGCTTAAGAAACATTTCTTATCATCAATGTTTAAAACAATATACTGTTTAATATTTTTGTGGAAACCATGATAATTTTTTCTCAGGATTCTGTGATGAATAGAAAGCTCTAGAGAGAAATATTTATGTGTAATAGAAATCTTTTGTCAAATTATAAATGTCTTTACTGTCACTTTTGATCAATTTTGATGATTTACTTATTTTAATAAATACGCTACCATTTCATCCTTTCATCACCGGACTAGAAAGTGACAAAGAATTAGTATCTTCCAAAATATATTTTTTTAATAACCCCAAACTTTTTAAATGTAACATAAAAAAGGTTGCATGACGTTTTTGTAAAAGGCAAAAAATGTTCCTGATAAAAAAATCTGAGTATAAAATAAGACTCAAACAGTTTGGTTGTTTTATCTCAAGAGTTCCTGTGCTGGTTGTTCTTGTTTGAGATCTCACTTGGTCTCTGTAACTGCCTGGGTGGAGGAGATCACTTTGCCGTCCTTAACCTCCTCTATAATGGTTACCACTTTGCGTGTAGTTGAAGTTGAGGTTTTGGTTGAGGACTGTGCAGTTTGAGTGCTTCTGAGGTTGGGGGAAAAAATGGGGAAAAAAGTACTCAGAATCATCTCAATCTCATTCTGCTTCCTATAATTTACTGAGAAATCAGGGTGTGAATGTGTATTTGAGCATCTCACCCAGTAGCCTCTCCATCCAGCAGTCTTCTGTACTCTGCAATCTCCATCTCCAGTCTGGCCTTGATGTCCAGAAGCGTCCTATACTCTTGACCTTGGCGCTCCAGATCGGCACGAAGTGACATCAGCTGCTGTTCCATGCTGGTCACTTGCGATTGGTAGCCTGACATCATGGAGCCGTAGCGGGCCTGTGTCTCTTGCAAAGTGCCTTCCAATGACGATTTCTGTTGAGGGAAAAGTCATTATTCTAAAGGCTTTGTGATGTTTCAAAACCGCAAATTTCAAGACTGACCTGGTCATCTACTTACCATGCTGAGTTGTGATTGTAATTCGATTTGAAGACTCTGGAGTGTGCGTTTAAGCTCATTGATTTCTGATTTGGATGAATTAAGGTTTTCTGTACTTTCAACAACGACTTTGTTGATGGATTCGCTCTATGAGAGACAGTCCATAGAAGGGCAGTCAGATAAGATATTTGGTTTTGATTTGGTATTGGTTTCTTTTGACAAATATAAGTAGTCTGATTTTACCTGGGCCTGGAACCAGGCGTCGAGTTCTCTTCGGTTTTTAGCAGCAACGCCCTCGTAATGCTCACGGATTTCAGCCATAACCTTTGCCAGATCTTCCTGTGGTGCTGCGTCAACCTCTACATTGACCTGTCCAGTCATCTGGGCACGTGCTGCTAAGAGTTCCTAAATATGCGATATCAAACCATTGAGCATTTGCTTCATTTAAAGGAATCACTTATTTATCAAAGAGTGTGTGAACCAATCACCAACTTACCTCCTCGTGGTTCTTCTTGAGGAAGATCAGCTCTTCTCTCAGCCCCTCAATCTGCATCTCCAGATCAGATCTGGCCATTGTCAGCACATCCAGCACCTTTCTCACCCCAGCAAAATTTGCCTCTACTAAATGCCTCATGCTCAGCTCATTTTCATATCTGCAGAGAAATTAAACCATTGTAAATCACTTGGACCCATTTGAGATGTTGATAGCTTTTCTCTTAGTCATGTGTGGACTTACTTGACTCTGAAGTCATCTGCAGCCAGCTTGGCATTGTCAATGCTGAGGTAGATGCCGCCATTAATACGAGTCGCATCCTGGATCTTCAGGGGACAAGCATATAGCCAAATTTAGATATCTCTTGAGAATTATTTAAGTTTAGTGTTAAAATATCTCTTACATGTATCAAATACAAAGACAACGTTCTCAAAGATTTAAATGGTTATTTTCTACACACACAAAAAAAATCACTTATATGTTCATTCTCATAAACTGCATATGACGTCCTTTATTTTAGCACATTATTAGGATACAGGTAAGTTAACAAAAGATAAGTAGTTATATATTTTCTTAATAACTGTTTCAATTTTGTTCTTCTGACAATACCACATACTTTGTTCTGGAGATCATTGATAGTAGCGTAATAGGCACTGTAGTCCCGAGCAGAGGGGGACGTCTTGCTCTCCAGGAACTGGCGGATCTTCAGCTCAAGATCAGCATTGGCCTTCTCAAGGGTGCGCACCTTCTCCAGGTAGGTGGCCAGACGGTCATTGAGGTTTTGCATGGTGGCTTTCCCATTTGGAGAAGCATCAATGCCATCACCAGCACCACCTCCGAAACCAGAACCACCTCCGAAGCCAGAACCACCTCCGAAGCCGCCACCACCTCCGGCAGAGAAGGAACGAGAAGCAGAGGCACTGGAGATACGGGTCCCAGATCCTCCAGCTCCCCCGTACATGCTGCCAGCACGACCACCGCCGCCTCCACCACCGGACATGGAGAACTGAGATCCTCCTCCCATGGAGAACTGAGATCCTCCTCCCATGGAACTACGTGCGTATACAGACATGATTGCAGAGGAGGCGTGCTGTTCTGCTCTTTCACTGAAGAGAGTGTGAGAAGTGAGGAAAAGATGACCCCATGATCTTCTTTTATTTGGAAATAGAGGGAGGCAACTATCAGGATGGGCGTTGTGGTTTAGCCAAGGAGGAGGAGTGAGAATCCATTGCCTCCCTCTCCAAAACTAACACTCACACAGCATTCAGCCAACTGCAGGGTTTGAATGTGTTTAATATTTAAGTCCAGATTTGATGGATTTTATAGGAAGGCATTTTACCACAGTGAAGAAAGAAAATAGTATGCATACGTTTTTGATTTGAATTGCAATATGCTTAAAGGGTTAGTTCACCCAAAAATGAAAATTAAGTCATTAATTACTCACCCCCATGCTGTACCAACCTCGTAAGACCTTCGTTCGTCTTCGGAACACAAATGAAGATATTTTTGATTAAATGTGACAGCTGGATCACTCCTCCATAGGCTCCCTAAGGGATTGAAACCTGACGGCCCCGAAAGTCAATGAAGAAAATGTTTAAATATTCCATGTCGCAACAGTGGCTCAACTATAAGTTTATCAAGCGACGAGAATACTTTTTGTGCGAAAAAACAAACAAAAATAACGACTTTATTCGACTATTCCTTTTCTTCCTGTAGGCCTGAAACGAGACTTCAAGAGATTTCCACGACGCGCACGCGCGAGAACTTAACTGAAGTAGTTGAAGGAGATCGGAGTGATCCAGCTGTCACATTTAATCAAAAATATCTTCATTTGTGTTCCGAAGACGAACGAAGGTCTTACGAGGTTGGTACAGCATGGGGGTGAGTAATTAATGACTTAATTTTCATTTTTGGGTGAACTAACCCTTTAAGTCTTGTAGTTTAGTTAAAAAACCTTTTGTGCACTCAAACTCAGTGGATTTAAAAGGAACATAATTGTATATATATATGGTCTATGGTACATAATATATATGAACGATATGGAGTGTGTGTGATACTGTATATATGCGTACATGCACTTTGGGACCGTTATATCAACTTGGAATAAAATACATTTATCCAACCTTAACGATACATTCTAAATGTTCAATACAGTATATCATGAGTTTATATTGTTTAGAAAATCACAAAATTCAACTAACATTTTAGTTACCCTAATTTCTTTTGAACCTGAGGGGAAAACGGTTCTGCAAATACAAGAACTACAGGAAAGTGACTGCTTCTGTCCTCAGGGTGCCAATACTGAGCCACACCCATAGAGCAAGCGGCAACAAAGCCACAGTTATTACACACAAGCAGGGCCTGAAGTTAACTTTTTTGGCCACCAGCCACTGTGGCAGGTGGATATCAAAATTCACCTGCCACAGAGACTTTTTACCAGCCTTTTTTTTTTTTTTGCCTCATAGCCTAAAGGTGAAAAACGGGAATTTCACAATATTGTTCTTTAACTTGTACACATTTAAGTGCTGTCAAGTTATTAACGAAATCAATATAAGTAATAATAACTCTTAGAATATACATTTAAAAAAAATCTTTTTATTCATTGATTTTGACACACACACGCACAACAGATCTATAGAGGGTATGCGCGTGACGTCACTGCCAGCTGGAGTGATTGCGGTCACGCCCACTGAGTGGCAAAAAGACTGAGCGGCAGCATTGGTTTTCAGCGTGAATGCCGTGAAAACAGAATTTAGTAGGGACGCTAGGGACGTGTCCCTACCAATATCCAGTGACACTGATATATCCCTAGCAATAATTTCGATCAAAACTTAAAATATATTTATATTGATGTCCCCGTCCCCACCAATTTCAAAATCAAACCTACGCCACTGCAAAAAACACATCAAAAATGGGAAAGAGCTTTGCGATTGACTGTACAACTACATTTGACAAGAAATCTGAGGTATATTTTTACAGACTGCCGAAAGCTACAGAACAGAGAAGCAAATGGATCGATGCAATTCATAGAAACAACTTGACTCCAGGCAGAGAAAAGTGGATTTGCAGTTATCATTGAGCACGTTTACATGCACACCAGTAACCATAACAACGCAAGTAAACCGCGGCATGTTTACATGACTTTATTAATAAATCAGGCCATGACCTGTAACGACAAAACAATCATTTGTGTATCTGACTTTGAGTATTTCATTTGTTATATCGGTTGATGTTAAATAAAGCTTGCACCATGTCAGCGGGAAACTTACAGTTTGTAGCCTATATTATCCTCTCATGCAGTTACAGATGCAGCGTTTTGACTGAACCATTTCTACTTCTGCTGCACGAGATGAGAGGACATTTTTATAATGTTCTGTGTCATGTATTCCACATTGTTTTTTTGCTCCAATGCCAGGCCCTTTATTTATGTGTGGACATTTTTAGATTCATGCTGGAATTATTGATTTTTTTTGCCAATTTCGATAAAAATGCTCTCTTTTGCAGTCACACCTGTTTGTTTGTGTGTGTCTCTCTGTGTGTGTGATATGTGTGTAGTCATGTTCTTTCCATATTGCATTTGTGCTCTCATACCATACCATCATTTGTGTGTGAATTTTTTTAGATTTATGCAGAAATTATTCATTTTATTGCCCAATTTCTATAAAAATGCTCTCTATTGCAGTCACACCTGTCTCTATCTGTGTGTGTATTTGTTTCTCTGTCTGTGTGGGCGCACATGTGTGTGTGAAAATGTTCATTCCACATTGTATTAGTGATCTAGTACCAGGCCTTCATTTATGTGTGAGAATTTTCAGATTTATGCTGGAATTATTGATTTTATTTGCCAATTTCTATAAAAAGGCTTTCTATTGGAGTCACACCGGTGTGTGTGTTTATGTGCGTGTGCACGTGTGTGTGCAAGTGATCATGTTCGTTCCACATTGCATTTGTGCTCTAGTACCAGGACTTCATTGTGGTATGGAATTTTTCAGAATTATTCTGGATTAATTTTTTTTTTTTTACAAATGAAAAATAAAAAACATTTTTTTTCCGATTTTCCCATTCATTTCAATGTGGGGTCATATTGACCCCAAAGGTCATGAGTGTGACTTTTTTTTTTACATACCTTTAGAACAACCGAATCAAGCCCAGTTTTTTTGTGTGTGTATATATAGATAATGTAGGAAAAGTGACAAAATTTTATGCAACTGAGATGAAGGCAACCATGTTTATTTACTTTGGAAAAGTCGATTGGGGTCATATAGACCCCAAAGCACAAATGAGGGTTAATGCGTTTACATAATGCGAAATCCGAGTAAGAGGCAAAAAACGACCTGTGTCGACCGGTTTATGCTTAAGCCAGTTATGACCCTACTCCGATAAAATAAACTTTTTAAATAAACTGACAAGAAACTGTAGGCTACAAGTTTTAGGGCAGGACAATATGATTATAGCCTATATAACATTGATGTGATCACCTGGATTTAGACCTACCTATATTGTATTTATATAAAGCGTTCACAGGCAAATTTGCTTCACGTATTTCCCCGGCGTCGAAATCAGGCACATATGAGTGTCAGGAAACACGATGGCTGCGTGTCAATATCCATGGATCACTGGATCTTTGATAAGTTGTAAGGAACACTATATCGAGTCCAATTTTTAGTTTAAACTCATAATAGTTTGTTTTACTCGCGTTTTCGCAGTTTCCCCTATTAACTCCAGCCACGCAGCAGCTCTTTTGCCACTCAGTCCGGCTGAGGGGGGCGTGTTCCGGCGGGAAAGTGACGTTAATGCATTCCCTCTATAGACCTACCGCAGCTCGTATGTAAACAAATCACCCGCGGCTGTGTTGATGGCTGATTTAGTCACGTAGACAGCTAGGTCCTGACAGCTTTTAGTTACAGCGTTCAGGAACCGTTAAGCAGAACTAAATTAATATTATTACTGGTAAAGTTACCGGGTACCGGACATTTTCTCACCGGTTCCCAACTCCCAACATGTAACTACTACAGTTGCACACGCACACGCACGCATCTGTGCAACTGTCATTGTTCGCCTACGTCAGCGTTACATCTCATCCCATCTCACCAACAGTTTAATACTCGCACATCCAAACGTAGTCAAAAAAGGGCCTCATCTTCTTTCTGATCGCATGAACGTTACGAAACAACAGTCGCTGTCATAAATCAGCCGCTCACGAACCTTGCCGTTGTCGCCAATTGACCACTTTGTATTAAAATGTCTTCTTTTACTTTTCTTTGACTCATCCTCATCTTTTTGTTGGTTGTTTGTTTCAGCTGGCCTTTTTACCCCAGTAATGTGCCGCCACATTATAGCTAAGGTCAGAGACTATTTATATAGAGACACGCCACTTCCTCAATCCTTAATACAACTATATTGATGTTATTCGATCTGCGTCATCAATGTTTGCGGCGGCCATTTTGTTGACATAGAAACGTCTCCGGTTACTATCGTAACCTCGGTTCCCTGAGAGGCGGGAACGAGACATTACGTCATACTGACGTATATGGGAACTCCTCCCTTCTCCATTTTCACTGAAATCTTATAGGATAACGCCAGCTGGAGACAGCTGGCCAATTGACGGAAAACATGCAAATGCTGACCGGTCCGCGGGCAGTATAAATAGCATGGACGCGACAATTACGTCAGAATCAAGACTGAACGCTAGCACAGCTGATCAAACGGCGAGCACGGCGGTTGACGTAATGTCTCGTTCCCGCCTCTCAGGGAACCGAGGTTACGATAGTAACCGGAGACGTTCCCTTTCAAGGCGGTCACTTCGACATTACGTCATACTGACGTATATGGGAACTGTATAGAATCCCGCCGTGAGCGCAGTGAAGATAAGCCCTGAACGGGGTCAAGCTACACTCCCACAGGAAACACAGTTCTAAGCCAGCAGCGCCGCTAGGAGCACTCAAAACTGATAGGCGAAACTAGACCAACGTCTGCTCCAGCTTACCAAGTTGCGCATCCACTGCAATGAGGCGAAGGCTGCACTGGACAGGGCAGCACAACACCATAAGCACTCGAGCACAAGAGCTAACACAGTGTCGACGGCATAGCGGTGACAGCTGCATAACCTTAAGCCACACGCAGAGTTAACAGTACATTGGAAACTACTGCGTAATGTGGAAACAGCTATGTAACCTTATAGTCATAACACAGAGTTAGCAGCAATGGTAACTCTGCAATACAGACTACTGCACAGCTGGTGGTAACAGTTTCATGAGTACATTGATAAAACTCACCGAACCCACGACGCTAAGGTGGTGCATCAAACTTGGAACCATGGCGAATGTGTTCTGAGAAGACAGCCAGCATCCCTAAATCCCGTAGGCATTAAGCAACCATTTAAAGCGTCGAATTCAGAGAGAAAGTCTCTGTATAAAACATCACGTCCCTAGTACCATCCACCAAGCACACAAACAGCTGGAAGACTGCTGCCTAGTGATCCACGTACATCCACAAATCCCTTACAGGGCCAACGTCACCGTGAGCATCGGCATCATGCGAGGCTGAACTCAGCAGATAAGGCGGGCAGGGATCAACCTGTGCTCTGAACGGTATAAGCGACTTCGGAACGTAGCTTGGTATCGGACTGAGAGTGACGCTGCAGTCATCAGGTCCGAGACAATGCGACACTATTCACTAGAATGAGCGTAAGTCTCCAAGTGCTTCGCTGGGGCGAGAGCCGGTGGTAAGGCCATCTCAGGGAGAGCTCCGTCTCAGCACTTGTCAGTGTGAAGTGTCTTGCTCAACTAAGGACCCAGCAGCGGACACACAAGAAGGTTCCACAGCTTGGGGCTGGGGTGCCACCTTGTAGAACATAGCCGATGTTCTATAGCCAATGTACAGAAGTGCACATCAACACATAACTGAATGTACATAAACACAGTGCCAGTGGCCGTAGCGACAACAACTGTGAATATACGCAGTTAGAAAATAGCCCCATAATAGCATAGCACCTCAGTAAGCACACAAACACAGTCGTAACTGTAGCTACAACTGTGAATATATGAGTTAGCACAGAAAAACCAGTTGCCCTGATAGGAACGGGGCAATATAACAGCGTAGCACATGCACGTACAGCATAGGTCGCTGTAGCCCCAACTTAATACACGCAGTTAGCTCAGTATTTAGGCACTGAAGGATACGGGGCAACACCGCTGCATGAACATCCATTTGTAAATAAATGCAGCGCATGTCGCCGTATCGACGGAGACTGTGAATATGCACAGTTTGACTGGGATAGCTAGTTGCACTGAAGATACAGGGCAACATGGCAGCATAACACAAGTAAGTAAGGAATAGCGCATCCTTGCATGTACATAACGCAGCGTAAGTCGCTGTAGCAACAGAAACTGTGTAGAGACAGAAACTAAGATGCATAGTTAGATTAGGATGGCTAGCAGCACTGAAGGAAACAGGGCAGCATTACAGCATAACACATCCGTTTACGTACATACATCCAGAACTGCGAATATGCACGGTTAGATTAGGATAGCTAGTTTTGCACTGAAGGAAACAGGGCAACAAAATAGCAAAAACACGTCCTTGTACGTGCCGTGTAGTCGCCATAGCGACAGAACAGAATATGCAGTTAGATAGGATAGCTGAATGTTGCACTGAAGGATAGAGGGCAACATAACAGCATTACCCATCAGTGTGCACATTTCAAACATCTGAGTGTATAATGCGGTGCAAGTCGACGAAGCGACCGAAACTGCATGAATATGCACAGTTCACATAATGGTCAGTTACGTTAGCAACATAACTGCATAACGCTTCAGTGTGGACACAAATGCAGCGCAAGTCGCCGTAGCGACAAACTGTGACTATGCACAGTTAGATAGGATAGCTAGGTGCACTGAAGGATACAGGGCAACGCGATAGCATAGTCACATTAGTATGTACAAAAACACAGCGTCAGAGGCATCGCGACATCGACTGTGAATACATAGTAAGTTAGAATAGCCGGTTGCACTGATGATACAGGGCAATATTTAGCGGCGTAAACATAGCACATCAGTGCGTAGCGTGTACACAGCGTCAGTTGCATTACACAGCAACTGTGTACTCAATCAGAATAGCCATTTGCACTGAAGGATTCAGGGCAATGTACAACGGCATATATCATAACACATTCAGTGTGTAGAGTGTACATAGACACGGCGTCAGTTGCATCACACGACAACTGTGAATATGCACTGCGTAGTAATCAGAATAGCCATTTGCACTGAAGGACACAGGGCAATATATAATGGCATAAACCATTACACATAACAGTGAGTTGTATGTACGTAACACAGTGTCAGTTGCATCGCGCCACACTGTGAATACGTAGTAATCAGAATAGTTATTTGCACTGAAGGATACAGGGCAATATACAACGGCAAAATTCATAACACAGTGTGTAGTGTGTACATAAACACAGCGTCAGCTGCATCGCAAAACAACTGTGAATACATACTGCGTAGTAATCAGAATAGCCATTTGCACTGAAAATTACAGGGCAATATATAATGGCATAAATCCCAACGCAAAACACTGTGTAGTATGTACGTAACAGCGCCAGTTGCATCGCACAACAACTGTGAATACGTAGTAATCAGAATAGCCATTTGCACTGAAGGATACAGGACAACAACGGCAAAATTCATAACGCAGTGTACCGTGTGTACGTAACACAGCGTCAGTTGCATCGCACGACTGTGAATACGTAGTAATCGGAATAGCCATTTGCACTGAAGGATACAGGAACAGGGCAATATATAATGGCATAAATCATACACATAACAGTGCGTAGTGTGTACGTAACACAGCGTCCGTTGCATCGCAACAACTGTGAATACGTAGTAATCAGAATAGCCAGTTGCACTGAAGGGTACAGGGCAATATCGTGGCATAAGCATAACACACACACATATCAGTGTACATAAACACAGCGTCAGTGGCATCGCACAACTGTGAATCAGAATAGCCAGTTGCACTGAAGGATACAGGGCAATTTTTAGCGGCATGAATCATGAACACATAACAGTTTGTAGAGTGCACGTAAACACAGCGTCGATTCATCGTACAACAACTGTGAATACGTGGTAATCAGAATAGCCCTTTGCACTGAAGAAACAGGGCAGCATATAACGGCGCGAATCTTAGCACCTATCAGTGTGCAGTGTGAACATAAACACAGCGTCAGTGGCGTAGCGACAACACTGTGAATACGTGGTTAAATCAGAATGGCCAGTTGCACTGAAGGATACAGGGCAACATATAAGGGCATAACAGTTAAATCATAGCACATATCAGTGTGCAGTGTGTACATAAACACAGCGTCAGTGGCGTAGCGACAACAACTGTGAATACGTCGTTAATAGAATGGCCAGTTGCACTGCTGAGGGATACAGGGCAATATATAAGGGCATAGCAGTTAAATCATAGCACAAATCAGTGTGCAGTGTGTACATAAACACAGCGTCAGTGGCGTAGCGACAACAACTGTGAATACGTGGTTAAATCAGAATGGCCAGTTGCACTGAGGGATACAGGGCAACATATAAGGGCATAACAGTTAAATCATAGCACATATTAGTGTGCAGTGTGTACATAAACACAGCGTCAGTGGCATAGCGACAACAACTGTGAATACGTCGTTAATAGAATGGCCAGTTGCACTGAGGGATACAGGGCAATATATAAGGATATAACAATATATAACGGCACAAATCATAGCACATATCAGTGAGCAGTGTGAACATAAACACAGCGTCAGTGGCGTAGCGACAACAACTGTGGATACGTGGTTAAATCAGAATGGCCAGTTGCACTGAAGGATACAGGGCAGCCTGACGACATAAGCTGTAGCTGTGCACCTCCATTACCAGAGCGGGGCGTCCTGGCGCGGCGCTCTCCGTGGCCTGTGTCGCCACATTACCGGTCCCGCCCTCTGCCAACGGTGAAGATCCGGTTCGTTCGGGTTCGAACCGTTTTGGCGGCTGTAGCCGAATTAGGCGGGACGAGGTGCCGACGAAGAGAGACATTGAGGAAGGCTGGACCGTATAGAGATCAAAAGTTTCGGTGTAAAGTCTGGCCGCGGCGAGACTAAATTTTATATGCTGCGAGAGCTGGGATCGAACACGGGTCTCCCGTGCGACGGCTTTGGGTTTCGCCACTGAGCCACAGGGGGAAATGCCCACTTTCGCGCCTTTAGACACAGAGCCATGGCCTTGCCTCGTCTCTCTGGATGCGTCTTTCGCATGACTTACCATAGGACGTCGTGAAGACGGAATCTTTCTTGAAGTAGCCTGGTTGTTTTTAGATACCGGGCTATTCAACTCTTCTTTGGGCGTGAGAGGGCCCACCAGCGGCCGCTGGCGGCAGTGGGCCTCATCCCAGCTGATGCCCGGGTTTATGAGGGCGCGCACTGGTAGACCGGCACATGCCTGTCGTCCGTGAGTGCGGCCTCGGTAGATCCTTGTTTGGGTAGAGCGAGTCAATACCGCACATATCTGGCATGTAGCAGCCATCGGATGCGGGGAGGAAACATGGCGAGTAACCTCTATTGCAACTTCCACGATGACTTCAGATAAGACTTCTAGCGTGAAGAAAGAGATTCTGACGTAATTGTCGCGTCCATGCTATTTATACTGCCCGCGGACCGGTCAGCATTTGCATGTTTTGCGTCAATTGGCCAGCTGTCTCCAGCTGGCGTTATCCTATAAGATTTCAGTGAAAATGGAGAAGGGAGGAGTTCCCATATACGTCAGTATGACGTAATGTCGAAGTGACCGCCTTGAAAGGGAACCACGCAACTGTCAGTCTGTCAATTGACAAGCGAGGCGGCGTCGGTATTATCCATGGTATTATCACTGTATTTTTTTTTTAAACAGCGTGATGGTGTGTTGTGTAATACACGGCTGTTCTAACAACAGCAATAAGAACCCCGGAGTTAGTTTTTATGCGATAAGTTACCGACTGTCAGAAAACGTGAAGGGAAGGAGACAGAGTTAAGCCAACGCAGGAGAGGCTAGCTAGGATAAATAGGCTATCTTTTAGCCAACTCCCCACAGAAAAGTCTGTTCCCATCATTTTACCACAGGTTTCACTCATAATCCGTGTGCAATGCGTGTGCGGTGCGTATACGGTACAGAAGCAGGACGCGCTATAGTGCTTTATGCTGCGTTTGCAGTGCGTAACTGATCCGCAGCTGTAACTTACCACAAACACCCCGGTACTCACTATTTTTATTTTAACACATACTCACTATTTTAACAACGTAAGCCAATTATTCCATCCATTACTTCTATATATTAAGTTGCTCAAGCAAGTGGTCAAATATGTAACCATGTACTTATATTAAAATCGCAAACATTTTAAATTAAAACTTAAAATTGACAAAAACAACCGACTCTCATGCCTTTTCTTTTGCATTTACATTTTAATACAACAAATCTTGCATGTCACAAAGAACTTGTTTTTCCACCTCCACGAATGAGACGAGTGTCGTTCATTATGTTGCCTTGTTGAGGTATATTTTAGTTTGTATACGGATACTGTATGGACGAGATAGTTATAAATATCCAGATAAGTTACGGCTGGCAATAAGGACGGATCTTTACTTAATGCTATTGTGTCTATTTGATGTGGGTCCACACCAATCGATACCGACGAGATGAAGCCATTAGGCTAACGTTATTGCTCCCCTCAACTCAAATCTGCGCGCGGCTAGGGGCAGCAGGACCACTGTTGCCAACTATTTTCAAAGGAAAGTAGCTAAGGCCTTCCCTAAAAGTCGCTAAATGTCGCTAGATGACGTCATACGTCAATTAGCATATTAATGACGCCATCACGTCGTACTTGCATTCTGTCAGCCTAGTGCGTTTTCTCTCTAAATTAATGCTCTATTTAATATAATATAGCCGAATGTCAAATAAAGCTGTTTTCATTTCCTATTTTTTGTTGTTGTCAGACAATAGAACGAGTAGCTATAATATAGTGAATTACATTTTTATAACCGGATGAACTAAGCTCTGTGATAGTGAGTGTTACAACCCACATGGAAAGAACCTATATGAGGATATATGCACATATATGAAACCTATATGCAGTTTATATGCACATATATGCGGCATTTATATAGCATATATGCACATATATGATAAAATATATGCTGCATATATGCGTATATATGCCACATATAGGCAACATTGAGGTGCATATATGTGCATATACAGGTCATATAGGTCTCATTGAGCTGCATATATGTGCATATACAGGCCATATAGGTCTCCTGTATTGCTTCTTTATATCCAAATATAAGCTTTATATGTGCATACAAGATCTGTCTCCTATATAGCTCATGGCATGATCTGGTCATTTTGTAGCTCATATCTCAGTTTGGCAACTGTCAAATGATGCCTAGCTCATATTTTCTGGCATATTTAAGGCAATAACTAAGAACTAAAAATAAAAAAATAAAAAGATTATGCGAGAACTTATGTGCGAACACGTGAAATTGGTATCACATGTAATTATCATGTTATGGAATTTAACTTTGGCAATTAAGTGGAGATGGAAAGCTATGATGTCTACATGTTTTCCTGAAACATTTACAAGGTCAATTCTTTCTTGTATGAAGATAGTGGAAAAGAAGGAAATAACAAAAAAAAAATTTTTTATTTTTTTATTTTGTCAATCTAGCCTTTTTTTCCAATTTCAAGTCGATTCCAGATTCACATTACAGCTCATACACATCCACACATTCACCGTTACATCCACCAAATGCAATGCAAAATGCCATATTTTCTGTATTAGAAAAAGTACATATGTAAAAGTACATAAAACATACATACATTCAAGTAATCATCATCTATCTGAGCATTTCACTGTGGTTAATGAATTTGAAGACAATTTCCGTTCACAGTTGTAACGAACAGACACTTTTCTTTTATCTGAGATGCTTGTATGGCAACTAAAGGCCCCAGATTTTTCCCTACAGGGATGAAATAACCAGGATTCTTAAATTGACCACAGATGTCCCGTTTCACTTTTTGGTAGTACTTCCCCACTGCATAACATGTCTCCCCCTGTCCCAGATCACAGACAATGAATGTCTTCACAGAGAAAATACTTTCCTCTCGATCAGAAAGAATGACAGTGTACGAGTTTCTCCGAAAAGTATGCGAGTAGTTTTGTGAATGAACTATTTCACCATTAACCACTACTCTGCAAAAATACTTCACAGCGACTCTATTTTCTAGGTTGCTGATGCTGTTCAAGGCCAGAAAATCATCATTTGTGATCATACAAATTTTAGGCCTACCCAGAGATGTAACACCATGAGAGCGACTTACTTCCTGCACCATTTTTTTCTCAACTGATAAAGACTCTAAGAGAGCCAAGTAATCATCAGAAGCTGCCACCATACATAACATGAAATACAAGATGTGGAAGTTTCATGTTTTAAGTAAGGAATAACCACCAGGAGACCGGACAACCAGTTACATATAGCCAAGTGGAGGGATTTCTGCCCTAGACTTCTTGCCACCTTCCTCTTACACCTCTCGTGACATCGTCCCAGCCAATCAGAGTCAACCATTTACAAAATAAGTTATATAACAATTAGCTGTTGTTCTTCTCTCTGTCTCTTTCACGTAGACAGCTGCTGAATTTAGAAAACACCTGGACGAGCAGATGTGGGAGAGAAGGAAACTCGACCAAATGCAAAGAAATTTGCAGGAGTTGAGAAATGAAGTCCATTCTCTTAAAAATGAAAATGCACGTCTGAAAGACATTATCATCAATCGTAAGTATTCCTAATTTTAATATTTATTAGCAGGGTTTTTTCTGGAGATGGATATTGCGGTGGCAGAGAAGTATAAACTTAGAAATTGTATGGGCTGAAACACGTGTTTGTCTAAATAAATGCTATGTTGTAAGCTGGTGAGGTAGTGTGGGTGCTCATATAGCCGTTGATAAGATTCAAATTAGAATTATATTTACTTGTCTCTTTCTGGAGGAATTCGTAGAGGGTTAATAAAAGTCATGGCCTAGAAAACATACAGTTCATAAGAATAAATTATGCTTCTCTGCCTTCAATGGCTCAAGAAGGCAATCGGCTCCAGAAAAAAACCCTGGGAATTTGAATTTGGGAGAAATTGAAGAAAGAAAATTGCGTTCACAACCAGGTTTCCTCTGCAGAGCCTTATCGATGGGCTTTGGAGGGTTGTAGCTTGCGTTCACAGCTGCAGGAATGTCTTTCGAAGAGTAGGGCACTGAGTTGCTGGGTGCTATTTTGATTTAGTGATTGTAATTGTTTTTTTCTTTATATAACCTCTTTCTAGAAATCCCTCAAATGAAAAGTGATCTTTCTATTATTGCTCAAAAGGTAAGTTCCTCTGATTTTCATTGCTTTTTAAAATTGTTTCTCAAGCAGAGCTGTAGAGACTTGTAATGTTGGGCTGATTAATAGTGTTAATTATTTGATGTATTTGCACTTTAATTTATTGAAGAGAATAACTATATTTTTCTTCTATGAACAAGACTGGAAGGAGTCCTTTGGAGGATCTGGATTCCTCCTCCTCCACTTTTGGAGAAGTGCAACCGGTGAGTAACCCCCTTGCATTTTTATTTATTTATTTTATTTACTTGCTCTATGGATTTTTATGATGTTTGGCTGATTACTTTTGCATGTAACTTTAATTTATTGACATGTCCCCCCAAAATAAGAATCTAAAGTGGTTTGCTTAGATGAATAAAAATTGTTGTAGAGTTTTACTAAGTTTCTTTCTTCTCTAAGACTTCAGAGAGGAGACCGAGCCCCGAGGAGACCGAGTGCTTTCGAGAGACACCACAGGTGTGTTAGGGTCAGGTGTGCTAACCCTAAGTACAGAAAAATCCTTTTATACCTCAGATTTTTCTGTACTTATTTTACTTAAGGCTCCAACTGAGCTATAGGGATTTTTATGTTGGGATAGTTAGTGGTAATATGTAATTTACTTGCCCCATATGCATAAAATTGTTGAAGTTTAACAATTGTTTTTCTTCTCTAACAAGACTGCAGCAATAGCTGAGACCTCAGGAAAAACACAGGTGAATAACATCATGTAGTAAGGATGGGTATAAACTGTGTGCTTTGTAGGAGCCAATTAGTGTTATAAGAGACAATCATCCTTTCCTCCTGCCCCCCTTCACTCCTCTCCACCCACTGTCTTTTCTCCTTCCCTACTCTCCATCCAACCTCCTCCTTTCCCCCCACCCTGTCCTCCTCCTCTCCTTTAATAGCGTTTAGGGCAATGATTCATTTGTTTCATATCTTTATCATTAATCTGCATGTCTACATAAAAACCTATTAACTATTGGGAAGCTAAGCATAAGAATCAATATGAAGCATGAAAAAGTTTCTAAAAGTTGCCAATAAATTAATATTGTGATGTGAAATTATTTTTCAGATTGAAGTTATAAAGGGCTCAGGAGTTTTTTGCCAGGCAGAAGCGTGGAGAGCAGCCCGCTTTGCCACCTCTGCTACTGCCATGGTGCGGAATCTGCTGCTGGGCACTTTTGATATGCAAACTTTGCTGAAAAGCAACCTGAATGGTACTAAACAACATGTTCCTAATCTCTTCTGTCCTTGAAAAAAAAAACAAGTCCGTCATATTCTGTGGAATATATTATGTTTGTGTGCGGGCATACCATCACTTTTTTACTTGGCATTTTTGTATTTCCTTGCACCTCAAGAAAACGTGATGTGTGTGTGTGTGTGTATATAAAAAAACTCTTGCTTTCTCCACCTTCATTTTACCCCCCTTTCATAATAATTTTGAAATATTACTTTAAGGTGGGAAGCCAACCAGAGGGGATGGGGAGCAGCTGGTCGCCCTTGACCAAGTAAAAAAGGCAGCCATTATTGGTGAGTAAATGCTAATGCATTGACAAGGGAAAACAAAACTTTAAAGACTTTATTAGTTCACCACTTTAACCATAGCCTACTTGTATCAATGTTTATTAGGCATCAATGGAGACTGCATAAGGTAGGGCACACATTATTTGTATCTGCTTGGCACCATACTAATTCATCGCTTGCTCACTTCTTGATCCTACCTTTCCTCTTCTAAAGCCACATTTCTGGGGTATTGCGCTGTAAGGTGTGAAGTCCTCCATTTAGTAGTACATATAGCGTCGCAAATAACCTCATGGCATATTGTTGTTGTCTGAAGTGTTAATAAATAATCATATTCACCCCTCCTTCACCCTTAATCCCCTCTGTCCTGTGTTTGTGCTGTATGTTGTCTATACCGGTAATTGATTTGCTTGATTTTAATGCATATCTTATTGCTCTTCGAGTAAACCTAGCATGGCAGCTTGCTGGTGGAATGTGTGTGTGAATGGGTCAATGGGAGGCCACTGTAAAGTATTTTGGGTACTGTTGGGTGCAGGAAAATGCTATAAAAGTGTAGCCCATTGACAACTAAATATGTTTACATGTGCAAAGTTTCTTACATCAGATAAAAATTTTGAGGGATTGGAAAATCTGAATCATTTTACATGGAAACAAAAAATCTTATCATGACTTGCATAAACATGCACCACGCCTTATTCAGAACAATAGCATTTGGACACCCGCAGAGCGGTCTTAATTTCCCTAAAACAACTGCAGAAGTTGTACTTCACCTGTGTTTTAAGCAAACCAAAAAACTTGGGAGTGGCTATATTTTTCCTATCCATGAATTTTCTCTGCTTTGGATGCACATGTTTGATTGTGTGACTGTTACCAATGCAGTCCCCATGACGGGCCTGTGCATATGAAAGAACGATGCCGCTAAAAAAAGGGAGGGAGGGAGGGAGGAGGGGGGGGGGGGGGGGGGGGTGTTTCTGAATAGCCACGCCCCCTTGTTATCTTGTTTAGCTTGTTAATCTCTGTATTTAAACCCTGTGTCTTGTATCACTGTCTTGTATCAGTGTCCTGTTCCATAGTCTGAGTCTTTGTCAAAGTTTAAGTCTATTTAATAATATTATTGTTAATCAGAATTTCTTTCAGATTTAGCAGAATCCAATCAGAATTTTCCAATTGACGTGTTTACATGACGCATTTTTTATTATGATCAGCCCTTTACCCAACATATGTGTCCAATCGTAGCTGTACTGTAAGCACTTTGGGTTCCTGATGAAGCACTATATTATTATTGTTATTATTATTGTTAATACTGTCTTATTTGTCTTCTCTAGATGCTACATTGAAGAAGTGGCCGGCAGCCAGCCGAGGGCACATAGGAACTTCCATCAATTCGAAGCTCACGGAGCTGAGAAGATCAGCCAGATAAATCGGTTTTTTTTTTCTGTTCAGTCTGTTCAGTTTATTTTTGTTCTTGTACTATTTTTCGATTGTTCGTAACTAAATAAATAATGTAAATTTCTACATTTTGGGCTATTATTTATGTTGCCTAGTAGCTAAGGATTTTAATAATTTTACTACTATATAGGTAGACAAGAGCATATATACGTGCATATATGTCTACATTCATAGGTACATGTATGCACATATGTGTACATATATGTCTACATATATGCGTGCATACATGTACCTATATAGGTACATATATGCATGTATATATGTAGACATATATACACATATGTGTACATATATGTCTACCTATATACGTGCATATATGTACCTATATAGGTACGTATATGCACGCATATATGTAGACATATATGCACATATGTGTACATATATGTCTACATATAAGCACATATAAATGTACCTATATAGGTACATGTATGCACGTATATATGTAGACATATATGCACATATGTGTACATATATGTATACCTATATACGTGCATACATGTACCTATATAGGTACATATATGCACGCATATATGTAGACATATATGTGCATATATGTACATATAATATAGGAAAACGGCCAATTTTATATATGTCACATATATTAAAAACCTATATCAAAACCTATATTAAAACATATATGTTTATATAGGTTCTTTCCATGTGGGAAGTAATAACAAGCACAAGAAAAGAAATAAAATGAAAATGGTCAAACTAAATTCATTAAATATAAAACAAAAGAAAAGCAGATAAGTGACAAGTCCGTGGAAAAACACTGCTCATTCGCGTCTGTCAGCGGCCGTGCGCTCCTCTCAGCCACTCACTGAACAGGGGAGACGCAGCTAGAGAGAGTGACGACAGGGAGAAAGCAAGACCTCGCGCTCGCAGGACAGTACTGGCAACATTTAGAGGTTACTGAGGTTTGTCCAAAAAGTCGCAAAAATTGTCGCTAGTCGCTTTTTAAAAAAAATGTCGCTAGAGGGGTCTGAAAAGTCGCTAAAAATAGCGACAAAGGCGCTAAGTTGGCAACACTGAGCAGGACAGATGTCATGTCAACAATATGGTTAGCTACTTCCGGTGTTTGCGGATAAGGTCTATAGGAAAAACCCGTAACGCCAAAGATGGCGGTTGTATGCACATGCCCCGCCCCTCCCGCTGGTAAGCCAATCGTCTGCTTTTAACAGTCAAGCCGGAAAACATTTAAGCCTATCGTCTGGTTCCACCGACGCATGCGCACAGTTGAGGTTTGCGACAGCGGAAAATATGTTCCTGTTGAAAAGGCGGCAGATTTGATATGTGTTAGTTGTGCAAATATCAGACATCCCAAGTCTCCCGGAAGTTCCGGGAGTCTCCCGCAGATTGATAGCGGCACTCTAATGACCGCAAATTAGTTCAAATCTCCCGGAATCTAGAGCGAGCGAGCAGTAGCGCGCGCATGACAGAGAGCGAGAGAACCCTTGCGCATGCGCAGTAAACTTATAACCTGTGGGGAAAAAGGCGTTTTAAACCTTATTTTGGGGGCAAAGTCATCAAACTTTTTCAGCGATTTTTATCATATTTTATTAGTGTTTGTATACATGCAGTTTTTATGTCCCGGTGACCAGTGAAAGTGCAGTTCTGACTCTCTGCCCATTCATTTCTATAGGAGCCTGGTCTTGTTAGTCCGAAATAGCTGCCCGGAGGCGTTGCCAAGATGGCGGCCGAGCTGGGATCGAACACGGGTCTCCCGTGCGACGGCTTTGGGTTTCGCCACTGAGCCACAGGGGGAAATGCCCACTTTCGCGCCTTTAGACACAGAGCCATGGCCTTGCCTCGTCTCTCTGGATGCGTCTTTCGCATGACTTACCATAGGACGTCGTGAAGACGGAATCTTTCTTGAAGTAGCCTGGTTGTTTTTAGATACCGGGCTATTCAACTCTTCTTTGGGCGTGAGAGGGCCCACCAGCGGCCGCTGGCGGCAGTGGGCCTCATCCCAGCTGATGCCCGGGTTTATGAGGGCGCGCACTGGTAGACCGGCACATGCCTGTCGTCCGTGAGTGCGGCCTCGGTAGATCCTTGTTTGGGTAGAGCGAGTCAATACCGCACATATCTGGCATGTAGCAGCCATCGGATGCGGGGAGGAAACATGGCGAGTAACCTCTATTGCAACTTCCACGATGACTTCAGATAAGACTTCTAGCGTGAAGAAAGAGATTCTGACGTAATTGTCGCGTCCATGCTATTTATACTGCCCGCGGACCGGTCAGCATTTGCATGTTTTGCGTCAATTGGCCAGCTGTCTCCAGCTGGCGTTATCCTATAAGATTTCAGTGAAAATGGAGAAGGGAGGAGTTCCCATATACGTCAGTATGACGTAATGTCGAAGTGACCGCCTTGAAAGGGAACCACGCAACTGTCAGTCTGTCAATTGACAAGCGAGGCGGCGTCGGTATTATCCATGGTATTATCACTGTATTTTTTTTTTAAACAGCGTGATGGTGTGTTGTGTAATACACGGCTGTTCTAACAACAGCAATAAGAACCCCGGAGTTAGTTTTTATGCGATAAGTTACCGACTGTCAGAAAACGTGAAGGGAAGGAGACAGAGTTAAGCCAACGCAGGAGAGGCTAGCTAGGATAAATAGGCTATCTTTTAGCCAACTCCCCACAGAAAAGTCTGTTCCCATCATTTTACCACAGGTTTCACTCATAATCCGTGTGCAATGCGTGTGCGGTGCGTATACGGTACAGAAGCAGGACGCGCTATAGTGCTTTATGCTGCGTTTGCAGTGCGTAACTGATCCGCAGCTGTAACTTACCACAAACACCCCGGTACTCACTATTTTTATTTTAACACATACTCACTATTTTAACAACGTAAGCCAATTATTCCATCCATTACTTCTATATATTAAGTTGCTCAAGCAAGTGGTCAAATATGTAACCATGTACTTATATTAAAATCGCAAACATTTTAAATTAAAACTTAAAATTGACAAAAACAACCGACTCTCATGCCTTTTCTTTTGCATTTACATTTTAATACAACAAATCTTGCATGTCACAAAGAACTTGTTTTTCCACCTCCACGAATGAGACGAGTGTCGTTCATTATGTTGCCTTGTTGAGGTATATTTTAGTTTGTATACGGATACTGTATGGACGAGATAGTTATAAATATCCAGATAAGTTACGGCTGGCAATAAGGACGGATCTTTACTTAATGCTATTGTGTCTATTTGATGTGGGTCCACACCAATCGATACCGACGAGATGAAGCCATTAGGCTAACGTTATTGCTCCCCTCAACTCAAATCTGCGCGCGGCTAGGGGCAGCAGGACCACTGTTGCCAACTATTTTCAAAGGAAAGTAGCTAAGGCCTTCCCTAAAAGTCGCTAAATGTCGCTAGATGACGTCATACGTCAATTAGCATATTAATGACGCCATCACGTCGTACTTGCATTCTGTCAGCCTAGTGCGTTTTCTCTCTAAATTAATGCTCTATTTAATATAATATAGCCGAATGTCAAATAAAGCTGTTTTCATTTCCTATTTTTTGTTGTTGTCAGACAATAGAACGAGTAGCTATAATATAGTGAATTACATTTTTATAACCGGATGAACTAAGCTCTGTGATAGTGAGTGTTACAACCCACATGGAAAGAACCTATATGAGGATATATGCACATATATGAAACCTATATGCAGTTTATATGCACATATATGCGGCATTTATATAGCATATATGCACATATATGATAAAATATATGCTGCATATATGCGTATATATGCCACATATAGGCAACATTGAGGTGCATATATGTGCATATACAGGTCATATAGGTCTCATTGAGCTGCATATATGTGCATATACAGGCCATATAGGTCTCCTGTATTGCTTCTTTATATCCAAATATAAGCTTTATATGTGCATACAAGATCTGTCTCCTATATAGCTCATGGCATGATCTGGTCATTTTGTAGCTCATATCTCAGTTTGGCAACTGTCAAATGATGCCTAGCTCATATTTTCTGGCATATTTAAGGCAATAACTAAGAACTAAAAATAAAAAAATAAAAAGATTATGCGAGAACTTATGTGCGAACACGTGAAATTGGTATCACATGTAATTATCATGTTATGGAATTTAACTTTGGCAATTAAGTGGAGATGGAAAGCTATGATGTCTACATGTTTTCCTGAAACATTTACAAGGTCAATTCTTTCTTGTATGAAGATAGTGGAAAAGAAGGAAATAACAAAAAAAAAATTTTTTATTTTTTTATTTTGTCAATCTAGCCTTTTTTTCCAATTTCAAGTCGATTCCAGATTCACATTACAGCTCATACACATCCACACATTCACCGTTACATCCACCAAATGCAATGCAAAATGCCATATTTTCTGTATTAGAAAAAGTACATATGTAAAAGTACATAAAACATACATACATTCAAGTAATCATCATCTATCTGAGCATTTCACTGTGGTTAATGAATTTGAAGACAATTTCCGTTCACAGTTGTAACGAACAGACACTTTTCTTTTATCTGAGATGCTTGTATGGCAACTAAAGGCCCCAGATTTTTCCCTACAGGGATGAAATAACCAGGATTCTTAAATTGACCACAGATGTCCCGTTTCACTTTTTGGTAGTACTTCCCCACTGCATAACATGTCTCCCCCTGTCCCAGATCACAGACAATGAATGTCTTCACAGAGAAAATACTTTCCTCTCGATCAGAAAGAATGACAGTGTACGAGTTTCTCCGAAAAGTATGCGAGTAGTTTTGTGAATGAACTATTTCACCATTAACCACTACTCTGCAAAAATACTTCACAGCGACTCTATTTTCTAAGTTGCTGATGCTGTTCAAGGCCAGAAAATCATCATTTGTGATCATACAAATTTTAGGCCTACCCAGAGATGTAACACCATGAGAGCGACTTACTTCCTGCACCATTTTTTTCTCAACTGATAAAGACTCTAAGAGAGCCAAGTAATCATCAGAAGCTGCCACCATACATAACATGAAATACAAGATGTGGAAGTTTCATGTTTTAAGTAAGGAATAACCACCAGGAGACCGGACAACCAGTTACATATAGCCAAGTGGAGGGATTTCTGCCCTAGACTTCTTGCCACCTTCCTCTTACACCTCTCGTGACATCGTCCCAGCCAATCAGAGTCAACCATTTACAAAATAAGTTATATAACAATTAGCTGTTGTTCTTCTCTCTGTCTCTTTCACGTAGACAGCTGCTGAATTTAGAAAACACCTGGACGAGCAGATGTGGGAGAGAAGGAAACTCGACCAAATGCAAAGAAATTTGCAGGAGTTGAGAAATGAAGTCCATTCTCTTAAAAATGAAAATGCACGTCTGAAAGACATTATCATCAATCGTAAGTATTCCTAATTTTAATATTTATTAGCAGGGTTTTTTCTGGAGATGGATATTGCGGTGGCAGAGAAGTATAAACTTAGAAATTGTATGGGCTGAAACACGTGTTTGTCTAAATAAATGCTATGTTGTAAGCTGGTGAGGTAGTGTGGGTGCTCATATAGCCGTTGATAAGATTCAAATTAGAATTATATTTACTTGTCTCTTTCTGGAGGAATTCGTAGAGGGTTAATAAAAGTCATGGCCTAGAAAACATACAGTTCATAAGAATAAATTATGCTTCTCTGCCTTCAATGGCTCAAGAAGGCAATCGGCTCCAGAAAAAAACCCTGGGAATTTGAATTTGGGAGAAATTGAAGAAAGAAAATTGCGTTCACAACCAGGTTTCCTCTGCAGAGTCTTATCGATGGGCTTTGGAGGGTTGTAGCTTGCGTTCACAGCTGCAGGAATGTCTTTCGAAGAGTAGGGCACTGAGTTGCTGGGTGCTATTTTGATTTAGTGATTGTAATTGTTTTTTTCTTTATATAACCTCTTTCTAGAAATCCCTCAAATGAAAAGTGATCTTTCTATTATTGCTCAAAAGGTAAGTTCCTCTGATTTTCATTGCTTTTTAAAATTGTTTCTCAAGCAGAGCTGTAGAGACTTGTAATGTTGGGCTGATTAATAGTGTTAATTATTTGATGTATTTGCACTTTAATTTATTGAAGAGAATAACTATATTTTTCTTCTATGAACAAGACTGGAAGGAGTCCTTTGGAGGATCTGGATTCCTCCTCCTCCACTTTTGGAGAAGTGCAACCGGTGAGTAACCCCCTTGCATTTTTATTTATTTATTTTATTTACTTGCTATATGGATTTTTATGATGTTTGGCTGATTACTTTTGCATGTAACTTTAATTTATTGACATGTTCCCCCAAAATAAGAATCTAAAGTGGTTTGCTTGGATGAATAAAAATTGTTGTAGAGTTTTACTAAGTTTCTTTCTTCTCTAAGACTTCAGAGAGGAGACCGAGCCCCGAGGAGACCGAGTGCTTTCGAGAGACACCACAGGTGTGTTAGGGTCAGGTGTGCTAACCCTAAGTACAGAAAAATCCTTTTATACCTCAGATTTTTCTGTACTTATTTTACTTAAGGCTCCAACTGAGCTATAGGGATTTTTATGTTGGGATAGTTAGTGGTAATATGTAATTTACTTGCCCCATATGCATAAAATTGTTGAAGTTTAACAATTGTTTTTCTTCTCTAACAAGACTGCAGCAATAGCTGAGACCTCAGGAAAAACACAGGTGAATAACATCATGTAGTAAGGATGGGTATAAACTGTGTGCTTTGTAGGAGCCAATTAGTGTTATAAGAGACAATCATCCTTTCCTCCTGCCCCCCTTCACTCCTCTCCACCCACTGTCTTTTCTCCTTCCCTACTCTCCATCCAACCTCCTCCTTTCCCCCCACCCTGTCCTCCTCCTCTCCTTTAATAGCGTTTAGGGCAATGATTCATTTGTTTCATATCTTTATCATTAATCTGCATGTCTACATAAAAACCTATTAACTATTGGGAAGCTAAGCATAAGAATCAATATGAAGCATGAAAAAGTTTCTAAAAGTTGCCAATAAATTAATATTGTGATGTGAAATTATTTTTCAGATTGAAGTTATAAAGGGCTCAGGAGTTTTTTGCCAGGCAGAAGCGTGGAGAGCAGCCCGCTTTGCCACCTCTGCTACTGCCATGGTGCGGAATCTGCTGCTGGGCACTTTTGATATGCAAACTTTGCTGAAAAGCAACCTGAATGGTACTAAACAACATGTTCCTAATCTCTTCTGTCCTTGAAAAAAAAAACAAGTCCGTCATATTCTGTGGAATATATTATGTTTGTGTGCGGGCATACCATCACTTTTTTACTTGGCATTTTTGTATTTCCTTGCACCTCAAGAAAACGTGATGTGTGTGTGTGTGTGTATATAAAAAAACTCTTGCTTTCTCCACCTTCATTTTACCCCCCTTTCATAATAATTTTGAAATATTACTTTAAGGTGGGAAGCCAACCAGAGGGGATGGGGAGCAGCTGGTCGCCCTTGACCAAGTAAAAAAGGCAGCCATTATTGGTGAGTAAATGCTAATGCATTGACAAGGGAAAACAAAACTTTAAAGACTTTATTAGTTCACCACTTTAACCATAGCCTACTTGTATCAATGTTTATTAGGCATCAATGGAGACTGCATAAGGTAGGGCACACATTATTTGTATCTGCTTGGCACCATACTAATTCATCGCTTGCTCACTTCTTGATCCTACCTTTCCTCTTCTAAAGCCACATTTCTGGGGTATTGCGCTGTAAGGTGTGAAGTCCTCCATTTAGTAGTACATATAGCGTCGCAAATAACCTCATGGCATATTGTTGTTGTCTGAAGTGTTAATAAATAATCATATTCACCCCTCCTTCACCCTTAATCCCCTCTGTCCTGTGTTTGTGCTGTATGTTGTCTATACCGGTAATTGATTTGCTTGATTTTAATGCATATCTTATTGCTCTTCGAGTAAACCTAGCATGGCAGCTTGCTGGTGGAATGTGTGTGTGAATGGGTCAATGGGAGGCCACTGTAAAGTATTTTGGGTACTGTTGGGTGCAGGAAAATGCTATAAAAGTGTAGCCCATTGACAACTAAATATGTTTACATGTGCAAAGTTTCTTACATCAGATAAAAATTTTGAGGGATTGGAAAATCTGAATCATTTTACATGGAAACAAAAAATCTTATCATGACTTGCATAAACATGCACCACGCCTTATTCAGAACAATAGCATTTGGACACCCGCAGAGCGGTCTTAATTTCCCTAAAACAACTGCAGAAGTTGTACTTCACCTGTGTTTTAAGCAAACCAAAAAACTTGGGAGTGGCTATATTTTTCCTATCCATGAATTTTCTCTGCTTTGGATGCACATGTTTGATTGTGTGACTGTTACCAATGCAGTCCCCATGACGGGCCTGTGCATATGAAAGAACGATGCCGCTAAAAAAAGGGAGGGAGGGAGGGAGGGAGGAGGGGGGGGGGGGGGGTGTTTCTGAATAGCCACGCCCCCTTGTTATCTTGTTTAGCTTGTTAATCTCTGTATTTAAACCCTGTGTCTTGTATCACTGTCTTGTATCAGTGTCCTGTTCCATAGTCTGAGTCTTTGTCAAAGTTTAAGTCTATTTAATAATATTATTGTTAATCAGAATTTCTTTCAGATTTAGCAGAATCCAATCAGAATTTTCCAATTGACGTGTTTACATGACGCATTTTTTATTATGATCAGCCCTTTACCCAACATATGTGTCCAATCGTAGCTGTACTGTAAGCACTTTGGGTTCCTGATGAAGCACTATATTATTATTGTTATTATTATTGTTAATACTGTCTTATTTGTCTTCTCTAGATGCTACATTGAAGAAGTGGCCGGCAGCCAGCCGAGGGCACATAGGAACTTCCATCAATTCGAAGCTCACGGAGCTGAGAAGATCAGCCAGATAAATCGTTTTTTTTTTTCTGTTCAGTCTGTTCAGTTTATTTTTGTTCTTGTACTATTTTTCGATTGTTCGTAACTAAATAAATAATGTAAATTTCTACATTTTGGGCTATTATTTATGTTGCCTAGTAGCTAAGGATTTTAATAATTTTACTACTATATAGGTAGACAAGAGCATATATACGTGCATATATGTCTACATTCATAGGTACATGTATGCACATATGTGTACATATATGTCTACATATATGCGTGCATACATGTACCTATATAGGTACATATATGCATGTATATATGTAGACATATATACACATATGTGTACATATATGTCTACCTATATACGTGCATATATGTACCTATATAGGTACGTATATGCACGCATATATGTAGACATATATGCACATATGTGTACATATATGTCTACATATAAGCACATATAAATGTACCTATATAGGTACATGTATGCACGTATATATGTAGACATATATGCACATATGTGTACATATATGTATACCTATATACGTGCATACATGTACCTATATAGGTACATATATGCACGCATATATGTAGACATATATGTGCATATATGTACATATAATATAGGAAAACGGCCAATTTTATATATGTCACATATATTAAAAACCTATATCAAAACCTATATTAAAACATATATGTTTATATAGGTTCTTTCCATGTGGGAAGTAATAACAAGCACAAGAAAAGAAATAAAATGAAAATGGTCAAACTAAATTCATTAAATATAAAACAAAAGAAAAGCAGATAAGTGACAAGTCCGTGGAAAAACACTGCTCATTCGCGTCTGTCAGCGGCCGTGCGCTCCTCTCAGCCACTCACTGAACAGGGGAGACGCAGCTAGAGAGAGTGACGACAGGGAGAAAGCAAGACCTCGCGCTCGCAGGACAGTACTGGCAACATTTAGAGGTTACTGAGGTTTGTCCAAAAAGTCGCAAAAATTGTCGCTAGTCGCTTTTTAAAAAAAATGTCGCTAGAGGGGTCTGAAAAGTCGCTAAAAATAGCGACAAAGGCGCTAAGTTGGCAACACTGAGCAGGACAGATGTCATGTCAACAATATGGTTAGCTACTTCCGGTGTTTGCGGATAAGGTCTATAGGAAAAACCCGTAACGCCAAAGATGGCGGTTGTATGCACATGCCCCGCCCCTCCCGCTGGTAAGCCAATCGTCTGCTTTTAACAGTCAAGCCGGAAAACATTTAAGCCTATCGTCTGGTTCCACCGACGCATGCGCACAGTTGAGGTTTGCGACAGCGGAAAATATGTTCCTGTTGAAAAGGCGGCAGATTTGATATGTGTTAGTTGTGCAAATATCAGACATCCCAAGTCTCCCGGAAGTTCCGGGAGTCTCCCGCAGATTGATAGCGGCACTCTAATGACCGCAAATTAGTTCAAATCTCCCGGAATCTAGAGCGAGCGAGCAGTAGCGCGCGCATGACAGAGAGCGAGAGAACCCTTGCGCATGCGCAGTAAACTTATAACCTGTGGGGAAAAAGGCGTTTTAAACCTTATTTTGGGGGCAAAGTCATCAAACTTTTTCAGCGATTTTTATCATATTTTATTAGTGTTTGTATACATGCAGTTTTTATGTCCCGGTGACCAGTGAAAGTGCAGTTCTGACTCTCTGCCCATTCATTTCTATAGGAGCCTGGTCTTGTTAGTCCGAAATAGCTGCCCGGAGGCGTTGCCAAGATGGCGGCCGAGTGGCATGACTTGCCTAGAAGGACTTTGCTAAGGTCCAACGCAATGAAAATGAAAACGTAAAAAAAAAACCCTAATGAATCACTCAATTCTCATTGGCTACCTGCCAATGTGGCAGGAAGATTGACAGTGTTACCCGCCAATAGCAAAATTCACCCGCATTTGGCAGGTGGTCGGGTGTTAATTTCAGGCCCTGCACACAAGATTATAGAAATAACAGAACGGTTCATATCTTTTTATTAGAAAATATCCTTTATCACATGTGTATAGAATAGAATGTTTGAATCTTTTTATTAGAAAATACATTTTATTTATAACTCTTAAAGTTTAGCCATCAAAATCTCAAGTGATGCATTTTGTTTGGATTAAATCATTATTTACATCCTTGTTAAATCTTCCAAATATATGAAAATAAGCCTTAATGTTGTTGCCATGGTGACAAGAACAAAGTACAAAAACAAATAATAAGCAAACAGAACAAAAGGGAAGAATATTTAGCAAGCGTTAAGGCCGTAAATTTGATGGCCTGATAGGAGAACAAGAAAGCCCTTAAATAATTAAAGGGTTAGTTCACCCAAAAATGAAAATTAAGTCATTAATTACTCACCCCCATGCTGTACCAACCCCGTAAGACCTTCGTTCGTCTTCGGAACACAAATGAAGATATTTATGATTAAATCTGAGAGGTTGATCACTCCTCCATAGGCTGCCTAAGGGAATGAAACTTGACGGCCCATTAAGTCATTAAAGAAAATGTTTAAATATTCCATGTCGCAACAGTGGCTCAACTATAAGTTTATCAAGCAACGAGAATACTTTTTGTGCGAAAAAACAAACAAAAATAACGACTTTATTCGACTATTCCTTTTCTTCCTTGTAGGCCTGAAACGAGACTTCAAGAGATTTCCACGACGCATGCGCGAGAATTGCGATCTCCTTCAACTACTTCAGTTAAGTTCTCGCGCGTGCGCGTCGTGGAAATCTATGGAGGAGTGATCAACCTCTCAGATTTAATCATAAATATCTTCATTTGTGTTCCGAAGACGAACGAAGGCCTTACGGGGTTGGTACAGCATGGGGGTGAGTAATTAATGACTTAATTTTCATTTTTGGGTGAACTAACCCTTTAAGCTTCGTCTGATGGCAGGGAGTGTTTTATAGTAAAGAAATAAAGGTCGGATATGAAACACCCATCACCATAAAAACTGAGAAGCAGAGCCGGACAGTAATGGAGTACATTTACTTGAGTACAGTACTTGAGTAAAATTTTGAGGGATCTGTACTTTACTCGAGTCTCATTTTTGGGGAGTACTCATGACTTTACTCAAGTACATTTGAGAGGCAAATATTGTACTCTTTACTCCACTACATTTCTATCCATAACCGTGAGTACCCGTTACTACTTCTAAAAAAAAGAAAATGGAAAAAAGAAAAATCTCGGAAACCCTCAATTTGTTGTTTCCCTCTCAAACGTGATTGGATTGTGCAGGCGCCACTGATTGGGACAGCCTATCAGAAATCACCTTCAGCTTCCCGCCAAAGTCAACTCCATGGTCAGATTTAGATAAGAGACGAAACCATGGACGAAACAATGGATGAAGACGCAGCAGGTCCATCCCGTGAATGTGCCAACCCGTGGCCCCACCTCACCAGACTATTTAAATTTTCTGAACTTTCTGAAATTTTCTTAAATGTTAAATAAAGCAACATGGTAAAAAGATGAAAATGACTTGATTTTACTTTCAATTCCTTTTACATTCTCCAAGGTATTAACATTAACATTTTTCATAACTCCATGTGGATGTTTCTGTACATAAAGCGCTGTGGCAGTAGTAATGCAATATTTAGAAAATGTACTCTTGTACTCTTGATACTGTAGCCATGATCAGATGGTCAGATCTGCCATTTTCCTAAACTACTGGTTTTGCATTATTTTAATTCAGAGACTATGACAAAAGTAGATGTCCTGGGACTGTTAATTAAGTTACTGAGTCACTCACAAAGCCCCTCTGTTTGTAGTTTGCCACACGAAACGGATGGTGCCTGGACTTGATTGAATTACTGACAATGATGCGCTCATGAGGTCCTTGTCTCTGGTTAGTAAACAAAAAGAACTACTATGGCACATGTGACTCATCACCATTAAGCTAAAAGTCCAGTGACCCCCCCCTGGGGGTTTTTCGCTTACACACACAGAAGAGAATTGTGCAATAGGACAATTGGCAGTTGTCACAGATATTAAACTCATCAAATTCGAAGCACACACACACCCAAGACACGGGACTGCAGATGACCAGGAGTTCATCCGGCCACCATCGTTCAATGAACTCTGAAGAACAATCACATACACACACACACACATGCTTTAACGTACACTCATACACAAACTTTGAATATTAAAACTTAGCATATAAGCATGTCATATTTCATGTGTGTTTCCCAGTTTATAGTCACTTTGTGTATGACGTGTGTTTGAAGGAATGAACTTGCTTTGAAGGAACTAAATGCTTATAATATGCATATCTCTGTATTCCGATAATCTTCGTGTGACGTGTTTGATATGTCTGTAATTCCCTCAATCTAACGGAGCCGAATTCCGATAGCATAATGAAGTAAGGTGCATTATTTTACACATTTCATATTTCAGGAGCCGAACGGCTCAAATACCATCTCCTCATGACTGAAGTGGGAATCCCCCCACAAGACAAAGAAGAACTTTTCCCGCTCGAGACACTCTAAGATAATTGGTTCACGTACGTGAAGTAGAGTGAACCCCTCCTCTCCATAAAAGACTGACACAGAGCGCTTACGTTGCTAGAGAGCTTTTTCCCTGTGAGAGGTTTCCGGTTCCATGGCTCCTTAGGGAGCTTTCTCCGTTTTTCTTTAATCGTTCTTTATTTTTGTCTTCGGACCTTTTCTTACGTTTAGTTTCAGTGAAATGAACGTAATCGGCAACTTCAACTTTAAAGAGACTCTTTGAACCTTCAGCGACCACGTTCGCCCGGAAGAGCTGACAAAGCACGCACCCGCTCTTAAGGACACACACGCAAGACGCGGTTCTCCTCGGCAACATAAAGAGAACAATTGTGCAACTCTCACTCTCCTATCCCTGCATCGGTCCCCGGTTCATTTCTTCTCGCGAGGAAAATGAACCCAGCCCGACCTCAGCTGGCAAGCTTCACCTCCAAGGACATTCAAACATGCCGCGCTCACGCGCGCTGGACGAACCCGAACGCTCGGAATCCACATGACCGAGAGAGACACACGCCGGTTTCTCATCACCCATCCAAAAGAGCTTTACCGGTGCAAGTACATGTTTTACTATACTTTCAAGGGCTAAGATCTGTTGATTTTTGGTTGTCTCAAAGGTTCTGTGTCTGTGATGAATTTTGCAAAACTCATGATCTTTCCAGGTCTGCTTTATTTCTCCCTCTCTGTCTAGCTCACATGATCTTTCGATCAGACCACTCTCTCTCTCTCTCTCTCTCTCTCTCTCTCTCTCTCTCTCTCTCTCTCTCTCTCTCTCAATCTCTCTCTCTCTCTCTCTCTCTCGTTGTTATTTGTTTATTTCGTTAGTTTTACTGTTAATGTACATATATGTATCCCGGGGTTTTTAATGTAGAATTCTGTATCCGTAGTTTCAATTATCAAAACCATATTCTTGATTGCTTTCTGTCTAAGAGCTTATATTACAAGTCAATGAAATTATGATCTTATAGCTACAAAGCTTTACAAGTTGTTACGATTTCAGTAACGTAAATTTTATAAGCACAAGAAAATTAATGTTCACGGCTGGAACATTGAGATTTCTTAGAGTTTATAAAAAGGGATAACTTTGTTGAGAAGTTGGTAAGTTAATCTTACGGCTGTTTGCTGGACAAACCGAGTGTTTGATAACTAAATTAATTCCCTTAAAGTTATCTCATATAATCGATCTGTAATGAGACCATTGATGTATGAATGAGGAATTATAATTCGTTATGATGTATCATTCATATATTCGATCGCTCTATTTTCAATTTCGATAATTTGACTGCAACATGCAAGATAATAATCATATCCATGATTAATTATGAAAATTCCCTATGAATAATTTGAGCTAATTAAGGCAAAAGTCATTGTTGCTACAATACTCAAGTACTTTTAAAAACAAGTATTGCTTTATTTAAATCGCAAGCAAATAGATCTTGTATAGTTCAGCTGTTTTACAAGTAGGTTTTGAAATGTGGGTGAGATGTCTTGATGTGTTTTAGTTGGACTACATGACTTCCCGCTCCTGGCTCACATTATTTCAGTTTATATGCCACAGTTTCAGGAGTATTTATATTTCACATAGACTTGCTTACTGTAGACAAGCGATGCGTTTATGACCAAGGTTGTGTCCTTATGGAGGTGTAACTTCACAGATAGAATGAACTTATACTGAACTCAACAGTAACATGGCCAACGATTTAAAGGGTGGTTCTCTTCCTGAAGTTTTAGACGCTTAGTGTCAATAAAGTACAGGGCAGTGTCAGAGAAAAGTCAAACATTTGATGATATATCGTTTTATGGTATAGTCAAGCACAATTTACACAGCTCCTCTAGTGTGACAATTAGAGGAGTATGACGAAGTTTAATGCCTAAAGTATATGACAAATTAGGCCTGATGCTCCTGCTCCTAATTAAGTGCAAAAGAGTAATTAGGTGCAAAATAACACTTTTGTAATTTAACGTTCCAGTCTGAACTATTCAAAGCTGGTAATGTGCAACTGGTAAATATAGGGCATAAATGAAATATTTATGCAAGCATAATTTACTAATAATCGTAATTCAAAAGAGAAACATCTGTAAAATTATATTAATTTACAAGTTAGCAGGAGCAGCTGGGGTTAGGTGTCTTGCTCATGGACACCTCGACACTTGGTCAGGTGGAACCGGAGATTGAACCACCAACCTTCCGGTTTGTAGACAACCTACATGAACCACTGAGCCACTGCCGCCCCAGAAGAACAAAAGATGACCCTGAACTAGGAAAGCATTTGAGGACAAAGGGTGTGTCAGATCAATACAAAGCGCTGTGCAGGTTAGGTAACATCTAGAGACTGACAAGGGGACAAATTCTTTAATTTTTCTCCCTCATGGTTTGACAAGTATACACAAGTATGAGCCTATAGGGAAACTGTGTTATATCAGTGCCATCCGCCCTCAGAAGTGATCTTGGGCAATTCTTTTGTTCTTCTGATAATTGTAAATAATGATAACTCAGGGAAAGTTTTATGTGCATATGTGTTCCAACTGTTTGGTCCAAAAGTGATTTGCTTCATGCAGAATACATTATAGTTTTGCTGTCAGTTCTATCAATGTCTATAATAGATGGGTAATTTAAGTTTTTGTAAATGTTGTAAATTATATAGTATATTATTATACCTATGAGCAGACATAGAGACATATGATTTGATATTCAGAGTGGCATGCTAAACTTCATCTAATGCCAAATTGTACGATTTTGGGCTGTCACAGACGATTTCTGTGGTCGTGGCTCCTAAACGGTAGTCCTACGTCGTACAGTGAGAGAGGTTCGAAGACGGCCGTTGTCACGGTCTTGCGACCAAAGATAGCCTGCGATAATTTTCTGACATTGTCAGAAATTTAGCCTGATCATCTCACAGTGTGTTTGCATAAATGCAACATGAAATAGCGTATTGATCAACGCGACATGGCACTAAAACGTCTCTGTTGCGTATGCAACCCTCGTTCCCTGAAGGAGGGAACGGAGACGTAGTCGACGTCGACTGAATGGGATCACGGTGCGGGTATAAATACGGAGGTGGATGCACGCACTAATTCCTTTTTTGCTGAGGAGCTGAGCGTAACTCGGAGTCAGTGGTGGTCCAGCAATAGTGGCGAAGGGATAGTCCAATAGTCCTCCTTCAGGGAACAAAGGTTGCATATGCAACCAAGACGCTCCCTTTCAGTCGTTCACGTTCGACGTAGTCGGCGTCGACTGAATGGGATCACCATTGAAAACGCCACTAGTGCTGCCACATTCCAGCTCCTAGACAAAAGCCTTCTGATCCCCCTGCATTATTTGAGGCGGAGATGGGACAGGGCTTAGGCCAGGGAAGTCACTGCTGTTCCACAAGACCACTGGGAAAGCGTTCTCTTTCGTGGAAAGGAATACGCTGCGGAAGCCACATCCTGCCCGTAGGGAGGTAACATGTGGAGAATACACATATGGACTGGGCGGATGACCAGGCAGCCTATGACAGGGGGAGACTCAACCGGACAGTGACGGCAGAGCATGCTCTGCCGAGGGAAGACACGGGCTCGCCGCAGGGAGCCGTACCGTGGAAGAATACACATATGCGATCGCCGTAGGGATCACAACATATGGACCCAGCCTAACACAGGTTCCACCAGTGCATACGAGTGATAGGCCTGGCTCCGGACGTTCCGCCACGTCCGTTGCCGAAAGGTATGGAGGAACTCGACAGGTTTCGGCTAATAAGGGGATCTCTACTGGAGCAAGAATTGCGCACGTATCCAGTCCATAGGAGGGGAATGGCGCAGCAAGCCGACACTTCGAACCGGGCTTACAGTGAAACTGGCTTCATGTGAAGGGAGCCCACGGGAAGCAGCGGTTCGACACATAGGCTAGTTATCTAGCGAATGTGATAGGTGTCGCCCAGCCCCCAACTCTATTTAACATCTGTTCAGCGAGGCACTCTGTGTCAACGCCTAGGAGGGAGCAATACTCTCACTTAGGAGGAGCTCACCACCCTGGTGGGAACATGCATCTTGGGAAAACTTTCTCACCAAGATGAAGGCAACCACATGTAGTGGGCCAACCTCTGCTTGGAAACAGCCTTCCCTTCTGCTGGTCTCCGTAACAGACAAGAGCTGGTCTGAGGTCCAGGCTTTGAATTCTGAGCACGTATAACCGCAATGGAGTGGACGGACAGAGAAAAGCCAGGGCTGGGTCTGCCTCCTGCGGGGCAGCGCTTGCAGGCTCACCACCTGGTCCCATAGGAGAGGTACGAACCTTGGGAACATATCCAGGCCGGGGTCTCAGATTTTATGAGAGATAGCCGGCCCGAATTCCAGGCACGATTCGTTGACCGAAAATGCGTGCAAGTGCCTACCCTCTAGATAGAGACCAAGCAAGCAGGAGAACTGTTTCTCTAAAAACAGGATTTTTAACTCACTGCCTGCAGGGCTCAAGGGAGGTCTCTGCAGTGCAGTAGCACCAGAGATAAGTCCCAAGAGGGTAAAAAGGGGGTGCAAGGCAGATTCAGTCTCCTTGCTCCCCTCAGGAACCTGATGATCAAGTCGTGCTTTCCACGGATTTGTATCCACTGCATCATGATGTACGTCAATACAGAGGCAACATTTTGAGGTGGAGGAGACAGCCCTCACTCCAACCCATTAGCAGGAAAGAAGCACTGAAGTGATCGAACACCTTCGGGATCTCCTACGGAGAGAAGACTCAATTCAACGAATAGGTTCCACATTTAAGGGGGAGCGTGCCTCATTTTGAGAGGGTACTCTTACAGAAGTGATGGTCTCTATGGCATAAAAATTCTTGCTGTAGTAACCAGAACCTCTGTGTCCCGTTCTTTTTAGAACCAGACCTGGAACTCTTCAAGGTCTAAACGCGGGTGCCATCATGCCCCATCTCTGAGAATGTACTCAGAGGAAGGAGTCAGGAAGGGCTGTCGAGAGGAGAGGTCTGGTTGGGCCAATATTGGCAACTAGCAAGACCTGCTCCTTCTCCTCCCTGACTTTAGTACAGTTGTGTGCAAGAAGGCTCACTGGGAACGCATTTCTGCGGGGGCCCCAGTGCCAGCTGTAGCCCGAGTTTTTTCTGTCAAGGGATGTCCACTCAGACAGGAGAAAAAACAACTGGCGGAGGGACAAGTCCGGAGGGGCAACAGATGTAACTGTGCGGCCCTGAATTGGTCCCAAACAGTGGACACTCGTTCTAGGGACCGTTGGCCCGGAGAAACAAAAGGTCTGTTACGGACTGAGGGTTTGGCGGCAGGCCATGGTGCTTTCACATGGAGCGTGCCGCTCTGCCATGGCCACCTCGGGACTCAGCCGTGAAGTCAGTGCTGAAGCGGTCTTCATATGGAGGAAGCCAAGTGACTGCATCTACCATATGCCCCAGGAGCCTCTGAAGAGTTTCAGTGGGACCCTTTCTCACTTCTATACAGCACTAACCATCCACACACTCTTTTTCAGAGATGCGGTGGACCAAATCCATCTCCAAACTAGAGAAGAGATCCTCAGCCCGTGGATGAATTTACTCTTTCCCAGTTGACCTGAGGACCCAACTGCCTATGAGCACTTGAAGGCTACGACTTTGTACTGATACTTCACACCATTCGAACACATGAACACAGGATGGCCTGTGGTGCGGAAGGATAGAGATCTGAAGTACATGTCTCTCAGGTCGAACACTGCAGACCAATCTTGGGGACGGAGCATTTGGAAATGCATCTCTGTGTAACAAATTAAACGGAGGCTTTCGAAAAAGGCCTGTCTCAATTAACACAGGACCAAGATGGTCATGACCCACCTCTCTAGGGTACAATGAAGTACGGGCTTATAGAAGCCGGCCTTCATATCAGCTGGAAGGAGCGGCTGCATCGCGTCCTTCACCAGTAGCTTGCTATGTGTGCACTGCTCAACACTTAGGTGTCACTAATTTTAGGAGCATATTTGCTCAACACCCAAGTGTGACGAAAGTCACTAACTTTTAGGAGCATCTTTGCTTAACACCTAGGTGTGATAAATATCACTAATTTTAAGAGCATATCAGCTCAACATCTAGGTGTGATGAATATCACAGAGCTTGGGCGGAAGCCGAGCGAAAAGAAATCACAAGCCGAGTCTGATGGTATAGTTTGGGGCCATCTGGACCGGTTGGGAAGCATTTTTAGCTTCCACGAACTGGGCCAGGGGACCACAGACGTACCTGAGGTGGGGCAGCGAGGTGGAGGACAGGGACCCGGCTCGGAAGGCCCAAAGGCGGCCCGAAGCAGTGTCTGAGTGTGGTGCACAACACTTACCTGTCCCCACGAGACGGCCAGGGATGCGTGAGAAGGCGGATGACCGGGTCCTCGAACAGCACCCAGCTGCCGCGTTGGCGAACAAGAGGGGGCTGAGGGGTGCAAGGCTTTACAGGGTCGCACACCGCCAGACGTGCCCTCTTGAGACCCAGGAATAGAGGAATTTGCTCTTTCTTTGAAGTGTGGGTACCACTTGCTCCGCTTTTTTGGGAGCCAGCGGTTGAACAGACACACACATAAACGAAGACTACTCCCGGCTCTCACCCGGGGGGAGGGAGTGGATTGGTGACCAACTCCATGAGCATTCTCCTCCATCCCTGAGCGGCCCGCTCAGAAATACTTTCGCTGTCACTTGCCACCTGGGTTGGCAGCGCTTGGAGCGGGCTGGGCGTCCCTACTGCTGCCGGCTCCATGCTGAGGCCTGGCTGGAGGCTGCTGCTGCGGAGGCCCAGCAGGAGCGGCGGCAGGGGAACGCCCCCTCAATGACGAGCAGGAGGAGGAACTGCCACCGGCGGCGGGGTGGAGGCAGCAGCGGGCCGCCGGGGCAAGATGTGTTCGCTTTAATTTAGTTATTATCCATTTAATGACCTCACATAAATTGTGAGACTAAGGGCTTGTTCACACCAAGGATAAAACTATAACGATAAGTTACTATTTAGATATAGTTCTAAAACTTATCTAAATATAAAAGAATAGTAGAGTCCACACTATAATGATAACGGCACAAAAAAAAACAATTCTTTTTCCAGCTGATGAACTATAAAAACGTTGACAGCCAATCAGAATCCACCAGACTTTAAAGAGCTTTCAGAGCATTCAAAGCGGCAGACAACAAAACTGCAGCGTGCTTATAATAAACAGAATGTTATTGTCCGTTAGTAGTAGTTATCATTATAGTTATCATTTTTGGTGTGAACGGGCCTTAAATGGAATATACTTTAGGGCTATAAAAAGCTAAAAAGTGATTTAAAAATGGTTAAAAGAAAACTTCATAAGGAATTTGTGATGTCACCTTAAATAAAATAAACGTTTCCTTATACATTTAAGCCTAAAATCTTTGTTGAAACATTTGTGTCAGTGTGTCTTAATGAGGCACTGAAAATACATGTCAGGAATGTGCACACAAAGGCTTGTACGTACGGAGCCCCTATAGGGACGTGGTGGTGGAAAATTTTTTAGGATGGGAGAATTTTTTTTTCCAAATCTTTTGCGTTCCCTCGAAAAACTTTTGCGTTCCCCCGAGAAACTTTGCATTCCCTCGCAAAACTTTTGCGTTCCCTCGCAAAGATATTTGCATTCCCACGCAAAATTTTTGCGTTCACTCGCAAAATTTTTGCATTCCCTCGCAAAGTTATTTGCGTTCCCACGCAAAAGTTTTGCGTTCCCTCGCAAAGATATTTGCGTTCCCACGCAAAACCTGTTGGCAGCTCGGACAGTACTTCCTGTTTAATGTCCCGCTGGCAGTGTTTCAGAGCTCCGTACGTTAATGGAGCGTTTCATAGTGTTTGAACTTGGACTCAAATTTAAAGAAATGCGGGTCAGTGCTTAACTCAAGGAGTTCAGTGAAGTTGGCAATACACGGCTATTCGAACTTCCCGGATCAATATTCTTGAGCTAAACGTTGTTAAAACACAAATGACACCTATTTACAATCACAGTAGACAACGAGCTACAACCCAATTCTCCTCAAAACGACCTTTATAATATAGGCTAAATGGATCTACAGGCGGCGGCTGTCTCCGAAGGGACCATCTGCAAAGTGCAATATAACCCAAAAAACGACTACAGCATCAACTCATAGTCAAAAATATAAAAATAGTCATTAACTTCAATGTTACAAACCACCCAATTCAGTTTACACATCAATGGTAAACCCACTGGTCATACTGCACTGCTTTTGCACATTTTATATTATAAAAAAATATATTTAATAACTTCACTGTAACACACAAAATTTAGTTCACACATCACTGCTCTAATGTTGGTTATACAACACTTAGTGTTGGAAAGGCCAAGTCATGTGCGCATGCGCTACTTACTTTCAGTCATCATCAGCACAGAGCGGGACTGTACAAGCAAGACTGTGTGTGCGAAGTGCGTCAATAAATATATACCACACACGTACGCACATCTAAATACCAGTAATAAGTAAAGCCTGTGTACTGCTGTGTTGTGAACAGCCAAAGACTGTTAACAAATAAACCTCCTTTGCATGGAACTGATTTGAATCCAGTGTGTTCTGACCGACACCCCATTGAGGAAAGTTAGATCTGAACCATTACCTAATACAGTCCACTTTTTCCAATCCTCCTATCGAACACTTAGTTTGGGAAGTAATTGCACATAAAAAATAAGTAGGCCTCTTTACACAAATTATATTGGTACTGTACGCAGCTAACATAGTTACAACCATAGCTTTTGCATTATATTTGCTTACTGAATTTGATGGCATTACACTGTATAACGAAGTTACTGAATATTTTTTCTAAAAATGGTATTATTGGTACTGAATTTGGTGACAGTAGCCTACAGTGTATCACAGTGAAGCTATTGAATTATGTTAAATAATATAAAATGTACAGAAGGGTTTTGGGATTTGCACTTTGCAGACGGTCCCTTCTTCGGACTTGTCTCTCAATCGGCCGGTTAAAGACAAATTTATATTAAAGCTCGTTTTGTGGAGAATTGGGTTGTAGCTTGTTGTCTAGGTTACTGTGATTGTAAATAGGTGTCGTGTGTGTTTTAACAACGTTTAGCTCAAGAATATTGATCCGGGAAGTTCGAATAGCCGATGTGTATTGCCAACTTCACTGAACTTCTTGAGTTAAGCACTGACCGCATTTCTTTATATTTGAGTCCAAGTTCAAACACTATGAAACGCTCCATTAAAGTACGGAGCTCTGAAACACTGCCAGCGGGACATTACACAGGAAGTGTCTGTCCGAGCTCCCAACAGGTTTTGCGTGGGAACGCAAATATCTTTGCGAGGGAACGCAAAACTTTTGCGTGGGAACGCAAATAACTTTGCGAGGGAACGCAAAAATTTTGCGTGGGAACGCAAATATCTTTGCGAGGGAACGCAAAAGTTTTGCGAGGGAACGCAAAAGTTTTGCGAGGGAACGCAAAGTTTCTCGGGGGAACCCAAAAGTTTTGCGAGGGAACGCAAAAGATTTGAAAAAAAAAATATTCTCCCATCCTAAAAATTTTTCCACCGTCCCTTTAGGGGCTCCGTAGTTTAACACTCGCCCCCTCAAGAGTATTGGTATTTTACATAGACTTGATTACTATAAACAAGCAAACTAATAATAATGACCAAGTCTGTGTCCTGAGTGTTAAATTGCCTTTCAGATCCAAATTACCTTGTTTGTGATGGTATTGAACAGGATATTATAAGATTAGCCAACCACAGTAATTCGGTTTGGACAAAAAGGCCAATAATTCTGGAAGTTCAAATGATCACTTCTGCAAATAACGTTCCTTGTTTCCAAGACAGATTTCGTTTTTTTTTTTATTCTTTTGAGGATAGCAAATGTAACTAAAAAATACAAAATTTGTATCTCAGATATTTATCTCTTGTTTTATTGCTGAATTGGCTGTAATTGCATTATAAAAACTTAACTGATATTGCTAATAATGGGACACCTACACAATATACAACGAGTAAAATTGCGGTGAATACACTAAGCAGAATGAATCAGAGCTACTTCTGTACAGCTGGAAACGAGATTTAAAAAAAATGAAAATCTGAAAAGACACCCGTGAGAACCTGTCCATTCTTGGCATTCGTTCATAAAGTAACCCTTTTATTCAGTAAAAAGTTGTGAGTCATAACTGAATCATTTGTTTACTGTAATGGGATTTTGTTGAAACAAAGTGCCTGTTTGTACAAGCGGAAACCTTTGTGAATCTCTGCATATACCAACTATTTGTCAAACCATGCAATTGGCTTGCATTTATATAGTTGCCAATTATCCATGCACACATTGTCCTTCTTTTTCTTGCTGTGAATGTGGCCCGTAAACATCAGGTGAGGGTTTTGAGGACAGAGGGTGTGTCAGATTGATTTGAAGCGCAGGTTAGGTAACACCCAGAGACCAGGGGACATATTCTTTTAATTCATTCTCCCTCAGGGTTTGGCAAGTAAACACAAATTACAGCAGAAAAACTGCTATCTGTGAACTACGCCCTCCCATCAATCACTCAATTCACACACTCTGCGTACAAATATTCTTGCGAAATACTTTTTTGAGAATTAAAGCTCGAGGAAAGCTTTTCAGGTTGATGTGGTTTTGTATGAACTATGACTCTGCTTCCCAGATTACAGTTTTTGCCACTTCTTTTTTATGCTTGTGCCACATATAAAGGTGTGCAGTTGAAATTTAAAATGCATGGACAGTTCTGGTAATGCTGACATCTTTAGACTATATATTTCAATATGAGACTAAAATCCTGCACATTCATAAAGCTCCACAGATTAGTCTGATATCCTAAACTACACTGAAGTAATATTCTTAGAGTGTGTGTCAGCTTGTCTGAAATAGTTAGTTGCCCTTTTAAGGTCTGTTGTTGGAATGGTTCTGCGAGTGCAGTCCAACAGAGGAAAGAGAGACAATTTCTCACACATGTGTCTAATATTTTTCTCCTTAAACCATCCAACTGCAAACTGTTGGGCTTCCATTTAATTAGAATGATCTGTGGAATAATAGATGTGACTTTTCCACTGCTGTTGCCCGGGAGTGAATGTAACTGTTTTTTTTAACTGTCTGAGTGTTAACTTATTTATATTGTGTACACATATATATATCCAAATACTTTTTTGGCCCCTCTAACTTTTGTTCTGGTGGTTTAAGGCCATGAATATTGCCCTATAAGGTGCTGTATAATCTCAGGGTTGCAGAAACCTGCCCTTGTCACAGTAGGCTACACTTGATGTGAAGAGCTAAAGGCAAAAAAACGCAGTGAACCAAAGGAATGTGCGAAGTTTAGTGAAAGAGACAAAACCAAAAACGTACATGATCTAGATTAATCCACAGTGCAACTATGGATTGCTGATGTCAGAGTAGCCTACTAAAAACTCACTGCAGCATGACAGAATCAAAAGCTTTACAATAAGTTTCATTAGTTAATCTTCCACATTCCTTTAGTTAACATGAACTAAGAATGAGCAATACTTCTACAGCATTTAGCCTATTAATCTTTGTTTGTTAATTTCAGCATCTACTTATACATTATTCAAATCAGAAGTTGCATTTGTTAACATTATAAACTGTAAAATAACATAAACAAACTGACTGTTTTTTATTAACAAAGCAAATGTATTGTTCATTGTTACTTCATGTTAGTTAATGCATTAACAAATGAGACCTTATTGTAAAGTGTTACTGAATTCTTCTCTGTTCAATTTTATATTTTACCTAAATACTAAAGGTACATTTTATATGCCTCATAATATATGCTAGAAAGTGCGCTTTTTACTCTGAAGCAACATCATGCAATAGAATGTTATGAAGTGTGCTGATTTGAATAAAAGGTAACACTTGTTCAGACAGAACCGTGGGCTGCAAAAAGCTTTTCAACACATTCTCTTGTAACTAGATCCTACATGACACCCCACAAGCTCCAGTGCAAACAAAGGAACTTATGCGAGGAGTCATTTTAGGGTTCGTTTAGCCTACACGACACCATTTTCAACTAAAAACAAAAAAAAACTTTTTAATGAGTTTTGGCCGTGCATTTACACAACAATGGCGTTTTGGGGACCTGAAAATGGAGACTTTTGTAAGCGAAACTGTTATCGTTAAACTGCAAAAATGTGAATTTGTGAAAACTTTGACGTGCACAATCACATGCATATTACATGTTCAGTCTATAGGCGCAGTTTAAGTGACATCGCCAACTAATGGCCTGTCAGCATAATACAGCGCTTTTAGATATTTTCACGGATCTGTGTGAACGGGATCGTTTTGACAACGTTGTCTATACGCGAAAAACGCAAAGGAAAAACGTTCCAGTTTTTAGTAGGCCTATATTGTTGTGATGTAAACGTCCCCTTGGTCTTCGGTGCATATCACAGAATAATTCCCTCATCACTGACTTGAAATATGTTGCAGATGCTTTATTGCTAAATTTTGCTCATGAAATCTGTGCTCCAGCTGGCTGCATGTGAGATATTTGATATGCTGTATAACCACAGCCCTCAGCCCATTGTGAACTTTCTTTCTAGAAGATTGCAGTGACTCGTTCTTGCTGAATCATACTTGAATGAATTTAAAAGCAGTTACACAAGGACAAAGGTACATTATGATCACGTACACTGAAGTAGACCGCACATCGTAAAAATGTTTTTTGCAAATGTTATATCCAACATATTTGTTTGAGAATTAAAAATGTGTCAATGATAAGAGGTTTCAGAGTTTCAATTCTGTTCTTCATCAGTAAATGTGACTGCAGGGCATTTTACAGCAATTAATTTTTCATTTTTTAATGACTTGATTTCAGATGTGTGTATCCGGACTCTAATAAGCACAATGTCTTTTCCATTGTATTTTTCATTCTACTCCTCAATTATCTTCAAATACTGCAAGCACAACCCCCCTCAGTTGGCTTTTTGTGACTTCTGACAATCTCAGCACATGAATAGTTTCTTTGACAACAAACAGTGTTTTGTTTCTCTCAGATAATCCTGAAAATAACAAGCATCTCATTTGTAAAACAAATGCTTGTGCGACTGAGAGCATTGCCACCGGCTATCACCCATATGTGCAACAGCATACACTGTAAAAAAATGATCGTGATTTTAACGGTAAAAGACTGTAAAAATGCTGCTGTGAAAAACTGTTAATTGGTTAACAGAAAGTTTCCTTACTCTATCTGGTAAATAACTGTGATAGATCTAACGGTACATTTAATGAAATTTTACTGTAAAATACCGTTAAATTTACAGTTTTTGAAAGTGAAAAAGAACAACTCATTGTATAATTTACAGTGAAAAAACGTAAATTGACATTCCCACAATTCCCTGCGTGACACTTCACATTTGATGTATTTTTGTTGAAATAACTGTTTCTTCTTAGTTTGCTTAGTTTTTTTCTTATGAGTTATGTACATTAGAGTTTTATGTTACATTTAATGTTGTTAAATTAATGTTTATTGCATTTTTAAAATTTCATGTTGTAGCGTTTGTACGCCCGTATAAATATAATTAATTATTATTCATAACGGGTTATGATCAATAATTAATAATTTGATTATTTTCAGAATTTACTGTAGCAGAATCAATAGTATGATCATTTTATCAGTTCATCCAATGAACGGAAAGCATAAACAATTATTAATTCTAGGAAATATAATATCATGGCCAAGAAAGACTAATTCCCAGCTAACAGCTAAATTAAGAAATAATTCAAGGGTAAAAGCATAAGTAGCTTATAGATCGCAGTTCAAGACAATAAATTCGTAAGCACATAACACAAGTAATGCTTCTCTTTTCAAATACAAACAATACTTTATTGATTATAAGCCTATGCCTAACACATAACATCTAACACACACGAACAATACCTTATTGATTATAAGACTAACACATAAAACTAATATCTAACACACACACACACACACACACACACACTTTCATACGAGTTGCAGAAAGAAAGAGAGTGAGGAAGAAATGAGTTTTAAGAGTGAGATGGTGAAATCCCAAGTTTCTATTTGTACTTATAAGACATGACCTGAACGAACCATCAATCATTAATTTAACCCTTCTATCGTTTCTTAGGCGGGTTATGCAATTTTATCAATATACACCAGTTCAGCTAAGAGCCTGGAGGCTACTTGCTTGTCCTTGCGTTGCTTTTGGGGATTCCTTTTTCGTCGTAAAGGGGGTTTCCCAGTCCGTTCGTTTGGCTGATCTTCTCGTGTGCCTGGATAGATCTCGGACAGCCAGTCACGTGGCGTGTTGGCGCGGATGAATGAAAGTCTTTGAAGTTGGAAGCTGGTTTTGCAGTTGAAACGTTAAAACGAAACTTTGCAGCAAAACTTAACTTAGAACCGAGACTTTTAACGAGAAAATAAAGGAAAACTTAGGAAAGAAAGAAAATTGAGACGAGAGTAGATGATGATGGCTTGAATGAAGCTGTTGAACCCGTTCTTCTGATTCTTTGTCTCTACGCGTCTACATGGTTACTATAACCATCGTCTGATCCACCCGACTTGTTGTTCTGCCGAGACCTTTTTTCGAGAGAGAGCCCGCCCGACTTCTGTTCTATTCTTCTAGCGCATTATTCTACTACAGTTCTGTTCGGGTCTAAGGTTTTAAACTCCAATGTTTTGTCCAACCTCCCTGATGGGTTCTGGCCAATTGGACACTGGCCAGAACCCAACCCAATGCGATCTATATGCTTTGGCCAATTGATGACAGTCTTAGTTTTAAAGGACATGTTGAACATTTGGTTAGGAAACTGAGACTGAAAATTGGTTTTTATTTTAGAAATAGGCTATGTTTTTCTTTCAATGCAAAAAAGAAACTTGTAGCTGCAACATTTACACCCATTCTGGATTATGGTGACCTCATTTATATGAATGCCCCGACCCAAGTATTGAAACTGGACTCTGTTTACCATGCCGCATTGAGGTTTATCACAAACTGTAAGCCTCGCACACACCACTGTGAACTTTACACACGTGTGGGCTGGACAGCACTGGAGAATCGTAGACTCAGTCATTGGTATATGTTTATTTATAAGGGTATTCTGCGTCTGCTCCCCTCATATCTGTGTGAATACATTCAACCAAAAGGAGCTGGACTGTATTCTTTACGTTCACAAGACTCACTGCTAATGTCTGTACCAAGTGTGCGCACTGAAGCGGGTAAGGTGGCATTTCACTATTCTGCCCCCACAACATGGAACAACTTACAAAAAATCTGGAAATTAAAGGAACTGGTTTCAATAGGCCAGTTTAAACTTTTGCTCAAAAGTTTGGAAATGAAATCTATGGTTTGTAAATGTTTTTAAATAGTCTTATGAAATTGTTATGAAATTGTCTGTAATGTACTAAATTGTCGTGATCTGTGCCTCTGTCTTGGCCAGGACTCCCTTGAAAAAGAGATTAGTAATCTCAACGGGATTTTCCTGGTTAAATAAAGGTTAAATAAAAAAAATAAAAAAAATAAAACACTGGCTTAATTTAGGAGGTGGCCCTATGGGACGGGTTATCTGTGATCTCCTTTGTTCTCCAGCACCAGCAAAGAGAACAAAATGCCACAGTTTAGACATTATTACTATTATAAGAATACAAAACATTTTACACAGATTTCAAATCAAACCATCTTTTTGAATTCAAAATACGATCCTGCTGACAGGAAACACAGCACACTTTCATTCACACACCTAATATTTTTAACAATTATGACTTGTATGGCATCTAAGCATATTAAACAGACACATATAACATAGAATTATGTGGTTGAATGATGTGATTATAGTCCATCGAGAATTGTTCTGGGATGAGTTTTTGGATTTCGATATGTAAAGTGTTAGTGTGTAAAGTTTAGGTTTAAGCCATTCCAGTCTGAGGCCAGGGGTCGTTCCTAATGAAGGCTGTTTTGTTCATCTCTCATGGGACCTCTGGTCCTTGAGAAAGATTAGTCTGTTAGTCACAGGGGTCAGGTGACCTCTTGTTAGGGCCTCTTGTTTCACCATTTCTGAACAGATCTGTTCTTGCCTGTTCAAACTTGTGCAACATTTTCCAACATCCGCTGTTGTGTTTAACAAGATTGCCTTCTTGTGAAAACAGCTCCATAGCATAAAGAGTTAGCCTCAAAATCTTTTTCTCTTCTTATCAAATTGATTGCTATAAAATTAGTCAAAATCCAGATAATGCCTGGCACCTTTTTTTATTTTTTTATTACTGAGCTATATTCACTCTTTCACTCCCTAACTCCTGGTTCTTGCTCAAGACAGGCGTTTCGAGGGAGTGTCTGGTACAGCTTCTGCTGGCTGATTATTGTCCCAGTGGGTGCTGTCGCTTGATCTACTCAAGTATTTCTCAATCCTGATTCTATGTTGATGTCTTTCTTATCTAACCCTGATTCATCATTAGCTCATGAGTATTGTGCTGCTCATGACCTGAACTGGGTGTGTCCGATTATTGAGACACCTCAAATGTGCAGCGCTGGAGGAAGCAGGATTGAGAAACACTGAATGATTGGAATAATGTTACTCTTTAACTAATTCATTTATTTCTATAATATATGCATGTTGATATGCACTTTCAAAAAACAGAAAAGGTAGGCTACTGTTAATTTTCTGCCAGGACATAATCTGTTAATGCAGTGTGTCGTTCAAAATATGGGTAAAAGTCCAGTAGAAAATCAATACGGAAAATATCTTTGTTTTAACACATGTATGATTTGGCCATTTTATTTGATTTTTTTTCAGACTGTTCTGTGCTTCACTGAGAGAATTAGTTTCAGCCATTCACTGGCAAATGAAAGATCACAAAGTTGCCAGATTAATAGCTCTGTTCATCTAAACTGCAGTGAAAGAAGTAAATATGATTTGAAGCATACATTGATTCCTGTCTTTTAATAGATGGACACCATGGAAAATCACAAAAGAAATATCTAATGAAAATCTTGTGACTATCTGTAGGCTATAGGCTATTGTGTATAGATACCCATAAGTAAAGTACACCACCTAGAGGCCAAAACAAAATAAAATAAAAACATTTACCTCTGGACCACATACTCTGTACATGGAATTTTATTGCCACATGAAATGAAAATCCAGGAATTCCTCAATAAGGTCATGATCATGTGAACTAACTCAGTTTGGTTTCGACATTCAGTTTCCTATATTTTGTATTAAAGAGTGTGAATGCCAAAACAACTAATTGATTCAGGCACTCCATATAAACTAAGTTTGTGAAGTAGCTATTCTTACTTTGACTTTTTTTTAAAAACACGCTCAGATGACACGGAGATGTTGTCTCTCGCCACTTTACTACCAAGTGATAATCTAGTTTAATAACAGGCTGCCATACTGTCTGAAAGTGCTAAACAAGCTTTGGCAACGTTTTGAATCAAATAGTGCATTTGCTCCCCCTGCTGCTTTCATTGTGCGGTTTTCTTTCTTTCTCTTTATACAATGAACTGGTTGCATCAAGATTTTTTGGTTGGTTATGGCTTCATTGACCTTTGCTGGTACCGTAACTACACCTTCTGCTTCTAAAAACATCTTTCTTCATGTCCATTTAGCTACGTAGCATATTCTGATGAAATTGTTCTTCAGATATACTTTAATACTTTAATATATGCGATTTAACATACACTTGGATTATTTTGAATGACTAAATCAGGGTAAGGGAAAACATCAAAGGCCTCCTTTATTTTTCTTAAATGAAAGCGAGGCAGTGAGGGATAGTTTATTCAATGGGTGAGCTGTTATGTTCAGCAAACACATGCATTTCTATTTTCCCAAATCCTGATGACAAAAAAAAAAAAACCTTTACATTTGTATTGTTGAAACTACATGCTTACATGATCTTAAAGGCATAGTTCACCCAAAAATGTAAATTATGTCATTAATTAGCCTACTCATCCTCACGTCGTTCCAAACCCGTGAGACTTTAGTTCATCTTCAGAACACAAATGAAGATATTTCAAGGAAATCTGATTTCTGTCCCTCCATTCAAAGCTACACAACCACCACTGACGCTTCAAAAAGTTCATAAAGAAATCGTAAAACATATGTATACATATGCGTAACACGAGAAGGACCTCATTGGTTCTCCCACGTCAAGCGAACATGCTTGAGTTTCCGTTTACCAGATCCGATACAATGTGTGTGATGATGAATGTTTAGGCTATGTGAATAAAAGCCTAAATTCAATCTGTTTAGCAGATAAAGCGACCGTGTTTCTTCTGAAAATTTTGACTGAACCGCTCAATATGGATTAGTTGTACGATCTCTTTATGAAGTGTAAATTACATGGAAATCGCTCAGATTTCATTAAAAATATCTTTGTGTTCCGAAGATGCGTCTTAACGGGTTAGGAACGACATGAGGGTGAGTAGGCTAAATTATGACAATTTTCATTTGTATATCCCTCACAGCCTTCTCATTTGGTGTTTAATCTGTAAAAGGTTTCTAATTGATAGATTTTTTGAAATGTTATTTGTTTACGGTAAATAAATGTTTCGTTGTTATCTGGAAATTAAATGTAATCTAACACCATTTAGAATGTCCATATTTGACCTAAAAATGCCGAAACATTTACCCTACCCCTACCTAACCATAACACATAACATAACGTAAGAGACAGCAGAAATCTTCAATATTATCTGTCTGCAGTCCCGGAGGCTGCATTTTCAGGACCGCACTTCTAGGACCGCATTTCTAGGACCCTAGTTTTTTGTGACAGCGCCACCTACCGAGCCGGAGAACCGCAGTCCCAGGAACGCATTTCCAGGACCCTAGTTTTGGAGGACCGAAAAAAGTGCCACCAAGGCAGTATTTCCACCCAGTTTTAACTACATTACAGTTTTTTTTTTTTTCAAGTTTTATTACACCCAAATACTACTTTCTTCATTGCAATTAAACCAGGTTCCTAGGAATGTTGAGAAATTATTGGGTCTAAGTAGCATACTATAATAACTCAAGTAAAATAAACAAGGAATCATGTTATAGTCTTTTCAGTCACTAGATGGACCACATTTTCAAGTACATAGGGAAGACAAGGATGACTCTGGGGGTAGATTTAAGATTGTGTATTTTACAAAATAATATATAACACCTGAACTTGAACACACAAAATATTTTGCAAAATAATATATAACACCTGAACTTGAACACACAAAATATTTTACAAAATAATATATAACGTCTCGGTTACGTATGTAACCCTAGTTCCCTGATAGGGAACGAGACGCTGCGTCAAACGCTGCGGGAACGCCCCTGCGTTGTGCGTCATGAAGCACGTATGGAATCAGCCCAATGGAGAGATGAAACGTCATAGGCGGGTGACGTCATCGACCAGGAAACTATAAAGCACCCCAAAAACACAAGCGCATTAGCTTCTGATAGGCTTGAAGGAAGCGCTAACGGGAGTGCCGGGAGTATGGCGGAGCGACGCAGCGTCTCGTTCCCTATCAGGGAACTAGGGTTACATACGTAACCGAGACGTTCCCTTTCAAGGGAACTTCGAGCTGCGTCAAACGCTGCGGGAACGCGAATACCCACGTCGCCATAGGACCAAATGACCGTCATGTGAGACTAGCGCACAGAGGACGAGAGCACCTGTGCCCCAGGGGTAGAGCTTAAGTCTAGGTCATAGAACTTAATAAAAGTATGCGGTGAAGACCATCCAGCCGCATCACAAACATCACTCAGGGAAACCCCCGACAAAAGAGCTTTAGAAGCAGCCATACTCCTGGTAGAGTGAGCTCGGACAACCAAAGGTGAAGGCTGGCCAGCCGACTCATAAGCAAGTGAGATAGCCTCGACCACCCACTTGCTCATTCTCTGTTTAGACGCAGGACACCCTTTCCTGGGTGGCCCGAAACATACAAAAAGTTGTTCTGATTTCCTCCACAGGGCAGCTCTGTGGACATAAGCGTCTAATGCCCTAACAGGGCAGAGTGAATTAAGTTTCTCCTGGTCCGATGACATAAATGGAGGAGGACAGAAAGCCTGCAGAACCGTAGGTCTAACGATATTAGTAGGAACCTTAGGAACATAACCTGGTCTAGGATGCAGAAAAGCTTTAACCATGCCAGGTGCAAATTCCAGGCACGAGGGTGAAACCGACAGAGCCTGCAAATCTCCGATTCTTTTTAGTGAAGAGATAGCAAGCAAAAAGATAGTCTTAAAAGTGAGAAACTTCTCGGGAACTTCTTCGATAGGTTCAAAAGGAGCTAGGGAAAGACCTTCTAATACAACGGCCAGATCCCAAGTCGGCACCCTCGTACGAACTGCTGGCCTCAGCCTCAAAGTGCCACGGAGGAAACGAGTTATAAGCGGGTGTCTCCCAAGAGAAACTCCACTGAAAGGGACGTGGTAAGCAGCTAGTGCCGCCACATACACCTTTAGTGTGGAGGGGGATAACCCTGTGGAGAAGCGCTCCTGCAGGAATTCCAGCACTGCACCCACTGGGCAGTTAACTGGGTCCTGCAGGTGTTCTCCACACCAAGAAGTGAAAAGTTTCCACTTCAAGGCATAAAGCTTCCTCGTGGATGGAGCTCTGGAGTTAAGAATGGTCTCAACAACCTCGGTTGAGAGACCGGAGTCTATGAGCTGGGCCCCCTCAGAGGCCAAGCCCACAGTTTCCACAATTCTGGGCGGGGGTGAAGTATCGTGCCCCCCGCCTGGGAGAGTAGATCCCTCCTGACCGGGAGCTCCAAAGGAGAACCGTCCAGGAGAGAAATCAGGTCCGCAAACCATACTCGGGCCGGCCAGAACGGGGCTACTAGTAGTAGACTGACCCCGTCCCGGCGGACCCTCTCCAGAACTCCTGGTAACAGAGCAATCGGGGGAAAGGCGTACAGACGTGACCTCGGCCACGGCTGCACCATAGCGTCCAACCCCAGGGGGGCTGGATGACTGATGGAGAACCACAGATGACAATGCGTGGTCTCCCTGGAAGCGAATAGGTCCACCTCGGCGCGACCGAAACTCAACCAAAGGAGCTCCACCACCTCGGGGTGGAGTCTCCATTCCCCTGGCCTCGGCCCCTGCCTCGACAGGGAGTCCGCTACCACATTTAAATACCTGGGAAGATACATTGCTCTCAGTGATAGTAGCTTCCCCTGGGACCACAGGAGGATCTGACGGGCCAACTTGTAAAGCCGGCGAGACCGCAGGCCCCCCTGATGATTTATATAAGAGACCACCGACGTGTTGTCTGATTGAACTAACACATGATGGCCCCTCAGGCCTGCTAAGAAGTGTTTCAGAGCCTGAAACACAGCCAACATCTCTAGACAATTTATATGCCACGATAGATGATGGTCCTGCCACAGACCTTGGGCTGGGCGGCCACTCATGACCGCCCCCCACCCTGTGAGGGAAGCATCCGTCGTTAGCGTTATGCGACGACAAAGAGCCCCCAGCACAGGACCTTTGGATAGGAACCAAGTTTCTCTCCACATGACCAGAGCACGAAGGCAGCGCCGCGTGACTTTGAACGTGCGGAGCGGATTTCCCCTCGGGGAGAATCCCTTGGTCCTGAGCCACCACTGTAACGGTCTCATGTACAACAGGCCGCAAGGTATAACGTTGGACGCTGCTGCCATCAGACCCAACAGTCTCTGAAACTGCTTGACAGTGAGTAGCTGGCCTAGCTTCACTTGTTTCACAGCTGAGAGAATCGAAGCGATGCGGGTCGGAGAGAGTCGCGCCCGCATCGAGACCGAATCCCAAACAACACCCAGAAAAGTGGTCTTCTGGGAAGGAGATAATACACTTTTCTTTGCGTTCAGCCTCAACCCCAACTTTCTGATATGAGCGAGGACGACATCTCGATGCCGAACCGCCATCTGCTCGGTCTGAGCTAAAATCAACCAATCGTCGATGTAATTGAGAATCCGAATGCCCTGAAGCCTCAGAGGCACTAGTGCTGCATCCATGCATTTCGTGAAAGTGCGGGGAGATAAAGCTAGGCCAAACGGAAGAACCCTGTACTGGTACGCCTCGCCCCCGAAGGCGAACCTCAGGAACTTCCTGTGTTGTGGAAGGATGGACACATGGAAGTATGCGTCCTTCAGATCTATCGTGACAAACCAGTCCTCGGACCTGATTTGAGACACGATCTGCTTGATAGTGAGCATCTTGAATTTTAGCTTCCCTACCGAGCGATTCAATATGCGCAGGTCTAAAATTGGACACAACCCCCCATCCTTCTTTGGAACAATGAAATATCGGCTGTAATAACCTGACTCCAAACTGGGAGGAGGAACCCGTTCTATAGCCTCTTTTGAAGGAGCGTTTTCACCTCTTGTTCCAATACCAGAGCCTGCTCGGGGCCCACCACTGTGTGCAGAACCCCTCTGAATTTTGGTGGACGACACCTGAACTGGATCGCGTAACCCTTTTCTACTGTCTGCAGGACCCAATGAGATATTTTTGGAAGGCTTTTCCACTCTGCCAGAAATTCTACTAAGGGTACCAGCCTCTCGAGACTGGCCTCTGGTGTAACTTGAGCAGCAGACGCAGCGCCCTGTAACGGCGCACCGGCAGGGAACAACTGGTCTGACCGCTCTGAGACCCTCCTCAGAGGGAGCGAGTGTCCCTCGGGAAAGCGCTCGCTGGGATCGTCTGTGCCCCGGCATAAAGGCGGGGTTGGCAGAACGAGCCCCTGAGGGCACCGAGGAGGAATGGGCACCGTAAAAAGAGGTGAACACCTTTCCGCCTCGGTGGGGACCACCCTCAGTATCCTGAACGACTTGGCGTCAGGACTTCTTCTTAGCCGAAGCCTTCTTAGCCAATATAACTGTCCTCAGATCAGTTCTACTGGTAGAAGGCTTCGGCTGAGAGTGTCGCGGCTGAGCCCACTGTCCAGCAGGGGGAGCACGAGACGCGACACTCTGCCTCTGCTGCGCTCTATGTGATGAGCTCATAGACGGCCGGGGCTGCTCCCGCCCAGCAGCCCCAGGGACATGAACTTTAAGGGGAAGAAACTTTTTAAAAGCTGCAGTTTGTTTCTTTTCTTCCTGGAATTTATCGATAACTGAATTCACAGCATCACCAAACAACCCCATGGGAGAAAGAGGAGCATCTAAAAGAAAAGCTTTTTCTCTCTCTTTAATATTAGTCTGATTTAACCACAAATGTCTTTCTGCGGCCACCAGAGCTGCCATAGAACGACCCATTAATTTGGCCGATTCTCTGGTGGCACGCAGAGATAAATCAGCAGCCTGACGCAGTTCGCGAACTACGTCAGTACTGACCTCCTCACTCTCACCCATGTCCCTTAGCAGATCAGCCTGGTATGCCTGCAAGATTGACATAGTATGCAGACATGACGCAGCCTGACCTGCTGCCGAATATGCTTTACCCACCAAAGCCGAAGTGTTTCTTAAAGGCTTGGTGGGTAATGCCGGTGCCTTAAAAGATGATGCTGCTTCGGGGGAGAGATGGCTCGCAAGCGTCTCTTCCACACGAGGCAAAGCACCATAACCATGAGCCTTGGCTCCCATAATATTAGCGTATGATGAAGTCTGGGGACTAAACACTCTATATGACACCGGTTTTCTCCATGATTTCGACACCTCGGTGTGGAGATCATGGAAAAACGGCAGGCACCGGCGTGGAGGCTGCACACGTGACGGCAAAAATCTCTCATCCAACTTTGATTTAGAAACAGACTCCTGTCTAGTCACTGGCCATTCAATATTAAGTTTTTCAACAGCTCTTGTTAACACCTCCATAAGCTCATCACTCTCAGGAGTGTGGGGTGGCGAATCCTCCACATCTCCCTCAACACTAACAACATCAAGTTCCTCAGAACTGGATAGCTGCAGCATTGGTGCCTCAGCCCGAGCGGAAGAAACCGCAGCGCGTGCTTCCGAACCCGGGACTGAGGCACTGGATCTCACAGGTGAAGGGAGAGATAAGGCAGAGCCCGTCTCAAACCCCGCTGTGAGATCCATCTGCGATCCCCACGATAAGCGCCGCCGCTCTGCCTCGGCAGAAGCGGGACCCGAACCGCGGGGAGCGCGCACCGAACCGCTCTCCTCAAAGAGCGATCGGCGGGAGCGGAGCGTCCTTAACGGCAAACGCTCGCAATGCTCACAGTCTGCTCCCTCGAGAGCAAACTGGGCATGCTGAACTCCCAAACAAACAACACAAAGATCATGTGTATCCCCGCTCGTTAAATAACGCGAGCAGGGAGGAACACACTTTCTAAACTGCTGTTCGTCCGCCATAATCTCTCAATATATATATATATAGGATAAATTGTTTGTGTGGTGCAGGGTATGTAAGACAGACAATATCACACAGGGACAGATTCACATGTAGCGCGACTGAAAGCACAGAAGCTAATGCGCTTGTGTTTTTGGGGTGCTTTATAGTTTCCTGGTCGATGACGTCACCCGCCTATGACGTTTCATCTCTCCATTGGGCTGATTCCATACGTGCTTCATGACGCACAACGCAGGGGCGTTCCCGCAGCGTTTGACGCAGCTCGAAGTTCCCTTGAAAGGGAACAACTGAACTTGAACACACACAAAAACAAATTTGATCATGACGTGAACCACATAGAATTTTAATAATCTAAAGAACCCTTTTCCAATTAGGGTTGCCAACTGTCCCGAATTAGCCGGGACGTCCCGATTATTGGGCCTAATTTATTTGTCCCGTATGTGACCTCTCTTGTCCCGATTATTGAGTGCTACGCTGATCTGACTGCTGATACAACAGCAACACGACACTTGAGAATGACCACGACACCGGTCATCATCCAGTCACGCGCATCCGACCATACAAATAAACTATAAATTGAGAATGAATTACAGTGCTTCTCAGTCACCTGGAAAGTTTGGGTCTCATGGTCAACTGGACCAAGAGCTCATTACTACCCAGCCAGTCAATCTCCTTTTTAGGAATAGAACTGGACTCGGTGACCATGTCGGCCCGTCTATCGGCGCAGCGCGCGCTCCGGGTTCGCCACTTAGCCGCGGGTTTCCAGAAGGGCAGCGTTCTCCCTTTGAAAACTTTTCAGAGGATGTTGGGCTGTATGGCTTCAGCTGCAGCGGTGCTTCAGCTGGGCCTACTGCGCATGCGCCCGCTCCAGCGCTGGCTGAATGCTCGCGTGCCCCGCCGAGCTTGGGTTTCTGGCGGTCAGAAAATCAGAGTGACTCAGACCTGCATAGCGGCTCTGCAGCCCTGGTTAGAGACCGACTGGTACCAGATGGGAGTGACGATGGGAACCGTCTCTTACCGGAAAGTCGTTTCGACAGACGCGTCCAACTGGGGTTGGGGCGCGCTGTTCGAGGGCAGACCGGTCTTCGGCCAGTGGTCAGACCAAGAGAGGGGGTTTCACATAAACTGTCTGGAGATGATAGCGGTCGAGAATGCGCTGAAGTGCTTTCTCCCGTTCATACAGGACCAACATGTTCTCGTCCGCTCGGACAACATGTCTGTGGTATCCTATGTAAACCGTCAGGGCGGTGTCAGATCCAGAAATCTCTGCAATCTGGCGGAGCGCCTCCTTATTTGGTCCCAGTTGCACCTGCGCTCGCTGAGGGCAGCGCATGTGCCGGGCCATTTGAACGACGGTCCAGACAAACTGTCCAGGGGCAACGTTCCCCCAGGGGAATGGTCCCTGCACCCCCAAACGGTCCAGAAACTGTGGCGCCTGTTCGGCAGGGCGGAAGTCGACCTATTTGCGTTAAAAGACAACGCTCAATGCCCGACGTTCTTCTCGAAGGACGAGGACGCGCTGGCCCAAGTCTGGCCCAGTCTCCGGCTATATGCTTTCCCTCCGGTCTCTCTGTTACCACAGGTAATCAAGAGAATCAGGGAAACGCGCCACTCGGTGCTCCTCATAGCCCCGCGTTGGGAGAATCAGATTTGGTTCCCGGAGCTGGCATGGCTGTCACACACAGCTCCGTGGCCGATTCCGGTGCGGGCAGATCTCCTCTCTCAGGCTCGCGGCACGATCTGGCATCCCCATCCAGAGCGCTGGTCTCTGCACGCATGGGTGATCAACGGGTACTCGTTGCCCTGCCAGAAGGAGTAATGAACACGATCACGCAGTCTAGAGCCCCTTCCACGAGAAGGCTCTACGCGTCTAAATGGTCGGTGTTCTCGGAATGGTGCACTGACAGAGGTCTGGACCCGCGGACATGCGGGGTGGCGCAACTGCTCTCCTTCCTACAAGAGCTGTTGGAAAAGGGGAGGTCCCCATCCACGCTCAAAGTATATGTGGCGGCCGTGGCAGCGTTCGCAGAGTCGACGCACGGCCAGTCATTGGGAAGACATGAGCTGGTCATCCGCTTCCTTAGGGGAGCTAGGAGGTTGAACCCGCCGCGCCCCCCGTCGGTTCCCATGTGGGATCTATCTCTGGTCCTAGAGGCCCTGAAAGCCTTCCCTTTTGAACCACTGGATTCCGTGGAGTTGAAATATCTATCACTGAAAACCGTCTTTCTGACCGCACTGTCGTCAGTAAAGCGGGTGGGGGACCTACATGCGCTGTCTGTCAGCGCGTCGTGTCTTGAGTTCGGGCCGAATGATTTGAAAGTCATCCTCAGACCTAGACATGGCTATGTTCCGAAAGTGATGGGCACTCCGTTCAGAGCGCAAGTTATCTCGCTGTCAGCGCTCCCAGCATCTGACAGCGAAAGTGATGGGAGCCGCCTCTGCCCTGTCAGAGCGCTGAGGTCTTACATTACGCGCTCCGCCTCATTCAGGCGTTCGGATCAGCTGTTTGTTTCGTTCGGTGGGCGCGCCAAAGGTCTCGCCTCCTCGAAACAGAGTCTGTCCAGATGGATAGTGGACGCTATAGCAGCCGCTTATGCGTCAAAAGGTCTGCAATGCCCGGTGGGCATCAGGGCTCATTCCACGAGAGGCGTGGCCTCTTCGTGGGCATGGTCCAGTGGAATTTCTATCCATGACATATGTGTGGCGGCGGGCTGGAGCTCCCCGTCTACCTTTATCAGGTTTTATAACCTGGAAGTTCCTGCCATGCAGGCTAAACTGTTGTCGGTTTAATAGAGAGGTGTATTCTGCCCAGGCTTCCTGCTCAGATCACTCTTACATGACCCAGCTCTCCTGGTTGAGCTGCACTAAGTAGGGTATGTGCCATGTGCCTATACAGACCGGCGCGCTGCTCTGTATTCCCTATGTGTGCTTATGTACAAGTGATGGCCCGCTTGGCTGGCCACCTTATTCTCCACCTTATATGGGTTCCCTGAAAGTTCGGGGCTTCATGGTGGATGCTGGGCGCGCACGGCGTTGACAAAGTGTTCCCGTAGCGTAAGCTAAACTTACGCAATACGAGAGAACCTCTCGTAAGAGAACGATACTCGGTTACTGACGTAACCTCGGTTCTCTCTAGAGAGGGAACGAGTATTGCGTAACCGGCCGTGCTCGCGCCACGAGCGACTTCGCTTCAGTGGTCGAAAAACCAGGGATTCAGCCTACGAGCCCCTTCTTATATACGCTAAGCCACGCCCATCCTAGCGGGCTATGACGCTATGAAGGCGCGAGCGCCTCCAATTGGGCGTGACGTCACGCGAGGCTCACTGGTAGGCTGCAGCAGATGCATGCAGGGCAGCCAATAAGCACGCGAGATGGCCTGCTCTAGGTCTGCTAGCTGCTGCACTGCGTTGACAATGAATACAAAATTAAGGATAATTTTTTGGCTTCAATATCTCGAGAAGATGAATCTTTCCCGTAGCGTAAGCTAAACTTACGCAATACTCGTTCCCTCTCTAGAGAGAACCGAGGTTACGTCAGTAACCGAGTATCGTTTTATTTGGTTACCAGTTTTATGCATACAGCAAACAAACGTGCATCACAAAACTACGCGACTGGCAGACATGGTTGAAGACGTGGAGCTGGAAACCACTTTTCCATCCACAACCTCTTCCACGACTGTGATGACTTTAGTCCTCGAGGTGGAACTGGAGGTGGTTTTGACACTGTAGAAAAAAAAACAAACAGTTACAGGACCTTCATTGTAAACTCAGTATAGCCTAATAATTGTCGGTTCCTGGGATTTTTTAAGATACTTAATTTTGAATGTTTTGGAGCTGAACGAATTATGTGAAAGAAATCAACAGATAAACTCACGTGGCTTCTCCGTCCAGCAGTCTCCTGTACTCTGCGATCTCCATCTCCAGTCTGGTCTTGATGTCCAGAAGCATCTGATACTCCTGACGCTGGCGCTCCAGATCGGCACGAAGCTGCACGATATTCTCTTCCAGGATGGTGACCTAGAAGCACAAAAAAACGAGTGGTTTTGTTCCTTTTCAGATCTTACATTCTTATGTGCTGAATAATGTTTTTTTGTGTTCAGAAAGTCAGGTTAGTAGTAAGTTATGATTTTTGTATGATCTATCCCTTTTCATTGTGAATCTACTCACCAGTAGATTCACAACTTTGAATTGGTAGCTTGGTAGCTTGACAACTTCATGGAATAACGATTCTTTGTTTCAGACAATGTGGCCTCCAAAGATGCTTTCTAAATGGATGATAACATGCACATTCAGAATAAAGTAAAACTAAAATACTAATATAAAGAGTCAGGGCCACAAAAACGGCCAATTGTGTATCACTAACCAAGGCCGATATGGACTGGAGTTCGATTTCCAATGACTGCATTCTGGATTTGACCACATTGACTTCAGAGCGTGTTGTTTTCAAGTCTGTGGTGCTGGTGACAACTTCTTGTTTCAGAGTTTCTGTCTAAAATAAAAATAGAGGGACGTTATATGCGTTGAATTAGCTGTCTCGCACCATTCTGTCATGAAAAGCACATTAAAAGACCTGTGTCCCTCCCTGTATGTTTTGATAAATCTCACCTTTGTCTTGAACCAGTGCTCCAGATCTCTTTGGTTCTTCGCTGTGACTGATTCATAGTGCTCACGGATTTCTACCAGGATCTTGGTGAGATCTTCCTGTGGAGCCGCATCAACCTCGACGTGAACCTGCCCGCTCATTTGTGTGTGTGCGGCCAAGAGATCCTAAGAATATGCATGAATCCATATTCATGTCAGTTCAAGTAACCTCACTGATAAATATTGACTTATTTAACAACACTAACACATATTTGTCACAAATCTGTTCTCACATATACTTGGCATATAGCATTAGAGTATAGATTCAGAGTTGAACTGTAATTGACAAATTACTATTTTTGCTAGTATGACTTATTCTAACACTACTTTCTCTAAAGTACCACACAGAAGCATTATACCTCCTGATGATTCTTCTTCAAAAAGACCAGCTCCTCCTTCAGCCCTTGTTTAAAAAAAATATATATTGGTTACACGTTAAAAAAGATGAATAAATACAGTAACATATGTATATGTATTATGGTTAATTCATGTTAGTTAATACATTAACTAATGAACCTTGTAAAGTGTGACCGATATATTTACTTGAACCAAGACAAAAATACTGTAATATACAGTACTGTGCAAAATCATACGCACGTTAGTATTTTCACACCTCCCAAAAAATTGTTAAAATTTGTTTAATGTACCTGGACAAAACCAATGGGTGGTCACACCAAATATTGATTTGATTTAGTTAATAGAAGTTCATTGATAAATCAAATCTATTTATGACATTATTTTTGAAAGCATCCTCACTTTACAGCATTTTTACACAAGTGCCTAAAACTTTTCACAGCAGCTACTGTAGATTGTGCAGTTCGGTTTCTTCAAGTGTCTTGGATTCGTTGCCGCAGTTCTTCTGGATTTAGTCTGTCTCAGTTTTTTTCTGTTTCTTCATGTAATCACAGACAGACTCAATGATGGGGAGATCAGATCACCAGCTGTTGAACATACAAAAATCTCACTGGATTACAACAATTAATGGTAAAAGGAATGTTTGGAAATGTAAACTGATATTTTCTATGGGGGCACCATAGACACTTTCTCCCCTTTTTCTGTGATAGTGTCATTTTGCTGTTTTCTCACATCATTTTCTTGGTTATTTTGACGTTGTTTCAAAGGCTGCCATATTTCAAAATGCAAAACAAATCCTGTGTAGAGAATCCAGTGGCACAGCATTCATCATGAAAAGAGATGCTTTAAACGTTTAAAGACCTCCACAGTTGTACCATGAAAATGAATTCTGCTTACTGAACAAACCACGTTTCTTTTATGGGCTAGGCTGGGCTGGGCTGGGCTGGCATTTCTGCAGTTGATGAGTTTGACATTTGTGGTTTCTTATATGTGAAGCAGCATTAACATGGAAAGGTGAGGTTTATGCAAAGCAAGTCCATCAGAACAATAAACCGATTCGTTTGTTTGCCACTTGTCATTTTAGCAGCAATTGAAACATCTCTTTCATTCCAGTGTGACCTTTTTGTTGCTTTTCAACTTTAGCAGGAGAGATTTGTCAAGATTGTGCAATGCTAACTGCTTTATCGTGCACTGACCCAACACTAACCCTATCTATCCTGTCATCTTATCGTGAATGTTTACTCTCACTACCATTATATATTCACATTCCCGTGTATTCATTCAGCAGACAGTCATCTGAAGTCTGTTCATGTGTTGATGGGGTAAACCAGCCCATCCAGTGTTAAAACTTTCTTAACTTTTTGACATAGTTGCATTTCTGAGGTTTTGCGAACCTACTTAAAAACACTGTTTTTAAGATTTTGGATAATGGAATGAGAAATAATGCTCACCTGGATTTTTGTGAGGATGTGATTGAATTGGTATTGGATATGTTTAATGATGTGCATTTGTAATACCCACTTTGCATTTGTTTTGCTCACTTTAACTTAAGTTGAAACATTTCAAAATTGCACCCATATACAATAGATGACAGAACCACATGCATTTTTTTTATGACATGTTTTTATTGTTGTAAATGCTCACAAACTACCACCACATTTTTGACAGCTTGCTAGGAACTACAGGTGCATTCTCCAACTGACATGACTCTGGTGTGCTTTACTTAACAAGGGTTGTTGAAGAGGAAGAAATCACTGTCCCACCATCAACCACCTCTTCCACAACAGTGATCACTGCTGTTCTGGTGGTAGTGATGGAGCTGGAGGAGGAGCTGGAGCCAGAGTTGGCTGAGATTGCGAGGCTGTTGGGAGACAAAAATACGCAACCAGTTAAACCTGAAATGCCCAATTTGTATCTATCTATCTATCTATCTATCTATCTATCTATCTATCTATCTATCTATCTATCTATCTATCTAAAGAATGTGTACTTTTCAGTTTGCATGTATGCAAGAATATACCAATTTGGAGCAGAGCATGTACTTGTTGATGTCTATATAAACATGGTCTGTGATTTACCTGCCGCTGGCCTCTGCATCCAGCAGTCTCCTGTACTCTGCGATCTCCATCTCCAGTCTGGCCTTGATGTCCAGGAGCATCTGGTACTCCTGACTCTGGCGCTCCAGATCAGCCCGGAGCTGCACCAGTTGGCCCTCCATTCCACCCACCTACAAGCCCGAGGGGAGAAGACAGAACTTTTAACCCCAACACAGGTCAAGGTTAAAGCATTATTACAGTTTTTCTCAGTCGCTTTGGTGCATTTCTCAAATCATCCTTAATATTTGCAAAGATGTGCATTCTCACAACAATTCGTACAAACAGCACCACACATTGGATTACCTGCAAAAGCCTTTAACTTACTCAAAATATTTAGTTCATCTCTCAAAAGTAAGTATTTATGTCAATGAACATATCAGTGCCATCAGAATGAAATGTCCTCGTGTCATTGTTCACAAACAAGATAGTCAAAATGTTTAGTCATTTTGTCAATAAAACGCTGCACTCTGAGTATTACTGTATTACCTGAGTATTACTTTACAAAGCTGCGCTTCTTCTGTATGCCATATATCCATTTCAAAAGTACAAATTTACACACTACTGTACGTGAGTAATTGATTGAAAGAGACTTACAATATTATTGTGATATAGAAAAGAAAAAGAAATAGGGGCACAAAGGCGCAAATACAACATTAGAAAGGCAAACACTGGAAGAAATTTGCCTTTGCATGCAGCACTGTATATATGCGTGCCAATTGAAGGTTCTTGAGATGCAGCTTTGAGCTATTTCAGAGAACTGGTTTCTCATTGTTTGATCTACATTCTCTTCATTAGTCAAAGTCAAGATTCGCCTGCACAATTCATTACTTCATGACACATTCACAAACAGACTAATAGAAATGTGTTGAAAATATGCTTGACAGTTTATGACAACTAGATCAACCATTTTGCATTTACTGACTAAACTGATGACTCGATGTTTTGAGGGGTAAGACTATTGCACAGAGAACTATTTAAGACATTTTGAGCAACATGGCATTAGCAACTGATAATGTAGGAAACCGAAGACAATTGTACATAATCAATTGCATGAATGTACCAAAGCAATCACAACTTGTTAAAAAAAAAAAGAGAAACTGCCTTTATGATGTGCACAAGTGACTAGATGATGTGGAGGTTGAACAAGTAGTTTTGAGAATTTCATTTCTGATCTGAGAAATGCACCAAAGCGACTGAGAAAAACTGTAATGAGCTGGCTAAAGTAAGAGTAAGATTTATGAGATTCTTAGCCTTAGGAGCTCTCACCTGTGCCTGGTATCCGTAGAGCTGTTGGGAATAGCGATTCTCAGTCTCACTCAGGGTGCTTTCCATAGATGATTTCTGGGAGGCAGGGATAATGAGAAAAACATCTGTTAGGAACGACTAAAATTGTAAATTTCTTTAAGCTTTGATAACCAGAAAGTACACAAATACTTTTGTCTTACTTTCGAATTGTTTTATCAACATTATACATAAATTATATAATATATATAAAAATAATTTGCGTAATGCTTAAAGGGGTAGTTCACCTAAAAATAAAAAAATTCTGTCATTAATTACTCACCCTCATGTCGTTCCAAACCCGTAAGACTTTCGTTCATCTTAGATGAAGATCTTTTTGATGAAACCTGAGCATTTCTGTGTGATTTCAGTGACACTGAAGCTTCAAAAAGTTAATAAAGAAATCATAAAACGAATCCATATGAATTGAGCGGTTTAGTCCAAACTATCTGAAGAGACATGATCGCTTTATATGATGAACAGATTTAAGTTAGGCTTTTATATAAACATTCATCAACTCACACATCAGTTGTGGTAAACAGAAGCTCAAGCATGATTGATTGACGTGCAAAAAGCAATGAGGTTCATCCTCGTGTTACGCAGCACGTTTGAGCTTCTGCAAGAACCAATGAGGTTCATCCTCGTGTTACGCAGCACGTTTCAGCTTCTGCAAGAACCAATGAGGTTCATTCTCGTGTTACGCAGCAGCACGTTTGAGCTTCTGCAAGAACCAATGAGGTTCATTCTCGTGTTACGCAGCACGTTTGAGCTTCTGCAAGAACCAATGAGGTTCATTCTCGTGTTACGCAGCAGCACGTTTGAGCTTCTGCAAGAACCAATGAGGTTCATCCTCGTGTTACGCAGCACGTTTGAGCTTCAGCAAGAACCAATGAGGTTCATCCTCGTGTTACGCAGCACGTTTGAGCTTCAGCAAGAACCAATGAGGTTCATCCTCGTGTTACGCAGCACGTTTGAGCTTCAGCAAGAACCAATGAGGTTCATCCTTGTGTTACGCAGCACGTTTGAGCTCCAGCAAGAACCAATGAGGTTCATCCTCGTGTTACGCAGCACGTTTGAGCTTCTGCAAGAACCAATGAGGTTTATCCTCGTGTTACGCAGCACGTTTGAGCTCCAGCAAGAACCAATGAGGTTCATCCTCGTGTTACGCAGCACGTTTGAGCTTCAGCAAGAACCAATGAGGTTCATTCTCGTGTTACGCATTACGTTTGAGCTTCAGCAAGAACCAATGAGGTTCATCCTCGTGTTACACAGCACGTTTGAGCTTCTGCAAGAACCAATGAGGTTCATCCTCGTGTTACGCAGCACGTTTGAGCTCCAGCAAGAACCAATGAGGTTCATCCTCGTGTTACGCAGCAGCACGTTTGAGCTTCTGCAAGAACCAATGAGGTTCATCCTCGTGTTACGCAGCACGTTTGAGCTTCAGCAAGAACCAATGAGGTTCATTCTCGTGTTACGCATTACGTTTGAGCTTCAGCAAGAACCAATGAGGTTCATCCTCGTGTTACGCAGCACGTTTGAGCTTCTGCAAGAACCAATGAGGTTCATCCTCGTGTTACGCAGCACGTTTGAGCTCCAGCAAGAACCAATGAGGTTCATCCTCGTGTTACGCAGCAGCACGTTTGAGCTTCTGCAAGAACCAATGAGGTACATCCTCGTGTTACGCAGCACGTTTGAGCTTCTGCAAGAACCAATGAGGTTCATCCTCGTGTTACGCAGCACGTTTGAGCTTCTGCAAGAACCAATGAGGTTCATCCTCGTGTTACGCAGCACGTTTGAGCTTTAGCAAGAACCAATGAGGTTCATCCTCGTGTTACGCAGCACGTTTGAGCTCCAACAAGAACCAATGAGGTTCATTCTCGTGTTACGCAGCACGTTTGAGCTTCAGCAAGAACCAATGAGGTTCATCCTCGTGTTACGCAGCACGTTTGAGCTTCTGCAAGAACCAATGAGGTTCATCCTCGTGTTACGCATTACGTTTGAGCTTCTGCAAGAACCAATGAGGTTCATCCTCGTGTTACGCATTACGTTTGAGCTTCAGCAAGAACCAATGAGGTTCATCCTCGGGTTACGCATTACGTTTGAGCTTCAGCAAGAACCAATGAGGTTCATTCTCGAGTTTTGCAGCACGTTTGAGCTTCTGCAAGAACCAATGAGGTTCATCCTCGTGTTACGCAGCACGTTTGAGCTTCAGCAAGAACCAATGAGGTTCATCCTCGTGTTACGCAGCACGTTTGAGCTCCAACAAGAACCAATGAGGTTCATTCTCGTGTTACGCAGCACGTTTGTGTCACGGTACGGTTTACCAAAGTGAAGGAGAGGACTCAAGTGCAGCATAAGGTGAAGGTTTATTTAACAAAACACAAAACAAAAACCCACGAGCGGGAAAACATACAAGATAAAGCATAAAACAGAAGCGGTGAAGACCCCTCGGGCGGCCAGGGCGGTGAAGACCCCTCGGGCGGCCAGGGCGGTGAAGACCCCTCGGGCGGCCAGGGCGGTGACGAGCCCTCGGGCGGCCAGGGCGGTGACGAGCCCTCGGGCGGTGAAGCACGAGCAGGCACCGGCTCGGGAGCAGCAGCAGGCACCGGCTCGGGAGCAGCAGCAGGCACCGGCTCGGGAGCAGCAGCAGGCACCGGCTCGGGAGCAGCAGCAGGCACCGGCTCGGGAGCAGCAGCAGGCACCGGCTCGGGAGCAGCAGCAGGCACCGGCTCGGGAGCAGCAGCAGGCACCGGCTCGGGAGCAGCAGCAGGCACCGGCTCGGGAGCAGCAGCAGGCACCGGCTCGGGAGCAGCAGCAGGCACCGGCTCGGGAGCAGCAGCAGGCACCGGCTCGGGAGCAGCAGCAGGCACCGGCTCGGGAGCAGCAGCAGGCACCGGCTCGGGAGCAGCAGCAGGCACCGGCTCGGGAGCAGCAGCAGGCACCGGCTCGGGAGCCGCAGCAGGCACCGGCTCGGGAGCAGCAGCAGGCACCGCCTCGGGAGCAGCAGCAGACACCGGCTCGGGAACAGACACCGGCTCGGGAACAGACACCGGTTCGGGAACAGACACCGGCTCGGGAACAGACACTAGAACAAAGACAGTCACAAAAACAGACACAAACACAGAAACAAATACTGGGTCCGAGACCGACATGTGCTCCAGTTCTGAGACAGGCACTGGCTCTGCTACCGGCTCTGCGACGGGCACCGGCTCAGGAACGGGCACCGGCTCAGGAACGGGCACCGGCTCAGGAACGGGCACCGGCTCAGGAACGGGCACCGGCTCAGGAACGGGCACCGGCTCCGGCTCCGACTCAAGAACTTCCACTGACTGTTCCACTGGCTCAGCCTCCGGCTCAGGAACGGGCACTGGCTCTGCCTCCGGGTCAGAAACTGCAGACACAGGCTCTGCCTCCGGCTCAGGAACAACAGCGACTGGCATATCTAATATCCGAGCCAGACGCTCCAGGTAGTCCCAGCTCAGGAAGGCAGAGGAAACGGGAACAGTCTCTGACTGGGCAGACGGGATGTGAACAGTCTCTCGCTGGGCAGACGGGACGTGAACAGTCTCTCGCTGGGCAGACGGGACGTGAACAGTCTCTCGCTGGACAGACGGGACGGGAACAGTCTCTCGCTGGACAGACGGGACGTGAACAGTCTCTCGCTGGACAGACGGGACGTGAACAGTCTCTCGCTGGGCAGACGGGACGGGAACAGTCGCTCGCTGGGCAGACGGGACGTGAACAGTCTCTCGCTGGGCCGACGGGACGGGAACAGTCACTCGCTGGGCAGACGGGACGGGAACAGTCACTCGCTGGGCAGACGGGACGTGAACAGTCTCTGACTGGGCAGACGGGACGTGAACAGTCTCTGATTGGACAGACGGGCATTTCCTCCTTCTCCGTCCGCGACGGCGAGAAGCAGGTCTTGAATTGTCCCCATGGACCGGTGAAAATTTGGTTGAGCCAAACGTCGCGACGAAGTAGTCCGGGCAATCCAAATACTCGTCATCCATGTGATGATCCACCAGATTCGCCCAGTAAGACTCCTCGTCCTCCATGCTGCTGAGTCCTTTAATGGTCGGATCTTTTGTCACGGTACGGTTTACCAAAGTGAAGGAGAGGACTCAAGTGCAGCATAAGGTGAAGGTTTATTTAACAAAACACAAAACAAAAACCCACGAGCGGGAAAACATACAAGATAAAGCATAAAACAGAACCAAACTAGAAAACAAACCTGACTAGGAACAACATGAACATGACCATGAAAACCGGGGTAACATAAAGCAAAGATCCGACAAAGACTGCAAACAAAGGGAGACTTATAAAGGGAACAAATCAAGAGGGAAACAGGTGGTTGAACTCAAACAATAATCAGGTAACGAGGGGGAGGGATCAGACAATGACGTGAGCACATGGCTCAACATAACAAACACCCAAGTGTCACACAGGACAGGACAGACACGTGACAGTTTGAGCTTCAGCAAGAACCAATGAGGTTCATCCTCGTGTTACGCATTACGTTTGAGCTTCAGCAAGAACCAATGAGGTTCATCCTCGTGTTACGCAGCACGTTTGAGCTTCAGCAAGAACCAATGAGGTTCATCCTCGTGTTACGCAGCAGCACGTTTGAGCTTCTGCAAGAACCAATGAGGTTCATCCTCGTGTTACGCAGCACGTTTGAGCTTCAGCAAGAACCAATGAGGTTCATTCTCGTGTTACGCAGCACGTTTGAGCTTCTGCAAGAACCAATGAGGTTCATCCTCGTGTTACGCAGCACGTTTGAGCTTCTGCAAGAACCAATGAGGTTCATTCTCGTGTTACGCAGCACGTTTGAGCTTCTGCAAGAACCAATGAGGTTCATCCTCGTGTTACGCAGCACGTTTGAGCTTCAGCAAGAACCAATGAGGTTCATTCTCGTGTTACGCAGCACGTTTCAGCTTCTGCAAGAACCAATGAGGTTCATTCTCGTGTTACGCAGCACGTTTGAGCTTCAGCAAGAACCAATGAGGTTCATTCTCGTGTTGCGCAGCACGTTTGAGCTTCTGCAAGAGGTTTGTTTTCACGCATCAAACAGGTTCGGTTGAGCTTGTTTATGTTCGCTGATCAATGTTTAAATAAGAATAAAAGCCTAAATTAAATCTGTTCATCATATAAAGTGATAGAGTTTCTTCAGAAACTTTGGACTAAACCACTCAATTCATTTGGATTAGTTTTACGATCTCTTTATGAACTTTTATGAAGCATCAGTGTCAGTTGCGTAGCTGTCTGCGGAGGGACAGAAAGCTCTCAGATTACATCAAAAAAGATCTTCATTTGTGTTCTGAAGATATAGTAAAGTTTTACGGGTATGGAACGACATAAGGGTGAGTAATTAATGACAGATTTTTTTGGGGAACTAACCCTTAAAGTACTTGGCACTTGGTTTGAGATTTTGATATCTATTGCACTGACATTCGTACATTGTTAAAGTTGCACTATGTAATATTGACAGCTAGCGGTTGAAATGGGTACTGCAGTCCAAATTCAAAATATTGGAGAGAGTTTTTGCCCGTCTCCTTCTCCTCAGACTTGATGCTCACACCCAGATTGATTGTAATTGATAATGGAAAGCGACGAGCCTTAGAGTATAAGTTAATCAGCTAATGTATGGTTGGATTGTTTTTGTTGGTCGGTAGAATTTGCGATCTCTGACCCAGTTCATTTGCTGGCTTCCATCGCAGTGTTTTCCGCCAACTGGCAACTCGTGGTGTTGAAATGCCATTGGGTAAATTGGCAGTTGGTGGGATCACACAGACCAAAACAAAAACAGATATTCTGACACGGAATGCGCATTTCAAAATAGAACAACTGGCTGTAACATTGTTTTTCAGAGAAACGGGTATTTGCATGTTTAAAGGCATGTTTGCAAATGCTTCAGTACAGTAAGAAAAATGGCATAGAGCATATTGAAGTGTGACTTATGTGTCTGAATAGTTTTTGGGCCCACTGTACATTTCTTGAACACATACTCACCATGGAAAGGAGGGACTGAAGCTCAATCTCCAGTGACTGTACTGTGCTCTTCATTGTGTTGACCTCGGTTTTCGACGTCTGCAAGGTCTCTGTGCTTGTTACAACTTCTTGTTTCACGGTCTCAGACTGCAAAATAAGTATTTCAATTTTTATTTTTACTTCATGCATGTATAAACCCAACATAGAGGTAGCTGTGCTAATGTTTATGGCACATACATACTATACTCACCAAAATAAAAGTTTTTTTTCTTTTTTACAAGGTCAGTTTTCAAAATGTTGTTTTAATCTTAGTATTGATGTTTCGCTTTACTTTCATTAACTATTATTTGGACCAACTTAACTATTTTATTTCTGACATTTTTGAGCAGGCCCCATGGAATGCATATGACTTTATGGGTGTTGTGTTTCTCATGTACAGAGTTCGGTTCTGGACTGAACCAACCTTCTGCTGGAACCAGCCTTCAATGTCTCTCTGGCTCTTGGCTACGACGGTCTCGTAGTCCTCACGCAACTCAGCCAGAATTTTGGTGAGGTCTTCCTGTGGTGCGGCATCGACTTCCACGTTGATCTGTCCACTCATCTGTTCACGTGAGGCCAAGAGGTCCTGAAGATACATTACATTATATATAATTTTCAGATGTCTATCTCAAAATATCTTCCCATGATCACCTGTTTATTCTTGTCTTCAAAAGTCATGGTATGGAAATATGTTACAAAACAGGGACATCTTGAGCTTAAGGCTATAAAGCACCTGTGTGACCTGACCTCCTGTCTAAAATGTTTAACTGGAACAGTTTTTAACATTAATCTTCCGTTTTGCTCTGCTCCATTATGAACAGCCTGAAAGTGTTTTGAAATGATTTACTACCTCCTCGTGATTCTTCTTCATGTAGACCAGCTCCTCTTTGAGCCCTTCGATCTGCAGATTGAGGTCTTTATTGTTCAGGTTGAGCTCGCTAAGAACACTCTTTAACCCGGCGATGTCGGCCTCCACAGACTGACGCATTGCCATCTCATTCTCATATCTGTCAAATAAAAAGAAACATTATTAAAAGAACGTTCTTTTATCAACATCAAGATTTTACGTTAAATTAATAGTCTACTGCTATAATAGTTCATACTATACTAGTTCATAATAGTTTACTATTTCTTTTTTTTTATGGTATTTTAATATGCAAATACACTCACTTATTAAGAACACCATACTAATACTGTGTTTGACCCCCTTTCGCCTTCAGAACTGTCTTAATTCTACGTGGCATTGATTCAACAAAGTGCTGAAAGCATTCTTTAGAAATGTTGGCCCATATTGATAGGATACCATCTTGCAGTTGATGGAGATTTGTAGGATGCACATCCAGGGCACGAAGCTCCCGTTCCACCACATCCCAAAGATGCTCTATTGGGTTGAGATCTGGTGACTGTGGGGGCCATTTTAGTACAGTGAACTCATTGTCATGTTCAAGAAACCAATTTGAAATGATTTGAGCTTTGTGACATGGTGCATTATCCTGCTGGAATTAGCCATCAGAGGATGGGTACATGGTGGCCATAAAGGGATGGACATGGTCAGAAACAATGCTCAGGTAGGCCGTGGCATTTAAACGATGCCCAATTGGCACTAAGGGGCCTAAAGTGTGCCAAGAAAACATACCCCAAACCATTACACCACCACCACCAGTCTGCACAGTGGTACCAAGGCATGATGGATCCATGTTCTCATTCTGTTTACACCAAATTCTGACTCTACCATCTGAATGTCTCAACAGAAATCGAGACTCATCAGACCAGGCAACATTTTTCCAGTCCTCAACTGTCCAATTTTGGTGAGCTCTTGCAAATTGTAGCTTCTTTTTCCTATTTGTAGTGGAGATGAGTGGTACCCGGTGGGGTCTTCTGCTGTTGTAGCCCATCCGCCTCAAGGTTGTGCATGTTGTGGCTTCACAAATGCTTTGCTGCATACCTCGGTTGTAACAAGTGGTTATTTCAGTCAAAGTTGCTCTTCTATCAGCTTGAATCAGTCAGCCCATTCTCCTCTGACCTCTAGCATCAACAAGGCATTTTCGCCCACAGGACTGCCGCATACTGGATGTTTTTCCCATTTTCAATGGAGAAAAAAAAAACCTTGGGAGAACCCAGGCTCAGTCGGGGACCAGTTCTCCTCTGGCGTTTATGAACTAGAGGCCGAATTTAAAGTAACTGTAAGATAAAAAATTTATATGAATGCCTGGCTAAATAGATGCGTCTTCAGTCTAGTTTTAAACTGGGAGAGCGAGTCTGAGCAACGAACAATATCAGGAAGGCTATTCCAGAGCTTCGGAGCTAAATGTGAAAATGCTCTGCCTCCTTTGGTGGATCTGGATATCCTAGGAATGACCAGAAGCCTCGAATTTAGTGATCTTAAAGAGCGCGATGGATTGTAAGGCGATAGAAGATCCGTTAAATAGACTGGAGCTAAACCATTTAGAGCTTTATAAGTCAAAAGCAATACCTTGTAATTAATACGGAACTTAATAGGTAACCAATGAAGTGATGATAAAATCGGTGTTATATGATCATATTTTCTTGATCTAGTAAGAACTCTAGCAGCTGCATTTTGGACTAACTGTAGCTTGTTTATTGAAGATGCAGGACAACCAGCTAATAAAGCATTACAGTAATCTAGTCTCGAGGTCATGAATGCATGAATTATCTTTTCTGCATCAGAGACTGATAGCATATTACGTAGCTTAGCAATGTTTCTAAGGTGGAAAAAGGCTGTTTTTGTAACATATGAAATATGCTTTTCAGAAGACAGGTTGCAGTCTAATGTAACACCCAAGTCTTTTACTGTAGCGGATAAAGTAACAGGGCATCCTACTATGTTAAAGTCGTGCTGTGAAAGGTTTTGTGGACGGTTTTTACAACCGATAAGTATTACCTCTGTCTTGTCTGGATTTAATCAAAGAAAATTACGAGTCATCCAATCTTTTATATTATAAATTTGGATAATTTAGCGTATTCATCTGGCCGTGATGAAATATATATTTGAGTGTCATCAGCATAACAATGGAAACTAATTCCATGTTTCCTTAGAATATTATCAAGTGGCAGCATATATATTGAGAATAATAAAGGGCCTAACACAGATCCCTGTGGCACTCCATAGTTTGCCGAAGTTATGATCGATTTTTCTCCATTTAAGTAGACGAAATGGTAGCGGTCAGATAAGTATGACCTGAACCAGCTTAATGCTTGTCCTTGAACACCAGTGTAATTTTGTAGTCGATCTAAGAGTATTGTGTGATCTATAGTGTCGAACGCAGCACTAAGATCAAGTAAAACTAGTACTGAGATACAGCCTTGGTCCGAAGCTAAAAGTAAATCATTTGTGATTCTAACAAGCGCAGTTTCAGTGCTATGATGTGGCCTGAATCCAGACTGAAACTTTTCATAGATGTCGTTTTCTTGCAAGAAAGAGCCGAGTTGACTGGACACAACTTTTTCTAATATTTTTGACATAAATGGAAGATTCGAAATGGGTCTGTAATTTGCTAGGTTATTTGGATCTAAATGTGGTTTCTTAATAAGAGGTTTTATAACAGCCAGCTTGAACGTTCTTGGAACATGACCTAAAGATAAAGATGAGTTAATAATATTGAGAAGAGGCTCTTCCACTATAGGTAACACTTCTTTCAGTAGTTCAGTTGGTATAGGATCTAATAAACACGTTGTTGTTTTAGATGAAGTGATAAGTTTATTTAACTCTTTTTGTTCTATGGTTGTAAAGCATTGTAATTGTTCTTGCGGGGTGATAATTGCGGCTGAATTATAAGGCGCGAGTAAAGATTGAACGTTTACGATTTTGATTCTGATGCTTTCAATTTTCTCGGTGAAGAAGTTCATGAAATCATTACTACTAAACTGTAACGAGGTATTTTGTTCAGACGACGTCTATTTATTTGTTAGTCTAGCCACGGTATTAAATAAAAACCTTGGATTATTTCGGTTGTTTTCTATTAATTTGCTGAGGTGCTCAGCCCAGGCCGTTTTAAGGGCCTTTTTATAACGTGACATACTGTCTTTCCACGCGATTCTAAAGACCTCTAAATTTGTTTTTTTCCATTTACGCTCTAAATTACGGGTTTCTCTCTTTAAAACATACGTAGTATTATTGTACCATGGTGCTATACTTTTTTCTCTGACCTTTTTTAATCTAATGGGTGCAACAATATCCAATGTTCTAGAGAGAATGGTGCTCATAGTGCTAGTTAGTTCATCTAGTTCATCTGTTTGTTTGGGTTCAGGCAGCAGCTGAGACAGATCAGATAAGCTATTTGAGAAATAATCTATGGTGGATGGAAGAATTGTTCTACCTGGTCGATAACGTGGCGCAGCATGACATATTACAGCAGTACTTAATATGCAAGTTACCATGTAATGGTCAGTGACATCATCACTTTGTGGAATGATATCTATATCGGTTGGATCGGTTCCATATGATATAATTAAATCGAGTGTATGATTAAGACGATGAGTTGGTCCGGTGACGTTTTGCTTGACCCCGAAGGAGTTTAATAAATCTGTAAACGCAGCCCCTAACACATCATTTAAATTATCTACGTGTATGTTAAAATCTCCAACAATTAATGCTTTATCGACGTTGACCAAAAGATCTGATAGAAAGTCAGCAAACTCTTTTAGGAAATCGGCGTAAGGCCCTGGAGGTCTATATACGGTAGCCAATGCTAGAGATAATAGGGATTTTTTTCTTACATCTAAGAGCGTAACATTTAGCACAAGTACTTCAAACGAATTAAACCTATGACGAGTTTTCTGAGTAACATTAAGGATATCTCTATAGATTGTTGCAACACCGCCGCCACGACCGATCAGACGGGGCTCATGCTTATAACAGTATCCTGGCGGAGTAGACTCATTTAGACCGAAATAATCATTTGGTTTAAGCCAAGTTTCAGTAAGGCACAGAACATCGAAATTATTATCTGTGACCATTTCATTTACAATAACCGCCTTAGGTGTGAGCGATCTAATGTTTAGAAGACCTAGCTTTAGAAATCTAGCTTTAGAAAGCTTTAGAAATAGCGAGATTTTTTGTTTTAATAACAATTAGATTTTTTCTAGATCCCGCAGCATATATTCTATACAATTTATTTACTTAAAAAAATATATATATAATTACTTAATTCTGAAATCATCTGCTGCCAAGCTAGCATTGTCAATGCTGAGGTGGACTGTGTTCTTTACCTGCATGGCACCCAAGATCTGAGAACAAAACCCAAGAAAAGTAAAACATTATTTGATTTTGTTTTGTTTGCATGTTGTATAGGGAATAAAGATGATTAGGTTATGCCATTTTCTTATAGCAGTAACCACAAAGAATCTACCTAGCTAGACTTACTTTAGCCTGGAGGTCACTGGTAGTAGCTTCAAAGGCTGAGTAGTTACGAGCACTGCCAGAAGGAGAGATTCTGCTCTCGAGGAATTGGCGTATCTTCAACTCAAAGTCAGCATTGGCCTTTTCAAGGGAGCGGACCTTCTCTAGGTAAGTAGCCAGACGATCATTAAGATTCTGCAACGTGAACTTCTCATTGCCAATGATGCTGTCATCTGCTCCTCCAGAGACACTGAATCCTCCCCCTGCTGCAGCACCAAATCCCCCACCGAATCCTCCACCAGCACCGAATCCTCCACCAGCACCGAATCCTCCACCAGCACCGAATCCTCCACCAGCACCGAATCCTCCACCAGCACCGAATCCTCCACCAGCACCTCCTGCAGCACCAAACCCGCCTCCAAATCCACTTCCCGACCCTGCTGCGGACATGGAACGAGAGACACTGGAGATCCGGACCCCTGAACCCCCTGCACCCCCGTACACGCTGCCAGCCCTCATGGCGCTGATGCGGCCACCTCCACCTCCTCCACCTGAACCGGAGAATCGTGAGGAGCCCATTGAGGACCTGCTGGAAACAAAGCTGCCGCTGGAGAAGGTGGTAGCCATGTGGACGGTGGTTTGTGGTCTTACTCTGCTCTGCCTGGAGAGTGAGTAGAGTGGAGAAACTCTGGGTCCTTTTATGTGCTGGTGAAGATAGCAAGGAAAGACTTGGTAACCTTATTTCCATCAAAAACTTGCTGACACAGGCATTCTGTCAGCTTCAATCATCTTAAAGTGAAAAGTGATGCTAAAACTAAATTGACTGACTGATAATCCCCTCAAGTAAGTAAGATAGATGCTTGCATTCCCCCTCTAAACTTTCTCAGATGAGAGCTCTGTACATGTTCAGACATTTGTGGACATTTTTCACTGCTGATTTTACAGTATAACCCTGGAATATTCTAGACCACCTTTAAAGGGCTAGTTAATCCAAAAATGAAAATTCTGTCATCATTTACTCACCCTCAATTTATTCCAAACCTGTATGAGTTTCTTTCTTCTGTTGAACACAAAAGAAGATAATTTGAAGAATGTCGGTAACCAAACAGTTGATGGCCCTATATATTGACTTCCATAGTATGGAAAAAAATACTATGAAATTCACTCGGGTCCATCAACTAGTTGCTTGCCGACATTCTTCAAAACATCTTCTTTTGTGTTCAACAGAAGAAAGAAACTCATACAGGTTTGGAACAACTTGAGGCTGAGTAAATGATGACAGAATCCCAAGCATCCCTTTAAAGGCTGTTAATTAACTCAATAAAATGATACTCTCATTTAAAACTTTACTGCTTGTTACTCTAAAATCTGAGTCACAAAAAGCTCACTGCAGAATTTGAACACCAGCTGCATCATACAAGTGATGTAGCCATGTTGGAAGAAGCAATTGTGACTTCAGAGCTATGCTGATCTCATTGACAATTGAAGATTTGCTTGCAGCAAATTATTATGTAACAGTTTTACCATATAGGGGCACTAAGAGGTAAAAGTGGACTGTTTGAACCTTCTCATGTTTGAGCATGTTCCAGGATGTCTCCCACCATGGTTGGCTTAACATCAAATTCCTCCCTTAGGCGGCTGAGCTCAGGGCAGACCTCTGCGTAAAAGTGATTCATACATTTTATTAGTTATTTATTGTTTGCCTTTAGTTCTATTATCGGTATATTGAGTATTTGATATAAGCTTTGTACAAATCTTACTTTAAAAAATGTGTATTTTTGTAAAAAAAAATATTTTATTACTGGGCTGCTAATATTTCCAAGATTGTATTATGGTATAATGCTCCAGAGGTTAACTGGTGTAGGCCTACACTAGAAGCTGGTACTTGTACCTCTTCTTCCCTTCCAGTCTTTGCTCCTCTATCTCTACAAACGACCTAGTATCCAAATATAATTTACATACTACATAATAATAATAATAATAATAATAAGAGCTCAGCCTTTCTGAAGAGCTTTGGTCCGAGGCCCTTGTTACAGTTAACTCTACTTCTACATGTGCCCGGTTAAGTTTGATTCAGTTAAAAGTTTTGCATTGAGCTCACTCTACCAAAGCTAGACTCCAAAAATTGTTCCCAGAAACAGATGATTCTTGTATCAGGTGCTCCTTTTCCCCAGCTGATCATGGACATAAATTTTTCACTTGCCCCAAACTGGCCGCGTACTGGGCTTCTTTTTTTGACTTTCTCTCAGGGGCTTTGCATATTTCTCTCCCTCCATGTCCTGTTGTTGCCATCTTTGGTGTGTCTGTTTTCTCTTCTCTTTTCACAAAACAACAAGCAGATGCTTTTGCCTCCCTGCTTGCTAGAAGATGTATTTTGCTACATTGGAAGTGTCCAACTCCACCCTCAACTAACTCTTGGTTAAAAGATCGTATGTCATTCCTTTTTCTAGAAAAACTGAACACTACCCGGTTCAACTGTTAAATTCTATAAAACTTGGAACCCCACTCTAAATTTCATTGATTCTCTGACCTCACTAGATTTTGATGAACTTTGTACAGTGTGTGAGCATGCTAACATTTATGTACAGTACAGTATGGTTGTGTGCCCATGCATGTTACATGTATACTTATGTAAGTATATATATACAGCCCTCCAGCATCTCCTCTACCCTACAGAGGACAGCAGTTTGGAGAATAAATGGATGGATGGATGGATATTTAATTTAATAAAAATACCTGAATGAACATTTGATTGATGAGTTTTACGAATCTCCAAATCAAATTTTCAGTAATTATAATACTATAAATTAATATCTTATTCTTATTTACCCAATTTTGCTATTCATTAATCGACAAAGAAAGTGTTACCCAGTTTCAGATGTAAGAGTTCAGTATGCTTGAACTGTAGGAATTCACAGTGGTATTTTACCTCTCCCTAATTTGCATATATTTAGCAAAAAAAAAAACACAGCTATTTTCAAAAGTTCCCTGTTCCCAGTATAGTGCACTGTATAGTGTTGTCTGAATTCTGAGCAAACAAATTAATTCTCCGTTGTATACCCAAAAATGTTCATTATCAAACACTAGCCATATTGTAAAAAAAAAAAAAAAAAAATCATGTAGGCTAATTCAAAGTTTTAAACAATGGTACTAGTCTAATTACATTTTCATAAGTCACCAATTGAAGATGTATTAAAATGTAACATGTTTTAAATATGCCACAACGGTGTGAAGTATCTGATGCAAACGAGTCACCTTAACAAATTTGGTTATTTGAATCCCATAAATATCCTTTTCAGGACAATATTTAGTTAAGTTTCTTGGAAATATAAACTTGATGTACAAACACTGGTTGTTTGTTTGTCAGCGTCGAATGCGTGCTCAACCACAAGGGCGCGCGCGCGTGACAAGAATGGCGCGGTTTTCTGAGGAGGAGAGAATCAGAGGTGAGACACTTTACTTCACTCACCACCAAAAAATATATAACGTTTATGGCCAGATGTGGAATATCATAATATTAATAACGTTATAATCTATCATTGAAAACACGTATTCCCAGAGTAGTCCTACTAGAAATGTTTCCCGAAATTAGAATGACTTGACAACAACAGTTCTATAATGACAGAAAAAAAAAATCTAGATAAGGACAGTGGTTTCAGATAAAGTATGTAAAGATATTCTACATTTGGCTGAGTTTGACGACTGTTGTGATGAAACTATGTCCACATTGACATAGCTACAACAATCAATAATCATAATAAATACTTCCAGTAGGCTTGTTGAAGTTATATTCCCACAACATTTACCTTACAATTGGATTTGCAATTTTACAAGGATGTGTTGAAATGTGTGTGCTTTACATTCACAATACTTAAATGTTTACTTTAAGTAGGGCTAGTGACAGGTTTTTAGAGGGTGGTCCAGTTCTCTCAGCGCCATAAACGAGATAACATATTTGGAACCATCTGTCAACTTTGTGTTGTAACCTCACCCTTTACCCCATAGCATAATAAAGTGTGAATGACCTAAAAGCATAAGACTGGTCAAAACTGGTTGATTGATAATCCCCTCAAGTAAGTAAGTAAGACGCTTGCATTCCCCCTCTAAACTTTTCTCAGATGAGAGCTTTGTACATGTTCAGACATGTGTGGACTTTTTTGTCACTGCTGGTTTTACTATCATTTGTCATGCTTTAGACTTTACATACTCAGTGGTGCATAAATGCGTTCAAATTGTTGAGGGTGTGCCAGAGAGAGATTTACTTGTAAATGTGAAACATTTTGCTTATATTTTTACATGGATATATTTATTAAAAAATAATGTCCTTGTCCTTTGCAGCAAAGTGAACTCTAGCCTGATTTAATGTATGTAATTTAATGCATCTGCATCTTATTCAAGTCAAGTCATCTTCATTTATATAGCGCTTTTAACAATGGATTGTTTCAAAGCAGCTTTACAGAGATAAACATATAATTTAAGGAACAGAGATTGTTTTCGGTTTATGACGGTTCTTGAATAATGTTTTTTCCAGCTAAAGTTAATTTTGATTGATTCACCTCCATTGAAATGATCAGACTTTAAACGCGAACCTGTGATTAACGCTGACGGCGTTCAGATGCGCATTCAGAATTGATTCTATAGTTATGTACTTTTGAAAATATGTGCGCAGGTTTGTAATTCCATACAACCCAGCCTAAACAAACTACTGTTTGTTATTGTTACTTAAATGTTTGTACTGGTAATTGAGAACAGCCATGTAATCAGGTCTTTGGGTATTTCTTTTTTCTAATTCTAATGTTTTATACCACTAGCTGATCTGTTTTTTTATTATTTAAATGCATTTTGCCTACATTTTCAAATTGACTCAATATGGTATCAAAACAAAACTAAAGAAAATAAGACAAACACAGAAAATCTCAGTTAGGCCAAATTTATTGGTATTTTTTTAAATCACTCTGAGGTAGATTGTTGCTGCTCAAGAGCTCTTTTGAGACACGGTCTGGCTGGTAGCCTGGGAAGATGAGCTGACCACTTTGCCGTCCACCACCTCTTCCACAATGGTTACCACTTTGCGTGTAGTTGTGCTTGAGCTTGAGCTTGAGCTTGAGCTTGTGCTTTTGCTTGCGCTTGAGAGGCTGCAGAGGTAGAAACACATAAAATTAAATTACTGAAATGCTAGGCAGGTATTTCCATCTCATTTTAATTTAGTTTGTTGCAATAAGTCACCACTGCTCACTGAAAAATGTTGACACTACTGTTTAATCTAAACGCTGTTCTTTAGAGATTTTGTGTTGTAGATGTCTCACCTAACATCCTCTCCATCCAGCAGTCTTCTGTACTCTGCGATCTCTATCTCCAGTCTGGTCTTGATGTCCAGAAGTATCTGATACTCTTGACTTTGGCGTTCCAGATCGGCACGAAGTTGCACCAGTTGCGCTTCCATGCTGGTCACCTGGAACTGGTAGCCGGACAACATGGAGCCGTAGCGGGCCTTTGTTTCTGCCAAAGTGCTTTCCAATGATGATTTCTGTTGGGGGGGAAATTAATTATTCAGTGTTCTGCACAATGTGATGACGAAACATTAAGGGATTTATTTCTCCTTGCTTACCATACTAAGTTGAGACTGCAACTCAATTTCGAGACTCTGGAGTGTGCGTTTAACCTCTGTGATTTCAGATCGGGATGTTGTAAGGGTTTCTGTGCTGACAGCAACTTCCTTGTTAAGGGCTTCGCTCTATGAAAGACAATCCATAGCAAAGCAGTCAGGTTAGTCTGTTGGTTTTGATTATAATGCTGCCCTTTAAAAACATCAGATTTTTACCTTGGACTGGAACCAAGCCTCAAGATCCTTGCGATTCTTATTAGCAACAGCCTCATAATGCTCACGGATTTCAGCCATGATCTTTGTCAGGTCTTCCTGTGGTGCTGCGTCAATCTCTACATTGACCTGTCCAGTCATCTGGGCACGTGCTGCCAAGAGTTCCTAAAGATGTTGTAAGAAACCGCTGAGCATTTACTTCATTTACAGGAATCACTTATTTATCAAAGAGTGTGAACCAACATACCTCCTCGTGGTTCTTCTTGAGGTAGATCAGCTCTTCTTTCAGCCCCTCAATCTGCATCTCCAGATCAGATCTGGCCATTGTCAGATCATCCAGCACCCTTCTCAGCCCAGCAATATCTGCCTCTACGGACTGCCTCATGCTCAGCTCATTCTCATATCTGCACAAAACAGTAACTGATATAAATGATTTGACCTTTTATAGATGTTGGAAGTGCTGTTTGTTTATTCACTTACTTGACTCTGAAGTCATCTGCAGCGAGCTTGGCATTGTCAATGCTCAAGTAGATGCCTCCGTTTAGACCAGTAGCATGCTGAATCTTCAAGTGGAAAAATGAATAAATAAAGTCAAATTTAGATATCTCCTGAAGTTACCTACCTGAGAAATATGGTACTTTTTTCGACATGCATTTTGAATATATCCTTTGCAAATGAGGAAACATGGGGTATTGAAATTGGATCATTTTTTATCTAAAGGTAGGTTAATGATTGACTTGAATTAGATGTTCTGTAGTTATGGCACGTACCTTGGCCTGAAGGTCACTGATAGTAGCGTAATAGGCACTGTAGTCCCGAGCAGAGGGGGACGTCTTGCTCTCCAGGAACTGGCGGATCTTCAGCTCAAGATCAGCATTGGCCTTCTCAAGGGTGCGCACCTTCTCCAGGTAGGTGGCCAGACGGTCATTGAGGTTTTGCATGGTGGCTTTCTCATTTGCAGACACATCAACGGCATCATCCAGGTTGAAACCAGCACCACCTCCAAAGCCAGCACCTCCAGCAGAGAAGGAACGAGAAGCAGAGGCACTGGAGATACGGACACCGGTTCCTCCTGCTCCCCCATACACACTACCGGCACGCATTGATGAGACACGACCAGCTCCGCCACCAAAGCCAGAGAAGTGAGAAGATCCTCCTGAGGACATGTAGCTGCGGGTGGATGAAGAAGAAGACATCATTTTGAAGGAGGCTTGCTGTTGTTCTCTACTCTGGAGAATGAGCGAGTGGGTGAGTGAGGAGAAGACGACCCTTGCTCCTTTTATGTGGACAAATGGGGGAGGGACTAGATGAATGGATTGCCTAAGGTGGGGGAGTGTGAAACTATTTGGCTATTCTCCGTGGTAGCAGGCGTGATTGAAGACAGGTTTGCATGGTATGTTAACGTTTATCAGTTTCACTTAAATTCCTCAAAGATTCCTTAAAGTTTGACTCAAGCATGGAATCATGGATTGATTGAAATGGGGTTTTTCCTTCTTTTTTTGTGTTTTGTTAAATTAACTAATTTCTTTCTACTTTAATGAAATGTTATATGTTTGAACAGTATATTGGCCCTATCAGTCCGATAAGTAAAATAAAAGAATATATTTAGATATAGTCAAGAAACAATTGCCAAATGATCACAGGACCCCACATTATGTGTAGTTGGCCTATTGTTAAACACAAATTAATTAAAATGTTTACTCAAAGATATTTTTTGTTGTGTGGGACACAGGCATTTTATTTCTTGATTCTTTGTTATATTATTCTTGGCTCTACATAGGTATCTTTCATTTATGTATTCCAGTGGTTTATATTAGGCCAATTTTAAAATTGTTTAAAATTGTGGGGTAAAAGTTTTATTTGTTTTATTTTATTTCCCCTGCACATTTTGTTTAGTGTCATTTGACACATGTATAGATGTAGACTTCAAAGGTGAAATTATATGTAATTTCACAAAAGGGAGATTCATCAAAATGTATGTGAATATATTAACAATATAAATGATCAGTTATCAGGATTGACAAATTAAATTTCCTAGTTTGCATGTTTTATATGATTGTTTTTTAAATATATTTTTTACAGATGTACATTACATTTAAATATACATTTAGATATACATTTAAACAACAAATTTGCTTAATGCCCTTTTGCATCAAAATGACCTAAAAACCAAATGATTAAAAGTAGGTTTAGCTTGTATCAGGTGGGCTTCGGATGGGTTTTGGGTGACTTGATATTAACCAGATTTGTGAGGGGTTGGAATGTTTTCATTTCAAATGGTAAATTGACAATTTCAATGTTTTATGTAACAAAGTTGTGTATAGGGCAACTTTTGAATATTTGGAATGTGGAGTGAATGTAATACCATAAAGCTAAACAAAGTTCCTTTCTAATATACAGTAGTTTCATTCAAAAAAATAATAAATAAATTCCTAATATAGTAGAACTAATTCTTAAGTTAGTGGACGGAGTTAACCCTACTTTACACCTTTTGACCAACAGAAGGGCAATGTCCAGAAACTATGCAGGGTCCCTCCCGGCATTCAGTATGTAGTCATGCAACAAAAGGGACTTTATTGCACTGCAATTTTTGCAGGGATAGTCACCTAGAGCAGTGTTTCCCAACCTCATTTCTGGAGGCACATTGTTGAATCAGGTATGTTTACCTGGGGTTTGCCCCTTTGCTCAAGGCCACAAACCCTTTGGGGTTTGACCCTGCAACCTTTACCAGCTTATGTCAATTCAGTAGTATTGCTGACAGGGCCGTTCTTGAGGCGGTGCGACCGTGCTTAAGGGGGCCCTGCAGTGAACGGACTGAGGGGAATGGACCATGCTTGAGACGGCCCTGATTTCCGACATTCTTTTGGTCCTTTTATTAGCAAACTGTTTTGAAAACGCTTAATTTGAATCCATCCTCACTTTAGTCAGGATCGTCTTTGATTACCTGATTTAATTTGGTGAGGATCAGAGAAACTTTTTAGGAATTAACAAAGAAAATTATTTTTGAAAGAGTTTCAAAATAGACGATGGACAATACAGTAATCAACAGCGGAACAATTGTAATAATTGAACTCTGCATGCCTCTGCTAATCTAGAGCAGAAGCATGATTTACAGTAGACGCTCAGAGCATGGTAACAAAGACATACAAGTTTTTTTGAACACTCAAAAGCATTGCTTATATGCAGCCTAAGGCCCTGAAAGACTTTTTTAATCAAATACATTACTTGATATATATTTAAGGGTTCGTACGATCATGAAAAACATTGAAAAGTCGTGGAATTTTAAAATAACAATTTCCAGGTCTGGAACAGTATTAGAAAAATAAATAAGAGAAAGTTTTGGAGAAGTCATGGAAATGAGTTTCACAAATATCCAGAATATATATTTAATCAGTGCCTAAATGTCAGCATGGGAATGCAGGCATTGCACTAGTTTTACTCATTCCAGCAGGTTTTGTGCGGGTTTTTTGCAAACTTTTATTCATTATATCATGCGGTATACTGGATCCATGCACTCGATCTTAAAGTGACAGCAGCCTAATAAACCAGCTGCTGTCTGTGTCATTAATGTTAATGTCCCCGTGAACCGGAAGTTGCAAACGACTTTTTTCCAGTGTTGTGACATATTTCCGAGAGAAACGGAATACTAAATGAGGCAAAATAGTGGGCGTGGCTTTTTTTCCAACTAGTACCTGATTGGATCTAGAAAAGTAGGTGTTTTCATTCCCCCTGTCTACTGTCAGTTGGAGGGGCGTGGTTACGGATGTTAAGCAGACACCCAAACCGTCAAACCTACGTCATCAGGGAAGGTCCTCCAATGCAGAGGGGAGGGGACATTTCAGATTTTGATTAAAGATTATGAAGCCAAAATTTTTTTTTTGTGTGGATTGACTTGCATGGATGAATTGTTCACCACAAAACGATCAATTTAGACAAACAAAGTATGGTCAATTTTGAATTCATGGGGACTTTAATCTAACAACACAAGACAAAGAGAAATTCACTGGCCGCTTTTGACTGAATGACTTTGGTAACTTTTTTTTTAAGGATTAAAATTTGCAGTAAAGACAAACAGACAAGTGTTACTCTATTACAATTCTGTAGTATTTCAGATTACTGAGCCTACTATTAGACCTACCTAAAAAGAAAAAACTTTTATTTGTATCTTTAGTTTATTCCATTGTATTTATTTGTGCTACCGCTTGTAATTTATTTGTTATTATTTTACTGACTGTTTAATGAACTCGATAAAAAATTTGACTTTATACAGAAGCATAGGAGTGTCCACCGGAGTATTGATATTTCCAGTATTGCAATCCCCATGTCAAGAGTAAGGTAGTCATTATCAAAGTCAATGTTGCAAAGATTTAGCTTACTAATTTCACCTGTCCCTTTCACCAATAGACCCCTTTTCAGTTGGTAAACATGGTGACGTTTTTTGTGGGCGGAGCTTAGGTGGTGGCAGAACAATCCCTCTGGCCGCTTCCCATAACGCTAGTTAGCAACTTTTGTTAGCTTGTTTTTTAACAATGACTGGAGAAAATCAGATTTTATCTTAATGTGTAAGGTAACTCACTGTCCAGGACCGCAATTGTTATTTTCAAAAGTTAATTTTAACGGCCTACACGCTCACTCAATGCATGGACGATCTGACTGACAGGATTAACGTTACCTCGGTTGAGGGGCCTGACTTCTACACCTACCTTATCGAAAACCGATCGTAAAGAAAAACATATATAAATCTTTAGATGCCTATAACTATGTGCTGAATGGTCATGTACAAGACTTGTGTGGTACGATCCGCAGTTCTGCCTTGCCATCGCCAAGAAGACGACAATGTAAAGAGTGACATTACGGTGCGATTTTAATGATGTGAATATTTTCTAGAAATAAAACTTCCAGATACAGCATAATCATTTTTCATCGATTCTTGCACCAAACAACACAACAAGATGACATTTAATAATAATAACAATAATTTAAGCTCCTTGTGTAGCCGAATCTGTGCTGGTTTGTATTGTCACTTTGTTTTGCCTCCAGCTACCGCCGTGACGTAACTGTAATGTCGGCGCAAAAGGGGTCTATACACAAATCCGCCGCAAACTCTATGGGCGCCGGCATCTTGCCTGCCGCCATTACTGCGTGCCTGCTAAGGGTGACGGTGTGACACTTGCCGGTGCCCTCTAATGACATTTCAATGAAAGCGGATCCTGCTCATGAAAGAAAATGTCTGGTGAAAGGGAACATTGGGTAGATGATGTCAGGTAGTGGCCAAAACTTACCGATAAAGGTAATTTCACGAGTTCGCATCTACATATAATTATTATGATAAAGATTGTGCGTACTTGGCGTGCTGTCCGGGTGGAGGGCTCCGAGCTCGGAATCTGCCCGAACCCAGAGTACTCCCCCGTGGTAAGAGTAGATGGAACTAGAGATGGAACTGAAAGAGAGGAGATGGGGTGGAGGTGGGATGCTGATAAACTGTCAAGGAACCAGTGTGGGTTCTGCTGATATTATCCTGTCCTAGATTGATTACTGATTGCTCCCCACTGGTGCTGATTGGGTTAATTAACTGCACCTGCTCCTCCCGAACCTTGTTTATCAAACCTCATTTATTGACAACATAATGTATTAATGTAAAAATACGTCAGCCAAATGTAATGTAGTTAAGACGTGTATTAATTGATGACAACAATAAAACCGAACGCTGTCATTACTAGCTGTGTTGCTAATATGTTCACAAGTTGCAAATAACTCCGTGTTTCCTCTACCATTGTTTTGTAATAATACTATACCCCGCAATAATACTATTTAAATACGAATCCTACGTGTTCTGTGTGAATGAATGGTGCAGTCGACGCGCAGTTTCATTTAACACACACACGCTGAAGCTTGATTCCTGCCGGTTCCACAGTGAGAGCGGCGCGGGCAGATAAATTTTGGGTGCTGCGGCATATTACATATTATAAATAGTTTTTCAGCGTGAGAAGTACAATGTGTGGCAGGAGAGCGTGACAAAAGACCGAAATGAGTGACACTTGAGAGCCCTGCAACAACTTTCTTACTTTCTCCCATCCGCAAAAAAGCCCAGTAGCACCTCATTGCAGTACACAAGGTCCAGGGGGCGGAGTTAGATACAGATCTAAGGGCTGGAGATGGGTAGGATTAGGGGTGGTGTTAATGGATCAGGGGGCTGAGATGGGTAGGTTTAGGTATATGGAAGGTGGGAGGAGTTGGATCTGGATCCAACTCCTCCCCCTGGATTTCGTGTTCTGCAATGAGGACCATCTAAAAAAGCCCGCAAATAGACTTTTTTACTGTACCTCCAAATAGCTTCAAGTTAGCCTACGTGTATCCACCATACACATCAGCATAAATACTCCTGATAAATTATTTGTTATTAAAGCATTAACACAAACCACACTGTTATAACATAAAAGCAAGCAGGCTACTGTGTGCATGGTCTGGCATGACTGAATGCGTGCAAAGTGCGCTCCCTTAATAATTCCTAAAAAGCTGACATCAGTTCATCGTGATCACACATCTCTGTTATTATTAATGAAGCTGACTGCACAATGAATCTTTCATAATATATACACTTTGTTTGTATAATTAGAGGATTTGCCAGTATACAGAATTCAGCACTGAACAAAAAGTCAGTTTTGAGCGGTGAGGGGAGTCTATCTTAGGCCCCGTCCACACTACTGCGTTTTCGTTTAAAAACGGAGAATTAAAACGAATACGATCTCCGTCCACACCAGCGTTTTATCTGCGTATTAGAATTGATCTCCGTCCACATTGAAACGACTGAAAACGCGGATCACGTGACCATTCACCAATACTAAGCATGCGCGTGCCGGAGTAAACGGTGGCTGACGAATCAGGGAAGGACATGTCATGACTGATGACGCTCAATCATAGAGCCGAGCGTGAGCCTCTGCGTCAGCGTTTCTAAAGTCCTCCGTTTTGTCCCGTCTTCACTAAAACACCCTCCGGAGATTCAAAACGCAAAACGGAGCTGCAGCGTTTCTAAACTTCTCCGTTTTAGGTCTTCGTTTTTTCCGTTTTAGTCTGGACGGGAGGTGCAAACCTAGCAAAAGGTCTCCGTTTTAAAACGAAAACGCAGTAGTGTGGATGGGGCCTTAAATGCTTCTGATTGGCCATTGCGTTCAAGAAATCAACACATACAGTATGTCAGTGATTCAAGAAATCAACACATATGTCTGTGATTCGCTCAACAACGCTGCAAACATGTTATAAATAGAAACTCTGGCCTGTAAATCGATTCTATTTTGTTTTAGTTGTTCTTGTTGCTTTTCTGCAACAGATAAATAAAAATGTATTAGTTTTTATATGTTTTATTCATAGATATTAATCGTTTTATTCTCCCGCACACACAGAGTGAGTGCATTCCCGCCTGCACCAGGAACTCTGTGTAATCCGTATGGCCGTAAACATGGGCAGACAATTTCCGCAACAAAGGTTTGTGAATTTCACAAACGGTTTTATTTGTTGTTAAAACAGCCAACCACACAACACGCTCTTCCCGGGATCACTGGACAGCATACATACTAAAAAAAAAATACATATAAAATATAGCTGCGAGCAGCGATTACGGGCCCAAGCCGGTGGCACCGCAACCCTGGTTCCTTTAGTTACCTAAAGGCACCGGGGTGGCGGTGCCGCCGGCTTTGGCCCTTCATCGCTGCTCGCAGCTATATTTATATATATATATATATATATATATATATATATATATATATATATATATATATATATATATAAAAAATACATATATATATATATATATATATATATATATATTTTTATATATATATATATATATATATATATATATATATATATATATCTCACTTGCCTTACCTGAGAACAATGAAAACAATAAAAAAAACTAGGGAATCACTAAACCGAGAGAATTATTCTGTTTTGATGATACACTCAAAATATTACACAAGCAATTCTTTAAATTTAATGATATTCAGAACAGAACAAGAATTAAAAAAAACTATAATTAAGAATTAACCGAAATAATTGAAAGCGAAAGTGAAAGTAAGTGGTGTTTGGCTCACGTAACTCTCTCATTAGAATCAAACTGTTTCAACATTTGCGATGTATTTGGATGCTAAACTATTCTTTATTATGGGCTTTGTACTTCACTCAGGTTTCAATATGTGTGTGTGTGTGTGTGTGTGTGTGTGTGTGTGTGTGTGTGAGGTGCGGGTGCGATTGAACTGTTACACATAAAAACATACTCCGTCCAATAAAACACAACAAAGTGCTTTTTTCAAACTATAAACTCTTGTCAAACTGTAACCTACAACTGTCACCAAACTAAAATCACACGCACACACTGTCTAAAAGCAAAAAATATTTATCCAACCCCATTTAAAACAGTCTGTGGGTGCCATCTTTTGGACATTCACCACATCGCATTGATTTTCATTTATTGTCCTCAGAGCCCTAATCTGTTTATTTTTCAATTACACATTCTACATTGATTAAAAAAGAAAAATTCAAATGTGTTTTTATTTTATACAGGAATAAATTATTTATAATTCAGATGAGAATAAAGTTAGTGTTTTACAATTTAAAGGAAAACAAATATATTGTTCTGAAATATAGCACATTCATTTTAAATTCATTCAGCTTCAATTACCAATACAATCTTAATTTTATTTAAAGCAAACTATACATTTAAAAGATCTTGGTTCTGTGCATATTTTGTAATTTAAAAAAAATACAAAATTGTTATGCAAAAAGACAAGGCCTTAGAGATTTCTTTATCCTTTAATGCAGGAAAAATCACACAGCAATGAAAGGCTTAATATCATGTCACTGTAACAGCCAGCCAGCCACACACACACATATAAACACAGACACCAGCCCTCCCTCCCCCTCCCTCCCCACACAGACAGCCACACACACACACACACATAGAATGGGAGGGGGCCCTCTCTCTGTCAAAGAGTGACAGAGAGAGATACCATTTCATGAAATCCACATTCAAACCACAATATCTGACTTTCTGAGGGTTGGAGCTATTGACTGTAAATTAGAAAGTTGTTTGGCTTGAGGAGAAGAATATACAAGCTGAGTTTTGTAACTGTAGGTAAATCTAACTAAGTTATAACACACTTTATATGTCCTTTTTTAGTCATGAAAATTCATTTCCTCGCCACGGCCAAACCGTTCGAGATATCAAAAATCCGTCAGCAATTTAGCATCCTCAATGTCTTGACTTCATGCTGACCGAGTTTGGTTGGAATCCGATCAATTCCCAAGGAGAATTAAATCGAATTTCAGGGGTATGCGTTTCCAAACAAACCATAATAGCCGGCTTCCTGTTGGACTGTCGTAAAACTTAGAGCACGAAAGTTGTTCAACCCAATGAGATCTATAAGTGTACCGAGTTTCACATTATTACATGCAAGTGTGTTTGACTTATGGAAAAGTGTTCAAATACCAGTCCAGGGGGCGCTGTCGAGCCGCCCTGCCACGCCCGGGTACCAGCTTCAACCCGGCCCTGATGGCCGCAGGTTCTGACCCGTGTGCAAAGTTTCAAGAGTTTTAGAGGATGTTAAGGGCCCCAAAAGCCCCCGAAACCTTGAACAACAATAATTAAAAGCATTCTCACTCAAACAGACACATCCCCCTCCCCCCACAGACACAGAGGTACGCAGAGAGAGGGAGAGAGTGACAGAGATTACTCCGAAACATCCACATTCAAACCAAAATATCTGACTTTCTTTTGTTCGGAGCCAAAATCTGTAAATTAGAAAGTTGTCCGGCTTGATCTGAACAATATTCCTACCGAGTTTTATGATTGCAGGTAAAACTATGAAACTAACCCTCTCACTTTTGTCAAAAGGTGGCGCTACTGAGCCCCTGCACCACGTCCGTTCCTGAAACTTTGCACATGTCTACTGGCTAATAAATGTGACATGTCTGTCGAGTTTCATGCAATTTCAAGCATGCTAAGAGTCTCAAAAGCATCCTAAAAGAATTTTAAAGTATGATGCGTTGCCACGGCAACAGTATCAAAGATATCAAGAATCCATTCACAGGTCTACATCTGCCGTATGTTTACATTATACAGATGAAGTTTGAAGCAAATTGGGTTCAAATAAGAGGGTGATTTCACAGCATTTTGAAAGTGACACACTTCCTGCTGCCAGTTGGTGGCGCTATAACTTTGACTCACAATAGTCACATCCATGTGATCGTCCTCTTACAACGAACACACTGCTGAAGTTTCATTAAGATCAGTTAATGTATGCTGAAGTTATAACACACTTCCTGTTTCACGTTTCTCGCCATAATTTCATTTCCTCGCCACGGCCAAACCGTTCGAGATATCAAAAATCCGCTGGCAATTTTTCATCCTCAATGTCTTGACTTCATGCTGACCGAGTTTCGTGGCATTTCTTTGAATTCTCTAGGAGAAGTACTTTAAATTCCATTGCATGCGTTTTACAAACAACCCTAAATAGCCGACTTCCTGTTGGGCTGGGGTAAAAAGTAAGAGCATGAAGTATATATGAACCGATGAGATCTATATGTGTACTGAGTTTCATATTCTTACATGCAAGCGTGTTTGATTTATGGACCAAGTTTTCGGACCCCGTTCCAGGGGGCGCTGTCGAGCCCCCCTGCCACGCCCGGGTACCATCTTCAGCCCGGCCCTGATGGCCGCGGGTTCTGACCCGTGTGCAAAGTTTCAAGAGTTTTCGTGCACGTTAAGAGCCCCAAAAGTGCCCGAATAGTCGTAAGAAAAATAAAAGAGAAAAAAAAAAAAAATAATCCTAAGGAAAACAATAGGGCCTTCGCCTTTTCAAGGCTTGGGCCCTAAAAAAATAATCCTAAGGAAAACAATAGGGCCTTCGCCCTTTCAGGGCTTGGGCCCTAATAACATTTCGTACAGCTAACATCTCCTACAGCCGCCTAAGGGACCAACGCTACTAACGCTACTTCCCTTAGCAGCAAGGCACGCAGTAATGGCGGCGCTGCTTTAGTTCCGTGTTTAGCCGGAGTTGTTTATAGGGCTTGGGCGTCGTGACGTCATTACTTGGCATGGCCGCCATGGTGATGGCCTCGCCAATGTAAACATACAGCAAGTCGAACGAGGAGAAGCAGCAGAGTTGGGAGAAAGAAAATAAAAAAGATGTTAAAATCCCTAAAAGGATGTGGAATTTACCGGGATATGTTAAATAGGGAAGCCAGGGACCGATATGTGGACAAAATCTGCACTTTTAACGGTTTGGATCCATATGAAATTTCCAACAAAGAGTCGGCAGTGGGAACCCAGTAATTCGGACAAAGGTAAGCTGCGCTCCACCTAGCTGCTAGTTTAGTAACCGTTAGTGCTAACAATCATTCACACATTTACTTTTAACTATGTGTTTCAAAAGTGTAGTTAGTAGCTGTCAACCCTCCCGTTTTTTCCGGGTTTTCTCACGTATTTGACATCTTTTCCCGCTGTCTTCCCGTTTTAGTATTTTCCTGTAAAATATCCCGTATTTTAATACTCTCATAACATTAACGTTAGCCCTTCCATCGGACCTGTCAGTCTCTGTACTGTTGTCCTGTTGCTACCCCCTTGCCCTAAGCATCGTTTTGCTTACTAACTTAAGTGTTTTGCTTAAAACAGCTACTAACTTCACTTTTGAAACACATAGTTAAAAGTACGTTACACGTGTGAATGGTTGTCAGCTCTAACTGATACTAAACTAGCAGCTAGGTGGAGTGCAGCTTACCTTTGTCCGGATTAAGTGACTGTGTTCCCACTGTTTGCCGGCTCTTTGTTGGAAATTTCATATGGATCCAAACCGTTAAAAGTGCAGATTTTGTCCACATATTGGTCCCTGGCTTCCATATTTAACGTATCCCAGTAAATTTCACATCATTTTAGGGATTTTAACATCTTTTTTCTTTTCTTTCCCCCAACTCTGCTGCTTCTCCTCGTTCGACTTGCTGTATGTTTACATTCGCGAGGCCATCAACATGGCCGCCACATCCCAGAATGCAACGCGGCACCCAAGCCCTATTTACAACTATCATGTCATTATAAGATAAACATTAGAGAAAAAAAAAGTGGTTCATTAGAATGGATACTATGGATACTAAGTCTGAACTGGGTAGAGTAATGTATTGATGTGGTTTCTTTAAAAAACTTAACAAAACATCTTCATGAACAGAATAAATCAGTGGCAGAACTGCTAAAAACATTTATTCATTTTGAAAAATGCTATGAAATGCATGCAGTGTGTTTGAGTCTGTGAGTAAGCAGCCTCCTTATTTTGTCTAATTCTAATAGTTTTATATACTAACAGTTTTTACTATGGCTGGTAATTGTTGACTTCTAATTTTTAAAATTGTTGAATTTTAATTAAGACTTCAGCCTTATTATGTTTGACTATGGGATTTGATTATGAAAGGTGTAGATCAATTTTAAAACAGCTATGTGGTTCCTGAGCAGTCTTTAGTTGTCACCGTTTTTTTTTTTCATGCGATAATTATAACTTTCCATATTTGTTAAATTTAAGAGTTGATTTCATGCAAGGTGCAAATGACAGAAGAAAAAGACAAACAATTATGCACAGTTAGACCAGTTTATTTGCTTTTTATCACTCTGATGTAGATAGCTTTTGCTCAAGAGCTCTTTTGTTGAGACACGATCTGGCTGGTATGGGAAGATGAGCTGACCACTTTGCCGTCCACCACCTCTTCCACAATGGTTACCACTTTGCGTGTAGTTGAGGTTTTGCTTGTGCTTGTGTTTGTGCTTGTGCTTGAGGTACTGCAGAGATAGAAAATAAAGAATATTAAATAAATAATTACTTATTAAAATTAGAACATTAATGTTTAGTCTTAATGCTTTTTTTAAAGATATTTTGTGTTGAAGTTGTGTCTCACCTAACAACCTCTCCATCCAGCAGTCTTCTGTACTCTGCGATCTCTATCTCCAGTCTGGTCTTGATGTCCAGAAGTATCTGATACTCTTGTCTTTGACGTTCCAGATCGGCACGAAGTTGCACCAGTTGCTGTTCCACGCTGCTCACCTGGAACTGGTAGCCGGACAACATGGCAGAAAAGCGGGCCTGTGTTTCTGCCAAAGTGCCTTCCAATGACGATTTCTGTTGGGAGAAAGTCATTATTGTATACATTGTGATGATAAGAAAACACTTTACAAGATTCCTCTTTTTGTCGGTGCTTGCTTACCATACTGAGTTGTGATTGTAATTCTATTTGAAGACTCTGGAGTTTGCGTTTAAGCTCAGTGAATTCTGATCTGGATGTTTGGAGAGTTTCTGTGCTTTCAACAACTTCTTTGTGGATAACTTCGCTCTATAAGAGGCAGTCCATAGGAAAGCAGTCAGATATGTCTTTTGTTGGTTTTGATTACAATCCTTCTTTGCAAATTAACAGATTCAATCTGATTTTACCTTGGCCTGGAACCAAGCCTCAAGTTCTTTGCGGTTCTTGGCAGCAACTGCCTCATAGTGCTCACGGATTTCAGCCATGATCTTTGTCAGGTCTTCCTGTGGTGCTGCTTCAACCTCTACATTGACCTGTCCAGTCATCTGGGCACGTGCTGCCAAGAGTTCCTAAAGATGCAATATCAAACCATTGAGCTTTTGCTTCATTTAAAGGAATCACTTATTTATCAAAGAGTGTGTGAACCAATCACCAACTTACCTCCTCGTGGTTCTTCTTGAGGTAGATCAGCTCTTCTCTCAGCCCCTCAATCTGCATCTCCAGATCAGATCTGGCGATTGTCAGCTCATCCAGCACCCTTCTCAGCCCAGCAATATCTGCCTCTACTGACTGCCTCATGCTCAGCTCATTTTCATATCTGCACAATTATATCAATATAAATGTCTTGGGTTTGTTATAGATGTTGGAAGTGCTTTTTATTTTTTAAGTCTTTTAAGTAATGGACTTACTTGACTCTGAAGTCATCTGCTGCCAGCTTGGCATTGTCAGTGCTGAGGTAGATGCCTCCGTTTACACCAGTAGCATGCTGAATCTTCAGGGGGAAAATGTATAAAAAACGAAAATGTATAAAAAGTCAAATTTTAATCACTTTTACCCAAGTTCTGAAGAAATGCAATGCAACCACATGCTTTGAATATATTCTTTGCAGACAAAGAATGGTGGAATATTGGTAATTGGTTAATTTTTGTCTAAGGTGGTTTAATGATTGTCTTGAGTAATTATGTTCTATAGTTATGTCACGTACCTTGGCCTGAAGGTCACTGATAGTAGCGTAATAGGCACTGTAGTCCCGAGAAGAGGGAGTGGCCTTGCTGTCGAGGAACTGGCGGATCTTCAGCTCAAGATCAGCATTGGCCTTCTCAAGGGTGCGCACCTTCTCCAGGTAGGTGGCCAGACGGTCATTGAGGTTTTGCATGGTAGCTTTCTCATTTGCAGACACATCAACGGCATCATCCAGGTTGAAACCAGCACCACCTCCAAAGCCAGCACCTCCAGCAGAGAAGGAACGAGAAGCAGAGGCACTGGAGATACGGACACCGGTTCCTCCTGCTCCCCCATACACACTACCGGCACGCATTGATGAGACACGACCAGCTCCGCCACCAGAGACAGAGAAGTGAGAAGATCCTCCTGAGGACATGTAGCTGCGGGTGGATGAAGAAGAAGACATCATTTTGAAGGAGGCTTGCTGTCGTTGTCTGCTCTGACTGGTGAAAGAACGAGCGGATGAGTGAGGAGAAGACGACCCTTATTCCTTTTATGTGGACAAATGGGGGAGGGAGAGACTGTAAAGATTGCCTTAGGTGGTTGAGAGTGAAACCATTTCCCAGTTCCCCAAGGCAGCAGGTGTGGCTGATAACAGGTTTGAAGGGTATGTTATCATTTAGTTTCACATTTCCTTAGAAAAAAAATATTTTGGAGGTTATGAAAGTTTCAGCTGTCAGTCCTTGTCCTTGGTTATTTGAGCTTGTACAGCACTTTGATCAGTCCTGTGGCTGTTTTAAATTTGCTTTATAAATAAAAGAACTAAACTGAACTGAACTTGTCAATCTTCACACTTATGTGCTTGCATGTTCTGTTTCTTTTAGTCTCTGAAAAATATATTTTAACTTGTTGCTTAAAGGGATAGTGTATCCAAAAAATTTAATTCTGTCATTAATTACTCACCCTCATGCCGTTCCAATTCCGTAATACTTTCGTTTATCTTCAAATAAAGTAATAAAGTACAAATAAAGTATTTTTTTTCCACAAATATCTTTTTTGATGAAATTTGAGCCATTTCTGTCCCTCCATAGACAGCTACACAACTACCACTTTGACACTTCAAAAAGTTCATAAAGATATCGTAAATCTAATCCATGTGAATTGAGTGGTTTAGTCAATTTTCTGAAGAGACACGATCACTTTTTATGATGAACAGATTTAATTTAGGCTTTTATTCACATTTAAACCAGCAGAGGAACAAACCTCTTGCTGAAGCTCAAACGTGCTGCGTAACACGAGGATGAACCTCATTGGTTCTTGCTGAAGCTCAAACGTGCCGCGTAAAACGAGAATGAACCTCATTGGTTCTTGCTGAAGCTCAAACGTGCTGCGTAACACGAGAATGAACCTCATTGGTTCTCACACGTCAAGCGAACATGCTTGAGTTTCATTTTATCACAGTTGATGTGTTAGTTGATGAATGTTTATATGTGAACAAAAGCCTAAATTCAACCTGTTCATCATAAAGCAATCGTATCTCTTCAGAAAATTTCAGACTATATATACCGTTCAATTCTGAAACGTGCTGCGTAACACGAGGATGAACCTCATTGGTTCTTGCTGAAGCTCAAACGTGCTGCGTAACACGAGAATGAACCTCACTGGTTCTTGCTGAAGCTCAAACGTGCTGCGTAACATGAGAATGAACCTCATTGGTTCTTGCTGGAGCTCAAACGTGCTGCGTAACATGAGAATGAACCTCATTGGTTCTTGCAGAAGCTCAAACGTGCTGCGTAACACGAGAATGAACCTCATTGGTTCTTGCAGAAGCTCAAACGTGGTGCGTAACACGAGAATGAACCTCATTGGTTCTTGCTGAAGCTCAAACGTGCTGCGTAACATGAGAATGAACCTCATTGGTTCTTGCTGAAGCTCAAACGTGCTGCGTAACATGAGAATGAACCTCATTGGTTCTTGCTGAAGCTCAAACGTGGTGCGTAACACGAGAATGAACCTCATTGGTTCTTGCTGAAGCTCAAACGTGCTGCGTAACATGAGAATGAACCTCATTGGTTCTTGCTGGAGCTCAAACGTGCTGCGTAACATGAGAATGAACCTCATTGGTTCTTGCTGAAGCTCAAACGTGCTGCGTAACATGAGAATGAACCTCATTGGTTCTTGCTGGAGCTCAAACGTGCTGCGTAACATGAGAATGAACCTCATTGGTTCTTGCAGAAGCTCAAACGTGCTGCGTAACACGAGAATGAACCTCATTGGTTCTTGCAGAAGCTCAAACGTGGTGCGTAACACGAGAATGAACCTCATTGGTTCTTGCTGAAGCTCAAACGTGCTGCGTAACACGAGAATGAACCTCATTGGTTCTTGCTGGAGCTCAAACGTGCTGCGTAACACGAGAATGAACCTCATTGGTTCTTGCTGAAGCTCAAACGTGCTGCGTAACACGAGAATGAACCTCATTGGTTCTTGCTGAAGCTCAAACGTGCTGCGTAACACGAGAATGAACCTCATTGGTTCTTGCTGAAGCTCAAACGTGCTGCGTAACACGAGAATGAACCTCATTGGTTCTTGCTGGAGCTCAAACGTGCTGCGTAACTCGAGAATGAACCTCATTGGTTCTTGCTGGAGCTCAAACGTGCTGCGTAACTCGAGAATGAACCTCATTGGTTCTTGCTGGAGCTCAAACGTGCTGCGTAACACGAGAATGAACCTCATTGGTTCTTGCTGGAGCTCAAACGTGCTGCGTAACTCGAGAATGAACCTCATTGGTTCTTGCTGAAGCTCAAACGTGCTGCGTAACACGGGAATGAACCTCATTGGTTCTTGCAGAAGCTCAAACGTGCTGCGTAACACGAGAATGAACCTCATTGGTTCTTGCTGGAGCTCAAACGTGCTGCGTAACACAAGACTGAACCTCATTGGTTCTTGCTGAAGCTCAAACGTGCTGCGTAACTCGAGAATGAACCTCATTGGTTCTTGCTGGAGCTCAAACGTGCTGCGTAACTCGAGAATGAACCTCATTGGTTCTTGCTGGAGCTCAAACGTGCTGCGTAACACGAGAATGAACCTCATTGGTTCTTGCTGGAGCTCAAACGTGCTGCGTAACACGAGAATGAACCTCATTGGTTCTTGCTGGAGCTCAAACGTGCTGCGTAACTCGAGAATGAACCTCATTGGTTCTTGCTGGAGCTCAAACGTGCTGCGTAACTCGAGAATGAACCTCATTGGTTCTTGCTGGAGCTCAAACGTGCCGCGCAACACGAGAATGAAGCTCATTGGTTCTTGCAGAAGCTCAAACGTGCTGCGTAACACAAGAATGAACCTCATTGGTTCTTGCTGGAGCTCAAACGTGCCGCGCAACACGAGAATGAAGCTCATTGGTTCTTGCAGAAGCTCAAACGTGCTGCGTAACACAAGAATGAACCTCATTGGTTCTTGCAGAAGCTCAAACGTGCTGCGCAACACGAGAATGAACCTCATTGGTTCTTGCTGAAGCTGAAACTTGCTGCGTAACACGAGAATGAACCTCATTGGTTCTTGCTGAAGCTGAAACTTGATGCGTAACACAAGAATGAACCTCATTGGTTCTTGCAGAAGCTCAAACGTGCTGCGTAACACGAGAATGAACCTCATTGGTTCTTGCTGAAGGTCAAACGTGCTGCGTAACACGAGAATGAACCTCATTGGTTCTTGCTGAAGCTGAAACTTGATGCGTAACACAAGAATGAACCTCATTGGTTCTTGCAGAAGCTCAAACGTGCTGCGTAACACGAGAATGAACCTCATTGGTTCTTGCTGAAGCTGAAACTTGATGCGTAACACAAGAATGAACCTCATTGGTTCTTGCAGAAGCTCAAACGTGCTGCGTAACACGAGAATGAACCTCATTGGTTCTTGCTGAAGCTCAAACGTGCTGCGTAACACGAGAATGAACCTCATTGGTTTTTGCTGAAGGTCAAACGTGCTGCGTAGCACGAGAATGAACCTCATTGGTTCTTGCTGAAGGTCAAACGTGCTGCGTAGCACGAGAATGAACCTCATTGGTTCTTGCTGAAGGTCAAACGTGCTGCGTAACACGAGAATGAACCTCATTGGTTCTTGCTGAAGGTCAAACGTGCTGCGTAACACGAGAATGAACCTCACTGGTTCTCACGCGTCAAGCGAACATGCTTGAGTTTCATTTTACCACAGTTGATGTGTTAGTTGATGAATGTTTATATGTGAACAAAAGCCTAAATTCAACCTGTTCATCATAAAGCAATCGTGTCTCTTCAGAAAATTTCAGACTATATATACCGTTCAATTCATATGGATTAGTTACGATCTCTTTATAAACCTTTTTGAAGCATAAAAACTTTAGTTGCCTAGACATTTTCAGACAGGAATGTTGTTCTAAAGATCAACACAATATGTTGATCCAGGAACATGTATTACTTGGAAAAATCATGGTGACCGTCTATGGAGAGACAGAAAGGTCTGAGATTTCATCTGTGTTTCGAAGATGAACGAAAGTCTTACGGGTTTGGAACGACATGAGGGGGAGCAATTAATTACAGAATTTTCATTTTTGGGTGAGCTAACCATTTAATAGGCAGTGGTGTTAGTACTCAAATACATTATATGACATTTGTTTTTTTACAATTCTGAAATCAAGAGATATTAAAATTAATGAATTGTTAGATTTATTAGATGCACGTTTTTCAATTAAAAATTACATTAAATTTAGAACCGTAGAAAAGTTCTCAGCATTTGTCACACATAACACTGAAACCTTCCTTATCTCTAACACCATTTCAACACCTCATCCAGATCCTGCACCTCAGGCAAGATAAACCTGTTTTATCCACTGAATGTGTCAAGTCTCAACATTAAACCGGCAGGTTTTCAAAGTTCAACAAGTACATGAAGCCCTTTCTGAGATTCTGAAATGATCAGCTCTCATATTTGTCCACTCCAGAGCAGATTATTTATAGGTATAGTATAAGGTACGATGACAGTACAACAAACCCTTTTCATGTGATGTTCATTAGATTCATTACAGAGTGGGCCTCTGTAGCTTTTATCTCTGTTGCAAAATGCCTTGATTAGATTAGATTTAATGTTTCTTTTTTATCCAATAAGTAAAAAATAAATATCACCCTTCAGTCTATAAACCCACTGGGCAAATTAGTCTAATGACCAACTAAATGACAGAAGCAGACAAGGAAGTGTTCATGTTGGTTGTCAGGTTGAAAGTGCCAGGTAATGGAACTTTGATTAACTGTTTTATTAGAATTTAATTTAAACAAAGTATGGTTGCTTTTTCCTGCAGTTGAATTAAATGTTTAACTTCTAACTCAGATTTATTAGTGCTGTGGTTTTTAACAATCAGAGGATAGCTAAAAGATGTATTTTAAAATATAGGAATTCTTATGTCAGATTAGAGTAGCAGAGGGTTAGGGTTATGGTTAGTTAAAACAGCTGCATGTGTCATTAAAGGATAAAATGCTGGTGGTATCATGTTACAGCTGTCAAACCTGAAGAACACCATAGATTTTCAAAAGCGAACTAGATGTGAAGTTGGTATAACCAATGAAAGACAAGTATAAGTCGCTACAATGCAGCAAATGCTCGCAAGTCTGTACAATATTGCTTCTCACAAGTATTGTTGTATCTCTGACATGTGGTATGTTACGGCAGGATCAGATAGTTTGCTGGAAATGACAGTGTGCAGCATTCTGTTCAAGGAACTAGTTTGCCATTGGACAGTTTGTGTAGTAGGCTAGTAAGTACATTTAGAAAGCGAGCCTGCAATATAATCGTTCTGCCGCCAGGAGTCACTCATTACTGAACTTCTTAATGAAAATGAAACCAATTGTCATGTCATTATTTCCACTGTGTGTTTAAAATGTTGGACTGAACTAAGGAGGTCCAAAACACTTGAAGAAAGCTGTCCGTTAGCATCTCAGTCACTGAAATGGCAGTGCATGCAGCCTCTGAAGTACAACCTGGATGCTGCCGTCATTTTATGGAGATATTTTTGGGCCATTATATGTTTGATTGGTCATTTTAAATGTTGCTTGCAAAAGTACTTGTTTCACCAGAATACAGTAAATGGCCTATAACAAAGAAACATACCTTCAGTACATAGTGGTGTAATTACAGCATCTACCAGCAGGGGCTAATTAACCTCCCCTCTACTGGACAGAATTTAAAGGAGCTATATTTAGAATTCAGAAACCCTTGTTATTATGGACAAGTGGAGAAGTTAAGTGAACTGCAGCCAGTAGCTTATTGCTCGTGCTATCTATCACTGGTGCACACATAACGTGCAAGAGACTGAGCCTGATTCAATGACCCTGCAAACTTATTTTTTTGTTCTTTGCTCAGAAGTTGAAAAAGAAGTTGAAAATACCTTTGCAGCAATATACTGATGATAACGAACATCGAGACGCTGTCAGTGCTGCTGAGAGCGATGTTTAGATCATCCAAGTGGATGCTGCACATTGGTGGTGGTTGAGGAGATTCCCCCCTTCCATGTGAAGCGCTTTGAGTGCCTAGAAAAGCGCTATATAAATGTAATGAATTAGATGAATATGTAAACGTGCTGCATGCTTTCTTCTCAATAACAAAATAAACACAACAAAAATGACAGCGGTGAGAAAGCAGCAGTTAAGAAAGCATCTGATCATATATGTGTTGAGAAGCTGCATTGCTTTGTGTTAACTAAACGTAAGTGTAATGTGAAACTGTACCACTAGAGGTCCCTAGAGGGCCCGTAAAAGATGAGAGAAAGTTTAAAAGTTCAAGTTGAGATATAGGCCTATGCCATCTCTTTTCTTTATTGATACCTATTACCCCAAATATCGATGTGAATATGTTTGCTCCAGCTCTGCAATTTAACTATATTATTTTAACTGGCTATAAATGAGTGCGCTCTTTTTTCCCTGAAGCATTTAATGTGAAATGCGAAGGCATAACACAGTGTTAGACTGATTAAAGTATAAAAACAGTGAGAGAACCTGATATGTCTGACTAAATGCATTTATGTGCATTTATTTAAGTAACTTAATGTGATGACCCACAATAGATCAGAACAAATGTTTATATAAAATGGCAGCCTGGCAAACGACAAGGGCCAGTTGAGAAATATGTAATAACAAGTTTGGGACTGCTGTAGGTGTACAGCAACCACTGCTGTAGACTGTTATACTGACAGACGTGCCCTGAAGGTTATGCTATGAGCAGCCACAAACATTCTTGTGAAGGATAGACAATTTACATGTATGCAATTGTATAGGGAGAGAGGGAGAATTGTCATCTCTATATTTTGTGATGCTAAATAAAATGGCTGTTTAAAATAAGCTCTTTTTGTGTTACAGATCAATTGACAGCTTTATCATTAACACTTTGACAGAGTGGCAGCTGACAGACCTTGTTGAAAGATTTAAAGGTAAGAAATATGTGTTTTCCCATCCACAGCATATCAAGTCTGCATTGCTACTCAAGCCCTTTTCAGACATTAATTCTTATGAAATATAATTTCCTATTTTTTTTCACTAGCCTCCATGAAATGTGTCAAAGTGACTCCAATAGATGAATAGGGCACATGTCTTTTGTAGGCTTTCAGCGCTTCATTGTAATAACAAATGATGGAATATGCATGTTTATTACTATATCTTTTTAATTTACATTTAATTACCCATACATTTTTGTTTTGTACTCTGTTTTAAAAACAAAGATTTCTTTGTGTTTTATATTTTTGTCTTTCAGAGGAGGGGATTGATGAGGAGAGTTTGATTATTTTAGATGATGCTACCATCAACCAGTTGATCCCAAGAGCTGGCGCTATAGGCTGAAGTTCGTCAAAACATTTAGAGGACTTGTAAGATCAATGTAGACATCAGAGGCTCAATTCTTCAGTTTTCCACACACTGTTATTATTTCTGAGTATTTAATAGTAGTATTAATGGCTTATACTTGCTTTAAGTGCAAAGGCAAATTTCAGGGGGTATCAAGAGTCTTTTTATGCATTTACGTGCAGTGCACCATGTAAACTCAGCGTCAACACATTTCCAGTGTAGTGGAATCACAGGTATGCCATTTCACATCGTATTGACACCTCTACAGTTGGGGTTGGGGAACTCGCCCTGAGGCAGCTGCCAGCCTTGCTTTCACCTACAACTTACAAAGTTGGCCATGGTGCGAAAGTGGTTTGCCACACCATTCAGGAATGCAGCTTGGCCTTCATCGAACATAAGCCCGTAAGTCCTCAAGCACATCTAAATGGGAAACTTTATTCATTTTATCAACATATCTGAGCTCAAGACTGTCTGCACGCACACATGCATATCCAGGGTTGTTTTACTATACTATAGGCATCAAATATAGCCTGTCAGTATTCGTAAAATAGCCGTTCTACAAGCTTACAACGCATTGGTCAATATCAAAGCATCCTGGGCTTCTAGAACACCTCAGCAGTGCCACATGCTGATTACCTCACAACACCGCACTGATGCAGTCATTTGTTCCAAAACAGGCACCAACAAAGTATTGAGTGCAGAAATTAACATATTTATCAGAAGGTTGACACTTTTGTATTTTAACCCATTTGGACCTGACTCTATGAGGTTGAGTCTAAAGAAGTCTTCTAAATCTACAAAGCATTTGCGGGCCACCTATCTGACCACCTAACCCGGCTGCCTATCGGCCAGATAGGATAGTCAGATAGGTGGGCCGCACGCATTTTCTTAGCATGTTTATTGTAATGATAGATCCATCAATCGATTTATGCCTTTTTACGTCAATTGAGGTCTGAATCCTTTTTTAAATTGTTTTTCTGTGATGTGAACTATATGCCATAACCATCAAGACTTAATCCAAAAAGGTTTGGAATATTTCGTTATGTGCAATGAAATTACTATTACAGTTCAACTTTTTGAATTAGAGATGCACTGAATCTTTTCCAAATTGTAAAGCTAACTAGACTTTATCATAAAACAATAATTTCTCTAGTGAGGACCAGGAAAATGATCCTCACAATGTCTATATTTTAATTCTACTATAGTAGTCGGTAGACATTTGGTCCTATCTTGCACTGTCTCACTTGCTCTCTTGCATTGTTGCTGTTTTAGCCTGGAATAAACATGGTGGAGTACCTCCATGAGGCCAAGGCATGCAAACCAAACCCCCACAAATGCCAGGAGGAGAGTCTAAAATGGTAAAGTTTATTCAAAGTAGAATACTTGCTTGCAAGTAGAGCTAATGGCTCTTATCAGCAGACTGTTGGCCTGTTGAGTGTTCAGCCATTTATTTCAGAATTGTTGTTTTGCTCTGAATGTTTTCCTACCTGAGTGATATGAACTGCACCAGTTCTGCTATATTGTTGATATGAATTAATGTAGCCTAATAAAATAAAAAATTTCAAAGATTCCATTGTTGTTGTTTTTTTGTATTGTTTAAGTGTTTATTGCATAATATATGCATACATCTAGCATGTATTCTGTTATAGGTTTGTAGTTTAACAGTTTTATAGCTATGGGTTGTCTATTGCAATTTATTTTCTTAAATTGAAAACTGTAATGTGTTAGAATTAATCTGGCATATTGGTTAATTTCACCCAGCATTTGGGACACTATATAACAAATATGTAGTTGAATCAACCCAGAATTGTAATTAATTTGACCCAGCATTTGGGTACACTATATAACTAATATGTAGTTAAATCAACCCATAATTGTAATTAATTTGACCCAGCATTTGGGTAGAATATTTAACTCATCTGTTGGGTTAAATGTGACAGACCCATCTTGCTGGGTCAAATTAACTACTGCTGGTCTGGTGCAATATTGATCCAGCGGTTGGGTTATAAAACAACCCAAGTTGGGTTATTTTTTAACCCATCATATATATGACTATGTGAAACTATAGTTTGAATTATTCCCTTCTTTGCATGACACATTGACATTACAATAGGCCAACAGAATAGCTCTTTCGGCATAATCCTGAACATTGTATAAGCATTCATTTCATGTGTCATTGAGCGAAAGAGAGGCTCTCGGGGGAGCGCGTAAACATCACATCTTTTGATTTTCCTGGCAAGACCATCCCGAGTCCTTCACATAAAAATCAGTCTACAGGCTTTCACAACCTAGAAAGTCGGTGAAATGCCTAGTTTTTTAAGTTTTGTTACAAGCTATTCACACATTGGCAATAAAAAGCGACTAATACATGACAATTCTTACATACAGCCCCTTTAAGTATAAAATTGTTTATTATTTGCAATTACCTATGTTTTTTCCTTTTGTAGCCATCGCATATTATGTGTAATATTCTCAAATAAACAAACCTGGAGGAAAGCAACTTCAAAACCCACTGTGGCAGAAGAAGAGACCTACGTATTATGGATTGGATCCAGGATGCTGGTCCCACACAGAGGTCAGTGTCCAGCAGACAGTGAACTGATAAATGAGAATCTGATATTGATGTTAAAATGTTCAATGTGTTTTGTAATGAGTGCACACCAATGCACAGCTTCAGTCTTTATAGCAGACATCTGAATGTGACTGCCACATCCACCACCTCTCCCAAGATGTTAAATAAATCAGTGGGGCTACAAAAAAAAGGTAAGCCTCATCTTTACAATGCCAAAGGTTGTTTTTGTTCTGACCCAATGGTCAAGCTATCTGGCATGGTCATATCTACAGATTACTTGTCGGTCAGTATCTCATTGGATTGACATGAAAAATGTCTCAATGTTAGATTGTTAAAACCCAATGATCTTTCAGTATAAGACCTACACTGGATATTTTTTGCAATGGTTGTATTTTTACCCTTTATTTATTTTTATACCATGTCTCTAAAGGATGCAATGCATATTAATTATATACACCCTTTTGGGGTACATGAGTGTATAAGTGCACAGCCCTTGTGACAAGCCACTTTAGGCACAAGGCACAGCTTTTGCAAATATTTTTCTATAAAATATTATTGGTAGGCAGAGTGTTAAAACAAAAACCATAAAATTCATTTGTGTTGAAATGGGTATAACTGTTTGGATTTGCAGACTTTTGCACACATTTGTTTTAGTTGTTGTTTTTTGTTTGTTTTTTATGTATGTACAATATTGTTCAAGATTTTTTTGCTCTTATGCTCACCGAGGCTGCATTTATTTGATCAAATACTCTGAAAACATTAATTTGATGAAATATTACAATTTAAATTAACTTAACTTTTCCATTTTAGTCATTACTCCAGTCTTCAGAGTCACATGATCCTTCAAAAAAAATCATTCTAATATGCTGATTTGCTGCTTAAGAAACATTTCTTATTATTATCAATGTTTAAAACAACATACTGTTTAATATTTTTGTGGAAACCATGATACTTTTTTATCAGGATTCTGTGATGAATAGAAAGCTCTAGAGAAAAGTATTTATTTGGAATAGAAATCTTTTGTCAAATTATAAATGTCTTTACTGTCACTTTTGATCAATTTTGATGATTTACTTATTTTAATAAATACGCTACCATTTCATCCTTTCATCACCGGACTAGAAAGTGACAAAGAATTAGTATCTTCCAAAATATATTTTTTCAATAACCCCAAACTTTTTAAATGTAACATGAAAAAGGTTGCCTAATATTCCACATGAAGTTTTTGTAAAAGGCAAAAAATGTTCCTGATAAAATAATTTCTGGGAAAAAAAATCTGAGTATAAAATAAGACTCAAACACAGAAGCACATTTAGAGCACTTTATTGTTTTTCATCACTCTGAGTTTGGTTGTTTTATCTCAAGAGTTCCTGTGCTGGTTGTTCTTGTTTGAGATCTCACTTGGTCTCTGTAACTGCCTGGGTGGAGGAGATCACTTTGCCGTCCTTAACCTCCTCTACAATGGTTACCACTTTGCGTGTAGTTGAAGTTGAGGTTTTGGTTGAGGACTGTGCAGTTTGAGTGCTTCTGAGGTTGGGGGAAAAAATGGGGAAAAAAGTACTCAGAATCATCTCAATCTCATTCTGCTTCCTATAATTTACTGAGAAATCAGGGTCTGAATGTGTATTTGAGCATCTCACCCAGTAGCCTCTCCATCCAGCAGTCTTCTGTACTCTGCAATCTCCATCTCCAGTCTGGCCTTGATGTCCAGAAGCGTCCTATACTCTTGACCTTGGCGCTCCAGATCGGCACGAAGTGACATCAGCTGCTGTTCCATGCTGGTCACTTGCGATTGGTAGCCTGACAACATGGAGCTGTAGCGGGCCTTTGTCTCTTGCAAAGTGCCTTCCAATGACGATTTCTGTTGAGGGAAAAGTCATTATTCTAAAGGCTTTGTGATGTTTCAAAACCGCAAATTTCAAGACTGACCTGGTCATCTACTTACCATGCTGAGTTGTGATTGTAATTCGATTTGAAGACTCTGGAGTGTGCGTTTAAGCTCATTGATTTCTGATTTGGATGAATTAAGGTTTTCTGTACTTTCAACGACGACTTTGTTGATGGATTCGCTCTATGAGAGACAGTCCATAGAAGGGCAGTCAGATAAGATATTTGGTTTTGATTTGGTATTGGTTTCTTTTGACAAATATAAGTAGTCTGATTTTACCTGGGCCTGGAACCAGGCGTCGAGTTCTCTTCGGTTTTTAGCAGCAACGCCCTCGTAATGCTCACGGATTTCAGCCATAACCTTTGCCAGATCTTCCTGTGGTGCTGCGTCAACCTCTACATTGACCTGTCCAGTCATCTGGGCACGTGCTGCCAAGAGTTCCTAAATATGCGATATCAAACCATTGAGCATTTGCTTCATTTAAAGGAATCACTTATTTATCAAAGAGTGTGTGAACCAATCACCAACTTACCTCCTCGTGGTTCTTCTTGAGGAAGATCAGCTCTTCTCTCAGCCCCTCAATCTGCATCTCCAGATCAGATCTGGCCATTGTCAGCTCATCCAGCACCCTTCTCAGCCCAGCAATATCTGCCTCTACTGACTGCCTCATGCTCAGCTCATTTTCATATCTGCAGAGAAATTAAACCATTGTAAATCACTTGGACCCATTTGAGATGTTGATAGCTTTTCTCTTAGTCATGTGTGGACTTACTTGACTCTGAAGTCATCTGCAGCCAGCTTGGCATTGTCAATGCTGAGGTAGATGCCGCCATTAATACGAGTCGCATCCTGGATCTTCAGGGGACAAGCATATAGCCAAATTTAGATATCTCTTGAGAATTATTTAAGTTTAGTGTTAAAATATCTCTTACATGTATCAAATACAAAGACAAAGTTCTCAAAGATTTAAATGGTTATTTTCTACACACACAAAAAATCACTTGTATGTTCATTCTCATAAACTGCATATGACGTCCTTTATTTTAGCACATTATTAGGATACAGGTAAGTTAACAAAAGATAAGTAGTTATATATTTTCTTAATAACTGTTTCAATTTTGTTCTTCTGACAATACCACATACTTTGTTCTGGAGATCATTGATAGTAGCGTAATAGGCACTGTAGTCCCGAGCAGAGGGGGACGTCTTGCTCTCCAGGAACTGGCGGATCTTCAGCTCAAGATCAGCATTGGCCTTCTCAAGGGTGCGCACCTTCTCCAGGTAGGTGGCCAGACGGTCATTGAGGTTTTGCATGGTGGCTTTCTCATTTGCAGAAGCATCAATGCCATCACCAGCACCACCTCCGAAACCAGAACCACCTCCGAAGCCAGCACCACCTCCGAAGCCGCCACCACCTCCGAAGCCGCCACCACCTCCGGCAGAGAAGGAACGAGAAGCAGAGGCACTGGAGATACGGGTCCCAGATCCTCCAGCTCCCCCGTACATGCTGCCAGCACGACCACCGCCGCCTCCACCACCGGACATGGAGAACTGAGATCCTCCTCCCATGGAGAACTGAGATCCTCCTCCCATGGAACTACGTGCGTATACAGACATGATTGCAGAGGAGGCGTGCTGTTCTGCTCTTTCACTGAAGAGAGTGTGAGAAGTGAGGAAAAGATGACCCCATGATCTTCTTTTATTTGGAAATAGAGGGAGGCAACTATCAGGATGGGCGTTGTGGTTTAGCCAAGGAGGAGGAGTGAGAATCCATTGCCTCCCTCTCCAAAACTAACACTCACACAGCATTCAGCCAACTGCAGGGTTTGAATGTGTTTAATATTTAAGTCCAGATTTGATGGATTTTATAGGAAGGCATTTTACCACAGTGAAGAAAGAAAATAGTATGCATACGTTTTTGATTTGAACTGCAATATGCTTAAGTCTTGTAGTTTAGTTAAAAAACCTTTTGTGCACTCAAACTCAGTGGATTTAAAAGGAACATAATTGTATATATATATGGTCTATGGTACATAATATATATGAACGATATGGAGTGTGTGTGATACTGTATATATGCGTATATACATGCACTTTGGGACCGTTATATCAACTTAGACTAAAATACATTTATCCAACCTTAACGATACATTCTAAATGTTCAATACAGTATATCATGAGTTTATATTGTTTAGAAAATCACAAAATTCAACTAACATTTTAGTTACCCTAATTTCTTTTGAACCTGAGGGGAAAACGGTTCTGCAAATACAAGAACTAAAGGAAAGTGACTGCTTCTGTCCTCAGGGTGCCAATACTGAGCCACACCCATAGAGCAAGCGGCAACAAAGCCACAGTTATTACACACAAGATTATAGAAATAACAGAATGGTTCATATCTTTTTATTCGAAAATATGCTTTATCACATGTGTATAGAATAGAATGTTTTAATCTTTTTATTAGAAAATACATTTTATTTATAACTCTTAAAGTTTAGCCATCAAAATCTCAAGTGATGCATTTTGTTTGGATTAAATCATTATTTACACTATCCTTGTTAAATCATCCAAATATATGAAGATAAGCCTTAATGTTGTTGCCATGGTGACAAGAACAAAGTACAAAAACAAATAATAAGCAAACAGAACAAAAGGGAAGAATATTTAGCAAGCGTTAAGGCCGTAAATTTGATGGCCTGATAGGAGAACAAGAAAGCCCTTAAATAATTAAGCTTCGTCTGATGGCAGGGAGTGTTTTATAGTAAAGAAATAAAGGTCGGATATGAAACACCCATCACCATAAAAACTGAGAAGAGACTGTGAGTGAGAAGAATAAAAATAATTTGTGATTCTTTATTATGTTTGCTTGAGGCATTAATGATAATTACTTTTTCTTTAACAAAAAGCTAAATTGCTTTATTTAAATCGCAAGCAAACGGATCTTGTATAGTTCAGCTGTTTTACAAGTAGCTTTTGAAATGTGGGTGAGATGTCTTGATGTGTTTTAGTTGGACTACATGACTTCTCGCTCCTGGCTCACATTATTTCAGTTTATATGCCACAGTTTCAGGAGTATTTATATTTCACATAGACTTGCTTACTGTAGACAAGCGATGCGTTTATGACCAAGGTTGTGTCCTTATGGAGGTTTAACTTCACAGATAGAATGAACTTATACTGAACTCAACAGTAACATGGCCAACGATTTAAAGGGTGGTTCTCTTCCTGAAGTTTTAGACACTTGGTGTCAATAAAGTACAGGGCAGTGTCAGAGAAAAGTCAAACATTTGATGATATATCGTTTTATGGTATAGTCAAGCACAATTTACACAGCTCCTCTAGTGTGACAATTAGAGGAGTATGACGAAGTTTAATGCCTAAAGTATATGACAAATTAGGCCTGATGCTCCTGCTCCTAATTAAGTGCAAAAGAGTAATTAGGTGCAAAATAACACTTTTGTAATTTAACGTTCCAGTCTGAACTATTCAAAGCTGGCAATGTGCAACTGGTAAATATAGGGCATAAATTAAATATTTATGCAAGCATAATTTACTAATAATAATCGTAATTCAAAAGAGAAACATCTGTAAAATTATATTAATTTACAAGTTATAATACATTGCATTTTTTTAGTCATATTTGCAATTAGCTAATGCAATAAAAACATTAAGAATTTTCTTTTATTACATAATCCAAATATGACTCACATTGTCAAATGACAAAGACTTTTTTTTTAAGGAAAATTGCTTTTGTATCTCTCTGTGCAGCATTTGTTTTTCTTTTTTCCTCTAAACAAAAGCATGCATTTTGAATGCATTTTAATCCATGTGTTTTTCTTTGCCTTCTGTTTAGATTTTCATTGCAGTGCTTTTGTGCTGCTCCCTTTATGACCCTGAACTAGGAAAGCATTTAAGGACAAAGGGTGTGTCAGATCAATACAAAGCGCTGTGCAGGTTAGGTAACATCTAGAGACTGACAAGGGGACAAATTCTTTAATTTTTCTCCCTCATGGTTTGACAAGTATACGCAAGTATGAGCCTATAGGGAAACTGTGTTATATCAGTGCTATCCGCCCTCAGAAGTGATCTTGGGCAATTCTTTTGTTCTTCTGATAATTGTAAATAATAATAACTCAGGGAAAGTATTGTAAGTGCATATGTGTTCCAACTGTTTGGTCCAAAAGTGCTTTGCTTCATGCAAAATACATTATAGTTTTGCTGTCAGTTCTATCAATGTCTATAATAGATGGGTAAGTTAAGTTTTTGTAAATGTTGTAAATTATATAGTATATTATTATACCCAGGGCCGGCTCTAGCCCTTTGGTTGCCCTAGGCGAGATTGATTTTTGTGCCCCAAACCAAACTTCAACAAGCAAATTATGACTTGATCTGTAATAAATTGTTTATACAAATGCTACAAAGAACGTTCAAGGATATTTCAATCATCCTACATAGTTGCATTGTACAAATACATTTTATCTGACCATGTAACTTGTAGTAGATAAATGACAATTACTACCACCACTACTATTATTACTAATCTATTAGGCTGCTACAAGGCCAGGGGGGTTTGGGGGCATGCTCCCCCGTAAGAAAATTTTGTGCATTTTAATGTTAAATTCATCAATCTGGTGCACTTTGAGAGTTCAAAATTAAAAGCTCCAACCCATATTCAGTGTTCAAATTAAACAAAGAAAAATTCAAACCTCTTTTAGTTAGTGTCTGTCTACATTACATAATAATAGTTATAATATTAATCCCATGATATAATACCCATATATTGTAAAACAATGCACTGAAAAATAAAGGAAACTTTCATAAGTTTTGTACTAATTTCTATACTAATAGAAAGAGTATTTTTCTAAACTTCACATTAAAGATGTGATTGGGCCATGCAGCCCAGTGTCAATCAAGAAAACAACCAATGGGCCGCTGATCTACGCGTTTCATGCGGTGTCAGAAAAAAAGCTAACGCTGACTTTTTTTGACCAATGCATTACACCAGCACTAACCCAGCGCCGCCGATTAAGCAAAACAAAACAAAACAAAACGAATGGGCTATTTCTATTTTAGCCCCCGGCCGCTTTTTTTGCTTTATCCATCTTTTTGAGGGCGCCTACTCCTCATAAATCTTATGAGGGCGCCTACTCCGCTACACATACCGGTATACCCACTTTTTGCGCCACTGGCAGGCTTATGTGCCGGCCCGGGGCTGAGCCCCGGAGAGCCCCGGCCCAATTTAACCATTGGCTGTGAGCTTGATGATATGCATAGCTCTGCTTTGGGCCCGTTTTTCTTCCTCCTCCTTCCTTCGTTTTCGGAAAGCCGATCCCGATGGCTTGGGTGTTCTTTTAATAATAAAAAAGTATATAATATATGATAATTTATAGCCTACAACCGCCAAGGGGCGTTTAAAGCGCATTTAAAGCGCTAAAACCAGCTGTCAGGTGTTTTCGCGCCACTCCCGGTTGCTGAGCAACGCACGTGAGTTTGACAGCTGCCTGTCAGAGTGACTCAGTCGTTTTTTAGGATTGTATAATCTAGTAAAAGAAATGGACAAATACAAGCAGTGTGTGGACAGGGCACAGTAAAAGTGTACAGCGTGTGCGCAGCTTTCATAATACAATACATTTAATTAACTATTTTTTTTTAATTCTGCAATTTTGCGCCCCGTCCAGCAGATGGCGCTCCAGGCGGCCGCCTGTGTCGCCTGTCGGCAAAGCCGGCCCTGATTATACCAAGGGGGTAATCCATCAGCCGGATGTTGAAGCCTCGCGGGAGCCGCCATTGTAGCAGAACTTCACCTGCTGTTAGCATCCCATTGACTCCCATTCATTTTGGCGTCACTTTGACAGCGAATAACTTTACATCTGAGGCGTCCAAAGGCTTAATTTGTCGATTATTTATTTTTAAAGAAACACGAAAATGTATAAAATGCTCCATTACTTTGTATCTTACGTTACGACCCTGTAGAAGCCGTTTTTGTAAAAAATAGGCTAAAGATTGCGTCATAACCACGGGACTTTCTGTCGCACAATAGAGACATTACCGTATAGACAGGAGGAGAAGCTCGCGGCAATCTTTTACTGTCTATGAGGCAATCGGGGGAACATGAAGGCACAAAGTCAAGGTAGAAGCCCATAAATAGAGAGTCCATAAAAGCAACGGGACAAAATATTTCAACAACGTTTTTGAGGAATTAGGTGATTCAGATTTGTCTTGGCACAGCTACTAGAAGATTTTCAACTGTCAGACTGTCGTCACGCTCAGTTTGAGCCTGCGCAGTCGCTCAGACATCAGACAGGAAGTGCAATAATCGGGCTTCAAGTCTTCTCCGTTGAAATCAATGGGGTCGCTGTGTCCATTTCTTTTACTGTCTATGGATTATACCTATGAGCAGACATAGAGACATATGATTTGATATGCAGAGTGGCATGCTAAACTTCATCTAATGCCAAATTGTACGATTTTGGGCTGTCCCAGATGATTTCTGTGGTTGTGGCTCCTAAACGGTAGTCCTACGTCGTACAGTGAGAGAGGTTCGAAGACGGCCGTTGTCACGGTCTTGCGACCAAAGATAGCCTGGGATAATTTTCTGACAGTGTCAGAAATTTAGCCTGATCATCTCACAGTGTGTTTGCGTAAATGCAACATGAAACGGCGTATTGATCAACGCGACATGGCACTAAAACGTCTCGGTTGCGTATGCAACCCTCGTTCCCTGAAGGAGGGAACGGAGACGTAGTCGACGTCGACTGAATGGGATCACGGTGCGGGTATAAATACGGAAGTGGATGCACGCACTAGTTGCTTTTTCGCTGAGGAGCTGAGCGTAACTCGGAGTCAGCGGTGGTCCAGCAATAGTGGCGAAGGGATAGTCCAATAGTCCTCCTTCAGGGAACCAAGGTTGTATACGCAACCAAGACGCTCCCTTTCAGTCGTTCACGTTCGACGTAGTCGGCCTCGACTGAATGGGATCACCATTGAAAACGCCACTAGTGCTGCCACCTTCCAGCTCCTAGACAAAAGCCTTCTGATCCCCCTGCATTATTTGAGGCGGAGATGGGACAGGGCTTAGGCCAGGGAAGTCACTGCTGTTCCACAAGACCACTGGGAAAGCGTTCTCTTTCGTTGGAAAGGAATACGCTGCGGAAGCCACATCCTGCCCGTAGGGAGGTAACATGTGGATAATACACATATGCACTGGGCGGATGACCAGGCAGCCTATGACAGGGGGAGAATCAACCGGACAGTGACGGCAGAGCAGGCTCTGCCGAGGGAAGACACGGGCTCGCCGCAGGGAGCCGTACCGTGGAAGAATACACATATACGATCGCCGTAGGGATCACAACATATGGACCCAGCCTAACACAGGTTCCACCAGTGCATACGAGTGATAGGCCTGGCTCCGGACGTTCCGCCACGTCCGTTGCCGAAAGGTATGGAGGAACTCGACAGGGTTCGGCTAATAAGGGGATCTCTACTGGAGCAAGAATTGCGCACGTCTCCAGTCCATAGGAGGGGAATGGCGCAGCAAGCCGACACTTCGAACCGGGCTTACAGTGAAACTGGCTTCATGTGAAGGGAGCCCACGGGAAGCAGCGGTTCGACACATAGGCTAGTTATCTAGCGCATGTGATAGGTGTCGCCCAGCCCCCAACTCTATTTAACATCTGTTCAGCGAGGCACTCTGTGTCAACGCCTAGGAGGGAGCAATACTCTCACTTAGGAGGAGCTCACCACCCTGGTGGGAACATACATCTTGGGAAAACTTTCTCACCAAGATGAAGGCAACCACATGTAGTGGGCCAACCTCTGCTTGGAAACAGCCTTCCCTTCTGCTGGTCTCCGTAACAGACAAGAGCTGGTCTGAGGTCCAGGCTTTGAATTCTGAGCACGTATAACCGCAATGGAGTGGACGGACAGAGAAAAGCCAGGGCTGGGTCTGCCTCCTGCGGGGCAGCGCTTGCAGGCTCACCACCTGGTCCCGTAGGAGAGGTACAAACCTTGGGAACATATCCAGGCCGGGGTCTCAGATTTCATGAGAGATAGCCGGCCCGAATTCCAGGCACGATTCGTTGACCGAAAATGCGTGCAAGTGCCTACCCTCTAGATAGAGACCAAGCAAGCAGGAGAACTGTTTCTCTAAAAACAGGATTTTTAACTCACTGCCTGCAGGGCTCAAGGGAGGTCTCTGCAGTGCAGTAGCACCAGAGATAAGTCCCAAGAGGGTAAAAAGGGGGTGCAAGGCAGATTCAGTCTCCTTGCTCCCCTCAGGAACCTGATGATCAAGTCGTGCTTCCCACGGATTTGTATCCACTGCATCATGATGTACGTCAATACAGAGGCAACATTTTGAGGTGGAGGAGACAGCCCTCACTCCAACCCATTAGCAGGAAAGAAGCACTTAAGTGATCGAACACCTTCGGGATCTCCTACGGAGAGAAGACTCAATTCAACGAATAGGTTCCACTTATAAGGGGGAGCGTGCCTCATTTTGAGAGGGTACTCTTACAGAAGTGATGGTCTCTATGGCATAAAAATTCTTGCTGTAGTAACCAGAACCTCTGCGTCCCGTTCTTTTTAGAACCAGACCTAGAACTCTTCAAGGTCTAAACGCGGGTGCCATCATGCCCCATCTCTGAGAATGTACTCAGAGGAAGGAGTCAGGAAGGGCTGTCGAGAGGAGAGGTCTGGTTCGGCCAATATTGGCAACTAGCAAGACCTGCTCCTTCTCCTCCCTGACTTTAGTACAGTTGTGTGCAAGAAGGCTCACTGGGAACGCATTTCTGCGGGGGCCCCAGTACCAGCTGTAGCCCGAGTTTTTTCTGTCAAGGGATGTCCACTCAGACAGGAGAAAAAACAACTAGCGGAGGGACGAGTCCGGAGGGGCAACAGATGTAACTGTGCGGCCCTGAATTGGTCCCAAACAGCTGGACCGCCTGGGGATGGAGACTCCACTCTCCCAGGGCCATAGGCTGTCGTGAGGCTCATCAGCGGCACGATTGAGCAGGCCAGAAGTAATAAGTGGAATGAAGCAACCTCAGAAGCTTCTGACTCCGAGGAGATGGCGGGCGAGTTGTGACAAGCGAGGGAAGCATAGTGCAACGTTCGCAATGTTGTCTTTTTAGACCAGTACAAATTTGTTGAGTATCTCAAAGCAAGATGAACTGCAAGGAACTCGAGTCAATGGATGCCAATGCAGTCGGAGGGCCATCTAGACTTCCGTTACTGCATGTCCTTTGTACGTGCCCCTTCAGTCGGTATTGATGGACACTCGTTCTAGGGACCGTTGGCCCGGAGAAACAAAAGGTCTGTTACGGACTGAGGGTTTGGCGGCAGGCCATGGTGCTTTCACATGGAGCGTGCCGCTATGCCATGGCCACCTCGGGACTCAGCCGTGAAGTCAGTGCTGAAGCGGTCTTCATATGGAGGAAGCCAAGTGACTGCATCTACCATATGCCCCAGGAGCCTCTGAAGAGTTTCAGTGGGACCCTTTCTCACTTCTATACAGCACTAACCATCCACACACTCTTTTTCAGAGATGCGGTGGACCAAATCCATCTCCAAACTAGAGAAGAGATCCTCAGCCCGTGGACGAATTTACTCTTTCCCAGTTGAACTGAGGACCCAACTGCCTATGAGCACTAGAAGGGTAGGACTTTGTACTGATACTTCACACCATTCGAACATATGAACACAGGATGGCCTGTGGTGCGGAAGGATAGAGATCTGAAGTGCATGTCTCTCAGGTCGAACACTGCAGACCAATCTTGGGGACGGAGCATTTGGAAATGCATCTCTGTGAAACAAATTGAACGGAGGCTTTCGAAAAAGGCCTGTCTCAATTAACACAGGACCAAGATGGTAATGACCCACCTCTCTAGGGTACAATGAAGTACGGGCTTATAGAAGCCGGCCTTCATATCAGCTGGAAGGAGCGGCTGCATCGCGTCCTTCACCAGTAGCTTGCTATGTGTGCACAAGACATGAGCACTGCTCAACACTTAGGTGTCACTAATTTTAGGAGCATATTTGCTCAACACCCAAGTGTGACGAAAGTCACTAACTTTTAGGAGCATCTTTGCTTAACACCTAGGTGTGATAAATATCACTAATTTTAGGAGCATATCAGCTCAACATCTAGGTGTGATGAATATCACAGAGCTTGGGCGGAAGCCGACCGAAAAGAAATCACAAGCCGAGTCTGATGGTATAGTTTGGGGCCATCTGGACCGGTTGGGAAGCATTTTTGGCTTCCACGAACCGGGCCAGGGGACCACAGACGTACCTGAGGTGGGGCAGCGAGGTGGAGGACAGGGACCCGGCTCGGAAGGCCCGAAGGCGGCCCGAAGCAGGGTCTGAGTGTGGTGCACAACACTTACCTGTCTCCACGAGACGGCCAGGGATGCGTGAGAAGGCGGATGACTGGGTCCTCGAACAGCACCCAGCTGCCGCGTTGGCGAACAAGAGGGGGCTGAGGGGTGCAAGGCTTTACAGGGTCGCACACCGCCAGACTTGCCCTCTTGAGACCAGGAATAGAGGAATTTGCTCTTTCTTTGAAGTGTGGGTACTTGCTCCGCTTTTTTGGGAGCCTGCGGTTGAACAGACACACACACAAACGAAGACTACTCCCGGCTCTCACCCGGGGGGAGGGAGTGGATTGGTGACCAACTCCATGAGCATTCTCCTGAAATACTTTTGCTGTCACTTGCCACCTGGGTTGGCAGCGCTTGGAGCGGGCTGGGCGTCCCTACTGCTGCCGGCTCCATGCTGAGGCCTGGCTGGAGGCTGCTGCTGCAGAGGTCCAGCAGGAGCGGCGGCAGGGGAACGCCCCCTCAAGGACGAGCAGGCGGAGGAACTGCCACCGGCGGCGGGGTGGAGGCAGCAGCGGGCCGCCGGGGCAAGATGTGTTTGCTTTAATTTAGTTATTATCCATTTAATGACCTCACATAAATTGTGAGACTAAGGGCTTGTTCACACCAAGGATAAAACTACAACGATAAGTTACTATTTAGATATAGTTCTAAAACTTATCTAAATATAAAAGAATAGTAGAGTCCACACTATAATGATTACGGCACAAAAAAAAACCAAATTCTTTTTCCAGCTGATGAACTATAAAAACGTTGACAGCCAATCAGAATCCACCAGACTTTAAAGAGCTTTCAGAGCATTCAAAGCGGCAGACAACAAAACTGCAGCGTGCTTATAATAAACAGAATGTTATTGTCCGTTAGTAGTAGTTATCATTATAGTTATAATTTTTGGTGTGAACGGGCCTTAAATGGAATATACTTTAGGGCTATCAAAAGCTAAAAAGTGATTTAAAAATGGTTAAAAGAAAACTTCAAAAGGAATTTGTGATGTCACCTTAAATAAAATAAACGTTTCCTTGTACATTTAAGCCTAAAATCTTTGTTGAAACATTTGTGTCAGTGTGTCTTAATGAGGCACTGAAAATACATTTCAGGAATGTGCAAACAAAGGCGTGTACGAACCTGTAAATCGTCTGCTAGCCCTTAACCAATAAAGATCTAGCCTTTTCACCTGATCCGTCTGACCACAATGGGAGATTGTTGATTTATGTGGTTTTCAAATATTTATGGCAACATTGAAGGGAAAAGGTATATGCTTGTCAAGAGGTTCATTAACACTCGTGCATGCAAGAAAACAACATATCATTTTACAAAAAGGAGGTGTGGGTGTGTTGCTGTAAAAAAAATAGAAAAGAAAAAAGTTGGACCTTCTGTAATCTTAAACAAGTCTTGCTCATGAAAAGCTAGTAAGAATGTGGCCGGGCCAACAAGGATTTAGCTTTATGTTTTACGGTGGAACATTTTTCTTTTTATCTTCCGTCTTTCCCCCATGACGTCTGGCTTTAAGGGAAAAACATTGAATTTCTTGATTTTAAATTTGAAGAATAAAGATCTTTTCATCTGTAACCCATTACGTAAGTCTTCAAGCATGAGAGGACAGAGGCACTTTAAACAGAGGTTTCAGTTTGCTTTAGTTTTATTGGACTAACCAAACCCCACCCCACTCCACCCATCGAAGCTCACATTACTACAGCGTACAAGCCCAAATCTGCAGTTTAACACTCGCCCCCTCAAGAGTATTGGTATTTTACATAGACTTGATTACTATAAACAAGCAAACTAATAATAATGACCAAGTCTGTGTCCTGAGTGATAAATTGCCTTTCAGATCCAAATTACCTTGTTTGTGTGGGATATTATAAAATTAGCCTAACCACAGCAATTCGGTTTGGACAAAAAGGCCAATAATTCTGGAAATTCAAATGTTCACTTCTGCAAATAACGTTCCTTGTTTCCAAGACAGATTTCGTTTTTTTTTTTATTCTTTTGAGGATAGCAAATGTAACTAAAAAATACAAAATTTGTATCTCAGATATTTATCTCTTGTTTTATTGCTGAATTGGCTGTAATTGCATTATAAAAACGTAACTGATATTGCTTATAATGGGACGCCTACACAATATACAGCGAGTAAAATTGCGGTGAATACACTGAGCAGAATGAATCAGAGCTACTTCTGTACAGCTGGAAACGAGATTTAAAAAAATGAAAATCTGAAAAGACACCCGTGAGAACGTCCATTCTTGGCATTCGTTCATAAAGTAACTCTTTTATTCAGTAAAAAGTTGTGAGTCATAACTGAATCATTTGTTTACTGTAATGGGATTTTGTTGAAACAAAGTGCATGTTTGTACAAGCGGAAACTGTGAATCTCTGCATATACCAACTGTTTGTCAAACCATGCAATTGGCTTGCATTTATATAGTTGCCAATTATCCTTTGGGCAGGACAATGCACACATTGTCCTTCTTTTTCTTGCTGTGAATGTGGCCCGTAAACATCAGGTGAGGGTTTTGAGGACAGAGGGTGTGTCAGATTGATTTGAAGCGCAGGTTAGGTAACACCCAGAGACCAGGGGACATATTCTTTTAATTCATTCTCCCTCAGGGTTTGGCAAGTAAACACAAATGACAGCAGAAAAACTGCTATCTGTGAACTACGCCCTCCCATCAATCACTCAATTCACACACTCTGCGTACAAATATTCTTGCGAAATACTTTTTTGAGAATTAAAGCTCGAGGAAAGCTTTTCAGGTTGATGTGGTTTTGTATGAACTATGACTCTGCTTCCCAGATTACGGTTTTTGCCACTTCTTTTTTATGCTTGTGCCACATATAAAGGTGTGCAGTTGAAATTTAAAATGCATGGACAGTTCTGGTAATGCTGACATCTTAGACTATATATTTCAATATAAGACTAAAATCCTGCACATTCATAAAGCTCCACAGATTAGTCTGATATCCTAAACTACACTGAAGTAATATTCTTAGAGCGTGTGTCAGCTTGTCTGAAATAGTTAGTTGCCCTTTTAAGGTCTGTTGTTGGAATGGTTCTGCGAGTGCAGTCCAACAGAGGAAAGAGAGCCAATTTCTCACACATGTGTCTAATATTTTTCTCCTTAAACCATCCAACTGCAAACTGTTGGGCTTCCATTTAATTAGAATGATCTGTGGAATAATAGATGTGACTTTTCCACTGCTGTTGCCCAGGAGTGAATGTAACTGTTTTTTTTTAACTGTCTGAGTGTTAACTTATTTATATTGTGTACACATATATATATCCAAATACTTTTTTGGCCCCTCTAACTTTTGTGCTGGTGGTTTAAGGCCATGAATATTGCCCTATAAGGTGCTGTATAATCTCAGGGTTGCAGAAACCTGCCCTTGTCACAGTAGGCTACACTTGATGTGAAGAGCTAAAGGCAAAAAAACGCAGTGAACCAAAGGAATGTGCGAAGTTTAGTGAAAGAGACAAAACCAAAAACGTACATGATCTAGATTAATCCACAGTGCAACTATGGATTGCTGATGTCAGAGTAGCCTACTAAAAACTCACTGCAGCATGACAGAATCAAAAGCTTTACAATAAGTTTCATTAGTTAATCTTCCACATTCCTTTAGTTAACATGAACTAAGAATGCGCAATACTTCTACAGCATTTAGCCTATTAATCTTAGTTTGTTCATTTCAGCATCTACTAATACATTATTCAAATCAGAAGTTGCATTTGTTAACATTATAAACTGTGAAATAACATAAACAAACTGACTGTTTTTTATTAACAAAGCAAATGTATTGTTCATTGTTACTTCATGTTAGTTAATGCATTAACAAATGAGACCTTAAAGTGTTACTGAATTCTTCTCTGTTCAATTTTATATTTTACCTAAATACTAAAGGTACATTTTATATGCCTCATAATATATGCTAGAAAGTGTGCTTTTTACCCTGAAGCAACATCATGCAATAGAATGTTATGAAGTGTGCTGATTTGAATAAAAGGTAAGACTTGTTCAGACAGAACCGTGGGCTGCAAAAAGCTTTTCAACACATTCTCTTGTAACTAGATCCTACATGACACCCCACAAGCTCCAGTGCAAACAAACGAACTTATGCGAGGACTCATTTTAGGGTTCGTTTAGCCTACACGACACCATAAAAACGGGAAAAAAACCTTTTTAATGAGTTTTGGCCGTGCGCTTACACAACAATGGCGTTTTGGGGACCTGAAAACGGAGACTTTTGTAAGCGAAAGTGTTATCGTTAAACTACAAAAATGTGAATTTGTGAAAACTTTGACGTGCACAATCACATGCATATTACGTGTTCAGTCTATAGGCGCAGTTTAAGTGACATCGCCAACTAATGGCCTGTCAGCATAATACAGCGATTTTAGATATTTTCACGGATCTGAACGGGATCGTTTGGACAACGTTGTCTATACGCGAAAAACGCAGAGGAAAAACGTTCCCGTTTTTAGTAGGCCTATATTGTTGTGGTGTAAACGTCCCCTTGGTCTTCGGTGCATATCACGGAATAATTCCCTCATCACTGATTTGAAATATGTTGCAGATGCTTTATTGCTAAATTTTGCTCATGAAATCTGTGCTCCAGCTGGCTGCATGTGAGATATTTGATATGCTGTATAACCACAGCCCTCAGCCCATTGTGAACTTTCTTTCTAGAAGATTGCAGTGACTCGTTCTTGCTGAATCATACTTGAATGAATTTAAAAGCAGTTACACAAGGACAAAGGTACATTATGATCACGTACACTGAAGTAGACCGCACATCGTAAAAATGTTTTTTGCAAATGTTATATCCAACATATTTGTTTGAGAATTAAAAATGTGTCAATGATAAGAGGTTTCAGAGTTTCAATTCTGTTCTTCATCAGTATGTGACTGCAGGGCATTTTACAGCAATTAATTTTTCATTTTTTAATGACTTGATTTCAGATGTGTGTATCCGGACTCTAATAAGCACAATGTCTTTTCCATTGTATTTTTCATTCTACTCCTCAATTATCTTCAAATACTGCAAGCACAACCCCCCTCAGTTGGCTTTTTGTGACTTCTGACAATCTCAGCACATGAATAGTTTCTTTGACAACAAACAGTGTTTTGTTTCTCTCAGATAAACCTGAAAATAACAAGCATCTCATTTGTAAAACGAATGCTTGTGCGACTGAGAGCATTGCCACCGGCTATCACCCATATGTGCAACAGCACCAAACTTGACGATTCAGTATGTGGTCCGAGAGATTATTTATCTTGTTTACCATATGCATTTTTGTCTGAATGTTAAATGTGTTCTAGCATTTCAAATCGGATTCTCTCTGTTGAGTTAATGTCCATCAGTGTTTCTGAAGTGATCAGTGTCATGCTTTGTCTGATGAGTGTAGATACGAGTGACCCTGTGACCCTTCTTATCCTTTCTAAACAATATTGATTTGTTAAACTCCTGTTGTGACCCTTATATGCCAAATGCATGTTTTCTGTCTGGTTAACACAACTAAGCCCCTTTGATTCCAATGTTATCTTCATTACTTTGAAGAGCGGATCTCAAAAGATAATAAGCACACTTAAGGCAATGACCGTTTTTATACTTTATATTCATGCCAACTTCCAATTCAAAGAAGCAATTAACTTGTCAACATCCACCGGAATCCACAACAACACCAGGGCGGCGGTTTGAGTAATTCTTTACACATATTCATGCAAAGACCTTCACAATGTCAAGCATGCAGATGCTGTCTTGCTGTGTAAATAATTGGACTCTCATTGAAACTCACAAGCAAACACACTTTAATCTGCTCCGACCAGTTCTAGCCGTTACCAGTGCTGTCCATTCAGTTGCCTTCCTCCCAGGATGTCTGAAGTGGAATTATATTTACAAGTAATACCAAACTTTTGTCACTCATCAAAAAAAAGAAAGAAAGAACATGAATACCTGATGTTCAAACCACACCTGTAATCATAATGTTGTCACGGAGTAGAACGTTTTGTTGGTGTGCGTCATCTTTGCCCACCATAATGCTGTTTAGTTGGTTTTCATAAGGCCATATTCCCTTATTGCAGTGCTTTGACCAAACACTAAAAGGAATGAAAACACATTTTCAAAACTCAAGTTGTCATTATGTATTCTCCCATGTTGTTCCTAACCTGAATTGTTTTTATGATTTTTTTTCTGTAAAAAAAAGTTGCTGCCTGAAATTTTCAAGTACAATCAACTTGGATTTTTAAGTAATTTCAACTTAAATTAAATTAAACTGACTTAAAATTAGCTTAATTTTTTATAACTCATTTATAAAAGTGGTTGAAATTGCTTAACTTATCAACAACTAGTTAAAGTGATATAAAAACATATGTTGTCATAACTTATGGATCATATAATTTTTTACTGTCTTTGAAAGTCAGTGAGGTCCCAAACAAAACTGACTTTCACTGTGTAAAAAACACTTTCAAATAATGTCTTTAAAATAACACTGGCACAACTAGTTGTTTACGAGTTATACATACTCATAAATTGCTTGTAAAGATTGTGACTATGCAGTTTTTTTAATTGAGGTAAAACATCATCATAGAGCACAGCATGCTTCTACAATATCTCTAATGCGTGTGGCAGTTTAAGACAAGCCCTGTCCGTGTAAACATGGTCCAACATAAGTACATGATTTATTAATTCATTAAGTCAAGTCAGGTCATTTTATTTGTACAGTGCTTTGAACAATCCATGTTGCTTTTATAGCTTTACGGAAAATCGTTCCTTAATGTCTTTAATATCTCGGTAAACAAGCCAAAGGTGACTGCGGCAAGGAAGAAAAACTCCTGGCAATACTCCGCCCTCCCAATACTATAGCATTTAAAAGCATTTGGCAATCTGAGTGATGTTAGAAAAGTGCTTTAGCTTCACATGTGAATGCAGTGCAAAGTATACGGTCAACAATGGAGGTTTTTTTTAACTGATTTGCAAATTCTACTTTTACATTTGTCTGCCAAGTAAAAAACTGTAATTGTTTCTTTTAAACGGATTGTTTCTGGATCAGGGCTTTGACAGTGCCATTGTAGGGCATTCTCCTTTTCATCTGGAGCCATTCCAATGAAAATCTGGCCTTGTGATACAAACTTGTGCAACATTTTCCAACATCCGCTGTTGTGTTTAACAAGATTGCCTTCTTGTGAAAACAGCTCCATAACATAAAGAGTTAGCCTCAAAATCTTTTTCTCTTCTTATCAAATTGATTGCTATAAAATTAGTCAAAATCCAGATAATGCCTGGCACCATTTTTTTATTTTTTTATTACTGAGCTATATTCACTCTTTCACTCCCTAACTCCTGGTTCTTGCTCAAGACAGGCGTTTCGAGGGAGTGTCTGGTACAGCTTCTGCTGGCTGATTATTGTCCCAGTGGGTGCTGTCGCTTGATCTACTCAAGTATTTCTCAATCCTGATTCTATGTTGATGTCTTTCTTATCTAACCCTGATTCATCATTAGCTCATGAGTATTGTGCTGCTCATGACCTGAACTGGGTGTGTCCGATTATTGAGACACCTCAAATGTGCAGCGCTGGAGGAAGCAGGATTGAGAAACACTGAATGATTGGAATAATGTTACTCTTTAACTAATTCATTAATTTCTATAATATATGCATGTTGATATGCACTTCCAAAAAACAGAAAAGGTAGGCTACTGTTTATTTTCTGCCAGGACATAATCTGTTAATGCAGTGTGTCGTTCAAAATATGGGTAAAAGTCCAGTAGAAAATCAATACGGAAAATATCTTTGTATTAACACATGTACATGATTTGGCCATTTTATTTAATTTTTTTCAGACTGTTCTGTGCTTCACTGAGAGAATTAGTTTCAGCCATTCACTGGCAAATGAAAGATCACAAAGTTGTGAGATGAATAGCTCTGTTGATCTAAACTGCAGTGAAAGAAGTAAATATGATTTGAAGCATAAATTGATTCCTGTCTTTTAATAGATGAATAGGACACCATCGAAAATCACAAAAGAAATATCTAATGAAAATCTTGTGACTATCTTGTAGGCTATAGGCTATTGTGTATAGATACCCATAAGTAAAGTACACCACCTAGAGGCCAAAACAAAATAAAATAAAAACATTTACCTCTGGACCACATACTCTGTACATGGAATTTTATTGCCACATGAAATGAAAATCCAGGAATTCCTCAATAAGGTCATGATCATGTGAACTAACTCAGTTTGGTTTCGACATTCAGTTTCCTATATTTTGGAGTGTGAATGGCAAGACAACTAATTGATTCAGGCACTCCATAGTTTGTGAAGTAGCTATTCTTACTTTGACTTTTTTTTTAAAACACGCTCAGATGACACGGAGATGTTGTCTCTCGCCACTTTACTACCAAGTGATAATCTAGTTTAATAACAGGCTGCCATACTGTCTGAAAGTGCTAAACAAGCTTTGGCAACGTTTTGAATCAAATAGTGCATTTGCTCCCCCTGCTGCTTTCATTGTGCGGTTTTTTTTCTTTCTCTTTATACAATGAACTGGTTGCATCAAGATTTTTTGGTTGGTTATGGCTTCATTGACCTTTGCTGGTACCGTAACTACACCTTCTGCTTCTAAAAACATCTTTCTTCATGTCCATTTAGCTACGTAGCATATTCTGATGAAATTGTTCTTCAGATGTACTTTAATACTTTAATATATGCGATTTAACATACACTTTGATTATTTTGAATGACTAAATCAGGGTAAGGGAAAAAAACATCAAATGCCTCCTTTATTTTTCTTAAATGAAAGCGAGGCAGTGAGGGATAGTTATTTCAATGGGTGAGCTGTTATGTTCAGCAAACACATGCATTTCTATTTTCCCAAATCCTGATGACAAAAAAAAACAAAACTTTACTTTTGTATTGTTGAAACTACATGCTTACATGATCTTAAAGGCATAGTTCACCCAAAATTTTTAATTCTGTCATTAATTATAGCTACTCATCCTCACGTCGTTCCAAACGACTTTAGTTCATCTTCAGAACACAAATGAAGATAGTTCAAGGAAATCTGATTTCTGTCCCTCCATTCAAAGCTACACAACCACCACTGACGCTTCAAAAAGTTCATAAAGAAATCGTAAAACATATGTATAGCCTACATATGCATATGCGTAACACGAGAAGGACCTCATTGGTTCTCCCACGTCAAGCGAACATGCTTGAGTTTCCGTTTACCAGATCCGATACAATGTGTGTGATGATGAATGTTTAGGCTATGTGAATAAAAGCCTAAATTCAATCTGTTTAGCAGATAAAGCGACCGTGTTTCTTCTGAAAATTTTGACTAAACCGCTCAATATGGATTACTTGTACGATCTCTTTATGAAGTGTAAATTACATGGAAATCGCTCAGATTTCATTCAAAATATCGTTGTGTTCCGAAGATGCGTTTTAACGGGTTAGGAACGACATGAGGGTGAGTAGGCTAAATTATGACAATTTTCATTTGTATATCCCTCACAGCCTTCTCGTGTTTAATCTGTAAAAGGTTTCTAAACTCTTTGATAGATTTTTTAGTTATTTGTTTACGGTAAATAAATGTTTCGTTGTTATCTGGAAATTAAATGTAATCTAACACCATTTAGAATGTCCATATTTGACCTAAAAATGCCGAAACATTTACCCTACCCCTACCTAACCATAACACATAACATAACGTAAGAGACAGCAGAAATCTTGCGTTTGGGTGACGTCATGTCCTCGATTGGAGGCGGGGCTTAACAGAGCTGTTTTCAAGTGCCCGAATCATATTGTCGCCATTTTGTAAGCTCGGCAAACGCTGAAGAAGCACCGAGTGAGATAACCCCCCCAATAATCAGCCCAGATTATTAAGAAAACAAAACAGCAAGATCACCCGTTGTCGTCCGAAAGGAAAGGGAATCTTATCGTATGTCCGCTATCCAGAACCTCCAAACTTTTGGTAAGACTTCACATCTCTGAAAACGCATTATTTTATTGTGTGGGGGGAAGGGCGAAAGAAAACGACAGTGTTACGTTGATGTTTAGCAAATAAATCCTGGCACGACGGTTAAAAATTTCAATTTGTGAACAACAATTCCATTTAACGAGTCAAAAACTCGTGTTGTGTTTTTATTAATGATTGTTGTCGTCGAAAATCCCTGTCAGAAACAAAAGCTAGGCAGGCCTTCAGTTTTTATTCTTGTTTGTGTCGCTCCAAATACCGATATACTCGCCTAATTAAAAGAGCACATCCGTGTTAAATCGGTCTTTAATTGTTTTTCAGTTGGTTGCCGTCGAGTTTTATACTTTTATTTCGAATTAAATCGAGATTTAGTTAAAAGATTATGCTCTACCTCGATTTTGATCGCCAGCTTGTTTTTCTGAACCAGAGACAAAATGGAAGACGCCACTCGACGACGGCTTATTTTTAGATTTCGAAAACAACTTGATTGTTGATTGATGTCTTGATTCGGTCGGACAACTTGATTGATGTCAGAACTGAAGACAATTTTCGTGTAAAACAGAAATCGTTGAGCTTAGGCTGTAGGCCAATAGCAATAGTCTTTTGATATTTTAAACTGATCCCATACACAAACGGTTAATGAACAACCAGATCAGACCTGAACTCTACCCTGTAGTTAAAGGAGATGGTTTGCTTTGTTCCAACATGTTCTTCTTAGGTGCTTACAGACCCAAATTTTGCATGCAAAAATATTTGGGGCAATGCCATTAATTAGGGTAACTTGCTTAACCTTCATTCAGTTTATTAAGTACTTCAAGTGGCCTAGTTTAAAGATTAGCTTTGACCCGTGTCAACCAAATCACACTTTACAAGAAACGTCAAAGCAGGAAATCTGATGACACAGACATTGCTAATGCCTGTTGTTTATCTTTCTGAAGACCCCTTTGCTGATGCAACTAAGGGTGATGATCGGCTCCCAGCTGGGACAGAGGACTACATCCACATAAGAATTCAACAGCGGAACGGGCGGAAGACTCTGACCACGGTTCAGGGCATAGCCGATGACTATGATAAAAAGAAGCTAGTCAAGGCCTTCAAGAAGGTTGTCATTTTAAGTCACTCTGAAAAAATGATCGCTCTTAAATGGTTTACAGTTGCATGGGTGGAGCATTTTTAACATTTCCTTATTTGCATTTTCAGAAATTTGCCTGCAATGGGACTGTGATTGAGCACCCTGAGTATGGTGAAGTAATTCAGCTGCAAGGTGATCAGCGCAAGAACATTTGCCAGTTTCTCACTGATGTAAGTAAGAGCTCGATGACTTATGATGTATAATCTGTTGGCCTTTTGGTAGTAGCTGATTTAATCGACCCTTTTTTCCTTCATCTTACAGATTGAACTGGCCAAAGAGGAGCAGCTCAAAGTCCACGGGTTCTAGAAGCTGATGTGAACTGACCCCTCCCCCGACTCCTACCCCAGCCGACCCTGTTGTTGTGCTGCTGTCACCCCCAGCAGCCCCCCTCAAGGAATAAAAGCTGAAAATGATTACCTCTGATTTGAGACTTTTTAGTATGGCATCCTTAACAAAACGACCAGTCCTGTTCAAGCATGGACAGACGACAAGGCAAATAATGCGGGATAAATGATTTTTGTTCCTTGTCCCCTTCTTTAGTCCTTTTATTTTTTTTAGTTAATCTTGTGCTGCTCTAGAGCACAAATTCCATGTAACTTTTTCTCTTTGTTTTGTACAAGGTGTTTCAATAAAACCTCCAGATGCCATCTTTTGCACAGTCCTTAAGTTGATGGGTGGGGTGTGGATGGGGCAGTTTATGTATAGATATTTTTTTTTGCTTCATATTTAAACCACCACCATAAAGAATCTGCATTTTTAGCTCTGATGTGGGCCAGCCTGCTTCAGGGTTACATTGGTGTTGCTGTTAAACACAAAGCACGGCAACCCCATCTTTTCTCATTATGCATCTTCTAACTGCCTTTTTTTACCCTTGTTTTTCACTATATGCATAATTTTAATTTTCTAAACTTGTAATACCATATTTTGTTTTTGGTCTGGAATAAACAATATCCCATACTTATGTTCCAAGTTTTTAAACGCTGAAAGTGTCATGGTGAATGCAGTGCTTGCTCTGATTGTGATCTCAAATGAAGCGTTAATGTATTTCAACAAATGTAGCTGTAGGTTTTGTTTGCGGATAACTGGTTTGACTAATTCATTTTATCTGTGTTTTTCGCTTACTTGCATCCATTGTTTCAGTTTATATGTAATATCACAAAAGAACTTTGCACGCAAGTTTTGTGGGGGGGTTTCTACATTGAAAAAAAGAAAAGTAAACGAGTCATAACATTTTAAATGAAAAATTGTTCCAGTGAGAGAACTTTCCTCGAATTACTGGTAAGCCTGCTGAAAGTTGAATAACATGAGATTAACGAGAACATTATACTTCAAACAAAAAAATTGTTTATATAAGTGGTGTCCAATCCTGTGCCTGGAGATCTACCTTCCTGCAAAGTTCAGCTCCCTGATCAAACAACTGAACCAGCTAATTTAAGACCTTCAGGAGCACTACAGAAAATATATAATACAGACAGATGTGTTGGATCTGAACTCTCCAGGAACAGGATTGGGCACCCCTGTTATATGAAAAGTATATATAATAAAGCATTGAGCAATTCTAGAGACTTGTTATGCTGCCCATTCACATTTATCTGTAGAAGAACAAAAGCAACTTAATGAATGGTCTAACATTCTAAGGCCTGGTTTCACAGACAAGGCTTAGATTAAACCAGAATTAGGGCGTTTAAGTAGCTTTTATAAACGTCCGTAGAGAGAGATTTTTTTTTTGACAAAACGCAGTGACATATTTTAAGAAATGCCAGTGCAAGTTATTTTCAAACAGCTCAAACATTTCACAGCCTTCAGCCTTGCCTGTGAAAAATTGAGAGAAATGCTTTATTGTATTTTGTAGGGAAAATACCACAGAGACTGAGGTAGCTTCTTCAAAATGTAACTCAAAATTTTTGTTTTGTTTTTGCCCTTTCATAGAAATCCGTCATTCACTTCAATGAGACCCATGTAAAAGGCTTAGTGGATGATCATTTTAACCCACCCTACTAACAAATCCAAAGAACCACAACCACCATTTGTAAGATGTTTAAACTTGTGGTTGTTCTCTTTTTTCCACAGCAGAGGGCACAATGATAGTAACACACTTACAGTGTGATGACATTCAGTTATTTTGAAAGTCCAAATATATACATTCTGGTTTATTTAGAGGATATGCATATTTGCAGACCATAAAAGGTCAGGATTATTAAAAGAAGTATAAATACTCAGGCATATTTTTGTGGTTGGTTGGTTGGTTGTTGTGTGTTATGACAGCAAGTAAAAATAACTACAGGTGGCATGCAAGCCTTATTAAGAGTAAAAATTATATTTTTAATGTTCCATTTCTATATGTGAGTGACCAAAACACCAATCCTAAGGGAATCTCAGACGCATCCGGTGTTTTGAATGTGGTGTTGAAATACCTTGTCTTGCAGATTCAAGTAGCACTCAGACTAATGACTTGAGTTAACCTTATAACTGAAATACCAAAGTAAATCAAACTTAGTACACATAAATCAATTTATCTATCTGTTTTCCAAACCGCTTGTCCTATAGGGTCATGGGGATGCTGAAGCCTATCCCAGTGCTGTTCCTAAGGCAGGGGAACCAAACGGGATAAATGACCAGGCAATAGATTCTAGTGATATATACAGGTTAAGATAAACCGAGTAATGTTGAGCTCCAATAAAATGTGTAAAGTTAAAAATACAAGAAATGAGAGTTAGTAAGAGTTTGTTTATCCACCTATTTAACAATTCAGTTAAGGTCTTGAGGGGCATTTTAAAATCTCTATGCTGTGCTAAAAAATCCAATGGAGCGATACCCAGTACAGTGACGGTATTGTCTTTAGGCTACAGGGTTTCCCCAAGTACTACAAAGAATACTGTGGAACTTTTTGCCATATTTATCAGTTATTAACCTAATATTTCAACATTCATTTTCCTTATTTTTAGTTACAGGCAAAATAAAAAAAAAGATTTATTTCACTAACAAAACTTTTTAATTTTAGTTCTGTGCAAAGAAAGGTATAGTAGGCTAATCAAGGTTATTGATGGGGGAAAAATAGGCCATTGATCTAAGATATTGACCTAGTGGTTAAATGCAATCAGTAGTCCAGTCATTTGTGTGGGTTTGACCGGTACTGCTATAAAAACTCACTGTGAATAACCATTAGAAGTCATAATCATTATATTTAATTAAACAGCAAATTAGTTGATATTATAATTAATTATATTCATCTGGATGAGTTCCAAATCATTTATATGCTTGCTTTGTATGTGTGGCAGGGTAAATTCCCTCCCTTGTATTTGGGGTTATTGCCAAGAGTGACGGCCTATCAGCATTCCTGCTTATTTAAAGACTATAGCAAGCTAGTTTAGCATAATGCCCTTGTCTGTACTAGTCGTAATTTAGTTTTGACTTGTCAAAATTCTAATTCCAGATATGTATTCTGACTCATCTTAATAGGAATTAAGATCCATCATAATATGCATTGAGGATATCTACAATGTTCATTTTGACTAGTTATATTCTCCCATTGACTTCCATTGGTAAATATTTTCTGATATCTACAAATGAGTTACTTGTAGAAATTGTAATTAAAGATATCTATAATTGATTTATATGTATGCTATAGGCATAATTCTAGAGATATACTTTTAGGCTGAAGGGCCCCAGGAGTCGGGAGCTGTTAGCTGCTCTTCTGGTGGTATTTTGATCACTAAGAGTGAATATTCCGCCTGTAACCTCTTTTGGATAATCACTCTACAGCTAGCCTATCCCACTACGTGTAAGCCTTGGCCGACAGCGGAGTATTGGTTCCTCCCAAGGTTTGTCATCAACATAAACATCAGGGAGTTTTTCGTTCCCATTGTCACCTTTAGCTTGTTCAGTGGGAGTGTAAGGCACTTTGTTGTAAAGCTATACTTTGGGACAATATGTGTTGTCGAAAGAGTGATCTGAATTAGGCTTTCACATAACATTTCAAGTGTAATGTAAAAGGCTTTGTAGACCTCACAAAGTTAAAACTCATAGGACAAACTAAAAAAGATGTTTTTAAAAATGTTGGCCTCCATTGATCAACTGTCTAGGCCTATTTATGTTAATGTCTGTCAAATAGACATATCCTTGCAAGGGTAGGCCTACAATAGATCATTGCACAATTGAAAAAAAACGTTGAAATGGTTAAAATAAGATTACTTATTTCATGGCTCACTGTATTAAATAAATACAGCATTAATCAGTCAAATATTTATGAATAATGACATTGACCAACCACCCAACTATGCAAAGTTGCAAACCAATCGACGTCCTACTCAGTGACGCTGCACTTATGTATCTTGTATCAATCCGCGGTGTATCTCTCATAACGAAATCTCAAGTTAAAGTTTTCGCCATAGAAGGGTTCTAAACAAATATCCGTTAAACTCTGTTAATGGGGCCTGAATACTTTAGTGGTGAATTTGAAACATTTTATGTATGTAAGTTAAGATCAAGATAGGCCTAAGTAAGAGAAGATCAGGAGTCTCCAAAGATCGGAACAAGAAAGATTAAGGTGGGTGCACTTTTATTAACTTGAATTGCATATTGTTAATTGATTAACATGTAATAATGTTGCAGTCTCGCCATGATCGTCGAGATCGTGGCGGAGGCTTTACTGGTATAAAGAGCACAGGGATCTTATATTGCACTGAAGGTTTATGTACCGTTAATTATGACCAACAGACAGTAACTATTCCTTGGCTTAGCCTACATAAGATCATCTTTTTTAGAAAGTCTGTTTTGTTTAAATTGCCTCTCTTATGCTCACCAAGGGTACATTTATTTAATACTCAATACAGTAAGACGGTGAATAGTGTGAAATACTATTACAATTAAAAATAATTGTTTACTGTTTCCATTGGCTATATTTTTAAAATGTAATTTATTCATGTGACGTACAAACTCTTTATTTTTCACTACTAAACCTCAAAAATCCAGGATGATATATATATATATATATGAAATATTGATATTTTATTTTTTGTGGTGCATGAAGTGACAGTTCACTAATTCTGTGATGCTCTTTTACAAGAAAAATGCAATATTATATCTGTTAGCAGAACCTTGTTTACCCTATAATCTGTAAATTGATAGGCTTCAGTGTATTTGCACAATTACAAGTTATAGCTATAGAAAGCTGCCTGTTATTTGCCAGTGTGAATTGCTATGTTGGTGTACTCTTTTCAGGAATCATGATTACAGTATAATGACAGCTATCAACATGGTGCAATTAAACATTTTCAAATCCTTGGATCAAAAGAATCTTGAAGTCTATCTGATTCCTCGCCGTTATACATGAAGAGACGAGGCGGGCCTTTCATGCTCACGTTGCCTAGTCTCTCAAAATTAAACGGATGTCAGTGAAATAAAATGGCTCGAGTGTAGGGAACATCTTGAGTTGAATGTTTGTTGCTTTCAAGCAGTGCTGCGTTTAGGGCAACATCCAGGAAAGCTTCCGTATAATTTTGTCATTGTTCTGGAGCTCCCTCCTAGCCGGAGATCTGGTGCTCGGCCCAGATGTCGGATCCATTTTGAATGTTAAAACCACCAGAGGAAAGCCTCTTAGTTTGGCAACCAATAATTGTTTATCTTGAGTTGGTTTCAAGATGCAATGGGCTTTGTTACCATGAAGAGTCTTTTTCCTGCTGCATCATGTCACATGTGTGCTATGCTGAGTAATATTTGAGCTCTCATGCCATAAGTTTGCTCTCATATTGGTGTGGATGCATGGTTTAAATGGTTAGTTCACCCAAAAATGAAAATTAAGTCATTAATTACTCACCCCCATGCTGTACCAACCCCGTAAGGCCTTCGTTCGTCTTCGGAACACAAATGAAGATATTTATGAATAAATCTGAGAGGTTTATGACTGCTACATAGGCTCCCTAAGGGAATGAAACCTGACGGCCCAGAAAGTCATTAAAGAAAATGTTTAAATATTCCATGTCGCAACAGTGGCTCAACTATAAGTTTATCAAGCGACGAGAATACTTTTTGTGCGAAAAAACAAACAAAAATAACGACTTTATTCGACTATTCCTTTTCTTCCTTGTAGGCCTGAAACGAGACTTCAAGAGATTTCCACGACGCGCACGCGCGAGAACTTAACTGAAGTAGTTGAAGGAGATCGCAATTCTCGCGCATGCGTCGTGGAAATCTCTCTGAATCTCTGAAATCAGCTGAATAGTTTCTTTTTACACGTGGCTGTTGATAATTTGCAAATGATGCACATTGTATCCTTTCAGATGCCTCTATAGAGCCATATCTTATTTGACACCTCTATAAAGGATTGACATATTTCAGCATTTAAACTGTAGTTTTGGATGGAGTTTCTACAGTTACAGTCTAATTTATTCCCTTGGGTAGTTATTAAAAATCTCTGTCTCCCATAACTCCCTTGCAAACACAATGATGCACAGGAAGGGAAAGACGACTCTCATCCTTGAAAGTGGGTGCCTCGAAAAGACAATTAAGTACCTTTCAGAACAGCATATTTATTCAAGCTACACATTCTAGTCATGATTATGAAAACATTTCACGTAAAAGCAATAAACCATGCAGCAACTCTTGAACCATGTCTCGTATTGAGACAGTTTTATGGATATAGTTATCTGTCACTGCATCTTGGAGTTGGTAGAAGCTACTGAAAAAGTGCCTTTGAAAAGTTTTACAGCTTCTAACATTTGTAGTTTTGACAAATTGCTTTGCATGAAGCCTTTTCCCTGTGGAAAGAGTGAACCCGGGGCTAGTTGTCACATTGCTTTCAAATCTGTGGAAAAGCCCATACTAGGTTGTTTAAATTGCATGTACCTGTGACAACTTACCCCACATAGTGTGAGAAACTGGGGCATGTTGTCACAGAGGTCATAGTGTGTTAAATGAACTGTATATTTTTGCAATAGCTTTATTTGTTGTTGCAAAGACTCTGAAAAATACACTCTGGGGTAAAAAGTGTGACGACTAGCCCATGTCTCGACTATATAGTGTGCGGCATGAATTAATGAACACATTTATTGCATAGAACATTAATTCTATGAGTTGATGCATCGTCTTTCATGCTGTGTACGTATGTGTTAGAGAGTGAATGAGAGAAATCCATATAAAATGACATTTTATTTTCTCCCAAAGCAAAAGAGCCAAAGTACTTGTTTTCTGACAGCATCATTTGTCATAAACCTTCCCCCCTGCAGGGTTAGAAGAAGAACTCAAACATTTTGTGAAAAAATGGCCCTTCTTGTACACTCATTGCAGTCATATAAGAACTTCTCCTCCCTAGAATAGCACTTTAAATGTGTAAACACCATTCACAGGCCTCCATAATAATCATACCACAGCATGACGCCGCACTGTAAGTGTAGGTGATATCTCCCCAGCTTCACGGCTTTTATTATTGCAGTGTCAACCAATCACAAGTAAGCACCACTAACAGAGCCAATTATAGCGAACAGAGTTTGAGTGTTCACCTCAGTGAATGGAGTAGCACGGTCCCGTTAAGGGCAGAGACCTTTAGTACTTTGATCGGTGTCCTTTACAGTGTCTATCCGATAATTGCAAAGCATATATTAAAGGGGATCAGAAGGAGTGAAACTGACCTAAATGGTTAGTATGTGGTAAATTGCAGCTTTTTTTGGTCAATAAGTTAAACAGTACAAAAGATTAAAAATATAGGTTCCATATAGGTTTTTGCAGCAGCAGCAGTGCCATTTTGGGGTTCCCAAAGAACCTTTCAGTAAACAGTTCAGAAGAACATTTTAATAATCTAAAGAACATTTTTCCACTATACTTTTGTGAATTGTAAAGGTTCCATGGATGTTAAAGGTTCTCCATAGATACCAGCAAAGAACCTTTATTTTTAAGAGTGTACAGTAGTGAACATTTGAAGTGGATCAAAAAAGTTAATCAAAGTTGTCCTAAGACAAGAACGGGTATTGTTCAAAATTCATGTATAACTTTGATGAAAGGTTTCTATCCACTTCAAATGTTGATTAGTGTAGTATAATAGGTGAATAAAAGAGTATGAAGTGTGTTGGTAAATCCAGCTTATAAGGATCTGTGTTTTGGAACATGGTTACTGGTTTCTAGCTGGTCTTTAGCTGGTCATCTGTTTGTCATTAGCTGGACCAGTCATCATTTTCCAAAATCCAGTTTGACAAACTTGGCATGATTAAAGGCTGGAATACACTATATGACTTTTACTCAGATTTTTGCCCTGATTTTACAGTCTGTACAAGATGACACAAGTTGCCGAAAGCCAGAGCCAGTCTGCAGATTTTAATTGACAGATTTCACAGAAAATCCAGTAGTGTATGATGGTCACGGAGTTCAAAGTTAGATTCCATCCAGTCAGAGGATATTAAACATCCCAGCAAGCAATAGCCGTCATTTCACCGTCTAGGTTAACTATAGACCCGATATTGTCTGGCTATGAGTAACTCACTTCTAGACAAAATCATCTTGAATTTGGCTACATGTCGTTTTTGCCAAAATAACTTGCGAGATGTATGATATTCCATCATGTAAGCAAAGTCAACCGTGATTACAAGGGTTTCATTTCTTTGACATGTTCTATGCGTAGCCTGTGCGTCTATTCTATAAAATTTTCACTGCCGGCTCAAATTTAGTTTTAGCCTAGACGTCTGGGCTGTGTTTTGGTGGCTATTACACTGTCAGAAAAAAAAGTACAAAATTGTACCTTTTAGGGTACAAGTGGCTGTCACTGGGGTGGTACCCTGGAGGGTACCCTTTTGTACCTTTAATATGAGGTACAAAATTGTACCTTATAACTTTGTACCATTTAAGGGACAATTTTGTACCCCAAGGAACAATTGTGCACACTGCAAAAGCACAAAATTGTACCTTATTAAAATAATTCCTGGGTACACCCCAATGACAAATAAGTTTTGAACCTATGGGGTGCAAAAAAATATCTTAAATAAACTGGCTTACAGATATGCATATTTAACAGATTTTATTTAGAAACTTTCTTTTACAAAGAATTATTACATGAGATGTCACAGCATCAGGTGTGAGTCGAGAGAATTAATTGATAATCGCACAGAAAAACTCATCAGACATTACTCAGGAAATATGAGTTATGAAAAAGTTCTTTAAAACGGTAACACCTTAAAAAAATAACAGGAATACAAGAAATTGTAGTCTATAATGAAGAATCCTTACAAATGAGGAATTGTTATAATTAAAAGTACTGTTATAAATTGATATCCAGCTAATTAAACAGTATATATGTGCTGGACATAGGGGCAGTTGTTCTTCAGCAAGAATACCTAGTGCTAATAAATAATTTGTCATCAACACTGTAGGCATCTAGTGCCTGGTAATCAACCTCCTCACCTGGTGAGAGGACAGTCCATTCATTCTCATATTTCACACAGTAAGAATAATAATGACGACAAAAGGATTCAGGAATTAACAGCTTGCCACACAATAACCAGTCAGTGTCCATGTTAAGAATGTACTTAATCTGGAAAAATAATGGAACTTCTTCTGTATGCAGGTGACCCACAGTAAACACGTCTTTAACACAATATTTGACCTCATTTATCTCCACTTCTGTTACTCGCTGAAGCTGTTTGCCTTCAAAATTGACATGGCTGTACTTCTTGTTCACACTTATTGAATGCTGTAAAGCTGAAGGTAAAGATTGAAATGGCGTGCTCACACAACATCCAGCAACTTTCTCATATTCCCCCAACATATTAACAGAAGACAATTCCCAACATTGTCTATGCTGATGTCGGTTACTTAAAGTGGCTGAAATGTTAATAAAATTTTTACAAGTGCTAGCAACCTGTTTGAAATATTGATGTTTGCCTTCAAACCTCAAACACCATAAAGAACGCAAAGGCCCATAGCATAACATCAAACGAGAGTAATGGATTAAATAATGACATTTTGGAGTGAGAACATCACCAAACTCTTCAACTGTACATGACAAAAACTCAGAAACTAAAAGATCAAGAGTGGGAAGCCATTCTTTTTTTACAACTGGTGCCATTACTATGTCAGAAATTTCACGACAAAGTAGGTAGACATGCCAATACCTACAGCCCTCCGGGATTCTGTGTGCTACCAAAAAGGGCAGTAGGCGAAATAAACACCATTTCTGTGAGGCAGACCCTACTACATTCCAGTTATGTAGAAGTTTTTCCGAAAGAGGAACAGGCTTGTTTTTTTTATCATTCTGTCCAAAAGAAAGTTTTCTCAGCTCCTCGTTAAACTCTTGTATGGTTATGATTTTTTCTCTGTGAGCTTTACTTAAAACAACGCGCAACACTAGAGGAACTACACCTTCAAAAAAGTCATGCATCACATCCGGTGGAAGTGAGGTTGTGACATCAAAGTAGTCTAGTTTGTCAAAAGGGCAACCTCTGTTAACACCATAAATGGCTTTCATGTCAGGATTTTCCTTTACACACTTCAAGTGGTATCTGTGAACATCAGTAGTTCTTAAAACAAAGTCAGATTCATTAAAACATCTCTTAATGTTGCTGTGTGTGGCCATGCAATACCTACAAATTCTACCAACATTAAATGACATGCTGAAGCCACCTATTAAGTGAGAGGAAAGGTTATCAGCAGATATAACTGCGACAGCTGCACAAACATTTTTTTCAACACCATCAACAAGTACAGTTATTCCATCTGATGAAAGCTTTTTAAGATCATCTATCAATGGCTTCAAAATTTCATCTAATCCAAATTGTTTTACAAGGCTATAGCGAACAAGTAAAGCTAAATGAATATGTTTCAGCTGAGAGCAATACTTTGTACCCATATTTCCAATTGAATAGTAAATTGCACACAGTTTGTGCTTGTTACGCTTTGAACCTAGGGGATTACAAACTTCGAATTCATCCTCATAAATATGTAGCCTTAGGGCTTGTGGGTTAGCGGCAAAGAATTTGTGGTTTTTGAAATGAAGTCCATCTCGATAATCTTTTAGAACAAGTTCATCTTTTTCTCTGGTCAACTCAGTTTGCATTTGGTCCCAAATGTCCTCATGAGAACAGTATGTCCTTAATACCTCACATATTGGAACGTACGAGTAACTTCCAGCCTTGTTCCCACTGGAGTCTCTTAATGTGTACTGCACAGGTTCAGTCATCTGAAATTTTGACTTACAAAACTCTTTGAACATGTGTGGAGACCTAACAAGTCTTGCGGCCTCGGAAAAAAAGTCAGGGGACTGTAGAACTTCTTGTAGTTCTGGACATGCAGCAAGGTCAAATCCATTTTTGTTTAGATGATATGCAAGAAATGCATCATAGTTCTCTTTGAAAAAACTAAACAAGAAATTCACATCATCCAAAATTTCTTGCTGCACTGACTGAGGCAGGTGATTTTTTTCCCTGCATTTCAGGACGAAACCACATAAGTTCTCTCTAAATTGCTGAAACAGCTCCTTCATGTTTGGGGGGGCAGAAAATGCAACACTATCATCAGGACATTCTTCCTCAGCGTCTTCAAACAAAGGAAGAGGAACATCAGTCGTAGTCCGTTGTAACACTGTGTGTTTATGCTTTCGGTAAACATGACATCTAAAGGAATCGTACTTTGAAAACGTTCTCTGACAGTCATTAAGACCACAAGTTATTGAAAAATTTGCCTCATGTGCATGAATGAGACCAATGTGCTGGATTAATTTGACAATTGTGAATGTTCTCCGAGAGCATTTAGGACAACAGAACGGGCGAGGCATTTTTGCAGATATTACTGTAAAAGGTTGATTACTCTGGTAACTGGGGTAGGTAGAGGCTTGTCACCATCCACAGTAAGTTTCAAAACATACCGCTGAAGAAACACCAGGGTGTTCTTTAAGTGAGATGGATATGTCAAATTGAAGACAAAATAGACACAAAATGCAGCAAGAGCCCCTTCATCCACACCACTAGCCCGGCAGATCTCTATCCCATCAACTCTGACGACTGCAGTGGCTCTTCTTGTAAGCACATTCTTCCAGTCAGTGGCTTCCTGTACTTGAACAGTTGGATATGGTGAAGATGGTTCACTCTAAAAGACAAAAGCACAAATTAGATTTTATCTCAATCAAATTTTATGATCATACGAGGTTAACTGATGAGAAATAATCTACATGCATAAGGAGTAAGATGATTATTATTCACCCAATTTGTATGTTGGCAGTAAATATATTTCAAGAAATATAAAATGCATTTATGATAGACATTCAAGTCATAGACAGAAATATGCGCACCTCCCCAAGCACAATGAAGTGTTCAAGCTTCTCTCTGAACAAGGCTGGCAACATGAGAAGTGCTGCTTTGAAATCAATTCCTGAAACAAAAGATATCACATGATATTGACATATTACTACCTCTCTAGTTAAGTAGTCAATGGAGGGAAAGAAAGCTCTCAGACTTCATTAAAAAAAATTCTTCAGTTGTGTTACAAAGATGAACAAAAGTCGTACAGGTTTGGAACGACATGAGGATTAATAATCAACGACAGAAATTTTCATATTAGGGTGAACTATCCCTTTATTAAATTAATATAGTATAAAAATTTAAAAACTTAATTACCAAGATGGTCTTCAATGAGAGATTCTTCTCTAGCTTCTTTGTGGGGCTTTGCTAAAAGAGATTTCCCTTGAGCAAGTTGTAGCACACTGGATGCAATCTTTCCAAAATTTTCTTGAAAATGCAGGCAGAGATTGACAGACTTATACAGGAAACCAATTTCTCGATAAAGCTAAAATTAGTTAAAAAGACACAAGAATAAGGAAAATTTGGTTTTATACAGTTTCAGTGTCTTACATGTTAATGGGTTTGTGTACTTTTATAATTTGAACACTAACCCCTGATGGACTCTTCAAGAACGGATATTTGTTGACAGCTTCTTCAACAGTCATCCCACCAGTTATCTCCTTCCTCCTCCAGGCAAAGGTCCTCCTCATTCGCTCTTCAACAATGCGAGTATCTGGCTGTGTCTTTCGATATTGGTCCTGTAGGACTTTCACATGTCCCTCTATTGAGGTAGCATCCTCTCCAGCAACATCCATGTCCTTGAGCACAGACAAAAACAATCAGGTAGAATATCATTTCTAAATTCTAGGCAAGAAAATAATAAAAATGTTTGCATCTTGTCACTTGTTATAATAATAAATTTGAGAACAATACACCTAACATGTAACATTGTAAAACGTAAATAAATGTATGCTCTCACCACAGAAGTTGTAATTTGTTTGCAAGTGCTTTTTTCAGGTTGCAAAGACTTTTTTGAATGACCAAACTTCTGTTTAAGTCTTTTCACTTCTTCAACATCAGCCAAAGGTGTCCGCTCAAATTTAAACTTGCGCTTCAGAGACATGTGCCATGTGTGCTATTTAAAATAATATTTGGTTAAAATAAATTTTTTTTTTCTACACAAAACAACAACCTGTATGAACAGAACCATCTACTTACATATCCATTGCCCTCTTTGTCCTTTAAAAAGGGGTACCTCAGAGTCAGGGCCTTAGCCGCTTGAACATACTCTTCATTAGTCGGATACCTGCAAAAATAATTTAAACATGAGTTTAGCGATACATTTTGTTTAAAATTTTATTTAAAAAAATGTAACCCATTAAGACCTTGGCACAGTTAATGGGGAATACTTACATACAGTACTGAGCCATCCTCTCATATAATGTTCTTATAATTTTTATCCTTTCTGATGCTGAAAGTTTGCTTTGTTTTTGGTCCAACTTAGCCTGAACATCAAAAGGGAACTTAGGAACTTCAAAAAGTGTAGGAAAAGCTGCTGATGTGCTGATATTGGTATAGGGGAAAAGAGAAAGTAATAATTAGGCAATGCAGTGTAACACGGATACATAAAGTACAACAAATATTGATGTATTTGCGAATACAAAAAAATCAAGAAACTTCACTGCCGTACCATGAGTGCAGCAGGCGTAATGATATGACGCAGCGCCTGAAAATAGTTCCGTTGTGTTGACGGGAAGGTGGCCTATTTTCAGGCGCTGCGTCATATCATTACGCCTGCTGCACTCATGGTACGGCAGTGAAGTTTCTTGATTATTACGCAGGAATCAGAGTATAGTTCCTAGCCATATCAGCCTAGAAAATCGCAACTTTACATTTTCCGTCGGTCTTAGTGCACGATGTAACTACAGAAGAGTCAAGTTTTAAATAGGAAAAATATCGAAACTCTTTGGTCATTTTTTTTTAGAAATGCTAATGGTCTTGTCCACTCCAATGATGTATGCTAAGCTATGCTAAAAGTGGTACCGCCAGAACCGGAGATCGGCTGAATGGATTCAAAAACGGTAGAACTGAACAGTTTAAGTCTGGGGGAGTTGTAAAATGAGCCTATTTCCAAAAAAAGTGGAGTATCCCTTTAAGAATAGTTTTCTGAAACAAATGAAACATTAACTAGCAACAACCTTGCTCCAGCCGAAGACTGCAAAAGGGATTCTGGAGGCACAGGTTCAAGCGTTAACGTCACCGTTTCCTTCATTTGTTGGACAAATCTATGGAATTTTGCCTGCTTCTTAAATGATCCCTCAAACAGGAATGAAACCATAGACTCCGTCAGACCAATGGCAACAGTCTCTCCATCCACATCATTGTCTATAATATAAAAGAGATAATGAAATGTACAATTGAATTACCCATCAATAAGAAACATGCACTAAACCCATGTTTTTGAGGGTGAAACACTGCACCACTGCCTATAAGGTAAAAGGTGAAATAAACACAAAAATAGTAACCTGTGGGGAACAATTTACAGGGCTAACAAATAAATAATTAAATAAATAAACAAACATTAAAATAATAAAACATGAAACATACATGAACACAGAAGTAACAAACAGCTGAATTTAATAATTGCAGTGGCATAATTCCAAACAGAAGTCCAAATGGCAATCAGTGATTTAGCAGGACACAGCTTTGGTATCACTGTTATTTTTGTTAGTGGATAATGTGAATAAAAAAAACTAACTATATTTAAAATATATATATTTGCATTTATTTATATTTATTTGCATAATACTTATAAAATAAGTATTTGCATTTATTTTGGATGATGAAGTGGAATTTTAAAATCGAAGTAATTTTTTAATAATTTATTATATCATCAATTGTGTTTGTAACAATGCAATAAATATTCTTACCGCTTCTATGTTGTCCATTTTACTTAGTAATCGATTCATTTTCCGTTTGATGGCCGTGTGTAACGTTAATGTAATATCAGTCGGAGCGCTGCTTTTAGGCCGCAAAATGTCGCAATCCCAACGGTCTCAAAATGTATTTGAGATAACCACTAATTACAATTAATTATATGTTAGTTGTCACATGTTGAGATGGGTTTTTTTTTTTTTTGTGGTTTTTTTTAATCTAGGCTTCGAGACTTTTCGCGAGGATTCTTCCTAACGGCCTTTATCCATAGACTATAAACTTTCAAACCTTATAGGCTCGTCTAATACCTTATTTAAAAAAACAAACTGTGGCAAACATTATTTGCAGGGGCTAGCCATTGTAATTAGTGGTTATCTCAAAATACATTTTTATGCAGGCTTTAAGCAGGGAGACATCCAATTCACGTTACACAAAATCAACAGAACTTGCCATCATACGTGAACAAAGAAGAATAAATAACATAATCTCGCATTTACCTGAAAACGGTGTCCTGCAAAAATGTTCCGACGCTGGAAATCTCGTTCTGAAGTTCTGTCAGAAGAACAGGTTAGTACCGGTCCGCACCGAACGACTCACTCAAGCCAAGCGGGAAATTTTCTTAAAGCGACAACAACCATAACGTCTGCTTAAGCAATAAATATGTTTTAAATATGTTTTGAACATTTTGTTGTCGTTCATCGTAGTCTTTATTAGAAAATTTATTCAAATATGTCTGTTTTGATGCAACGGTAAAAAAAAAATTAATAATAATTTGATAAAGTTTTTAAAACAAAACATATATAGGCTACTACTAGCTACTTTACAACAAACATGAATAATTATTTCATGTTTAATATGGTGTTTTAATGTTATCCCATTAAATTAATAAAAAAACAGAAAAGTTATTCTATTTGGAGCTCAACTGTAAAAAAAAGAACAAAGGTACAAAAATGGACCTTTCACATTCAAACCTAAAAAGTTGTACCTTTGTAAGTCGTTTAGGGAACATCATTGTACCCTAAGGACCTATTGTGGACCTTTAAAGGTACAGTTATATATTTTGTACCCATGGGAACATAATTGTACCTTCACTGTACCTTTTTTTCTAACTGTGTAGATGTCTTTTAAACACAAAATTGCTTTCTGGGATGTTTGATATTTTGAGCCATTTTTAAAACACATATTGTGATTTGTCCCACAATTCCTTGGAGCAAGTTTATGGTGTTCGTAATGACTTGAAATTCTGGTAGTGTGTGATCCTCAGTCGTTTATGCCCAGTTTTTCCTCTTGAACCATTTACAAAGTCGGCAAGATGCATAGTGTTTTAAAATCTGATCAGATTTTAAAGTGGTGTATATTCCAGCCTTAACTGGTAGCTGGTTTGTTGCTGCTCCAAGATGTTCTACTAGCTTGCACTAGCTAATAAGCAGCTTTGACCAAATAAAGACCAACTAGAAACCAGCAACTAGTTTGTAATGGATTGGTATTGGTTGGCCAACTCAAACTCACTATAGTTTTCCCTGGACTTTAAATTCGGATAGAATCAAATATGTATAACAGACAAAGTTGAGAGGGTTAAAAACTAGTTTCTGCTACTTTTTGTACTCTTGAGGGGTTGGTCATTGAACTGGAAACTTTCAGCCGAACTAGTGTAATGTACAGACTTTAGCAGGCACACACTTAACAAATAGGCATGCAGCAAACGTTCAGGTGTTAACCTGGCATATACCTTCCTGTCAGCAGCTCTATCTTCACCCAGAAGAGTGCCTGAGGCTCAGTGAGTGCACCACTTGCACTTCCCATGTCCTTCTATCCATATCTACACTGCACGATGGTAGCTGAATAATTAAGGGTCTGGGGTGCTAATACTCAACCTGAATCCCTGATCACATTTAGAGCCCATACTGTCCACTTTACCTTATGCAGTTTCTGCAATATTGCTAAATGCAAAGCACAAAAGTTTAAGTTGAGCTTTTACTTTTGAGCGGTTTGTTGTTCTCTTTACGTTTAGATTCTGAGATCAAATCTCTGTCTCTGGACTGAATTTTTCAGCAAAACTGAAAAATAAATGTGGTCTGCCAAAACAGCTTAAACAGGCTCCGAAGTCTGTCTGTAGACAGTTTTTATGATTCATAATGTAGAAAATAAAGTTGGCCTCCCTGGGAAAAAAAAAAAAAAGCTAAGTATACTTGCAGCCAGACTAATTATCAGTATACTTCAAGTGTGTTAAAGGGTTAGTTCACCCAAAAATGAAAATTAAGTCATTAGTTACTCACCCCCATGCTGTACCAACCCCGTAAGACCTTCGTTCGTCTTCGGAACACAAATGAAGATATTTTTGATTAAATCTGAGAGGTTGATCACTCCTCCATAGGCTCCCTAAGGGAATGACACTTGACGGCCCAGAAAGTCATTAAAGAAAATGTTTAAAGATTCCATGTCACAACAGTGGCTCAACTATAAGTTTATCAAGCGACGAGAATACTTTTTGTGCGAAAAAACAAACAAAAATAACGACTTTATTCGACTATTCCTTTTCTTCCTTGTAGGCCTGAAACGAGACTTCAAGAGATTTCCACAACGCATGCGCGAGAATTGCGATCTCCTTCAACTACTTCAGTTAAGTTCTCGCGCGTGCGCGTCGTGGAAATCTCCTGAAGTCTCGTTTCAGGCCAACAAGGAAGAAAAGGAATAGTCGAATAAAGTCGTTATTTTTGTTTGTTTTTTCGCACAAAAAGTATTCTCGTCGCTTGATAAACTTATAGTTGAGCCACTGTTGCGACATGGAATATTTAAACATTTTCTTCATTGACTTTCTGGGCCGTCAGGTTTCATTCCCTTAGGGAGCCTATGGAGGAGTGATCCAGCTGTCACATTTAATCAAAAATATCTTCATTTGTGTTCCGAAGACGAACGAAGGTCTTACGGGGTTGGTACAGCATGGGTGTAATGACTCTGGAGATCGAGTAGAATCCATCTGCCGCTTTATTAAAGAAACGTCAAACAGGCAGGGGTCAGGAAAACAGCAAAACAGGGAATGCAGAGAGCAAGCACAGAGAGTAGTCAGGTAACAGGCAGAAGATCAGGGCAGGCAGCAAGAAACAATAATCCAGGGCAATCCAAGTCAAGACAGGCAGCAAACAGGCAGTAGTGAAATAACAATCCAAGGTCGGCAAACAGATCAACAAGATAGGGAAAAACGCTCAGTGATTACAGGCCGTGGCAATGCAATACTTCGCACTGAACTTCTGTTTGAGTGTGGCTTAAATGGAGAGTCTGAATGAGGTGCAGGTGTGTGCGCAATCAGTCCCAGGTATGAAGCATTATGGGAATTAGAGTTCCAGAGTAAACTAGTATTCTGGTGAAGGCTCCCTCTGGTGGTGAAGAGGAGGCGGTGCGGAAGCCCGCTCTGTAACAATGGGGGTGAGTAATTAATGACTTAATTTTCATTTTTGGGTGAACTAACCCTTTAATGATTAGTTAACTTGAAGTGTGCTATTTTGAAACAACTAATTTTGTACTAAGTAAATGTTGTACTAAGCATGACTTTAAGTGTATTTAGTGTACTTTTGTGTACTAAATTGGACCAACTTCAAGTATACTTAGTATACTTTAAGTAGGCTATACCTGTGTAACAGTTTGTCAAACAAACAGACAATTACGCACAGAACTTACACAGGCTGTTTTGTACTGTTGCTGAAAAGTTTAGCTTATTATGAAAAGTAGATTATTATTATGCTTTGGTGATGACAAGTATTTGTGTCTATAAGCTGTAACTGTGAGTCTAGGTAATTCAACAACAGTTTTTCAGAGCAGAATGATCTGTTGAGAATACTATTCAGACCCGGGGATTTTCCTCATAAGTCTCTCCTCTGCCCAGAACAGGATCATAAAGCGACATTTCCCAGTCCAATCATTTCGTGCCCAACTACTTCACAGTTGGTTAATTACCTTCTTTAGAGATCAATATTTAATTAGGAAATGTTTTGCCTGTGGGGCAGTTTTACCAGTCTGAGAGGCCACTCTCTTCACATTTAATAGAATCTAAATTCATTCATTAGCTGCGTTTGGCTCCTAATAATTTATGCTTTGATCGACAGAAAGGCCTTCCTTTTCTTGTTAGTTGGGTTTTATGTTCTTTAGGCATTTGCTAGACAATCAGAAACACTGTTTGTATCTTACATATATCATGCTGGGATTATTGTAACTATGGCCCTGTTTACACCTGGTATCAAGATGCGTTTTGGTCGATCGGATCACAAGTAGAAGAGAGAGACACATACCCGTTTACACCTGGGGTTTAATCCATCTCTCTTGTCCACTTTCAACCACTTCTGTCCTGATTTCTTCGAGTGGACAGTCTATGGGGGGGGGGTAGATGTACGATCTAGGACAAAATAACTTTGTGCAATTTACATAGAGACGACGAAAAAAACAGGGAACATAGATCAGCTTTTCTTTCTGCTCTGTTTCAAGATCACGCCGAATGCGGTGAGTGTGTGTGTGTGTGTTAGAAATCAGGAATAGTGAAAGAATCGTGCTTGGTTTGTTTTTCGTCTTCAAACCAAACTTGGGTCTCCAGCCGACAAAGTATAAATCCAGTCTGGCTAGCGCGCTCCCACTAATGTTTACCCATTAGTTCAGTAGACAGAGAGCAGACTTTTGTGGCAGTTTGAACACATTTGACCACTTGAACGTTTACACTACGAAAGCAATCCAGTCGAATGCGTTTTTGACTACCTCTGAAGTGGTCGAAAGTGCACAAGCTCAACATATTTTAGACCCCGTTTACACCTGTATTTAGCATCGTTTACTTGTGATCCGATCGACCAAAACTCATCTTAATACCAGGTGTAAACAGAGCCTATATGAGGTTCTATTGAGGATATGCTGCTCAGAAATCAGGTGCCTTCTTCAGTGTGATGTCTCTGTTTTTCTTCTGGCTTTAGCAGCAGCTGTGTTCCTTACCCACATTATATGTCATGTTGTATTTGCTGTAATGTTTATTTTTGTCATATTACCCAACACAATGGTGTGATTCTTCAACTGTGGACACTTTTGACCATGTGCACTCAGAAATGAAAGCAATATATCACCAAACAATGAAATTTCTGTCTTTATTTATTGTGCTATCCCAAAACCACACGATATTTTCTCTTTCTTCTGAGGATCACAAAATATATTTTGAATAATGGCAAAAGTCAACGGGATACAAAACATTTTCTTAAAAGGATAGTTCACACCAAAAAGAAAATTCTGTCATCATTTACTCACCCCCATGTCATTCCAAACATGTAAGACTTTTGTTCATCTTCGAAACACGAATTAAGATATTTTAATAATATTTATTAAATTTATAATATATTGAAATTGAGCGGTTTAGTCCAAAGTTTCTGAAGAGACACGATCACTTTATATGATGATTTAATTTAGGGTTTTATTTGGAACCACATGAGGGTGAGTAATTAGTGATCATTTTTCATTTTTGGGTGAACTAACCTTTAATTTCCACAGAAATAAGAAAGTCATACAGTTTTGGAACAAAATGAGGGTGAGTAAATGATGACATAATTGTCATAATATCTTAATTTACATAGAAGAATGAAAGCCATACAGGTTTGAAACCCTGTCAGTTTTTACTTTTAATTAATTTTCTAACTAGAAATGCATGTAAATAAGCTTCCCATGATGAATAATTCCCACACACAATACATATTACATTCCTCTCTCTCTCTCTCTCTCTCTCTCTCTCTCTCTCTCTCTCTCTCTCTCTCTCTCTCTCTCTCTCTCTCTTTTTAAAAATGCAATAATGAATATTTTTATGATGATTTTCATATTTTAAGAATGAACGTCTGGGGCTGAAATCTGTTAGTTTTAATAAAAAAAACAACCCCTGGGACATGAAAGAGCCCGTAGCTGAAGCTGAAACACCCAATGACAGATTTGTCTAGTTGGTTTTCTCTCTGTAATGTGACAGCGCCTGGCCATGTGTTTGAATTTCAGGGAAGAGACATGATAAATGATACCCTGAACCAAACGCAAATCTCATCAAGGCAAACAGAGCCTCAGACAAAACTTGTGGTCATATAAATTTAAATGCTCCTATGAGGGTATATAGTGCCGTGTTTTAGACAAATCATTTCTCCTGACATTCATTAAAGACTTCAAAGGAAGCTTTTCATCCCAAAAAGCTTTACATGTTTCAATTGGGCGACAAGGCTTCAGCTAAATCTGTGAAATTGCCGCTTCCATCTCGGTTTCTGACAGCATGCTAATGTTCAATAATAGATGTGTGAGAACAAGACCCAAACTACGTTTGAATGAATTATTCAGCTGCCCCCATTTGCCCCTATAGTCTCCTGCTTTTCACAGCCCCTCCTACCGTTTCCATTATGTCTCACCTTTTTTGTGAATTACGCAATAACGATGTAGGCTCCATCTTGCAGCCAGAAACCATCCAAATATAAGCTTTCTTATCCAGCTTGCAGGGAGCTGTCATTATTTTTCCCTCCTGCACTTATCTGTGTCCCCACACATGTCTAGTTGAAGCCCCCGACAGACTTCAGAAACTTCTCGTTTCTGTTTCACGTTTCCCTATGTCATTTCTCTCTCTCACTTTCTCTGTCCTTTGTGGTATGTGCTTCTCATTTGTTTTCCATCACCGGTAGAACGTACTCCCTCATGCTTGTCCCCTGTTTGACACGTCGCTTTTCTTTACAAGGCGGGTGTCAGGATTCAGACACGGAGATCGAGGTAAGTGCATCTTCACAACTTTATTTACAGGTGACAAACGTGCAAGGTGAATACTGTGAATTCAGATACAGCTTCTGTGAAGATCTCTCGGTGTGGGGGAAACAGCAGGTAAGCCAGATAAGTTGAGGAAAGTTGAAACAACCCAGTCTCAGTCCGTTAATCCTTATCTTCTTACAATCAGATATAATCTGAGTCAAACGGCTTCGATGAGAATATGAAACTCAGGAGAACACTGGATCACAGACGTCAAAAGATCAGATCTGGAGACAGCAACACAAAGTCACAAAGGTTAGTGAATCTCAAAAGGGTATACGTTACATCAGGGGAAACTCAGGGGAAGCAATGGTTCAGGATACAACGGGATAAGGTCAGTTCCTGTTGGAGGCTTGACATAGACTGGAGCTATCGTGAGTGTTTTAAGTGTTGGTGAATGAGGTTGTTGATAGTGACCAGGTGTGGGTGATTAGTACTCTGGAGAGAGCGATCTCTGTGTGATGGACGGAACCGAGCGTGATTGGTCCCTGACACTACCCCCCCCCCCCCCTCCAGAGTCCGCGTCAGCGGATCTTGGACCTCGACGTCGTGGGGGTCTGCCTCGAGATCGGGGTGCTGGTTTTTCTGGATGTTGATCATGAAATTCAGTGAGCAAATTGGGATCAAGGATGTCATTGCGAGGTACCCAACATCTGTCTTCTGGTCCGTAATTCTCCCAATCCACCAAATACTCGAGTCGACCCCTTCGACGCCGTGAGTCCAAAACCCCCTTTACCGAGTAGATGGAATCGGCTTCAATGGGTGGTATTGAAGGGTTGTCGTCTGGAATAGGATCTGTAGAGGGGACAGATACGGGTGAGTAATGAGGTTTTAGGAGAGAGACGTGAAATGTGGGATGGATGCGGTACTGGGCAGGAAGACAAAGTTTGTAGGTAACTGGACTGACTCGTTTTTCGACGGGAAATGGACCAATGTACTTTGGATTCAGCTTGCAACAAGGTTGTCTTAAACGGATGTCTCGAGTGGAAAGCCAAACTAATTGTCCTGGTTGGTATTCAGGAGCATCGCGGCGGTGAGTATCTGCAAAGCGTTTTTGTCGATTCAGAGCTTGCTGGAGATGATGGTGTGCCTGATTCCATACTCTTTCGCTGTCTTGGAACCATGTATTGACCGTGGGTACTTCAGAAGGCTCACCAGACCAAGGAAACAATGGGGGTTGGTAACCAAGTACACATTGAAATGGTGTTAGGTTTGTGGATGTTTGCCGGAGGGAGTTCTGGGCATACTCTGCCCACACTAGGTATCGACTCCAGATGTTCTGGTTTGAATGGCAAAAGGTACGAAGGAACCGACTGACATCTTGGATCTTTCGTTCTGTTTGACCGTTTGATTGCGGGTGATAGCCCGAGGTTAAACTGACGGTTACATTCATTAAGGCAAAGAATGCCCGCCACACCTTGGAAATGAACTGGGGTCCTCTGTCCGATACAATATCCTCGGGTACGCCATAGTTACGAAAGACATGTTCCATCAATAGTTCTGCGGTGACAAAGGCTGTAGGCATGCCTTTAAGAGGGATTAACTTACAGGCCTTAGAAAAGCGATCAATGGCCACAAGGATACCAGTATGACCATCGGAGGGTGGTAGGTCTGTTACGAAATCAACTCCAATATGGGACCATGGTCGATGAGGAATGGGTAGAGGCATGAGTTTTCCAGCAGGTAAGTGACGTGGATTCTTAGTCATGGCACATAGGATGCATCCCTGGATAAAGGTTTTGATGTCGTGCTGCATGTTTGGCCACCAATAACGGGTTTGGAGGACTGAACATGTTTTGCTTATACCAGGGTGACCTGTTCCAACGGATGAGTGGGCGGAGGAAATTAAAGAAGTTCTGAAACTTTCAGGTACGTAGATCTTTCCAGCTGGACATTCTGGCGGACTAGGCTGGTGTTGTGAAATTTCAAGTAGTTGTTCATTGATGTCCCATTGGATGGAATTGATAAACAACTTATCTGGCAGAATTGTGTCAGGCTCTTCTAGGATCGTTTCAGGGGCATGGAGACGTGATAGGGCATCTGCTCGGATGTTCTTCGAACCAGGACGGTAGGATATTTGGAAGTGAAAACGAGTAAAGAAAAGGGCCCATCTGGCTTGACGTGGAGTGAGTCTTTTAGCTTCCTTCAGATACTGGAGATTTTTGTGATCAGTAAGGACAAGAAACGGATGTTTTGCTCCTTCCAACCAATGTCTCCATTCTTCTAGGGCAAGCTTGACAGCCCATCTTAATGCCGGTCCAGATAACTGTTGAATAATGAAAGAAATCTTCGATTTTTCTGTTGGGTATAACTGGACTTGTTGTTCAAGCGCTAGAGAGCATTGCAGTAGAAACCCATTGCAATCCTCCGCCCGACCTGAGAATGGCGCTTGCCGGGAGGCGGGGTTGGCGAAACAAACCAGTGAGGAAGCGGGGTTCGCGGAAGCGTCGACTGGGGGTTGCATAGGATTCGCAGCGGCGGCTGTAGGCTGCATAGGATTCGCGGCGGCGATTGCAGGTTGTGCAGGGTTCATAGCAGCGTTCTTTCTTTTCTTTTTGCAGGTCAAGCCTTCTGTCAGGATTCAGACACGGAGATCGAGGTAAGTGAATCTTCACAACTTTATTTACAGGTGACAAACGTGCAAGGTGAATACTGTGAATTCAGATACAGCTTCTGTGAAGATCTCTCGGTGCGGGGGAAACAGCAGGTAAGCCAGATAAGTTGAGGAAAGTTGAAACAACCCAGTCTCAGTCCGTTAATCCTTATCTTCTTACAAACAGATATAATCTGAGTCAAACGGCTTCGATGAGAATATGAAACTCAGGAGAACACTGGATCACAGACGTCAAAAGATCAGATCTGGAGACAGCAACACAAAGTCACAAAGGTTAGTGAATCTCAAAAGGGTATACGTTACATCAGGGGAAACTCAGGGGAAGCAATGGTTCAGGATACAACGGTATAAGGTCAGTTCCTGTTGGAGGCTTGACATAGACTGGAGCTATCGTGAGTGTTTTAAGTGTTGGTGAATGAGGTTGTTGATAGTGACCAGGTGTGGGCGATTAGTACTCTGGAGAGAGCGATCTCTGTGTGATGGACGGAACCGAGCGTGATTGGTCCCTGACAGTGGGACAACAGTCAAGAGAAAAAAAAGGCACATTTTGTGAATGAAGGACAGCGCATTGTTTTCAGAAAGACCATATAAAGTAGCAACTGTTTAGGAAAAACTTTTTAAATGCGTCTTAATATACAGTTGCATATTGTTTATCGGCTGATGAATATATACAGTATCCTTAGCCATCATATTGGATATTTAAAGGCCCACTGAAGTGCCTTGAAACAGCATTATTCAATGTGTTGACGTAATTTCTCCTGAAAAAGGAAGACAGGGCGGGACATATTGAACAGCTCCTCCCCCTTTTTAAAATAACCAATAGCATTTTGTTTATATCACAGCTTGGCCAAAGCTGTTGAGCTCAGTAAAGCAGTATTTGACAGCTTATGACAGCCACGGTCTAATAGATTCCCTTTTTAGATTTAATATGAATATGCGGTGGTTCGCGTGACGCTAACATGAAATCAGACTTCATTCGCTCCAATGGAAAGCATATTTACACTGTCGGAGTTGTTCCCTATCCCCTATATAGTGCACTATGTGACATTCACCATGTAGAAAATAGTAAATGTGTGAACAAGTATTACAGATTTTAGCTGCAGCTTCAGCGTCTATTTATAATGTAGGGGGCGGGACTTTTTAGATTCTAGAGAGCATTTGATTGGACAGAAAATCTGATGAGAAGCTGAAGTGTAGAGTGATGTCATCAAAATGATTAATCCATATTGGCGGAAGTGAGAGACTGTAAATGTTGTCATTGTTTTGGAGCATACTAGCTTATAGATAACTTTACTGGTTTCAAAAGGGGGTTTTCATAACGATGCCATAGAAGAACCATTTTTGGTTCCCCAAAGAGCCTTTCAGTGAACAATTTTTAAAATAACCATTTTTTTTCTCAGTGTGAAGAACAACTTAAAAATCTAAAGAACTTTCTTCCGCTGTAAAGCATCGGAGAGGTGCATGGATGTTAAAGGCTCTTCATGGGATGCCAATAAAGAACCTTTATTTTTAGGAGTGATAAGACTTACATATTCATACTAAAAGCCAGAAAACTTACAATTTGATTTCATGGGGACTTGCATGCTCATTTCCCCTGTTTTTCATTTAGAATATCTTTGTCGTCATCCAACACTCGCTTAAAGCACATCTTTAAAATACTTATACTTTAATAACTCTTTAAATGTAATCTTTAGCAAATCTCAAAAGAAATATGACTTTTTTTATGCTGTACATTATGAGGTCTAAAAATCACTTGTAGCATTTAAATGGTTGATTTTAGTGTTTTATATTATATATATATATAATTTTAGGATTGGCTATTTCTTGGTTAATAGCCATACAATGAAAATTAGCAGCTTATTGTTATTGGTTACAATTTTCATATTGGCACATTCCTAAACTTAATGTGTTGATATGTCAAGTTAATTTGAATTTTCAATGTTTTATCACTAATTTGCAACATGCAGTGGTATTTATTAATATTTAGAATTTTCTTTTATATTTATATCATCAGTTTTCTTTTAAATTTTAGTTTAATGTTTTGTCATTTTGTTTTTGTATTTTTTCCTTTTTTATATATTTCTATTTTGCTTTAAAGGGTTACTTCACCCACAAATGTAACTTCTGTCATGTACTCACCCTTAACCTGTATGAATTTCTTTCGTCTGCTGAACACAAAAGAACATATTTTGAAGAACATGGGTAACCAAACAGTTGGGCCCCATTGACTTCCATAGTAATCTTTTTCTTCTTCCACACAATGGAAGTCAATGGGGCCCATCAACTGTTTGGTTACTGTTTGGTTTGGTTCAATGTTAATAATAACACTGGACACTTACAGTGATTACATTTACAGGTGCTGTTGTTTGCTTACTTGTGCTTGACTATAGTATCTGAAAAAGTTAAAGAGCTAATGCACTCTTTACAGTTATGCTTTTGGAAATTGTGTTTGATGGATTCCAACTTTATTTCAGACAGCCCTGGATCTTTCCACACCTTCAAATCGCCATCAGAGGAAAACACCCTCCATCAGAGGCAAGTACTGTATCGCTATACAAACCCATGCATCCAGACCGGGACATTTGAAGCGATACAAGTGGATTATGGTCCATGACAGAGGCCTTATTTTTGGGTAAATTTCTCTCTTTAGGCTGCCACACACAGCCTTGTCCTAAGAGCGTGTTTTTTACCTTTTCATGCTCCATGGGCCATTGTTCTGTACTGGTAGTATGGTTCACTAAAAGAGCAATCAGTATATGTGGCACTGGTTTCCCCAAGCTCCTCTACCAGGGAAGCATGACATGCAGAGTGACATGTCAAAGACAGCCTCAGCAGGCATAATATCAGCTTAGTCTGCCCATGCCATCCAAATCCAGACACCGCTTATCTGGGTTTTCCTCTGAGAGCGAGACTTCGGATGAATGTGGGTTTCAGCCCTTTGGAAGATCAAAGTAATCTCCAAATATGAGCCTACGTAAATCACTTTAGTTTTTTATGGGCTTTTGGAAACTCATCTGCCCATTTGTCCTTACCGGTTAGAACGGTTGTATATTTGGGTGTTGCACTTTGGCAGAAAAGGAACACTGGGAGAAAATGAAAATGAGAGGGACTATGTTAAAGTGTGATATCATTTAATTAAAAATCCAGCTAAGCTTCTTCCCCCATTAGGCTTGAAGTAAGCTTAGCGTGTAGAATAGAAACACGCCTCGAGCAAATGCGGGTTTCAGTACATACTGCAGTCTTAAGGTCACAATTATGCTTTTGAATATTTCAATTTTATAGGCGTCTATAAGATGCTTTTTATTCTGAACGTCATTCACTGATGTTAAAGAACAAGTAGCCTAACTGGCAATTGCTTTGTTTCAACTACAGATGGTGATAGAGAGGCCAAAATTTGCACCTGTTAAAGTAATTATAATTCAGGAATGATTGTTTCATGGGAGACAGATGATTTTCATGTGCTACTTAATTCAAAGATAAATGTGGGATATTCCAATTGTACTTGACATCCAAAACGGACTAAAAAGTCTCATAGCAACTGAATTGTTGAGGATGATATGCAATGCAGTCATTTGTTTTTCAGGTGGACGATTATTGACAATGTTTGCGAACATTTGCTGAATAATTTATGTAGGAATATTGACTCATTGATGCAGTACTTGGTTAAAAATAAATGTTCTCTCTGTTTGTCCCTCCGTCCATCTATCTGTCTGTCTGTTTGTCTCTCCCTTCCTCCATTTGTCTGTCTGTCTGTCCCTCCGTCCATCTATCTGTCTGTCTGTCTGTTCGTCATTTAGTCTGTCTATCTATCTGTCTGTCTGTCCATCTATCCATCTGTCTGTCTGTCCGTTTGTCCCTCCCTTCCTCCGTTTGACTGCCTGTCTCTTCGTCTGTCCATCTGTCGGTCGGTCTGTCTTTCTGTCCGTCTGTTTGTCCGGCCCTCCTTCCATTTATCTGTCTGTTCATCCTTTTGTCTGTCTATCTAACTGTCTGTCTGTCATCCATCCATTCATCTATCTATCTATCTATCTATCTGTCCCTCCGTTCGTATGTCTATCTTTCTATCTGTCTGTCCATCCATCTATCTGTATGTCTATCTATCTATTTGTCTGTCTGTCCCTCAGTCCATCTGTCTGTCTGTCCATCTGTTGGTCTGTCTGTCTTTCTGTCCATTTGTCCATCATAATTATGGCAATTCTGTCATAATGTCAATGTACCATTAATATTTTCTGAAATTAGTTTGTTTGAGCAGAAAATGTTATAAGATAATTGAAAATATATGGCTCTGTTTTACACATACGGTGATAATTAGCTTTATCAGAGACATTGCTTTCTATTATGTAATAGTCTTTGAAAAGATATTAACCATGAAGGAACTGTTACGGCTTTACCCTCTTAAAGTTGTGGCCTCTCTCCGTATTAATACAATTTTGACAGTTTCTCATATGCGAGAAGTAAAGCAGCTGTTAAAGAGGATATTATATCATCGCTAAGAGAGCCATGAGTATCTGCATCATACTTTCATTATGTCTGAGGAGGTCATTATCATTTTCTTTACCTTTCCTGTCAATCTGTCAATGCTGAGGATGGCATTAGAGACTCATGAAATGTTTGTTGTTCTGTAAATGTTCTTCTCTCCCAGAGGATATAAGCGTCTCTACTGTGTGTGCTTGAAGGAAAGAAACTCTCTAAGCCGTCAGCACTGCCGTGGAAAAGAGCAAAATATGTTTTTTATCTGTTGCCTTTCTTCTTTCCTATGACTCCCTGCAGGTTTATTAGTGGTGCTAAGTTTAGGAAATGCAAATGTTAACTTCTGCATTGATGCCAATCTAAAAGGTGTTTTTTTTTTTTTTTTTTACAAAAAAACCCCAGAAGACCTTAGCAACCACATAGCAATGCCCTGACAACCACCCACAACACCCTAACATAATGCCGTTGAGTTTTTCACAATCTTTCACTCCTCACATATTCTTCAGTAAATGTTAACATCTTTATTCTGTTATCTATGAGGCCTGTTATTAGAAACATTGCTTGCTTTAAAAGGTCAAAATGTTCACGATTCTGCATTCATGCAAATTATAATACAAACAAAAATAAAATCCCTGTAGTTTTTTATCTCCAGCAACTCTGAATGTGCCTAAAATGACATTTCTGTATTTATTTTTGTTTCTCTGGTTCACATTTTCCTCTGAATGCACCATCCATTATTGCCACAATTGACAGAGAGTGAGCGGCACAGTCAACAATGACAAAATGGATTCGAACAATTGCTGCACGCTTGCAACGTCTATAATGGCCACATGTTTTCAACTACAGAGGCAATTCACAGTGCTGGATGTATGTTTGAATCAAACCTTTTGTGATATATGTCACATTGCATTAGAGCCACAAATATACAGTCGGGCATTTGACTCATCTTGAACCTGGTCTATATTTTCAGGCTCTTTTGGGTCAACCAGCCATGTGCAATTTTTTTTTAAACATTTTATTTTTTAAATATTTATAAATAATGACACTGAATGTGGTGGTTGCTCATGCAAATCTCATTGCCATTATGTTTTGTAGCCTGTTGCTATGTGGTTGCTAAGGTATTTTGGGTGGTTCCTAGATGGTTTTCTTCTAGCCCAAGTCTGTTTACATTTCCTAAAGAAAATGTGAGTGTTGTTCGCCAATACAAAACCTGATTGCTATGATGTTAGGTGTGGTGGGCAGTTCCCAGGGTGTTGCTATGTGGTTGCTAAGGTATTTTGGGTGGTTCCTAGATGGTTTTCTTCTAGCCCAAGTCTGTTTACATTTCCTAAAGAAAATGTGAGTGTTGTTCGCCAATGCAAAACTTCATTGCTATGATGTTAGGTGTTGTGGGCCGATGCCAGGGTGTTGCTATGTAGTTGCTAAGGTATTTTGGGTGGTTGCTAGGTGGTTTCTTCTAGCCCAAGTCTGTTTACATTTCCTAAAGAAAATGTGAGTGTTGAATGCCAATGCAAAACTTGATTGCTATGATGGTAGGTGTTGTGGGCCGATGCCAGGGGGTTGCTATGTGGTTGCTAAGGTAATTTGGGTGGTTACTAGGTGGTTGTCCACTGGCCCAAGTCGAGACCTTCCTTCAATGTAAGTCTATGGGATTTTTTTTACCTCTTTTATTGTCCACCATCAAACATTTTCAACAAGATTTTCAACAATGATTTTTGAGGAATCATTCCTGTCTGTAGCATAATTAAAGTTTAATATTTACAGATTTGAACAAACACATCACTCTCAGCATGAGCAAAAGAAGAAGTGATGCATGACTAGACAAACTTTAATTAGTGCAAACTTTCATATCTTAAATATAATCTCACAACCCCCACTGATAATTTATTTATAATGGCAATGCTCCATTAATATGACTGTGAGCTTGATATCTTTTATGTTGCAGGAACTTTTCAGAAAAATAGTTTCGCTATTTAAAGCGAAAAGCATATCTGAATTGAATTGAATCTGAATGGAACTGAACCTGGTTCTGAAAACGGCGCAGATCTGCATTCACAATAGCGTTAGGTAAGCCATAGAGCAAACCAGGCCAACCCTGCCGTGCTCTCTCTATTTACCCAGAAGCCCCGAGGCTGTAACATGCCTGCATATTCCATTGCTTGTGCTACTCTCTGGCTATAGCAATCTCTCTCGCCACAGAATCCTTTGTGATTTTTTTGCCTCTCTCGTTCTCCCTCCCCACCCCCTCACTGTCACTCTCTCTCTCTCTCTCTCTCTCTCTCTCTCTCTCTCTCTCTCTCTCTCTCTCTCTCTCTCTCTCTCTCTCACACACACACACTTCTAACCAATTTCATACAACATGCATTTTCCCCCTTTTTTATACATGCACACACATTCGCACTTGTATGCGCGTGACTCCTTTGGTGCTCTATACCAACCAAGTTTATTTATTCTTTTTCATGCCCGTTCGTTGCTGCTTTTCTCTCGTCCGTCTTTGTTTCGTTATCCCTGCCGGGCAGATGAGCCCAGCTGCCACTCTGCAAAGTGTTTGTGTGTGTATGTGTGTGTTTGCGTTTACGTACATCCAGTTACCTTCCCTCAGCCATTGTCAGCGATGGCTTTTGTGCGAGAGCAGCCCCAATGTACAGCCGCATTTATCCCATAATGCAGTGTTCTCCTCTGTGAAGAGCACTTTCACATTCAACCTCATCAAAGCTCAGCTACACTCAGCTCGGCTATATTTAAATGCTTTAAACATACCGGCGAGGGGAAAAAAGAGCACGGAGAATCAAATCAGGAACATAATGGAAAAGTCAGACCATGACAAAGTCCAAGTTTTAAAAGCTGTTTAAAGTTTTTCTTACTACACAATAGCTTGATCGTATATGCATTTGCAGTTATGGGATTGCAGTCATGTTAATGTTATAAATTGGTCATGATCAAAGTTGGGTTTTTTTTGAAAGCTTTTTAAAAATAAATTAAAATGTTATTTAAGATAATATTTGATATGAAATATTATAAAATATTATATTAAATTATTATACTTTAATATAATATATTTAAATTAAATCATCTAAAATATTATATTCAATTATACATTAAATGTATATTATTCCATTTTAAGTTTTTTCTTTGGGGGTCACGGTACTTCTTTTTTTAAATTACGAATTATGATCATTTAATGATTTTTTTTTAATGAATAATAATACAACTATTATACATTTGACATGATTTAAAAATGCCACAGAATTCAGGATTTTTTAAATACATATATCAGGTTCATTGTGTCTTTATTGTACTGAGCAATGACTGTTACAACTTGAACTTCTTTTCAAGGCTGTATTGTTTTATAGTCCCAGTATGTTAAAGGAACCATGGCTTTTACGTAACATATAATTGACTTCTCTGTCTCCCCTTTTAACACTGTGCTCTCTGTGTGTCCTTGCGGATAAGTGTTTGGCTGTGCGACATATTCTAGCAGCACTGGAGGCTGTTTTAAACAGGGGAAACTGTGAGGAACATTGTCTGACTCATCCGGTTTAACCCACAATCCATCTGAAACTGTCGCTGTCCTTTTGATGGCGAGGACAAACAAAGGTCTGTTCGGTCCATAGTTGTTTTGGGAATTTTGCATCTCTAATGTTACTGTCATGTTACTGTCTCCTTAGGATGAATCACTTATGAGTCGCTGTAAATAAAGTGTCAGACATTTTGTTAAAGCTTTAAGATAACAGATTTTTTTTCTATTATAACGATATAGTATACTGTGCCTTGAAACTGTTTCAAATTGGGGTTTTGGATAATGCCAAAGTAAATCATTATTGTTTCCTGGTAAAAATGTGTTGAAGTAACTTGCAATTATCATTGAAAACCAGCAATCGTGATTTGACATGATTTTGTTTTTATTACATAATGCCAATATATGCACAGTGAGGCACTTATGATAAAATGAACGTGTCCAATTTGCATTAAAGCATTAAAATACTCAGTTTAAGTTTAGCCACAAGACAGATGTGTGTTACGTAACATGATTTTAGTCTGATAAATCGCTTTTCTGTGTAAAGTTATATCCAATTTTACAACTTTGTAGCCATGATAATGGAATGCTACAAACCCTAAAACGATTGATTTATAGCTCAAATAATACACATTTTAATGTAAGTGCATTTATGAAATTATTATTTCATTTTTAAATCAGTAAATTGTCCCCATTTACTTCCATTTTAAGTAGGCTACTTCACTGAAACCTCATTTTGGGATTTTCATTTTTTTTTAACACTATGCCAAAATATGCTGTCAATTGAGCGTAATTCATAGAACCCAAAATATTCCTTTTGGGATGGCTTGCAAATTGCTTTGGAATTCTTTCAATGTTCTAAATTCATTATTTAAAGTGCCTCTATTATACTTTTTTCGATTATTACCTTGTGAATGTAAAAGTGCACTGAAGGGGGTGGATTGAAATCCACTGCTGCTTCAATGTATATCAATGATGAGTAATTATAATCAAGGTATTAATCAATCTTTTCCTTCTAAATATTAAATGAGTTGAATGACTTCTCTAGACTTGTGAGATTTTACTTTGTTATAGAAATTACCAGCGTGATTACTGAAATGTTCTTTTCACGTATTCTTTAATGTCTATTTGATATCTGAATGCAGTAACAGTGCTTGCTTATTTACCCCGGCTTCCAGAAATGAAATAGGGGTTTGTTTTTTGTTTGAGAAAGGTCTCCAAAGTGTTAAGGGGTCATTGAAGCCAATAGTTTAAGGGACCATTTCTTTGTTAAAGTCTTACTTCAGTTAGACTAAAGTTTAGCCATCCTTGAGAGAAAGAAGGCATTATCTTGATGTTTTGAGACAACTCTCCTGTTTATAGTTAGAGTCTGGCCAAATCCAACCTTGGAAAAGTAGTGTTTCGGTGTGTATGTTAGTCTTATTGGTTGCAGGTTAAGGAACCACTGCCATTATTGGAGATTGACTGAGTTGTTGTTCTGGACATGTTGACGCCCAGAAACCCAAATCTGCGACCTGGAAGGTCATGACGAGCCTCTGAGTCTCTTCTGCATAATCGATGGAGATATGCTTCCGTCTATCTTTATGTGTGGAAAATTACTGTGTTTGTCTATTTCTTATCCAATGAGAATCATTCAACATGTAAGCAATGACGTAGCTTAGACCTTGGAAATGGTATAACTGCTGTGTTATTTGTAACTGTAAGAGGGGCGGCCTACGAACTCCTGGGTGAGTCTTGAAGCTGACTTCTGCTGATGAAACTGCAAACTATCTTCAGTAAAACTTTTCTTGAATTTTTTTTTATAATTCTGACTCCGGGTCTTCATTCTTCATATCTGGTTCTGGGTCTTTAACTGTATACCCCTTACAGCACGACAAAAAAAAGTTATTGTTTCCTAAAAGAATCGATTCTGAACTGCCAAAACAAGTCGTCAGCAATTCCAGTCTCACTTCTTGTAACATACCTATGTAACAAATTTGCATAATGACAGCCTTCCAGTCTTCATGGGCTGTCCGCAAACAATGCCTACTTTGGCCGCCCTCCAAAAATGTAGTTGTAGCTGAGGCCTGGAAGAGTTTGGTTCGTGTTGTTGACATGTCGAGATAACTGCTCTATAAAAGGACGAGGACTCGAGCTGAGGAAGATCCGGAGCTGAAATTCAGATATGATCCGACACGAGCTGTAAGCGGTAGACCAATCACAACAGACTTAGCCGTCTGACCAATCAGAGCAGAGTAGGCTGGTGGAAAGGAGTTTAGAGAGACATGCGCTGAATCCGAAATCGCCCCTTATGCCCTTAAATAGGGCATTATACGGTGTCCGAAACCATAGCGGAAGTTGTCTGTACAATGCATCGAGTGTATATATAACTAACGTACAGCCGATGTACTCTCAACGGCTGTCCGAATTCACTCACTCGTTTTTATTCACTCCTTCAAGTGAACTGTATTAGACGACTAATATAGGGAATAGTGATTGAGGGTTCATGGGCGATTTCGGATTCAGCCGTCATCTTCGAACTTACCGTTTTCAGACTTTTAGAGAAATGAGGTGATATGCAATGTATATTATGAGAAGATTAAAGTGTTTTTATGCATGTAAAGCTCATAAACACCTGCAGTGCCCTCAAAATCCCCAGGGGTTCGCGAACCATCGTCTAGGAAACTCATGGTCTATGTTGTTCCTTATCAATGCATTCGGTCAAAAAATAGTGATTTATGCCGATATTGTCCAAAGAATCTGCATAAATGGACGTGTGTAGGGAATTGTATGTACTAACTACACCGAAGACGTCCCATTCTGTAGGTGGCAAAGAGCCTCCTCATACCTCTGAGATGCCCGACTGATGTGTAGGCCTACTGTATTACCCATCTGTCTGCTCGCAGATGCCAGTGTAATGATGAGCAGGGTACTTGCTGAACGTTGGGCTCTGAGGGGGGAAATGCACTTTTGTTATTTTGCCTGAAAGTTTTGGCAGTATTTTCTTAATTGTTTGTATTATAAATCAAACGCTGGTCACACAGTAGAACGGACGGTCAGAAAGTGGCTGAGTGGGCTATGTTAGGTAAATGTCCACAAATTATTGAGCAAATTAGTGGTTAATACTGGCAGGGGATGATATAAAACATCCTTTTTTATGCTTTGTCTCCTCTGCACATGTAGAGATAAACAAATAAAGCACGCATAGGCTTTTATGTGCAAATAGAGAGATTGCTGAATGCATGTATGCTGAATTTATTCATCCCCGAGGGGCAAAATTCACGTCCACAGTCGGTCAGACACATTTCCATTTCAACATATCGCTCTCTTTCATCTACAATCAAACGTTCTCACATCCCCCTGGAAGCTAATTTCCTGAAACAAGGCTTCGCAATTTTCTTTCAAGCTGACATAACACGAGATGAAATGTCACTGCCTCACCTTGTGTTTGGCGCTAATGATCTTTTGCACTAAACACATCGTTTAGTAATTATGAAAGAGCATTACACGTTCGCAGCCTGAAAGTGATGTGAACAGACGGGCAAAACAAAGTTTGTTTTTCTCCCATTGGAGCTCTGGAACATGATTTTGAAGGTTCTCTGATATTTTCTCCCATTTTAAATCTCGTCAGAAAGTACTCCGCCACTTATGTATTTGTTAATTAGGATACATCTTCTGGTTAATTTGGTTATGTTTTCAGTTTCTAATAAGATTGTTGTGCACATTTCACCATGTTGAAATCTATTCTGCAGGATCGCCCAGATTGTCCTGCAAATTGCAAAACAAGTCTGCAGATTTGCCCTGCATAATTTTTGCTTGTTACATATTCGACAAATTATGGCAAAAAAGCCATAGATCATATAGATCTATAACATATAGAAATCATAATATCATAATGCAATCAAAAGGTTTTATTCAGCATTAAGGATATTAAATTGACTACATTTTTGTTGCAATTTTCATAAAAAAGCATATGCAACGGCTGTTTTCAACATTGATAATAATGAGAGATAAGCATGGGATGATTTCTGAAGGATCATGTGACACTGAAGACTGGAGTTTTTACAGGAATACATTACATTTTTTAGTTTATTCAAATGGATAACAGTTATTTAAAATTGTAATAATACACTGCCCGGCCCCCCAAAAAAATCGCTTTTTGGATTTAAATTGGCAAATGCTTAACAGTCTATGATTGGATGATTATTGCGGTGATTATTATGTTTCTAGCATGTTTGGCAACAGTTCTTCTAACCCTAATTGATGGAGTGTGTAGCTTTCCATTTCTTAAACAACCATGTAGGAAGACACATCATGGCCATATTCCAGGATTCCAGGCCTATGTCAAGATTCATCAGGCTCAGATCGAGAAAGAATGGTTGTGAGGGAGCGTGAAGAATCATTTTCACACATGAATTGGCACCTCTGAGTTCAGACCTTAAATTCATTGAAAGTGTTTAAGATGTGCTGGAGGAGACTTTACAGAGTGCTGGACTCTTGCATTGACAATACAAGATCTTAACCAAAAACGTTGTGATCAAGAGGTGCATCAGTTTTTGGTCAAGATCTTCATAGACATAAGCATTTGCCACTTTCCCCCCCTTGTTTCGGGCTCTGTATTTTATAATGGTATCTTTGATCAAATAAATGTAGCCTTGGTGAACAGAAGAGACTTCTTTCAAAAACATTCAAACATTTTACCAACCCAAACTTTTGAATGGTAGTGTTTATTTCTATGTAGTTTATGTATGTAGTCACTAGTAACACCTTGACAACCATTTTTTTTCATATAACATGAAAATCTCTTCTATATCTGTGACACATCTTCATGTATAAATGCCTGACAACATGAAGAGCTGCTGTATATTAAACTTCCACGTAAATGTTGCCGTGCAAGATTATCTCTTGCGAGCCTGATGAGATGCATTGGTTGAAAGCAGCTCTGTGAATTGTGATGACAATTGTCTCAATAAGGGCAACTAGTTATTGGAGAAATGTATTAATCATGGAAAGCACTAGGGATGTTTTGCAGCATGTGGAGGAAGCTTCTCCTTGGCAACACTAGGCTATGTTTAGGCAGCGTGTGCCAGTGTTTGTTCTGGTGATGGTTGATTGATTTGGGTCTCACTGGAAGCAAACAAGACTGTTTTTATCCAGAATATCGTTTATGCATCGATGGATCATTAAGTGCTTGTTTTGATGTCTTAAGAGGATACATCAACTGAATAAATTAGCAGACTTCAAGACCACATATGTGAAGTTCTCTCTCAGAGCTCTTTTGGAAATTCTTAATGATATCCTCTGTGTGCATTTAGGTCAAAAATAATGATAAAAAATAATGCGTATGCAAAGAATTCAGTGGCCGAATCATATAGGAGAAGGAGAACATTAAGTTGCGAAAGGTGCAATTATTGTAAGACTTCTAGCTGATTGGCTTCGGACAGAAATTGTACAACTTTCAAGTGCAGGAAAAGGGTTTTTTAAAACCCCAGATATCAAAAGTGGCAGGAATTACAGTTTTCACCATGGCAACAACAGTGGAGAGCTTTCATTAGGCCCTGACAGCTGAGAGAGTTACTTAAATAAGAGAAAATGTGCGTTTGTGTCTCAGTAATCATGGAGAACACGGAGCACCTCAAAGCTGTGGCTGTGTGTTTCAAGCAGTGGTGATTAGAATAACCTTTAACAGGCTCTTAGACAGAAACTCTTGATATAATGAGCTTTATTACTGTATCATCCTGGCGCTTAGAAAACTGCATCCCAGATTCTCTTCTTTCAAGCAGTCTTTTTTAAGCAGATGTCCTAGATGTTCTTGATGTCCAATATCTTTTTTTTTGTGTGTAATAACCTGGGTTTTTATTTTTTAGTTGGTGCGATGATAACCACAGCTGTTGAGTGTTAAAAAGAAGTCGTAGGGAAAATGATTTTTCTCAGTAACAAATTGAAGCCTTGGATGGTGTTTCTTCCAAAATGTGGCGTGTTGCACAATCTTGTAGTTGCATTGGCTTTAGAGTTAAGCCGAGTGAAGAGACAACGTCTGTCTGATTTGGTGGGGTCTTGAGATGGGATGCTCTGAAGAGATAAAAATAAATCAGACTTTGATTTATTGGACATCATTGATTCTGCTAAATTATTTCTTTCTTAATGTTTAAATTAGACGAGATATCAGATGTCTTCCTTTGAGAACAGATCAGACAAAATTAGATATAAGAGTCATCTCTCAGTCCTTCACACTGTAAAACGAATCGGTTACCTAACGTAACCTCGGTTCTCTCTAGAAGAGGGAACGAGTATTGCGTAAGCTAGCTTACGCTACGGGAAAGATTCATCTTTGCTGAGATATTGAAGCCAAAAATTATTTTATAATTTGTATCCATACACAACGCAGTTCCTCTGCGGCAGACCTAGAGCGGGCTAGCTAGCAGCTCATTGGTTCGCTCAGAGAGAACTGCTTAAGCCTATGGGAGAGCGGAACTGAACCCGCTTCCAATGAGAGGCGCCCGCGCGCTCATTGCGTCATGGCCCGCCAGAGTGGGCGTGGCCAAGGGGTATATAACAGTGTCTCCCAGGCTTATATGTTGATTTATTTCAGCGTGAAGCGAAACGCTAGTAGCGCAAGCACGGCCGGGAACGCAATACTCGTTCCCTCTTCTAGAGAGAACCGAGGTTACGTTAGGTAACCGATTCGTTCTCTTACGAGAGGTTCTCTCGTATTGCGTAAGCTAGCTTACGCTACGGGAACACCTGGTCAACGCCGTGCGCGCTATGAAACCACACATGAAATCCCAGGGATCTACCGGGGGATTTTTAACGTGGAGTGAATGTACAATGAGGCCGGCAGAGCGGGCACATGAAAAGTACACATAAGCATGCACATGAAGTGTAAAAGCATTTAAGGAGAGCACAAGGGGCGAACCGGTTGTGAGGGACTCTCAGAAATGCAGCTTCTTAGAGAGCTGGTCGTTAGACAGCTAGTAATTTTGCCTGCAAGGCGGGGACTTCCAAGTTGTAAAATCTGACAAAAGTGGACGGGGAGGCCCATCCCGCGGCCACACAGATGTCATGAATGGAAATTCCACAGGACCATGCCCACGATGAGGCCATGCCTCTCGTGGAGTGCGCCCTGATGCCCAGAGGGCATGGCAGGCATTTAGATGCGTAAGCAGAGGCAATCGCGTCCACTATCCATCTAGACAGTGTCTGTTTGGAGGCGGCCAGACCTTTGGTGCGCCCCCCAAACGACACGAAAAGCTGCTCAGCGCGTCTGAACGCGGCAGCGCGCGTCGTGTACAACCTCAGAGCCCGCACCGGGCAGAGGAGATTGGCGTCGCGCTCGCTATCGGATGCAGGCAGAGCCGATAGGGAGATAATCTGCGCCCTGAACGGGGTACCAATCGCTTTTGGGACATAGCCATGCCTAGGTTTGAGAATGACAACCGAGTCATTCGGCCCAAACTCAAGACACGCAGCGCTGGATGAGAGCGCGTGAAGGTCCCCTACACGCTTTACTGAGGACAGCGCCGTCAGAAAAACGGTTTTGAGCGAGAGGTATTTTAGGTCCACAGACTCGAGCGGTTCGAACGGGGGTGCTTTCATAGCTTCGAGAACTATGGAAAGATCCCAAATAGGAACCGACGGGGGCCGCGGGGGGTTCATCCTCTTAGCTCCTCTGAGGAAGCGGATGACTAACTCGTCTTTGCCCAGGGACTGAGCGCGTCGGGGTTCAGCGAACGCTGCGACGGCTGCCACGTAAACCTTGAGAGTGGAGGGGGACCTGCCCTTGTCCAGCATCTCTTGAAGGAACATTAGCAAAGACGGCACCTCGCATGACCGTGGGTCCAGCTGTTTTACGGTGCACCATTTAGAGAACACAGACCATTTAGACGCATAGAGCCTTCTCGTGGAAGGTGCTCTAGCCTGTATGATAGTGTTTCTTACTCCCTCTGGCAAATCGACGAATAGTCGTTGATCACCCATGCATGTAGCGCCCAGCGCTGTGGATGGGGGTGCCAGATCGTGCCGCGAGCTTGAGAGAGGAGATCTGCTCTGACTGGGATGGGCCACGGGGCTGTCTGTGACAGCTGCGTGAGCTCCGGAACCCAATTCTGACTCTCCCAACGCGGGGCTATGAGGAGCACCGAGTGGCGTGCGTCCCTGATCCTCTGAATTACCTGTGGTAACAGAGCGATCGGAGGGAATGCATAGAGCGGGCGGCGAGGCCATTCCTGGGCTAGCGCGTCCTCGCTCCTCGAAAAATATATTGGGCAGTGAGCGTTCTCTTCTGACGCGAAGAGGTCTACTTCTGCTCTGCCGAATAGCTGCCACAGTAGTTGGACCGTTTGTGCGTTCAGGGACCATTCTCCCGTGGAGATGAGGTCCCTGGACAGTATGTCTGGACCGTCGTTGAGATGGCCCGGCACATGCGTCGCTCTGAGCGAGAGCAGGCGGCTCTGAGACCAAACTAGAATGCGGTGTGTCAGTAGACAGAGATTTCTGGATCTGACACCGCCCTGACGGTTGAGATAGGAGACCACCGCCCTGTTGTCCGAACGGATCAGGACGTGGTGTCCCCGAATGAGCGAGAGAAAGCGCGAGAGCGCGTTCTCGACCGCAAGCATTTCCAGACAGTTTATGTGTAAAGGGCTTTCCTGAGTCGACCAGTGGCCGAAGGCCGGTGAGCCCTCGCAGACTGCACCCCAACCCGTGTTGGATGCATCTGTCGAGATGACTTTTCGGCAGGAAAAAGTCCCCATCGTGACGCCCTGGCGAAACCATTCTGCTACTGTCCATGGCTGCAGTGCCGTGAGACATGTCTGCGTAACCTTGATCAGCTGGCGGCCCGTGTTCCACGCGCGGTGGGGTACACGGCTGTTTAACCAGAGCTGAAGCGGGCGCATGTGCAGAAGGCCCAGCTGAAGTACAGCGGAGGCTGAGGCCATGTAACCCAGCATCCTCTGAAAAGCTTTCAGAGGAGTGCGGGCGTCCATCTGAAACGAGGAGGCTAGGCGCTGAACACTGCGCGCGCGCTGTGTAGACAGGCGAGCCGTCATCGTGACCGAGTTCAAATCTATTCCTAGGAAGGAAATCGATTGACTGGGGAGAAGGGAGCTCTTTGACCAGTTGACAGAGAGACCCAGCGCTTCCAGATGGTTGAGGAGAACTGCGCGGTGCGACAGAAGCTCCGTTTGTGATTGGGCCAAAATCAGCCAGTCGTCCAGATAATTCAGAATGCGCAGCCCCTGGTTTCGCAGGGGGGCGAGCGCCGCGTCCATGCACTTCGTGAATGTACGGGGCGCCAGAGATAAGCCGAACGGGAGAACGGCATATTGATAAACATGACCCTCGAAGGCGAAACGTAAGAATGGCCTGTGACGGGGATTTATCTGGATCTGAAAATAGGCGTCTTTCAGGTCTAGAGAGATGAACCAGTCCCCCTGGCGCACCTGCGCGAGGAGTTTCCTGGTAGTGAGCATCTTGAACGGTCTCTTCATGAGCGCTTTGTTCAAAGACCTGAGATCTAAAATCGGTCTGAGGCCGCCGTCTTTCTTGGGCACCAGAAAATAACGGCCGTAAAACCCCGACTCGGTCATAGATGGCGGGACTCTCTCTATAGCGCCCTTTTGCAACAGCGTCGCAATTTCTGAGCGGAGCGTGCCGGCGGCCAGCGGGCTGACAGAAGATTCGAGCTGCGCGCATGCACGAGGCGGGCGGCGGCGAAACTGCAGCAGATAGCCGTTCTTTATAATGCTTAGTACCCACGGGGAGATGCCTGGAATGGCTTCCCACGCTTTGAAGCATGCGGCTAGTGGCCGAATGGCTATATTGCCCTGATTGCTGCACATAGCGGGCTGGACACAGTATGTGGGCACGCTTTGAATGTGTGTGGCAACGGGACTTGCACTCAGAGAGGAGTCTATGGGCCGTGTAACAGAGCGAGCAGAGAGGGGACACGCGCACCGGCTCGTGGGCGTGTTTATGTTCTCTGAAACTAGAGCGGGCTCTGCCCGTTTCATGTGATGGGGCTCTGATAGAGACACGGGATATGTTATGCTTGTGTGTATCGGTGAGCACATGATTGTGGGCACTTTTTGTACACAACTGGCAAAATTTCTCTTTTTGAGATTTCTCTGGGTAGCCATAAAAACGGCTTTTTGACGCTCGCAAGCGGGCTGGGACACCGGCTTGTTTGTGGCGGTAAACACTACTGCAGTCGGCGAAATAACGGGGACTGGCAGAGGGCGAAGCTTTGCCGGCGGTCCGGCCGCAGCGGGAGAGCGCCGTCGTTTTCTTGATCTTGCTAGGCAGACTTCTGGTGATCAGGCTTCAGCGTGATCTTAGAACGCGGGCCTCGTGGGGGCGGCGGTCTGCGGCGGCTGTCAGAGCGAGAGCGAGGGCGGGCGCCCTGTCTGCGCTGGGCTGTTTGAGACTGCGGAGGAGGTCGCTGTGGCAGAGCTCTGGCGGGAGGCTCGCGAGAGCGGCCCGCGGAAGAGCTAGCGCGGCGTGGCAGAAACAAATTCATCGCCTGGGTGGCTTTCTGTACCTCCGAGAAGCGATCGACGATGCCCGTGACAGCGGATCCAAACAGGCCCGTCGGGGAGAGGGGCGCGTTGAGAAACGCGGCGCGCTCAGAGTCTCCCATGTCGGCGAGCGTGAGCCATAGGTGTCTCTCGGCAACACACAGGCTGGCCATGCATCTCCCCAGAGCTTGTGCGGCGGCTTTAGTGGCGCGAAGGGCGAGGTCCGTAGCACTTCTTAGATCCGTGACAGCGGGGGCGGGGTTCCTGCCGCCCTCGGCACATTCACAAAGAATATCGCTCTGGAGAACCTGGAGGACAGACATCGAGTGAAGCGCGGCGGCAGCCTGACCGGCGGCGGCGTATGCGCGAGCGTGAAAACTCGAAGTCGCTCTGCACGCTTTAGAAGGAAGCGTGGGTGAGGAACGCCATCTAGCAGAGGGCGGGCAGAGGTGTGTGGCGACCAAGTCCTCGACGGGCGGCATGGCTGAGTAGCCTTTCTCGGCGGCTCCGTCCACCGAGCGCAGCGAGGCGGAAATGTCGGAGCGGTTTCTGGCCGAGAGCGGGGCATTCCAGGACTTTGTTAGTTCTGCGTGAAGCTCAGGCAGAAAAGGAGCGGCCCGGTTGCACGCGGGGGTCGAACGCCGATGAAAGAAGCTGCCGTCCATCCGGTTCGGGGCCTGCTCGGGTGGAGGAGACCACTCGAGACCGAGGCGTTCGACGGCCTGTGAGAGGAGGCGCATCAGCTCTTCCTCTATCCCGGCGCGGGTCCCCGTCGACTCTCTCGTGGAACCGCGAGACGACCAGTCCTCACTGTCGGAAGCGAGCAGTGAGCAGGAGTCCTTCTCCTCCGCGGCGTCATCGGAGGCAACAGAGCGGCCACTCGGCGGCAACTGTATGTCCGGCAGGGGCGGGGAGGGAGAGCGGGAAGCGGGAGGCGGCGGCGGCGGCCCGCATGTTTCCGCTGGTGGCTCCGGCGGCCTCTGAGAGCGGCGTTTTTTCTTCCGCGGCGAAGAGACAGGCGGCGCGGGAGCAGATTTCACTGCCAGCAGTCGTGCCCGCAGGGACGACAGCGGCAGGCTCTCGCAGAAGTCGCAGCCTCCATCCGCGAGGGCGAGTTCTGCATGCTCAAGTCCCAAGCAGAGAGCGCAGATGACATGGCGGTCTCCGTCCTCGAGACGAGCGCGGCAGGAGCCGCAGGAAAAACGAGGCATCTTGATAAAGACGCTCGTGCTCTTTTAGAAAAATATGAGAAAAGGATACTGTCGTCGGATGGCTTAGCTTGCTGGGCGGCTGAAGGTGGCGAAGACGGCCGGCTTCTTCAGGGTCCGGAGCTCGCTAGTGGTGCCTTCTCGACGGCGACGGCTTTCTCTCAGAACACAGCAGAAGCGTGAGCTTGCTGAAGATGAAATGAATCAACATATAAGCCTGGGAGAGACTGTTATATACCCCTTGGCCACGCCCACTCTGGCGGGCCATGACGCAATGAGCGCGCGGGCGCCTCTCATTGGAAGCGGGTTCAGTTCCGCTCTCCCATAGGCTTAAGCAGTTCTCTCTGAGCGAACCAATGAGCTGCTAGCTAGCCCGCTCTAGGTCTGCCGCAGAGGAACTGCGTTGTGTATGGATACAAATTATAAAATAATTTTTGGCTTCAATATCTCAGCAAAGATGAATCTTTCCCGTAGCGTAAGCTAGCTTACGCAATACGAGAGAACCTCTCGTAAGAGAACATTATATGGTCAATAGGTTATGACAACATATGTTTTTACATTGCTTTAACTCATTAAAATAAGTTAAGCAATTTCAACTTTTTGTATACATTATACAAGATTCAACGCATTTTTTTAAGTCTAATGTAATTTAAGTTGAAATGACTTAAAAATTCAATTTGATTGCACTTAGGAAATTTAAGTCAGCAACTGTTTTTTTCTTCTTCTTTTTTTTTATAGTGCCGTAGTATTTGTGCAGAATTTAGACGTTGATACACTCATAAAAATTAAGGTTCCAAATAGGGGTTTTTCACATGAAGTGATGCCATAAAGAAACATTTTGATTCCCCAAAGAACCATTATTTAAAGAACTGTTTTTTCTTAGTGAAGTTCTTTTAAAAAATCTAAAGAACACTTGTTTTCCACAATAAAGAACCTTTTGGGCAATGGAAAGGTTCCATGGATGTTAAAGGTTCTCATTGGAAACAATAAGGAACCTTTATTTGATATATTTTGATGGAGATATAAGAGTGTATCTTCTGTATCACGAAGTGAAAAAAATATTCCATTTATTTAATCTTAATTTAATGGTAATATTTTTAAATGCAACCAAGCATTTTGTCATGTCCTAGTAAATTTAAAATGGCCTCATAAAAATGAGCACAGTCTCTCACTCTTCACTGAACCCCCGTCATCTTTGGCCATATCAATTTGGGGTCCACCCTTATGAGACGACGTTAACCAGAAGTGAAATCATTCAGATGTTTAAACAATGAGGTGCAGAAACAGGCAAATAATATCATTATTTTATAGGCTATTTTGCAATATGTATTGAGGGGGATAACTTTTGTGCTCAACAGTTGAACAAAAAATAAAAATTGGCAAATACACAAATATGGATTAATAAGTGCAGTAATGTTATCCAAATTGGCATATGGAATTTTTTGGAGGTCATAGCAAAAGGGCTCCTGATGGTGGCAGGCTGGTGGCAATAAGCCATGATATAAATGCAGACCATTTTTTACACTCTATGATGCAGACCCTAGTGAAACAAATATAAGAGTAGCTGTTCTTCTGTGAATTTGCAAATATTCAACTTCAGCTTAAAATAAATATGACAATTTAGCCTACTATAGGCCTATTTAATTTGTATTTTTTTTAATTTTGTAATTATGTAATGTGCACATAAGCAATATATAGCAATAGTATATGCTTTATAATTATATTCAGACAACAAGTTGTGTCCATAATGGGATAAAAGATAAAGTCTCTATTTCAAACGAAGAAAAAAACAATTAATAGCCCTATTTTTAATGCATGAAGTGGGAAATGAGATTAGTTGGAGGTAAAAGGCCATCTATGTGCTTAATGTTGAGGGGTATTCAGAAATTTTTTATATTTATTTACTTAATAAAAAATAATAATATATAGGCTATATAATTAAGTTGAAATATTACCAGAGCCCATACAAATCATATAGGGATGAGACAGCAACAGCAGGTCAAACCATTGGCGCAGGAACATGAACCTCTCTTGATGTCTATCTCTAGGCAAGCATTACTGCCCGTCATCCGCAATAGATGCGCCAGAATCCTCAAATAATTACCGATGGTGTAGACTGAACCGCTAGAGGTCCCGCCCACTCGTTCGCTCGTGCAACCGGAGACTTCACGGAGGGTTCCGCTGCTGTCAGACTCTTGCTCAACGTTCGCCAGACTTGGATAAGAGTGGACGGAGGGACTTGGGGCCGGAGAAGGGATTCACGAGCAGATTTTTTTTGGAGACACATTCGCCAGTGGATTGAGATCATTCTGTAAGGTAAATAAGTCTGCCGATGCATGCTCACTCATTTAAATGATGACTTTGCCCGGGCGACCGCGGAAGCCACCCTTCTCCCGTTATATGAACCATAAAATGTGCTTCGCCGTTTGCACATGAAGCATCTTTAGAGTTTGATGTTGTCATATAGGTAAGAGATCCTGATGTTTAAGCGTCTATTGCTTCATTTCTTCTTTTTGTGCTCGTGTTCTATAACGGAGCACTTCTATATCAAACATGACACAGGGAAGCTGGTTTAAAGCCCACCGGAGTTCGTCACACTCGATAGATCAGCGAAAATTCGTGCGATGTTGCGTAATTTCATCCCCCAAATTATATATTGCGCTCTTCTGCGATATATTATTATATTGTATTGATATTATAATGTTACCGGGTTTTGCATGTTCAACCTCCGAGAAACTTTGAGCTCACGTTAGTTCAGTGCAGATACACTTTTGCCGAGCTTAATGCGAGATCGTTCGGTTTATGATTGTTAAATTACCAAATTGCAAGTTTGTCTTTTATGATCCGAGTCTGGTGAAACCGGTTCATGATCAAAGTCAACTCCGTTAGATGCCCGTAGACCGCAGAAAAATTGCGTAAAATCGTTATCGCGTTTGAGTTTATCGGGGTATAACGTAATCCCGCTCAACTAAAAACCTCGAATATTAAAAACCTTAACAATTTATGCTAACCGATTTTTTAGCGTGTATGGGTTTGATTCCTATGTTAAATAGCTAATCATTTATCGTTTTAACAAATCATGATAAATGTAAATTTGCAATTTAGGTGGGTGTAGCTAAGTTACTATTTGAGTGTTTGATTGTATTTTAGCTAGTGATTTCACTTTAGCACACAAATATAGCACACATACATCTCAGAGACGTCTATTTGAGGTTTTCATCGTCTTTCCTGTCATTAGGCCTATAGACATTTAGAAAATGTCTTTAATACGTTTATGGTTTAGAATGTGTGTAAAACTGCTTTTTTAAAGATGTTTATCAGATGTTTATGTACACAACAGATGTTTTCCAGATAAAGCGCTCTTTAAAAGACATCTTGTATGTGTGCTATCATCGCTTGACATTGATTTCTGTGGCAATGTGAAGACGAAAATCAACGGTAAACGCCTCGTGATTGGACGTCTTTAGAAACCTTTAGGAAATCATTTTCGAATCACTAAAGAAGAATTTTATTAAGTAAAAAAAAATCAGGTTAAAGCAATCATTTTACAATTTTTTCTATTTTTTAATTAAATGAAACAGAACGCCCCTCAACTGATACACTGTGTAAAATAACTATGTACAATTAGGGCTGTCTCAAGCATCCCCCTTGGTCCGTTCGATCGCGATCAGTAACTTCCGTCCACCGCGGGGCCCCCATCGAGCGCGGGGCCCAGTGCGGTAGCACAGGTTGCACTGCCCTAATAAAGGCCCTGTGTACAGTATTAGTAGGCTACATATTTTTGTGACTTTAATTGTCAATAATTTTGAGCTACTACTCCTAACAAAGATTAACAAACGCAGATGTTGTGAGCGACTGTTTGTGTTTTTGTTTAGAGTTAGAGTGATTTAACTGAAATCTACGGAGCCCGTAAAGGGACGTGGTGGTGGAAAAAATTTTAGGATGGGAGAATTTTTTTTTTTCCAAATCTTTTGCATTCCCTCGCAAAACTTTTGCGTTCCCCCGAGAAACTTTGCGTTCCTCGCAAAACTTTTGCGTTCCCACGCAAAATTTTTGCGTTCCCTCGCAAAGTTATTTGCGTTCCCATGCAAAAGTTTTGCGTTCCCTCGCAAAGATATTTGCGTTCCCACGCAAAACCTGTTGGCAGCTCGGACAGACACTTCCTGTTTAATGTCCCGCTGGCAGTGTTTCAGAGCTCCGTACGTTAATGGAGCGTTTGATAGTGTTTGAACTTGGACTCAAGAAATGCGGTCAGTGCTTAACTCAAGCAGTTCAGTGAAGTTGGCAATACACATAGGCTATTCGAACTTCCCAGATCAATATTCTTGAGCTAAACGTTGTTAAAACACAAACGACACCTATTTACAATCACAGTAGACAACGAGCTACTACCCAATTCTCCTCAAAATGAGCTTTATAATATAGGCTAAATGGATCTCTATGAGCAGGCGGCTGTCTCCGAAGGGACCATCTGCAAAGTGCAATATAACCCAAAAAACGACTACAGCATCAACTCATAGTCAAAAATATAAAAATAGTCATTAACTTCAATGTTACAAACCACCCAATTCAGTTTACACATCAATGGTAAACCCACTGGTCATACTGCACTGCTTTTGCACATTTTATATTATAAAAAAATATATTTAATAACTTCACTGTAACACACCAAATTTAGTTCACACATCACTGCTCTAATGTTTGTTATACAACACTTAGTTTGGGAAGTAATTGCACATAAAAAATAAGTAGACCTATTCTTTACACAAATTATATTGGTACTGTACGCAGCAAACATAATAGTTACAACCATAGCTTTTGCATTATATTTGCTTACTGAATTTCATGGCATTACACTGTATAACGAAGTTACTGAATATTTTTTCTAAAAATGGTATTATTGGAACTGAATTTGGTGACAGTAGCCTACAGTGTATAACAGTGAAGCTATTGAATTATGTTAAATAATATAAAATGTACAAAAGGGTTTTGGGATTTGCAGTTTGCAGACGGTCCCTTATTCGGACTTGTCTCTCAATCGGCCGGTTAAAACCAAATTTTATTATAAAGCTCGTTTTGTGGAGAATTGGGTTGTAGCTCGTTGTCTAGGTTACTGTGATTGTAAATAGGTGTCGTGTGTGTTTTAACAACGTTTAGCTCAAGAATATTGATCCGGGAAGTTCGAATAGCCTATGTGTAGCCTATAGGCTGTATTGCCAACTTCACTGAACTTCTTGAGTTAAGCACTGACCGCATTTCTTTATATTTGAGTCCAAGTTCAAACACTATGAAACGCTCCATTAAAGTACGGAGCTCTGAAACACTGCCAGCGGGACATTAAACTGGAAGTGTCTGTCCGAGCTGCCAACAGGTTTTGCGTGGGAACGCAAATATCTTTGCGAGGGAACGCAAACATTTTGCATGGGAACGCAATATCTTTGCGAGGGAACGCAAAAGTTTTGCGAGGGAACGCAACGTTTCTCGGGGGAACGCAAAGGTTTTGCGAGGGAACGCAAAAGATTTGGAAAAAAAAAAATCTCCCATCCTCATATTTTTTCCACCACCACGTCCCTTTAGGGGCTCCGTAGAAATCAGACTCAAACATTAAACTGCTTCTAAACGCAATCCCCGTTCACATTTGCAGGGAATACATAAATAGTTGTTGTGCTGTTGGTTTTTATCTTTCTTCTCTGCTGCGGTATCCAGCTGTATCAAGTTGTGGGTCACTGTCTGCACACCTAAAGATCCCGATATAATTCAAGCGAAATTGAAGAATGAACTGGTGTGACGTCATTTTGTACTTAATCAGGCCAGAATGAAGTTTGTTTTAGGAATTTGAATCAGCTTGCCAAAGCGAACTTTCCCGAATAATTTGCTCCAGCTGGTAAACACCTTTGAACAGCCATTGGTCCGCAGCGATTACATAATTTACATAATAGGTAGGTGTGGCTCTGAGGCTCCTCCTTCTTTGACGTGGAAATCTTCTCCGGTTTATTTCTTCTTCTCCAGTTTATTTCTGACTCTGTCAAGGTCAGATGCGAGTAGAAACATGAACAAATAGGAGAGCTGCTTTATAGTAGAAATGAATGTTGTAATTCTAATTGAAAGCAAGACTTAAGGCCCGTTCACACCAAGGACGACAACTATAAAGATAACGATAAAGATATAGTTCTAAAAATTGTTCTCAATATTAAACAATAGCAGTGTTCACACCACAGCTATAACGATAACGGCACAAAGAAACGCTATTGTTGGGATCACTTTCAAAATGATTTGATCATTTTATCATTTGGCAGCCAATCAGAATCAATCCTGCTGTAACAAACTCGAATATTTAAAGGGTCGGTTGATTATGATTTCACTTTTCTAACTTTAGCTAGTGTGTAATGTTGCTGTTTGAGCATAAACGACATCTGCAAAGTTACGATGCTCAAAGTTCAAAGCAAAGGGAGATATTTTCTTTTAAAGAAATCGTTTTTAAGGACTACAACAAAGGGCTGTTAGGAACTACACGACATGACATCACAAACCCTAAAATTTACATATACCCCCCCCCCCCCCCCCCCCCCCCCAAATAATGATAAATTCATCATCTAACCATTCAGAGATGTTGTCATCTCTTCTTGAGTCTCTCCATCTCTCTGACTCTGGTTTGAACAAAAAAGGCTAAAAGTTTTTTAAATTTCCAGTGCATGTCTGTGTGAGGTAAAATGACACAAGCTCCGCCCTCTGTGCCGGGAGCAGCAGCTCATTTGCATTTAAAGGGACAGACACAAAAACGGTGCGGTTTTGCTCACCCTCAAAAAGTGACAACTTTAACATGCTAAATATCTGTGGAGTATTTTGAGCTAAAACTTCACATACAGACTATATTTTACATATTGTGAAAAGGGCATTATACCACCCCTTTAAAGTGACAGACAAGCACGCGCTTATAATAAACAGAACGGTATCATCCGCTGCTGTGGACGCTAATATAGTTATCTTTATAGTTAATGTTCTTGATGTGAACGGGCCTAAACACTGTTTTTCATGTTTAATACTGTAAAGCTGCTTGCTCTAAAGTAGTATATTGTAGAAAGTGATATATAGGCCTAAATAAACGAGAGGTGACTTGACTGAAGTGCCGAATTGCTTTTGTAAACATATCCAAATCGCTATGATCAGATGCTTTCTTAACTGCTGTTTTTTCACTGCTGTCCTTTTTGTGGGGTTTATTTAGTTGTTAAAGGAAAGCGTGCTGCGTATATTTACATATTTATCTAAGCGGCACTCTCATCAGAGTAGGTGACGTCGGGGCAGTATACGGCTGAAAAGGCATTTCAAACTATTCAAACTTATTTTTACCCCTAAGCGAAGAATGAAAAAGAACTTTGCCATGAGTATATCATGGCCATACATTATTAATGGAAGCCTGGTAGCCTCGCTGCCCAAATGCATGACAAACTCTTTCTGATAATGACATTCACATTCTCTGAGTAGGTCCTAGGTACTTTTGAATAAGTAATTACTTTGCAACCACTATAATTGTACAGTCTATAGTATGAATGTAAATCAGATGTACTTCATTTGTCATGCTGCCATTCACAAATCCTCTCCTGTGGCCTCATGGGATAGTAAAGTGTCCACTGGATGTGCACTTCGGAATCTCAGCGGAAGTACCAGGTCATTCAGGTACTTTTCGCCTACTGTTTTATGAATACTGTGAATTCGGACATACTAGTCTTTTGCCCTATCATATAGTATAGTAGTTTGCATATTCGGATGCAGCCAGTAGCCGCGTTTCCACTGCCGGGCCAGGGCCGAGCCGTGCTAGTGCGTGCCAGGGCCAGTCGCGTTTCCACTGTCACTTCCTGGGCTTGATCGGGGCTTACTCAGGGCCAACGGACAGGATTTCTGGCCCGTCGAATACCTTGGGCCAAAGCGGGCCAACTCGGGCTAGAGGCGTGCTCAAGTTAAAAGGCGGAGTTTATCGGTGTTATGGAACGTTATGATCTGAAGCAAGATGCACATTTCACTTTTTTATATCGCGCAAAATAATCGCTGCAAAGCTCTTCTGAGCATTTGGGCAGAAGAAAGGGTACAACGTCAATTTGACGGCGTGTGAAGAAACGAGGACGTTATAAAATACATCAATGCTGAACTTTCTAAGCTAAGCATGCAGCGATCAACGCTTCAAGTTCAGGAAAAAATAGAAAAGTTGCGGGCGCAGTATTGTTCAAGGCGATTAAAACGCACAACGGACAAAGCGGAGCTCAGAAAAGGAACTTTCCATGGTTCGACTTGATGGACGTGCTGGGTCACCGTCCCTCTGTTAGTGACAACTCGCGAGACAATCGGGACACTATTGCAGCCACGGCCGGTGAGTTAATATACATGCTATCTTCCTAACTTAAAAAATAAATAAATTCATAATATCCGCTGAAATGGGTTGGGTTGTATGTATGACGTTTGATCCAGAAAGGCGTGTTAGGGGCGGGGTTTAGGGCAGCGCTGCGGGGCTACTGGCCCGGCAGTGGAAACGCAAGCCCGGTGCTTAAGGCCCAGGCCACTGGCTCGGCTCGGCTCGGCTCGCTGTTAGCCCTGGCCCGGCCCTAGCCCGGCAGTGGAAACGCGGCTAATGACTTCCGGACACTTTGGCACGATCGTACTATGATATTGTTCCTTGTTAGATTGCATGAGTTCAGGTCACTTTGTTGCTGCAAGTCATTGATGGTGTGAACGGGGGTTTAGAGGTCTGGTTTGCATCAAGACAAACCTTTTAGTAATGTGCAGTTATTTATTATCAGCAACGTTTGAATGGGATCACGTTTACGGCGCAATCTCAAGTCAAGTTCACATAATTGATGGGTTGGTTTTGTGGCATTCTGATTGACACACAGCTTAATGGTATCTACTCGCAGCAAGTGCACAGACATCCCAGATGCCAGGGTTGCTCTTCTAGCTTGGTTTTCTTATTTGTTAAGGGGAATCAATGCCCCTGGAAACTCAGACGGGTCGATTGATACTTCTAGCCAAGCTTGAGTTCAGAGCCAACTTACTAGACGGCTTCTTCACGTACAATGATATCCGCCTAAAGTTTGTTGTTCTAGGTTTCCAACAGAGCGAATGCAGGAAATTGAGAAACAACCAACAATTACAAATTTGGTTAATATTCAAAACAACCAGTCAAGATGCTAATTAATTTTAAACATTGATGCAGTGGGCTGTATTTTATGATGATTCACAATTATGGGGGTGAATGCAAATTACAAAAAGGATTCAGTCAGAGTTGTTTTATTGAGTAGTTATGTTATGATGAACCTATCTGACAAATGAATTTTCGAATATGCACACAAGTACGTTCATGCAGCATTAACTAAAAAACAACAGGACACTCTATAATGTCAATGATTCCAGCGCTATGGGCCATACAGGCGACCCAACATTGATTTCTCACAGCAGTTGTTTATGAGACTTTATTCCTCTTCCTCTTTGCTGGCAGACTCAAGTATGCTAAGGATTTTTTTTTTTTTTTTTTTTCATATTTAGATTGATGAACATTTTCTTTATAGATATATATGAGTTATTTACAGTATTTTACCAGTGCATTATCACTACACATGCAAATCTCTCTAATCCCACAGGAAAACTAATATAGACTGCAACCCTAATTATCATAGATGTTTAAACCATAACAAATCCATTCTCAAAATCACGTTAAACTAATCCTTATTAGTGATGAAAGGGTTACGTTGTGCTCTATTGAATGAATGCACAGAGAGCTACAGACAGTGAGCTGTTATCACGTTGTTTGCCCTCTGGTTTCACCTTTATACTCTCAGTCATCGCTCACATCTGGTGTGTTGGAAATCTAGCGATGCCCCTTCAGCCCTTCACTGAGACACCTGCTGCTCTTTACAGCCGGAGCTTGAGAGAGTCTTCTGCCGTGGCATTCTTTTGGCACCGGTGTCAGCGGAAACCTGCCCTGCTGCTCTGGTTCTGTGTGCATTTATTTTCTAGACTCGGATGGCAGAAAATAGCAATTAGAAACATCCTCTGGCTGAAAACAAACCTCTGAACTGTTCTTTTTTCTGTCACTGTGTTCTCTCTTTTTAAAAAACTAGCCTTTGTTTCACCTTTTTGAGAGCATGAAATGGTTCTGAACATGGTTTAATAACAAAATATTATGCGGGAAATAAATTAGAGTCGAACTTATACGTTGGGATTTCATTGGATTGAAAGATATTTGGCTGTGAAATTAGGGGTGGTGGTTATTATGAAATTATGTAGGCCTAAGTCAACAGGACAATGGTGAACATCCTTCTGTGGTTTTCAGAATCATTTTGTGTAATTAACATTTAAGCTCCCTTTTTGAGCATAGATGTGAAAACCCACTATCCAAACTTAAATGTAATTCATGAAGACGTTGGAAATGGAATACAGACCTACGGTTGGTCTCTTTTTAAAGAAGACAGATTATTGCTGAAGAGAGTGACCTTCAAAAATAAAATTGTTTTAAGTTTACTGCAAAGCAAATGTACTGTACTAAGCATTTATATTTGATACAAAATATATACATTTCAAAATAATTTTAGTCTAAAATTGTTATAAAATCAAAGCCAAGTTGTGTTCCAAATTTGAAGTTTTTATTTTGGGCGTAATACCCAAAATATCCACCGGGCGACGTTCTCTTGTAACAAATTAATAAATTTCAGTCGCCAAATATAGAACATTGAGTCTAAGGCCTTTCCGGCGATATGCGTTTTGTCAAGATTAAAAAAGTTTTGAGTCTAACATGTTAAAATAAATGTTGTAATATGAAACACTGCCCACTAGGGGGAAGGGGCCCACTAAAAGGATTTAAAGTATCGTTTCCATGGTAACACAATGTCCAATTTCAAAATGGTTTTCAGAGGATGAATTTTGAGTGTTTAAGCTTCTAAGTGATACCTAATTTATGATGATTACTAAAACATGTGATAGGGAAAAAAGGCACTAAAAAAGCAATCATGACAATTGAGAGGTTAAATCCATGCTTTCATTGAGAGTTTTAGTTTGATCTGTTTGAGCTGATAGGAGAAGAAGGAAAGAGAATGTTGCCACGCTGCATTAGACATAATGTCCGTGCTCGGAGATTGCTGCCCCTTTATTTAGTACCCACAAACCCTTGCTCTTCTTCTTCCATTGACCTCTCGTATTTATTGCACGAGTGCATGTGTGTATAAGCAGTGATGGTCGATGCACATAGCTAATTCTGTATGTGTTCATCACACAACCTGACCAGTTTACAGAATTTCCTGATATCGTTCACCCTTCTTTCCCATTATTGTTACTCTCTGCTTTGCTATTAGTAAAGTGGGAATATTTTCACTGAGTGTATATTTGTTGTAAGTGAATGATGTTATTTATTTGCTATAATTTGTGTTTTGTTTGTATTATGGCAACTGGCTGTATGCTGTCCGTCATCATCCAAACATTGACATACTGATGAATTTTTTGGTAGACATCCAGCACCAGCAGAGCATCAGTCTGGCCCAAAGCATCCACTGATTTCTGAGTATGTTCTCATTCACAATGACATACTACTAATATAGAGAATTTTGGTTTGATATATACACAAACATATTAAAAATAGCAACTCGTGTGCTCGTTCAGTTTTTGCTGTCTTTTTTCTCTGATCCACTGCATTTCTTGCTTTGAAAACTGTATTTTATCAGTTTAAAGTCTTTCTGTTTTTTTTGTTGCTCTGAATGGATTGCTTGTGAAAACGGAGGATCTGTGGTCCAGAATATGTCTGTGAGAGGATTTGAGTGAGGTGGACAGATAGATCTAGAGAACACAGAGGATAAAGGATAACGTATTTGTGACAGAAACCGAGAGAGGAGCAAAGACAGGGAGCGTATGGGCTGATGATTGTCCGACCGTATGTATGATTTGCGTTTTTGGTAAGTGCCACACAAACCAAGCTATTTATATTAATGCTGGTGGTCTCAACTAGACGCACCATTTACGTAATGTAAAAATCTGTTCAGCTTTGGCTCGTGTCCTCCTTGACGGCTGACCCAGTTTTATGTTCGATGGCGTGGCAAAACTTGTCATTATATGCTTTGCGAGTGAAATACGTCCTGCTTTCTTGTAGTTTTCGATGTGAGAGATCCCAGCTGATTTCATGTGTGCATGTGTGTGACTCGAGGAAGAATGGTGCTATGGCTTACACACGTACAGACACACACACTTACACAAGCGTACATGCACAGTTCCTGTTATCTCAGGCTATAATTCGGCCCCATTTCTTTCTCCATCTTGATCGTCAGGAAAGGAAAGGCAGCCTCAGAGAAGCGATGGATGGGAAAAATTGGAGAAAGATAACAATGGATGGAAAAAGGAGTAAGAAGGTGACTGCAAATGAGAGAACAGAAGTACTGAGTAAATCACTCGGAACATGAACGAGAGATTCACGGCAGCTGCATTTTGGCAGGAAATATAGTTGTGTTCTTCTGTGTGACTGACAGTTACAAGTGCAATCCTAGAACAAACATATTCACTGTAGCCTACTTGGACTATCATGAAAACCTCAGAGTAAAACAATTAAACGGGAATTGGTATTTTATTTTTCATAGTTGAGATTTTACTTTTAATCTCAAATAGTGGCTTTATGTTTCACAGGTTTCACTACTTTATTTCTTAAAAATTGCAAAAATTCATTTTTGTTTTATATTTCAGAATTGCGACATTATTTCTCACAATTTGACTTAATACCTCAGTTGGAATTTTATTTACCGTAATTAATTTGGGAAAAATAATATATAAAATAATAGCAATCACAAAATCGCAATTATCGCAATCCCAAATTGCATTTTGCGATTTTTTTAAAAACGTTCTCACAATTTGACTTAATATCACAAGTGCAACTTTGTCATGTAATTAATTAGGTAAAAATAATAATAAATTTTTTGGTGAAATGCAATTTTATTTCTTGAAATTACAAGGAAATATTTTATATTTCAAAATTGTAACATTATTTCTCACAATTTGACTTAATATGTCAGTTGTAACTTTATTTCTCGTAAATAATTAGGGAAAAATAATAATATCAATCAGAATAATTATTGCAATCCTAAACTGAAATTGCATTTTGTGTTTATTTTTTTCAATCACACAACTGCAGTGATACTTTATGTCTTACAATTTGACTTAATATCTCACAGTTGCAACTTTATTTATTATTTTAATTAGGTAACATAATAATTACAAATGCAACTATTTAAATTTGTTTTTATAATTTCACAATTGTAGCAATTTCTTACAATTCGACTTTATACCTCAAAGTTGTAACTTTATTTCTCATAATCAAATGAGATCTAAATGCACCCTATATGCTTCCTAAACGGATGTTTCTGATCTTCACGTGGATGACACATCAGTGTACATTATTATAAAGAAAAGTTTATTTTTAAACAATACTGGCTTTTCACCATGGAATATCCTATTTCACTCTGAAATACGTAAAATAAAATACATTTTTATTGAATTAGAGCCCAAAGTAAATAGATCATTGTACAAACTATTATTCAATACGCAAAATTAAACATATTCCAATGAATTTGAACTAGTGCAGCGAGACTCATCTTTTGTGGTTTTGATGTTTTAAAGTCTTCTCTTTCTCTGCCTTGAGCAAAGTATTAAAAAAGCCAGAGTGTGGCCAGTGTTCAGTGATGATTAGCTTTAAGGGCGTCTGTTTGCTATAATCTCTTAATGGCCAATGCACTGGCATGAATAATTCCATAAATGTTTGAGAAACACGGTGTGTTTTTGCATGTGCATTTGCATGTTTCCAGGAGAGTGATCTGCATGAAAATGTGGTAGAAGTTGCTGCGTTCAGATTCTTCACGTCTTTGAGGGAGATACTGAAAGAGCTGTCTGTCCAAATTACCGTCTTTGTCTGTTCCTGTCACCATCTCATCTTCTCATCAAACCTAAACGTGAATATATGCATTTCTCCCTCAATGTAATCTTGTGGAAAGTATAGGGATGGTCGATTATGAAGAATAGCTCTGTTACACTTGTAATGTATTCTGTGCTATTTTTCAAAAGTCTATGTGCAATTGCAGATGGAAACAGTTCCACTTTTGACGAGTCCGTTTAGAAAATCTGTAGTTTCGCACATCCCTAGTGAAAACTCTTCCTCTCTCGTGTTTCTTGTAACGTCTCTCCATTCCAAAACTCACTCCACCGTTGTTGCACTCCCCCTTCCTCTACTTTTCTGTCTCAGTGCATCAAAGAGCCAATTTGAAGTGCCTTTTTTGGTATGGCAGGCGCTGCCTCAGTGTCTGTGAAGCTGGCAAGACCAACACAGTCAGACAACATGGCTGGCACCGTATGCCAACAGACGACAGCGGCATGCTCTGCAGAAGGACTGATAATGAATGCTATTGTCCAGCATGGTGTGTTGTGTCCTTACTAACTTTCATTTAAGCAAATAAAATGCATCATCCATCAGTGATTAAAGTGATGCCAAAAAATATAGCAACTTAATTGTCCTCATCATGGGGAACCATAATGATAGCGACCTCTTTTATGTCAAGAACTGCATCATTAACTCTTTTATGTCAATAATCTGCATCACATTTTAAAGACAAGACATTCAATACAAGTTAAGCTCTATTGACAGCATTTTGTTTTATAATCTTGATTATCACAGGAATGTATAAATGCACTAATTTCAATCAAATGAATCCAATCCAATTTCAGATTCTATTTTCCAATGTCCTGTCCTGTTTATATGAACCCTAAACTTTGCAGTCTGATTCACATATGTGTTTATATGTGAACTATACACTGTTAAAAAAAAGAAGGATTTTTCAAAGTTGTAAACAATCCTGAGATTATTGGAGCACGTTTTACAAGAAAATCCTATTGAAGTCAATCTGCTTAAAAATTTCATGGTCAATTCAATGTGTTACTTGCCTTTTCTTTGTAGTTATTTCTGAAATTTACTCACAATTTTTTGAAAATTACTCGAACATTGTTTCTAAGTAAATCCTACATCAGTTGTTTTCAGTGTATGTAAATCTTAAAGGGTTAGTTCACCCGAAAACTAAAGTCATTAATTGCTCCCCCTCATGTCATTACAAACCTGTAAGAATTTCGTTCATCTTCGGAACACAAATAAAGATCTTTTTGATGAAATCTGAGAGCTTTCTGTCTAATCCATATGAATTGAGCAGTTAAGTAAAAAATTTCTGTAGAGACACGATCGCTTTATATAATGAACGGGTTGAATTTAGGCTTTTATTCACAAATAAATATTCATCAGCACACAAATTAGTTGTGATCAACAGAAGCTCAAGCATGTTCACTTGACGTGCGAAAACCAATGAGGTTCATTCTCGTGTTACGCAGCACGTTTGAGCTTCAGCAAGAACCAATGAGGTTCATCCTCGTGTTACGCAGCACGTTTGAGCTTCAGCAAGAACCAATGAGGTTCATCCTCGTGTTACGCAGCACGTTTGAGCTTCAGCAAGAACCAATGAGGTTCATTCTCGTGTTACGCAGCACGTTTGAGCTTCAGCAAGAACCAATGAGGTTCATTCTCGTGTTACGCAGCACGTTTGAGCTTCAGCAAGAACCAATGAGGTTCATTCTCGTGTTACGCAGCACGTTTGAGCTTCAGCAAGAACCAATGAGGTTCATCCTCGTGTTACGCAGCACGTTTGAGCTTCAGCAAGAACCAATGAGGTTCATTCTCGTGTTACGCAGCACGTTTGAGCTTCAGCAAGAACCAATGAGGTTCATTCTCGTGTTACGCAGCACGTTTGAGCTTCAGCAAGAACCAATGAGGTTCATCCTCGTGTTACGCAGCACGTTTGAGCTTCAGCAAGAACCAATGAGGTTCATTCTCGTGTTACGCAGCACGTTTGAGCTTCAGCAAGAACCAATGAGGTTCATTCTCGTGTTACGCAGCACGTTTGAGCTTCAGCAAGAACCAATGAGGTTCATTCTCGTGTTACGCAGCACGTTTGAGCTTCAGCAAGAACCAATGAGGTTCATCCTCGTGTTACGCAGCACGTTTGAGCTTCAGCAAGAACCAATGAGGTTCATTCTCGTGTTACGCAGCACGTTTGAGCTTCAGCAAGAACCAATGAGGTTCATTCTCGTGTTACGCAGCACGTTTGAGCTTCAGCAAGAACCAATGAGGTTCATCCTCGTGTTACGCAGCACGTTTGAGCTTCAGCAAGAACCAATGAGGTTCATTCTCGTGTTACGCAGCACGTTTGAGCTTCAGCAAGAACCAATGAGGTTCATTCTCGTGTTACGCAGCACGTTTGAGCTTCAGCAAGAACCAATGAGGTTCATCCTCGTGTTACGCAGCACGTTTGAGCTTCAGCAAGAACCAATGAGGTTCATTCTCGTGTTACGCAGCACGTTTGAGCTCCAGCAAGAACCAATGAGGTTCATTCTCGTGTTATGCAGCACGTTTGAGCTTCAGCAAGAACCAATGAGGTTCATCCTCGTGTTACGCAGCACGTTTGAGCTCCAGCAAGAACCAATGAGGTTCATTCTCGTGTTACGCAGCACGTTTGAGCTCCAGCAAGAACCAATGAGGTTCATTCTCGTGTTACGCAGCACGTTTGAGCTCCAGCAAGAACCAATGAGGGTCATTTAATCTGCATCTTGCTGAAGCACAAACGCTTAGTTCAGTTACTGTACTTGTTACTGTCACCCGCTCAGAGGCGCGATAGTGGTGTCTGATTTGTGAACGAGCTGATTCTTTTCAATGAACAATATAATTATATATTTTTTCTTTAAAGTATATTCTGAATCATTATAATTGAATAATCTCAACTCATCAACACATCAAAATAAGTGTACATTAAACATATTAAAACACATGTAACATTTTTTTTATCTTTAGTGTGTTATTCAATATTTAATGTAGAGTAAATATAATTTAAATCTACTAAATTTCAATCTTATCATTAGATCATGTGTACTTATCATGTGTAATAAATATAAAGTCAAATTAGAAATTACATTACATTTTAGTTTTCCATAAATGTTTGTCAGTAAATCCGGCAGTACACTTTATCCATATTTCAAAGGTAATTGAAATAATTATAATATTGTATAATAAATAAAAATGTACTTCTACTTAAGTATGTTAAAAGCACTCTTAATTTCAACAGAATATTTTTTTTCAAATAACATGCAATTAAGTGTCCGAAAACAGTATGTTCAATTTGCACATAATTATATTCTTTTGAAGTATATTTTTGAAGTCCATAATAATAAGTACTTAAGAAAATATATGATAAAGTGTTTTTCTTTTTTGCAAGGGGAAGTAAAAGTGGATATAACTTTTTATAGCCAAAGTTAAGCATGCTAGTTTTGTGTTAACGTGTTTAATATTGAAGTTTTATAGGCTGTACACTATCAGTTGTTGCTCTTTTTAAACAACCGAGGGACGAAAAACTCCAAGTAATTTTCCTTGTCATAGATGGGGTCAGTGTAACTGGTTGTGAACCCGGAACGTTCCTTTTAATAGGTTAACAGAGACATTTATGGTGATCACGACACATCATCTCCCCAGGCGGTGTTGTCTCAGTTGAGCAATATGTAAATATTCCTTTGAATGAAATCTGTCATGTTACTTAGAGCTGCTCATTTAGGAACAAACCCTGGAACAAACATGATTTTAAAATATTTCGGGGGTGTTTTCTGTCACTCTCTATCAACTCTTTGTCATCTGTTTTCTTTCTGGATAATGGAAAGACTTAATGGATGACTGTGTTTGGAATGAAATGCTACTTATTAAAAATACTGCACAGTATATAATGTATACTGCCTAGTTATTAAAAAATAAGTGCATTATTCCACAATAACATTGCCTTTTAGTATACGTGTAGTACTTATTGTCACACGTTATTGTCACATGATGTCATTATGTTGTATGTGAGTAGCATCTTATTTTGCATTTTGATATCATTTTACATAAAAAGTCTTCACATTTGGCAGCCTGATTAAATAATGAGTCAAGAAAGAGATATTACTTTCATTTTTCACACTGGAAATGGGAAGGTGAAGTCAAGAGCGTTGCATTGTGGGGTACAGTATTGCGCTCTATGGGCCAGATTTACTAAACAGAGCAAATTAGCGTGAGAGACTGAGAGCGCAATCCCATAAAAGTGCCGATGGGAGAGAAAAGTTCTGCGTGATCTACTGACGACGTGCAAATGAAAGAACACACACGCAGCCGGATCATTTCCAGAATGACCAACACAATCTACCAAGAGCAGCTCAAATTAGCGTCAGGTTTAACACGTTTTTTTCTGGGCGGTAAATAATGCTGCAAATACCAGTAAATTGACCAGCGCGTAAATCACCATGCGCGATTCATTTAAATACTCTCCTCCCATAAATTTTGCGTCTGAAAGGGAAACTCCTACAAATGCATATGCAATAAGGTCAGCCGCAAGAATAACCGTTCATGCCTTTTCAGCGCTTTTCAGTTTTTTTTATGGCAAAAAGAGGGTTTGTGCTGGCGCAAGCTGTTAGTAAATCTGGCCCTTTGTATAAACTATATATTTTGATTTGAAGTATATAGTACACACTGCAGTAATAGCATGATAGTATGCAATTGCAAACACTGGCTATTACGGCACCAACTGTGCAGACTTTCCAACAGAGCTCCTAGGTAACTGATAGATCCTCTGGTTTCATGTTTCTATTTCTTAATAAATAGCCTCATTTTCTTTTGAGTACGTCTCTGTTGTTCACGGCCCAATAACTCATCGCCTGCCTCCTCTGTACCTTCCTCCCTTTGTCATTTTCTTTCATTATTTTTGAACATTTCAATCTCCTCTTCTCCCTCTGTCTTAAATCTTTTTAATCCCAAAACTTGCCAAGAAACGAGCAGCCAAATTTCATTAGCGGCCACATTTGCATTTTCCGTCACCGCGTTACCATAATGCTTATTTTTAGCTGAGTTAGTGTCGGCTGGTTTGAGAGGGTTCATTTTTTCAAAACTCTCTCCCTCTACTTTTTTTTTTTTTAAGTGTTATCTGTCAAACGTTTTTGCTGGGCTCAATTTGGAGATTGTCCTTGCGGCATTAGCGCAGTAGCACGCTAATGTAGTGGAGTGAGGGAAGATAGCGCTAGCAAGAGAGAAAAAGTAACCTCTACATCAGCAGAGATCCTCTGCGAGAGATACCGTAAAATTGCCCTTGGCCCTGTAGCTCCCGCAGGAGACCGTGGTGTTTTATAGAAAGCCTTTAAGAGTGATAAGAAGACTGGCACCTGGAAGACGACATGTATCTGTTAGCGAACTCTTCAAGTGCTGTCACTGATTTTAAGTGAGAGATTCTAAACCTCCAGAATTAAATCTGAAACTGATGCCAAGTGCATTTTAAGCGTTTGGTCACTTTTCCCTGCCTGAACAACAGTATGCCATTGAATTGAAGAAATGTCAATATTTTAAATAATGATGTGCAAAAAGGCATTTTGTTATGGGCTTTATGCTTAAATTGAAAGGCTGATAAAAAGCAGTGAGCACAAAAAGTTTTTAAAAATGTTTATGAAAGAAGTCTCTTCGGCTCACCAAGGCTGCATTTATTTGAACAAAAATCCAGTAAAACAGTAATACCGTTAAAAATATATGTATTACAATTTAAAATACGTTTTCTATTTGAATATATTTTAAAATGTAATTTATTCCTGTGATGAAAAGCTGATTTTTCAGCATCATTACTCCAGTCTTCAGTGTCACATGATCCTTCAGAAATCATATGAGGATTTGCTGCTCAAGAAACATATTTTTTTTATCAAGGTTGAAAACACTGTGCTTGATTTTTTTCAGCATTCTTTGATGTATTTGAAATAGAAATCTTTCGCAACATCTTTACTGCCACTTTTGATCAATATAATGCATCCTTGCTGAACGAAAGTATTAATTTCTAAAAAAAAAAAATTGCTTACCACAACATTTTTAACGGTTGTGTGTGTACATAAAGTGTCCAAGTGAGCATGCAGCCGTCATAGCCGCATTGTGAGATCAAGACGTACTGATGGATATTTCCCGCTGTTTACAGTAGCCTGGCTTGTCCAATATTATCTGCTTCACAGTCCACAGTCTAAGCCCATTTTCTGGTCAATAGAAGCAAGGTCACTGAAGTTTGTTCCGCCTGTATCCTGTTGCCACAGCAGTCATATGCACATCCTCTGCTCAGTTTATCAGCTGGTGGTTTATTCACTATCGGCTCCTGTCCCGCATGATATCCACAGCTTCTCCCGCTCGCTCCTGCTAGCTGTGCTTGAGGAGATGCGACCATGACGTTTCCCTGATTCATATGTATGAGTTTGACCAAATTTTTTTGGGGGGTAAATCAAAGGTCACTATTCAGAGTTGTAATTCAGTTTTGTATATATTAATTAAAAGAATTAAAAGAAATTCATATAACTGTAAGTTGTCAAGACAGATTTGTAATGTTTTTGGAAGAAGTCTCTTATTTTTGTATTAAATATACAGTATGTATAATATGTTTTTGAAAGTTTTTTTATGCTCAGCAAGGTTGCATTTATTTGATCAAAATGCAATGCTTTCTATTTGAATATATTTATTCCTATAATATATTCCTGTGATCAAAGCTGAATATTCAGCATCATTACTCCAGTCTTCAGTGACACATGATCCTTCAGAAATCATTCTAATATGATGATTTGCTGCTCAAGAAACATTTCTTATTATTATCAATGTTGAAGACAGTTGTACTGCTTAATATTTGAGTGGAAACTGTGATACAATTTTATTTCTGGATTTGAAATTAGTAAATACAAAACAAGCGCATTTATTTGGAAAAAAATAATAATTGTATACCTGTTTGGTAACACTTTACTTGAAGGGGTGTGCATAAGACTAACATGACACCTTCATAATCATGACATGACACATGCTATGAATATAAAGGAAGTTGTATGCATGTTTATGACAACTGTCATTAAGTGTCATTCGCTCAGTTATGACATTTTTAATGCAAATATGACATTGTTTGAAATGTCTTTGTTATGACACCTTGACATAAACAAATACATCATAACCTGTCAGTGTCTTTATCATGACAACTTGACATTACTAAGACAACACAACCTGTCATAAACATGACCTAGCAGATTAATGATCAAACTTAAGAAACCACTTAGCTTTATTGGTTAACATTACATTAAACTGTCAGGTGGTTGGTTTTGACATTGGCTGTCATGAAGCCATTATAACTTTTTAATGACAAATTCAATTTGTACCACTGTAGTTGAGGTCACGAAAAATATTCATGACACAGTTATAATGGCCTCATGACAGCCAGTGTCAAAACCAACCACCTGACAGTTTAATTTAATTTAATGTCAAGATGTCATAACAAAGACATCTTAAACGATGTCATATTTGCATTCAAAATATCATTATTGAGGGAAAAACACTTAATGACAGTTGTCATAAACATGCATAAACCCTACTTCATTTTCATGACATATGTCATGTCATGGTTATGAAGGTGTCATGTCAGTCTTATGCACACCCCTTCAAGTAAAGTGTTACCAAATATTTTTTTACTGTCACTTTTGATTAATTTAAGCCATCCCTGAATTAAGGTACTTTTATTTAAAAAATAAACCTTACTGACCCCAAACTTTTAAATGTTATAAATAGACATATTAATAGAGTAAATAAATTCCACTTCCTGCCATTCCAATTGCAATTGCAAGTCAATTCTTCAATTCTGCACAATTATGTTGCATGTGTATACATATAAAAGCACTTTAACAAGTAGTACAAGTTATGTTTCAGTTGTGGTTTTCTGTTAAATGTCCTTGTATGGTAGAGAGTTAGGCATAACAAGGTTTTACTGATTAGGACGCTTCATTAAGATGAATGAGAGCGCTAACGGACAGCTTTCTCAAGGTATGAGGTTGAGTCACGCAAACAAACATAATGTTTACAGTGCAACAGAGCCACAGTGTTTACTCTTTTAGGAGACACATTTTACCTTCCAATAAACCAGAAAGTAAATTGCATCTCAGAAAGGAACTGTCACTCTTTCAAGCAGTGTTGGGGTAACGCTTACAAGGAACGTGCATTACGTAATGAGTAAAGTAACACATTACTTATAAATTTACACATTAATATTTGATTAAAGGGCTAGTTCACCCAAAAAAGAAAATTCTGTCATCATTTACTCACCCTCAAATTGTTCCAAACCTTTATGAGTTTCTTTCTTCTGCTGAACACAAAAGAAGATATTTTGAAGAATGTCGGTAACCAAACAGGACCCATTGACTTCCATAGTATTTTTTTTCCCATGTTCTTCAAAATGTCTTCTTTTGTGTAATGTTAAGAGAGCTTTTGTATGGCATACATCGCTCTAGGAGTCAGGAAATGTTCTAAGTGGTCAGAATGTAATAATATTCTAAATGGGTTTTTTTTTTCTTTGATTTTTTTTTTCATGCAGGCTATGTATTTAGTTGAATGCATTACTGCATTAAATCCTTGCAAAAAATAACTTCTCATTAAAAAAACAAAAAAAAAAACACCTGTAAAGCCTGAAAGCAAGTGAGCATCAGCCAGGTGAGAAAAAGTAATGAAAAGTAACACAACATATTACTTTCCATCAGAGCCGGCCCGAGCCTTTTGGGGGCCCTAAGCAGAATTTGATTTGGGGGCCCCTCCCACTACGCGGAGCCACCTGTGCTTGACGATTATTGACACAAATATCACGCAATAATGATACATTATAAATTAATACAGTGAGGTTATGTATTAATACAAAATAAATACTTACTCAAAAATAGATAGCCTACTTAAATAAAAAAGTTTTAACTTTTACTTTACTCTAACTCTCTGAAACTTCTTAAAACAAACTGTCTCAAAACATATCAAATAAATTATTTGCTAAAATAATGACAAAACTGAGAAATCAGAAACATAATAAGAGCAAGGGTTCAACAATGACAATAATTGTTGAAAACTGTAAAAATATTATTATTTCTCAACTGTCTCAATACAGTGTAACTGTCCTCAAAATCTTTTTTTTTTAAATTATTATTATTGTAACAGACTTTCTTGATTGTACATGACAGAATCCAACAGTCTATTACTATAATAACGGTAATGATGTACTGGCGCTCGTTGTATATATGTGTGTATGCGATGTATTTTTCCCCTCTGGGCTTGCCGTAGATAGGAATGGGTCAATTGCTGCTCAAAACAAACCGTAAATAATTATGCAAACATACATTTATCTTGCTCTTTTTTTCTCCTCCTCTGTCATTTTCTTATTTCTATTTTCGGCACCAGAGGGATACATCATTTTTTTGTGACATGGCTTAACATTACCGCGACTATGTGCAGTTGCGCACGAATTGTCTATGCACGCGCGAGGTGTCTAGATTATGCGCATGACTTAAACGCTGGCAGACACAGCAGCAGTTGTAGGCAGGTATGTTGATCATGAAATCAGAATTTTCTTGTCTGTAATTATTCATTCATTCATCCATTCATATGAATTCATTCATTTATGTCACTTGTTTAAGTCATCTAAAAAATTTTTTTTTCGAGTTTTCAATTCGATTGGGGGACCCCCTGGTGGCCAAGGGGCCCCAAGCAGCCGCTTAGTTCGCTTATGCCTCGGGCCGGCCCTGCTTTCCATAAAAGTAACTAAGTAACAAATTACTTACTTTTTAGGGAGTACAGTAATATTGAAACAAATTACTTTAAAAAAAGTAGCTTTCACCAACACTCCATTGGCCTGCAACTGAGGTATAAATATAGGGACGAACACAACAACTCCTTAGCATGAATTCGACTACTATGGAAGAAGCCTCCTCTCTGAGAGATTTGGTTGCTGTTCTATATGTTAGTCCTGTTTTTGAGCACACAAAAAAAATTAGTTTTTAGTCCCAATTAGTCCCAAAATTTTAAATTTTAACAAAGGAAAACCTGCTCAGATGTTGTTTAAAGCCCAGTGTGCATTCCATCATGGATATTTGTTATGGCTCTACGCCCAGGTTTTCCTTCTCCACCTCTATGGAACAGCAGGAGGAATCCCTTTTAAATCCTCATTAAGCTGTTTCCCTATAACTATGGCGCAGCTGATTGAGAATTCATTTGCCTCATCTTCAATTTTCTTGATCGCGTTTGGCTGCTCACCTGACTCGATTTTCCACGCTGATCTCTGTGGTGAAGATGGTGGTGGGACGTGCAATGCAGGGTAATTAAGGAGACTCGTTTATTTTAAAGGATGTTTTCACAAGGAACTTTGTGGATGGACCCAATATAAATTCATATCAAACACTATTAATATCCATCGTCTTCCATAATTATTATTATTTTCTATTTTCACTCGCGACCCATGTTGATTAAAACCGGTCTGGCATCACAAATCCATTTGTTTGGTCAACAATCCTGGCGTCTTCACAGCTAAAAAATGCAGGCAATTTGACTGTCTGCAAAGCTCCCCCTAAAATGTAGCTATTACAGGCAGAATGGCAAACACACTCTGGAAACCAAGGCAACATGCTTTCATAGCCCTGTCAAACCAATCAAATGCCTCGCACAGCGAGTAGAAAATGGCAAGGGAAGTGGTGATGATTTGAGGGCTCCCGGTGTGATCATTCAGCGTAGACGTGGTTTCGACAGATTCACAGTTGTGTTGTACTGTGTGCTTGCCAAACCAGTGTTATCTGGGCAAAAAGAAGCGAAAGGCGACATTGATCAGAATCGATATGAGAACAGACGTCAACTGAGTTAGGCTTTTGCTGTTTGGTTTTAGTCGTACATTCATTTCAGCTTTAATCTCAAGGAGTTCCCTGTGCATGATCCTGTTAAAAGAAAACGAATTGTACAATAATCTGCATGTTTTTATTAGGGCAGAGAAGATGCTTCTGAACAGTTTAATTTGTCTAGTACAGGTGTTTTCAAACTTTTTGATAAGGACGCTCAAGTATGATCATGAAAGGTGTATATATATTTCTGTATAAAGAACCATTTACACTGCGTTATAAAAGTACTTAACATGAATATGTATTTGTTTTAAGTTGACAACTTATAAACCTGAATACAAACATTTCCAATTCAGTTCAGCTTCCAAAGCAGTTTTACACAGGAAAAAAAAGGATCAGGATAAAGCTAAGATTTTGATCCATCTAGAAAAATGCAATCATAATAATGATAAATACAATTCAAATATATAAAAAATGCACTGTAAAAAAAAAAACTGGTTGCCTTCAATTTTTGAGTTCATTGAAATAAAAAATTTGAGTAAATACAACGAAGGAGACTGGTTTAATAGAAACTCAAAATATATTATATTATTTGAACCACATTAATTTAAGTTGATTTGACAAAAGATAACAAGTTGTGATAAAGAATCATGAAAATAATTTGAATTGTATTTATTTAATAATGTTTTGCAGTGCTTTGTTAAATACACTACTGATTGGAGTAAAACATTTTAAAATGAATATGAATTTTTATTTAGCAAGGATGCATTAAATTGATCAAAATGACAGTAAAGACATTTATAATGGTACTAAAGATTTCTATTACAAATAAATGCTGTCAATTGATCAAAGAATCCCGAACGGTTTCCACAAAAATATGAAGCAGCACAGCGGTTTTTAACATTGATGATAATGAGAAATGATTCTCGAGCAGCAAATCAGCATATTAGAATGATTTCTGAAGGATCATGTGTAATGATGCTGAAAAGTCAACTTTACATCACAGGAATAAATACAAATTTAAAATGTATTCAAATGGAAAACTCGTTTAATATTTCAGAACATTGCTGTATTTTTGATCAAATAAATGCAGTCTTGCTGAGCATAAGTCTTCTTTCGAAAACATTACAAATTCTTACCAACCCCAACACTAGTGTCTATTTAATATGCAAGTGTTAGCTTTGACAGACTTAAAAATATAATTTTATGATGACATTTTCAACCCTGCTTATCTTCATCAGGAAACAAGATGTCATCTTCACCTTCATGCCATCTAAAAAGGCCCCGTCTTCTTTTCATTGGCACTCTGAGGTTTATAACATTCTTGGCACTCGACTGTCATATTCCAGCCTTGTCAGGGTTGAAAAAGCACAGTGCGAGAGCTTATCACTGCATTGTTACGAGGGACTCGGAGACGCATGTACGTCGAAGCTGCCTCAAGAGAAGCCCGCTCTTGCGTTCGCTGGTTATATTCCCACCTAATGTTTGTTTGTTTCTTTAACACGTCTTCGGAGGCAGACCGGAGGAGCAGGAGATAAGGAAGAACTGCAGATCTCACCAGGCTCATGCAAGGTTTGCTTTAATTAGTGTGTGTCTCTGGCCGTATGCAGGCACGGAGGGTCCCCGGTGTGTGCGACAGCGGAGAAGGGAGGGATTGTTTTTTGTACGGCCACGGTTCACTGTTTCACAAGCATCGACGCTTCTCCTTCATCCCGCGTGTCCGCCCTCTACTTTCGCTCAGTGGCGCTAATGAGAGCGGATTATCGGGATGTGAGATGAAAGGGCTGTCATTTCTCTGCTGATGAGAGAACTTGTGTGTGTGTGTGTGTGTGTGTGTGTGTGTGTTGAAGGTTTAATAGGTGATCCCACTGCACCAAAACCGTTTTATGTTTATAGGAGCAAAGGGAAAGCTGATAGCTTCAACCTATTTGCAGGTGACACCATTAAACATGCCCTCACCCCCCTGATTTGGGCTCAGGAATAGGAAACTTTGTATGGATGTGATGCACAAGGTTTTTTTTTTTTATGGGATCTTCAGTACGGTAAATCATCCCTGTGGCCTTTTTTTGCGGATGGGAAATCTGTTTCTTTGAAGTGAAGAAGCAAGGCAACGCTGACGGCAGATGCACGTCTGTCTGAGCGCCAGCCTCTAGCTCTATGGGATTTTATTTCGTGTTTTAAATAGCATTCAGAATAAATTTTCACAGTTTTGCTTAAGCAGCCCAGAAGAGATGAGACTTGTTTCCCTGTGAATGTGGAGAAAGTGAAGAAAGAGACTTTCAGAGCCCCATTAAAGACTTTCATGAATGTTACAAACCACTTTTGGAGAGGAGGTAGAAAGGAAACATCATTCTAGCTCATTTATTTCTTATAATGTTTTCCAATAGAAAGATCTAAACCTCCTTAGAAAAACGAGACGCAAAATTGAGTAATGCGTTAAAACTTGTTTTCAGGGAACATACGTGAATGAATTATTTGTCATACCACATTGGCAAATAGTTTTTCTCTTGTTGTAAGCTTGAACCTAACCAAATTGAGTGAGGTTCAAGAAGTAAAAAACATTTTGCTTACGGTATGAAAAAAATAAACTTCAAGATGCAATCTATGAAAACAAGACTTGTGCAGTTTTGCTTCCCAATTAATGCTATGTTGCTTAATGGTTGCTCAGTTATTGTTCCTAAAAAAACAAAAATAATTCAGAAAATGTTATGTGTATATGGGGGAATGTTTGCTTTAATGGCTCATTAAAAAGGACTTTTTTTAATTCTGTGTTTTGCAGATGTATTTCTTCTACGCTGCTGGCTCCTTATGTGGGCTTTTCACCTTGAGCTGTCCTCAGGGGGCTGTACTTCCTGTGCTATTTGTACAAATCTCATTCGGCCCAGACTTTAAGATGCCATCTCAGTCCGGGCTTGAGGGTCACACCCTGTGATTCCTTCCCTGTGAAGTTTATTGCCATGCTTAGATTTCCAGATATCTCCACCTTCTGCCTTCGGAACAGGAAACTGCAAGCTCTAGTTCCCTGATGATGTGAGTTACTCTCAGATGCTTGATAAAGACACCAGAGCCAGATGGATTTTGCTAAGATTTGTCAACATGATTGACGGTACAGTGCAGGCACCGCAAAAAATTATATTCTTAAAATGTGCGGGTGCTACAAGACCAAATTTGATATTTTCTGAGAACAAGCTTGGTGATTTCTTTCTGGTTTTAAAGATTTACCAGAAAACAATATATATATATATATTGTATGACGTACAATCACTGCTAGACATTTGAAAACTATTGGGGATGTGCATGAGTACTTGAATGTGACAGTGACGAATGATGATCGACGTGACTTTAAAGAGTTGGTTCACCCAAAAATGAAAATTAAGTCATTAATTACTCACCCCCATGCTGTACCAACCCCGTAAGACCTTCGTTGTCTTCGGAACACAAATGAAGATATTTATGATTAAATCTGACAGCTGGATCACTCCTCCATAGGCTCCCTAAGGGAATGACACCTGACGGCCCAGAAAGTCATTAAAGAAAATGTTTAAATATTCCATGTCGCAACAGTGGCTCAACTATAAGTTTATCAAGCGACGAGAATACTTTTTGTGCGAAAAAACAAACAAAAATAACGACTTTATTCGACTATTCCTTTTCTTCCTTGTAGGCCTGAAACGAGACTTCAAGAGATTTCCACGACGCATGCGCGAGAATTGCGATCTCCTTCAACTACTTCAGTTAAGTTCTCGCGCGTGCGCGTCGTGGAAATCTCTTGAAGTCTCGTTTCATTTTCATTTTTGGGTGTACTAACCCTTTAAAAAGTATATTTCTTTTTTCTGATTGGTTATTGCTCCATTTTGGGCGGTACCTGAGGTATGATTGGTTAGCGTTAGGACAGCATGCAGTCCATACTGGTGAAATAAATTGAAACTATGGCTGCATCCAAAATCGCATACTTTCCTACTATATAGTAGGCGAAAAACAGTATGTGACAAAAGAAGAATGTCCGAATTCACAGTACTCATAAACGAGTAGGCAGAAACAGGGTTGCCAACTCTCACGCATCTGGCGTGACACTCACGCATTTAGCCTCAATCTCACGGTCTCACGCTCAGCAAAGAAATCTCACGCTAAATTCGACATTCTTCTGTGCTGTATTTTTTTTTCACTCATGTGCACTAATTTCCAAATTACTATAAGCAAGTTCAGGCTCTTAACTACTGATTTGACCACTGCATTTTCTCACGCAGAGAAAAATCGCGGACAAAGAGGACACTGACACCGACAGACTTGACAGAGAAGGTTACTTTTGATATGGAACAAATTCTCAGCTGTCAGATTCTGTCAATATTTCCAACGTTTGTGCGCTTTTAGTTGTGACAGATCGCTGTAGCGCGTCAGTTCAAACGTCACGTGATACCCCCCCCCCCCCCCCCCCCCCGTCAACAAATCTCACTCCGAGCAAAACTCAAAAGTTGGCAACTCTGAAAAAGGACCCGGATGACCTACTTCTTGCGGCAAGATTCTCAAGTGTACCTACGATGGACACTTTACTATCCCATGAGGCCACGGGAGAGGAGTTGTGAATGACAGTGAAGCGACACAACTGACGCCGGTAGATCACATGATAATGACAACATGGCGAATGTAGTACGTCTAGATTAAATTCATTCTCCGCACATTCGAACTACATAGAGCATACTTTTTAGTGGTCGTGAAGTAATTACCTATTCAAAATAAGTACCTACTCAAGAGAGTATTCAAGAGTGAATGCAATATCGGAGGCTTTGAAAGCGCACCTGGAATCACTTTGATCATGGAAAAACAGTTAAGGACATGTGCATCTCCAATATGCCATATACATAATAGTATAATGAGAGCACTATTGTAATAGAATGTTGCCCGAGTTTCAGCGCATTGTAACTGGATGAGCGCATCCACAACGGGAGTTTCACATTCAGACAGTTCACTTGCATTTTCGTCCTTCTGTGCAGATACTGTACAAGTTGTAATGTTACGTTTACATTGTGTATACATTATATAAAATGGGCTTCAATTTACTGGTGTTCGTTCACTCTTCAGCTTCACCTCATGCAGCTATTCCTTTTAGATGTTTCGTTTTCGAGGACATTGATTCATTATTGATAATCTAGAAGTGTTATTTTCAACAATTTATCGCATATCGCATTTTTATTCAATATCTTGCAGCCCTAATATGTGGGTTTTTTTTAAAACGGGTACTACAACAGATGAATATTAAAGAATATTAACATAAAATACAGCAAAAATACTTGCAGAAAATCCACAATGACTGTTGTAATACTATACTTGAAACTTTTTCAATTTTTGTTTTTCTATGTTTTGTTATATAACCCATAAGTATCTGTCTATGTGAGTGAAATTAAATCTGAAGTGAAATTAATGCTTAAATCCCTAGTGCTGAAATCTAGCGTTTTTCTTAGTTGTGAGTAGACCCTGATAGACCTCGACCCTCAAATCCATATTAATTAAAACGTAACATGTTTACAGCTTCCGTTAGCTATATTAAACTGTTTATAAACCAAGCTCTTTCGAATTATGCAAATGAGCCTTTCTGTGGTATCATCCCCAATTAGAGGAAGCTACTTTACATGCTTTTAAAATGTATATCATTTGACACTCAGCAATTATGGGCCAATCTTACATCCTTTTTAGGAAAAATTACTAAGAAAAAAGAAGGGTGTTTTTTTAACTGAACACTTTTGTCCCTGTGCAACTTTAGAAAGTAATGTCTCTTAAAACACTCTTTTCACACTCTCATGGATTCATTTTAATAAAACATTTTTAGTGACAATTGTTTGTTGCAGTGGAAATGATTCCACAAATATTGTGTATATTGTGTACAGATTTATATATTTTATATATATAATGTATATACAGTATGTATATATATAATATAAATCTGTAAATTATATACAGATATATATTATATACACCATATATATATATTATATACACCATATACTGTATATATATATATGGTGTTTTTTTTTTTGTTTTTTTTTTTTTACAAATGTATTAATTACATTTCGTGATGACTTTTCATATTTTAAGTAATATATAATAAAAGCATGGTACAAAAAAGTGTCTGTCATATTAGAAAAACTTTGAAATCTGTAATAAAAACATCAGTGTAGTTGAAGAAACAGCCATACGTTTAATTTAGACTTTTATTCTCTATTAAATAAATAAGAAATATAAATGTAGTCTCTGTTGAAGATTTGAGATCATCAACATCATCATAGCACTGAAACAGCCCTAATTAAAGTTGTTAATGATTCTGAGATGTACAGAAGTGGACTGGCCTCTCAGGCACACAGGATTTAATTGGTTTAGATCCTATCGGTCCATCAGAAAGTTCTTTGTTACCCCATAAGAGCACTGACTAATTAAAACGATATACCATGTAAAGTCCCTCAAGCAATGTTCAGCATTTGTACAACATTTAACTATAAAAAAGAGGCATAAAAGCCATCAAGATAGACCTGTAAAGTTTAAATGTTAGACTCTGTAATGCAATGTCAGATTTTCTTGCATTGCATGTAGCCTGTTTGAATTGAGGCCCACATTCGAAAAATCGAACAAAAGATGTTTAAAGGTACACTATGTAATTTTTTTATTCAAAATTAACAAAAAGTGCCACAATTATGTTTTTTCGAACATTCCCTTTCATGCAGTGTGTAATATAGCTGTTTGTGAATGTAAACTTTCTGCAAAGTTGTAAAGTCGAAAGTGCACGATAAATAAAGTTATTGTCTCCCACAAGAAATAATCGACTCTGAACCGCCTATAAGAGTCGTTTTTGTTTCGAATCCTACGGCTTTACGGGTCTACGTCACTAGAAGATACATTTGCATAATGCCCGCCTATGTTGTATGTTTGTCTGCCTGCGAACAACTTGACACGCCTTCAAACACGTCGTTTTACTGACGACTGCTTCTCAAATCTCGGAGTTCGACCTAGTTTATTTGGACTCAGAATCACAACCTGTAAGTATGAATAATTATTGATGTATATGACGTGACTACCGGGTGTTCAAACAACGTAGTTTTGTGTTTTATATTGTGTACGTTTCTGGCTAACCAGCTAACTCACGTTATTACTGTCTTACTGAAATACTTCTTCTGATCAGCTGTGGGCTACTATATATTAGCTAAAACTGTCTATCAATGCAAATTGTCTGTCATTTTTACTACTTTGAGTAAAGATAAAGGACGGAGCAGTTTGTTTTACAAACGTCAGTCATTCACGTTAGTGCTGGGCTAATGTATGAGCATATATTGATAAAGTTCCCGCATGTGCACCACAATAAATTAGAATATGCACATGGGTTTGTTGATGGACATACATAGGCATGTGCCGGTATCAAATTTTCGTGCTGCGATTAATTGAATGAGCTTTTATCACGGTATACGGTATTATCACGATATTTTAATTGCTCAAGAGAAACAGATGGATTACGGGTATCTAAAAAAACAACTTGCATCACAATGTGTAATTGTGATTTTCAAAACATGGTAACTAAACAGAATTTTATTAAGTTTAGTGACAACGTGTTACAATGTTTACATGGTACAATGACTGGTAGGTTACTGTTTGTATTATTCAAATAAATTCTTGTATTTGATTTTAATCTTAATTCAATATTGACTCATTTGGATAAATATTAGGTAGGCTACAGTCTGCATGTTAATTTTTCTCAAGAAAAAAATATATCTCACATAATGCTGTAAACAGAGAGAAATTAAATATAATGCGGTTTTCATTATAATAACAATTATGTAATGACAAGTAAACATATAATTAATATGTAATAAAGTGCACATATTTAGCAAAATGACAATTTTTTCTAGTCAACTAAAGTGCTGATCATTAAATGGCTTTCCTGAGGTAAATGTAACGTTCTGTGACATAACTGTTCTCCTGCAGTTTTATTGACCTCTTTCCGTGAAAAACACTGATTGATCGACATTTTGGGTAAGTTGGGTAAGGTAAGTTGTACTGTATCTTTAAATAAAAAGTAACAGATGATCGGTTTACTTGAACTGAGGCGCAGCGATCTGTCACAATGGACAGAACCTTTTTTTTTTTCATATCAAAAGTAACCTGCTCTGTCTAGTCTGTCGGTGTCAGTGTCCTCTTTGCTCCGCGATTTTTCTCTGCGTGAGAGCGTGTGAAAAGTGTCAATTCCGTAAAGCGGCTTTCAGACAGAACGCGGAACGCGATTTGCTATTTTGCAAATAAAAAGTTGAACTATTTTGAACTTTGACCCCGGCGTGCTTTGGTCGACGCAGCAAACGTCCCCGCGAGTATTCTGCGTCCTGTCTGAAAGGCGCTTGAGTCTCAAGTTGAATGCGTGAGAGTTGGCAGCCCTGCGGGGGGTAAATCGTCGGCAGCGTTCCTCCTTCCGCCATGCTTCTACTCCATGTGATGATTGTTTACATTAGACTAGAGTGCGCTCTGCGCCGCGTGCACACAGTGCTTATACATGTGAGGATTGTTTACATTAGACTAGAGTGCGCTCTGCGCCGCGTGCACACAGTGCTTATACATGTGGGGATTGTTTACATCAGAGTGCGCACGTGTTTTGCGGAGCATATACGCAGTGTTTAAGCGGTTGATAGAAAATTAGCTAATGCGTGTTCTAAAAGTCTAAATTCAAATCTATTATTTTTCACGGTATTTTGAAGTGGCCACTATAACAATATCGTGCATATTCATTACCGCGATTTATCGCATTACCGAATACCGGCACATGTCTAGACATACACTTGTTAATCCTGATGGCGAGGAATTACAGCTGCAACATCTCATAATGTACCTCAAAATGAGTAGCGTAACACTGAGAAACGTCCTGCTCATGTCATTGATGATGGAGGTTTGGGGTGATTTAACTTGTTCTTCCCATGTTTCATCATCGGACTCGCACTCGGATTGACATGGTAAAATCGACATCATCGTTACTGTCTTTACAGTGTGTACAATCACTGAGCTTTAGGAAGTCTCCGGATGGAGCTGAAGTTCAGTTATGGTAATGGGCATTTAGCTTCCGACACGCAATCAAAATGGTAGACCAATCACAACAGACTGGGTCATCTGACCAATCAGAGCAGAGTAGCTCACGGAAAGGAGGGATTTAGAGAGACTGATTCATCCGTGGAGTCGTTTGAGAATCATTGAAAAATGTGGTGATGTGCAAATGAGAAAAATAAACAGTTGTTTGACCTTTAATGCATGCAAGGAGACCTTCAAAACAAAATTAGGAGCCTTTAAAATAGCATAATAGGGGCACTTTAAATTATGAGTCAATACATCATCAATACTTCTTTAAAAATGTGTTTTTGTCTTACCCTGATTCACTATGGTAAGCTATTATAAGTGTTTATATTTTAGACCCGTCTGGATCGTTTTTATGAGAAAGTTCATATCCGTAAATAGAGAAAAGTTGCTCCGGCTACTTTGACGCATATATGGAGTTGAAGTGGCAGAGGTTAGCGAGAACGGTTAACATGGAGATGCTAAATCTCCAACCTCCGGGGAATCACCCGTTTTAAACATACGTCGAACATAACAAGAGACAAAAAAGAGATCGTGACAGAGCTCGTAATAAAACAAGAATCAACATTGGCTTGGCTTTTCGGAGAGAACTGAGGGATTTGAAACGTTGTAAAAGCGACACGAAAATTGTGTTTTTATTACTCACCAGGTGAGTAAGGTATTTTATTGAACAGATAAATTGCCATATGTAGCTCTCTAACAGAGTTCATTGCAGGGCTGGGACAATATATCGATGCATTGCGATTCGTGGAGCGATTCCAATTTTTTCCGGGTGCATCACGAATCGATTCTGAGCATAGTTTTTAACAGCAGATGGCACTCTGGCTTGTTTTTAACCGCACGCTCAAATGCTGAGAGTCTGAGAATGTACTTGCACCTCAGAATGCTTTTATGACGCGAGATTAATGTAAACAGCCCACTGCAAACACCCTTGTAATTCGCATCAACCTTTTCGAACTTAAATTCGAACTTGATTATTTTATAGAAGGTTCAAGTGGTGTGTGTTGGAAGCCAGCGGATTATGGCTGTTTCTAGAGCACGCAGTGCCATCTGCTGTTAAAAAACTAAGCTCAGAATCGATTTGAGAGAGAATCGCAATGCATTCGGAAAACAATTGGAATCGATTCAGAATCATTTCTCGATTCACGATGCTTCGATTTATTGTCCCGGCCCTAATTGTAAAGCATAAGCATCATGTCTGTTAATGGGTAAAGCTACAGTAACGTCTTCAGCTAGTCAGTTTGAGATCCTTTCCATCTAAACTGGTTATATATCTTATTAAGACTAGTAGTGAATGTTTTATGTCCAGTTGGATAACCATATTAATCTGCACAGCCACGCAGAGCCAAAGCACAACCAAAACAATGTTCTTCCACAAAACACATGCAGTTTTGTTTTTCAACCACCAGAGTGTCTAAAGTTACATACCTTTAATGTATAGAAATGATGTGTGAGTGAACCATCTCGCAGACAGTTGGATCAGTAGGTTCCTTAGTCTTTTAAGTCTTAGCAAATGTTTATAATGTGGGGGAAATGATACGAATATTCTTATGTACCTGTTTTTTTTGTACCTCTTCCATGGCAATTCAAATTCCATTCTGCAGAGCGTATTTCTCAACTAAATTAGATTAATATCCAGAACCCATTAACTCATTTTAATAGTTTTTTCCCCCCAGCAAAGTACATTTCTACATTTAATATCAGAGAAACCTTGAACATGGTAGGGTTGAAAATTACAAATAAAAATTTTGAAGTTATAAGAAAAAGAAAATCTAATAGGGAACTGAACTGTGATTCATGCCGTTATTCAAAGACTTTATTCAAGTACTTCCTGTGAAATTCAGTAGATGAGATGATCCAGTATGGTCTTGTATTTACAACCTTTGCTAGGTTAAGAACAAGGTACATCCCTTGACATTTTTTTAGTGTCTCTTTCATGCTATTGAATTACAGAGATGTTGTATTTCCCTCCTGCTGGAAATGTAATGCTCCCGCTGCGGGTTATTCACTGCTCACATGAGGTTTTGAGGTTCTGTTACGTCCATGCGTTGGAAACATGAGTGATAATCTTTATGCGACACTTGTACTAGCTTTGCTGCTAAAAGCTGAAGGGGTTATATTCTACACCTTTGTATCAATTTGTTCTTGTAATAAGTCTTATTTACTAAAACAAGATTCAAATTCGTTCTTATAGGCTGGTGCTGGGATGATGTCAAAACCCGGAAGACTAATTCGCCCCTGGTTCCGACAAGATTTTCCTATGGGGTTTTATAATGGGTTTCCTAATTTATGAGTAAAATAAAGCCTGTGGTTAACACAACTTGACGATATTTAGTCGTTTTGTGAAACAGCAGGTATTGCTCCACGATAATGGTCTCAAACAGTGGAATGCTACATTTTGTCACATCATTGTATTATTCACATGACCTCATAATATGCGTGTTTAATTCTTATTATTTGATTTTGAAGTCAAATATATTGAATTACTGAGTCCAAAAAGACATGTGAACAATAAAGGTTGATATGTAGCTTCCTGTTCATTCACCATGCTAGAAAAACAGGTTGAGACTGAGAGCATTGCATTGTGGGATACAGTATTTTAGTGTGCTTTGTAGTATACAGCACAAATTGGCAAATGTTGTTAGTCATCCAGGTTTTCATACTGTATATAGTAGATACTGCAGAAATAGTAAGCATAGTACACGTGACCATTCTCGAATGACCTGTTAATGCAAATTTATTTCAGTAAATGTTCTGTGAGCTTTCCACTGTGAACATCAGAAAATGTCTACATTTTGAACTACCACAAAGAGTTGTCTGTGATATGTCCCGTGCAAATTAGTTTAGAAGCTAATGTGAGCAAATTATCTTTAGCTTGATTGCATAATGCTTTCTAATGGTTCGTATAACAGCATTAGTGTGTTGATATTTTCTTAGGTGTCTTATAACTCAATCAGATTGTTTTCTAATGTAGCGTTAGACCAAAACCTCACTGCATTTATGCACCGTTTTGATCCCAATTGGTATTCTATTACACTGTCAGGTAACTCAGCTCAGTGAATAAATTTACACGTAACCGTCTATATCCGTCACTGCATCTTTTGTCGTAATCGTCGTGGTTTGGCGTTCCTCTCGACTTCCTGCCTAAGTGTTAGTGCACAGAGTGCTGGTGACTTTGTAATTCGAGTCCTGGCGTGAGGTGACTCACGGTATCATCAGCTGCACTCCAGGAGTCTGGCAAAACCTCGCTGTCTCCTGCAGATACTCCTGCCAAGTACCTGCCGTGGATTTGATTTTCTCAGCCCTGCTGAGAAGCTGAAAATATGTGAGCGTGTACAGATGTTTCTATCAGCACTGCTCTGTCAAACCGAGAGGCTTTTATACACAAACCCGCATTTAATTGCCATTTAGCACACGCTTTTCTTCTAAAGCAACTGGCTCTACTCTAATTGAAAGGACCGTTTGTTTAGCCTAGATCTTTTGCAGTCAGCATGAAAACAAAATTGACCATATTTGCTTTCTTAAAGGGATAGTTCACCCAAAAGTGAGCCTCAAGTGGTTCCAAAACCTGTATGAGTTTCTTTCTTCTGTTGAACTCAAAATAATATTTTTAAAGAATGTTGGTAACCAGTCCGTTGACGACGGTAGCCATTGACTTCCATATAGTAGGAAACAAATCAGTGGCTACCGTCAACTGACTGGTTACCAACATTCCAATTAGTTCTAATTTAGATATTTGATATTTTAAGTCCAATAGTCATAAGCAAGTGATTCATTAGTTTAACTGCTTTGCTGCTATATGTAAGGATTTTTATGCCACAAATACTTAATCTTATGCTTAAATCCTGTTGATGTACTCTCACTGGTGGAACTTCCAAATACAAATCCGCCTTGACACTTGCATAGTAAACACCAAAGTACGGCAGCATGTCGCTGGAAGTCAAACAACGGCTGACAGGTCTGCTGGTGCTGCATTGTTCAGTGTCAAGTGTCTTAAATACAGCAAAGACCCTTAGGTACATCTGCTGTGTGTATGTGTGTGTGTGTGTGTGTGTGTGTGTGTGTGTGTGTGCGTGCTAGGATCACAGGTAGCTATTGTAACAACAGAACAATGGAGACGATGTGAACAGGCAGTGTCCGATGAACAAAACAGACTGAAATCTTCTCATACCATTAATCATCATCCGAGATGTTGTTTTCTGCAGGAAGTGAGAGAAGAAGTTGGAGATAAAGAGATGTATTACATTGAGTCGGACAGGCCTCGCCTTTCTTGAGGACAATGGTCAAAGGATAGAGACTGTACTTCACATTCTCTTTAAATTGAGCAAGCCTACATCCTAGATTTAGATCATTTCAAGATGCTAAATATGCAAATACAATCCGTTCATATTTAGTAATCATACATGTGATCAGCTAAGGAAAAGGAAAAAGAGTTCAATATGACAATCATCATATGTAATGATAATTATTATTAAAACTATTATTTAATTATAAAACTTAATCAAATCAGTAAAGAAATATAATACTATTGCATTTTACTATATTACTACAAATTATGAATCATTATTATAATTATAATAATTAATACTCATTAATTTTACAGAACATTACTGTAAAATTACAATACTAATTCATGGCTTTCTTAATTTCTGAGTTTCTATTTTGATGAGAAAATCGCAAGGACCTCTTAAAGGAATAGTTCACCCAAAAAATGAAAATGATCCCATAATTTACTCACCCTCAAGCTATCGTATGTGTATATGACTTACTTCTTTCAGTCAAACATAATCAGAGTTACCGTATATTAAAGAATATCCTAAGCATTTCATCACACTTCTCATGTCAGAAAATGTAAATCAGTATAAATATGTAAACACGTTACTCACTTTCCTGAGCAATGTGTAATTTTCTTTATTGTTTTGTTTGAATTGAGCATCCCGACCAGCGCATCACAGCAACCAATGGCGTGAGTTTAGGGCGGGACTCTCTGTTTGTTCAACCAATGGCAGGCGTGTTTGAGAAACCTGTTTGTAATTATTTTAACATTATATTTTAAATGGTTGGATGATGCTAGCGGCAGAGAGGTTACACACTTCACCTTTAAATTGGTTAGTTTCCTTCAAGATTTGATGTCAGGAATTTGTCTGGTCGACATCATTTTTAATGAAATCTGCGCTCATGCAAATGACTCAGCTGTCACTAATAGATTACTGTACAGCAGCATTTCTGGATGATTTTCATTAGATATGCTACAAATTTACTCTCGACAAAGACATGCCTATAAAGTCACTCTATATGCATATTCACAAAATATGCATCTCTCAATTCTAAATTAAGTTTGGCCTGGCCCGGAAGCCTCTAGAAATGAAATGTCACTGTTCTGATTAGTATGGTGTTTTGTGTGAGTGGGAGAATATTTTTGCTCATATCCCTGAATTTCAAACCATAGTTAGGACCTTGCAACATATAATTTGAGATGAAAGCACTCGAATAATTTTCCTCTCCTGCGCTGCCATCCTGATCACATGTGCCAGAAGCTATAAATACTCAACCTCACAGTTTTCTGTCTGCATTTGTCAACAGCATTTTATAGGAGTACTTTCTGTTAATTCTGTCATCATTTACTCACCCTCATGTAGTTCATAAACCTTATGACTTTCTTTCTTTTAACAGAAAACGAGTAGTTTTTCCCCCCATATAATGCAAGCTGTCGAGCTATAAAAATCACAAAAAACACCATAAAACTACACCGTATTTAAAGTCTTCTGAAGCTCAAGTTTTTTTGTGGGTAAATTGTGTTCACAATTGTTGTTCGGTTCTCTTGGTTCTTTCGGTCTGGACATTAGCGTTCACACACACTGCGTCCGAAATCGAATACTTCTCTACTATATAGTATGCAAAGAACAGTAGTTTGTCCGAATACACAGTATTTGAAAAACGGTAAGAGAAAAGACCTACAACTTCCGGCGAGATGTCGAAGTGTGCATACTATAGACACTTTACTATCCCATGAGGCCACGGGAGAGGAGTTGTGAATGACAGTGAAGCGACGCAACTGACGCCGGTAAGGTCACATGACAATGACAACATGGCGAATGTAGTCCGTCCAGATTACATTCATACTTCACACATTCATATTATAAAGAACATACTTTTTGACGGTCGCAAAGTACGTTCAAATTGAAATGCAGTACATACTCAAGACAGTACGCCATTTCGGACGCACCTACTGTCATTTTTAACACTAAACCTAAAAAGATTTTATGACGTACTGCATGTTAACGGAGCTTACAGAACATCTAAACCAATGCTGTGTGCTAAATGCACTTGTTGTATCTACCTACGTGTGATGGTTTTGTACTAGCTGAGAACTTGCGAAGAGCTTATAAAATGTGTAAAGGAGTCAAAACAGTATCAGAAATCCCTCCGTCACATAAAAAAAAGATCTGCTGTAAGAGACGGCAGTTCAGGCGCCTGTACCGAACTGTGATGGGCAACATCTTGACTATGACGAGAAAAAATAGGCATTCCTGAGCATTCAGTCCTGCTTAGGGTCGCATCTTGTGACATCATGTCCTGTTTTTGGTTTGTTTACATGTCTTTGGTCCGTGTTGCGTTCATATTTATCGAGTTCGTTTGGTAGCGGACTGAGACCCATCTTTTCAGCGGTCTCGCTCCGCTTGTTTGATGCACACCAGGGTTTGTATGGCAGCGTTCACACTTACTCAAATGAACTGCACTAACAGAATAATCGCACCAGGGTTCGTTTTAATCGAACCAAACATGCCAAGTGTGAACACAGCCCAAGTCATTGTAGTGCTTTAGATTTAGATTTTAGATTACCGACGCACTGTGAGGATCAGAGAGCTCAGCGTACTCATTGAAAACGTTTTTAAAACATTTAGGTGTATTTTACAATGAATTATAGGCCTACGATTTACAATAATGTATCCGAACACTGCAATAATCAGTCGTCAATGAAAATATCTCATATCTATTTCTGAAGTTTGTGTCAATGATGTCCAACTTTCATATTAACCTTTTCATTTTGGGGTTATCTATCAATTTAACATTGCAATTTGATATAAAATTTAGTGGAATAAGGAAGACGCAATGCACACTTCCTCTTAAACCTTGTTTAACCCAGAAAACATGTTTTAATTAATCAGTGCTTGCATAATTAATGGGTCTTTAATGCCTATTGGGTGCATTTCCAAAGCTGCTGTCATTTTCTTTTTTTAGGACATGTTCCTCTTTTAATCAGTTCTGAGGTGGTTTTCTGACCGCTGGAGTGTTGTGTGTGTGTGTGTTTGCTGTGTTAATGTCTAGTTTACGCTGATGTGATTAATGAGTGTGGAAAATGCAGGGCACGTGGTGTCATAACAACAAAATAAAAACAAATCTCCATATGCCTTATGAAACTGAGGGACAGAGGCAAACTGTACTCACACTTGAATGTTTTATAAAGAGAAGCCGAAGACAGGAAAAGGGCAAGAGCGAGGAAGAGCAGGGAATACTAAACAGAGATTCCTTTTAAGCTGGATTCCATTTAAATTGAAATAGAAGGAACCAAAAAAAGGGAAAATAAGATCTTGTAAGATGTGGTACCATAAGGAAGTAATTCAAAGAGATACAATGGATTAGTCACTGCTTTATGAAAGAAATGGTGTCTTTTCTAGTTCCACTTTTTGATGAAATGCTCTTGCAAGTGTTTTTATATTCTTAAATTCAAATTCAGCTCTGTCTTGGTTTCTGCATCACTAACACGAGAGAGCATCTGCTTTTAGTTATTTTTGTGCATTTCTAAAATCAAATCATTTTTTAAATCACGATTGTGCAATTATTTTTTGTGTCAATGTAAAAACTATACACACTTTAATTAAAAATATTATAAATAAAAAATAGTAGGCCTACATTTTAATTTGAATAAATTCATTGAATATTTTACATAATATACGAATACAATACATAAATGTATTAATAATTGTTATGCAGCTGTTTCCAGTGTTATTAATGTAAAAACTATACACACTTTAATTATAAATATTATAAATAAAAAATAGTACATTTTTATTTGAATAAATTCATTGAATATTTTCATTTTAATTTAAAAAATGTAATACATTTAATAATTGTTATACATTTTTAATCACTATTATCCCAGGTATTTTCAATGTTATTAAAGTAAAAAGTATACGCTTTAATTATAAATATAATAAATAAATAGAATATGTTGTTTTGATGATAATTCATTTTATTTTTAATATTTTTATTTTATTATTAATAAACAAAACGCATGTATTTTTATATATATAAAATAAATGATTTTGCATCACATGAGGCACGAAGTTCACGGACGTTTTTGCCACTGACGCAGGTTCAGGTGAAGGTGTTGTCTTTATCCATCATGCTTCTTCATCTCCTGCCATATCCCTGCTCATAGTGGTGGTTATTTATAGTCATGAATGAAGCGTCGTCGAGACATTAATGACAAAAACCTGCACTGAAAAAGACTTTTCAGTCCTTGTGAATATGAACTTTCAGTTCTTTCTCCCATCGAGCTGCTCTGCTGTGACTGTGAACTACAAATGAAGCATTGAAATTCCACTTTGGAGAAGCTCCTATGATTTGTGCGATCGTTCTATGCAGTAGTTTTATAAATAGCATTGCCTGCTCACTATTTTTAAGTCCCAGTGGTGCTTTTCCCTCTAAACTGGTGCATGCTGTCACTTCACATTGCAGATCACTGCATTCATACTGCATCTCTCTTGTTCTCTATGCAGTCTAAAACTTTGCTTCATGTTTCATCACAGGTTGAATTAAGGCTGGACAGTGGTGATGTCACTGCAAAGTAAGTTTAATCATTTAATAATTGCTATGTTTTATTTTTAATTTTATTTATTTTATTTATTTTATTTATTTTATTTATTTTATTTGTTTTATTTATTTTATTTGTTTTATTATTTTATTTATTTTATTATTTTGTTTTATTTATTTTATTATTTTATTTTATTTATTTTAATGTTTTCTTAAACTGACCTTTTTTCGGTTATACAGGACATGCAGAGTTAAAGTGCCATGTATATACAATATGCTCCGAAAGTCTAAGACCAATAAATGATAATGTCAAAATGTCATAATACGACATAAATCTCAATGTCATATTGAGATTCTTTAATGACAGCAACACTTGAGCTGCTTTTCTGGTGATCAAGTTTCTTGTACTTCAAGGAAAGCAAGAAAATCTGATTTCGCATGGTCATTGTTACTGATTTTCCTATTGGTGACTTGTAAAAGTATTAAAAAGTATTAATTAATTAAAATAAATATTAAATTAAATATATATATATATATATATATATATATATATATATATATATATATATATATATATATATATTAGGGCTGTCAAACGATTAACATATTTAATCGCGATTAATCGCATTAATGTCATAGTTAACTCGCGATTAATCACAATTATTTTTAGCTATTATAAATGTCTCTTGATTTTCTTTTTGTCCCATTATTTTTTCTCATTTTAATGCTCTCAACATGGAAAAGTGGATCGGCTTGCTTTGTGCAAATGTTTTTTTTTTATTGAAAACAACATTGACATACTGTATTCAATTTCACACTAACATTCTCACTTGGAGCAAATAATCTCTCAATGTAACACTGTCCATTAATAAAAGGGTGAAAAAAATACTGACGAGGTCCTGATATTGACGAGGGGGCGGAGAATTCGCATCAGCTGTGTGTGTGTGTGTGTATGTGTGTGTGTGTGTGTGTGCTTGGCCATCAAGTGGTATTTCAGACTGGACGCGCTGCGATGATGATAGCTCAGTTCACAACGACAAAACAGATCACTTTGGTCTTGTCAATGGAACCATTTGGCAACTTTTTAAAAGTAAACTTTCTATTCAGAATCTTATTGGCATCCATTTCGGCGTCTCGCGCTCGCCATCCACTCAAAGCGTAACGTTAACTATTTGGCCGGCTCGCAAGCCCAAACAAGTGTGTGCGGCGCGCCTGTTGTTTTGTTTCCGGTCTAGCTAGATCCGCTTGCGCTTTGGTCGACGAAGCAACAAAACTTCCTCGCGCGGCGCAAGCCATTGAAATGAATGGGTTTCATAGCGCAGCGCCGCGTCCTGTAGTAACAGCATGTGAAAAAAACTACAAAGTTTGCTAGGCCAAAAAGATCGTTAATCGCACGATAAAAAAATTGACGCCGTTAAAATGGGTTTGCGTTAACGCCGTTAATAATGCGTTTAACTGACAGCCCTAATATATATATATGTAATTCAATCAATTTGACAATTTCTGAAATGTATGTAAGTAGTGATTGTGGTGCTCATGTTCTGCAGTGAGTGAGGCAGAAGGGGCTGTGAAAGTGGAAGAGTGGCAGCAGACGTTTTACGCCTCTGACTCGGGGATTCAGTCCGGGGCGACCACGATTCGTGATGAGGAGGAATCTGAGTGCTGTAAGAAGTATAGCGTCAGTGCCAGCGCTGTGGAGAGCGCCACAGGTAATGTGTTCTCTCTAAAGGTTTTCCGATGCCTCTCCAAACATTTTGATGAATTATACAACCCGAGGGCCTCCAAAACACTTCACATTAGAGTCAGCGGCGTTCAGCTCCCACAAGCGCTGTGTGGTTTCACTGGCCTTGTACGACATTTGGAAAGCGTTGTTTTTTCTTTACTTTTTGCTTTCTTAGACAAATGCGGTAAAAAGTACATCGCCCACATGAGGATATGCATTCGCTGCTGTGCCACGGCTCCGAGAACCCTGTTGCTTTATCTATTCAATATTCGTATTAAACGTTTCTCATTATTCTTTGTTCGAAATATCTGGGGATTTTAGAATAGATTCCTCAGCATGGCAGCATATGTGCTTGCGCAGTTTTGGAGGAAAGCTGCAAATTTATTGTCCGCCCAGAGCCAGTGACATTTAGAAACTCGTCCAAACACAGTTCAGTAGGTTCACTTTTTATGGTTAGAACATTAGTGCTATCACAACAGAGCCTCGGAAGAGCCCATCTTGAAGCTCACAAGGCTTCCAGCACGGACCGCACTTTATTCAGACTGTCACAGACGCACTCCCATTATTCCCTCCTCCGGTGTCAATCTATTCTGTCATTTGCCCCGAACCACGTCTCCACTGCACCACGCTACGAAATATTGCACGATGGGATGGATTTTAAAATGATGGTATTTTATAAAACTGGCTCTGAGATCTGATTGGATGAGCCACAAGCTAGGTGTAATTTGCGGATAAAATTGCTGATATGCAGACACCCGTAACTGCACAATGATTCTATATTAAAGGGGTCATGAACTGAGAAATCAAATTTTCCTTGAGGTTTTGACATATAAGAGGTCATCATATTAAGAATACCCTGAACGTTTTAGAACTGAAAACGTCCTTGTTAGTCCAAAATCAGCCTTTATGGTTAGCAGGCCCAGGCGTTAGTGAGATGAGGAGCTCGGGGTCACTCGCTGGACTCAAAATAGCATTACCTTCCAAAGGATCCTAATGCTGGGAATGTGGTTGTTTATTCTCAACAATGTCTTAGTCGAACATTATTTATTCGTATTCGGTACATTTCACTGGATTCTTTGGTAAATCAGTTCGCAAACTCGGCGCAGGCTTTTACGATATTGACAGTAATTACACAACATGTAAGCAACCGTTTTAATTCTAATGCCTGATCTGTGACCAGTGATTTCTGATGTAATGATTCATGTAGCTACAGTCAGATCTTTGTCCTGTCAGTAAATCAAACCAGTGACTAAACGGTCAACTTCAAAAATCAGGCTAGGAAAATGCCTTTTATTTCTAAATTATGACAATTTTTGAAGTAAAAATCACACTAACATAATAAATGCACCCCAGAAAACATTATGAAACAATAAAACAATGCAGTTCATGACCCATTTAATGCGCTAAGTCTGCATATCTAATTTATATTGTGCACAATATAATTAATTATAGTAATTGGTGGAAGAACTAATCAATGTAGTAGTAATAATAATAATAGTAATAGTATTAACGCATGTGTTTAATAATAATGATAATTGTTTTTATTATTTAATAATATTGTTGTTATTGTTATTATTGTGTGAAGCAAAAATGTGTTTTATTATCATAAAAAATAGCATACTTAATTTTTGATCTATTATTAAATGTAAAGTATGCTATTATTATTATTATTATTATTATCATCATCTATTTTTAATTATTTAATAATAATACCCATATTATTATTGTTGTTATATTATTATTTTTATATTATTTAATAAAAATAACAACAATAATAATCATTATTGAATAATAGTAATAATAATAATACCACACTTTTATTATCACACATGTAATAATACATAAAAAATGAAGTGCCATGTATTATTATTACTATTATTATTATTTGTATTATTACTATTAATATTATTACTATTAATATTATTACTATTATTTATCATGGTTGTTTTTTTTAATAATAATAAAATTAATAATATTTGTTATTATAAAATAAATAAATAATAGTAACATAAAAAATTGCAAACCTACATTTAAAAATACATTTAAAAATGAAGTGTGCTTATTAATTTTTTTTCATCCTCATCATCCTCATCTATGTATTTATTTATTTATATGATTTAATATTAATACCCATAATATATTATCAGTATTATTATTATTATTATTATTAGTAATATTATTTAATAACAACAATAATAATCATTATTATTATTATTAGTAGTAGTAGTATTATTAATATTATTTATTTATATATATTAATAACAACAACAATAATAATCATTATTAAATAAATAAACAATAGTAATAATAATAGCACAATTTTATTATAACACATTTAATAATACAATTCAAAAATAATTATGCTTATTATTATTATTATTATTATTACTATAACTATTATTATTTATTATGGTTGTTATTATGGTTATTATGGTTTATTATGGTTATTATTTTTTAACAATAATAACATTAAATAAATAAATTATAGTATTAACAATAGCACACTATTTCAAAAATTAAGTGTGCTTATTACTATTATTATTATTATTATTATTCATAAGATCACCTCTTAAACAGACAGTATGTAATTTTTGGCCACCAGGGGTCGCTAATCTCTTACAATAACAAAGGCGTATATCGATGACGCAAAGCATCAAGCGGAATTATGGATTTTGTCGTCAAGATGATGGATCTTTTATGAATGAGTGAATACAGTGACTGTGGTGTGAAGCAGGGCTCCATTGCTAATGGGAGACGTATACCAGCTCCACACGCAACGCGAGTCCCGCGGATATAAAGGAATAAGGACATTTCATTCTACCGAACTACACGCAAGTGCTGAATTAATAAGTTACTCACAGGTCAGTTTATTAGACGAATTAAACTTGAGGTAACTAACGCAGCGCTGTTTCACTTGCTCTAACAGTTACACTATCACACTAAACGGCATTTGAGTGTGTTGAATGTTGTTAGTTAGGTTGTTTGTTGGCTAAATGAGACTAGCAGTAAGCTAGATCAACATTAGAATAACATGCAGATCAATTTCTAACATTTCATCATATTGAACTAAATAACATTGATTCGTTTTATGTACATTTGCTCACCTGTCTAATAAAGTACATGCAACACTCGCGTCTCTGTCAAGTCAAAGTTAGTCGTGGACGTGGAGCTCTCGGCATCTCAAAAGAGGTGGATCTTCGTTCTAGTCCTCTTTTTGTCTCAAAGTCTGCTTGCCATGGTCCAAAATGTTTGAACAAAACAACAACAGCGTGGGCGTCCTGCTAAGCATAACCCAGTTGTCCACGTCTGTCGCCATGGGTACTATGGCAGTACGAGCGGAAACCGAGGGTAACGAGGATATGACGCCATTGACTGGCGACTCCTCACCCCTGCTGACACGTCACGTTTCCTTGGTTAACCCTCTGAGGTCTAAGGGTTTTTGGGGTCCTTGAGGTGTTCTGACATGCTCTGACATTTGTGCTTTTTTCAGTTATTTATAAACATGTTAATGGCAAAGGTGTAAATTCACTCAATATAGCACAAACTGGGCTACCAGAATTTCTGAGCAACAATTATGAAACATGTTTGTATTTTTGAGAGAATATTGCTTATGCATGGTTATTGAAAAAACTAAAACTTAAAGTGTCTGAAATAAGGCCACAAAACACATACTAAATATGTGTCCACAAGACTTTTGACTAATGAGTGTTGTTGCCTAGAATTTTTGCTTCAAAATGATCTGAAAATCATCCTGCCTAATCATTTACACAAACACATACACTGATTTAAATTTTATAAGACACCTTTGGTTTGGAAAGGCAATATGCGTGGAGGCGTGTTCACACCTGAGAAGACAAAGGCTGGATAATGTGCCGCATAATGAGCTGCATATTAATTAGCCCTTTCACACAGGTGTGTCACAGGATCCCAAAGAATGCAAGGACAAAAGAAATTATCTATATAGCCTATACATATTTTACAATTAGAAATTGTAACCAATTACAAATAGGTTACAATTACAACAACAATTACAATTTTAACAATATTTCAAGTGTATTTCTTTTTAAAAAGTATACATTTTATCATACGTATTAAAAAAAGGTAAGGATTCATTAGTTTGAATATTGGAACAAACACTATAATAACATCTTAGTTGATAATTCAATATACCTACTTTATTTTTGACAAAACATCATACTATCGTATATTTAACTATGAGCAGAAATTGGTGAACAAAAGCGTACCTATTTAATGTAACAGTAGTCTTTTTTTACAGTCAAAACTTTATAATCTATCCAAAACTAATCACAAAATCGTGTCTAAACATTCATATTTAGTCTGTAATATATCGTGTATGATATATTAGTATATACATGTGAATTTGCAGCTTGTTGCTTATACAGACATTTTATTTCAACATATTTCAGTCTATCTTAGTAGGCTATAGCAATATAGTTTGTATGTGTTGTTCATGTAAACATAACGTTTACTAATATAGGTGCGAGAGTGAATGAACAAGGCACGCGCTGTATAACTGTAGTAAACAAAGCGCGCGCGCCTATGCCGTTCACTCATCATTTAGCCTACACACAGACACGCAATTCATATTTAAACAGTCTTTTAGCGGTTTACAGTCCGACAAATTCAATATCACGATTAGAACAAAGCACTAGAATAAATGACTTACTACATCAGCTGGATCCGTTGCTCCTCGAAATGAAACTACCAGCACTTCTGGTACATTTTCCAGGGTTAGATAGTATTCCTCACAGCGAAAGGATACGCTGTGTCCACAGCTGTACAAGATACTTACTAAACACGATGTGTTTTATAATCCAGCTGGTGGGCGTTGGCATGTTTGAACGGCTTGTCTAAGATCATTTGCGTTTGAATAGCGCGTGCTCTCCGTGGGCGTGGCACATTAACGCGTAATTAGGTGTAATGAGCTGAAAAGAAAAATACTGACATCTCTCACTTTTCATACAGATTACATAAGATGAGAATATTTGTTTTTTTATATAAATTCATTCATTTAAAAGAAGAGAGTTCAAGCTTCATTATGGAAAAACACTCGTGCCTGTATGACAAGTATTCGCGGAATTAAAAATAATCTTAGGATGCGTTTCAGAATGGACTTCACTGACAGAGAGAAGGCAGAACGCGCATCATGTTTGTTTTTCTTTATTTGGCGAAAAGCACAACACTTTGTTTTTATTGTGAGTATCCACAAAAAAAATAGACACTTATCAGGGTCTAATGATGTACAACACTTAATATGTAAGATCAAAATCAACAGAGTATTTTGAGTTTCTTTTGCACTGATAAGAAAAAAGCGGCGATAGCCGACCTCAGAGGGTTAAAATCGCAATTTTCTCACGATTTACAAATAGTTGGAAACATTGGGGATATTGTAAGTAATCAACTAAACAAAATATATAACATTGGCCTAGTGGTTTTTGGATATTTTACTGCAAAAAATCCTACATATTGTACCTTTAACAGTGTTCAAATAATTCAATATGACTCTTTTATTTCTCTCTCTCTGCACTCAGACGTTGAGGCTCAATACAGTCTAACTCGAGCCCAGAGAGTGCGTGCAGCCATGTTCCCCGAGACGCTAGTGGAGGGAGAGACGGTGCTCACCACACAGAACAATCCAGACCAGCCGACCAATGTCCAGAGACTGGCCGAGCCCTCGCAGCTGCTGAAAACAGCCATCGTACATCTCATCAACTATCAGGACGACGCTGAGCTGGCCACACGTGCCGTACCAGAGCTCACCAAACTGCTGGCCGATGACGACCAGGTACAACGTTCAGACGCAACCATCACACGAAACCCTTTTAATTAAACATGCGTGTTTGAGGCTGGGAATCTAGTAAAGCCTGTTTGAAAATGCCGTCAGTTAATTATGAAAAACTAAGCTTTGTGCTGAAGACTTTTAATAAAACAGAGGTAAAACAGTACAGTTCTGCAAAAGGCTATACAGTAGCTTTTGTTCTGTTGATATCCCACATCAGCTTATATCTTCAAAATGATCTAGAGTGAAATTACAAAAGTTTTGACTTAGTAGCTGTCATTCTCGGTGACTAACCCGGCTGCGCACATGGTGATATGAGATGCAGAAAGAAAAGGGTAATGAAAAGATGCAAGATGGGAAATCTCACAGGACGGGCCAGAACTGTGAAAGGAGAAAGGAGGAATAAAGTGAAACAAAAGAGAGAGAAAAAAGTGCTACGATATATATTGTGGAAAACAACTGTAGGATATTATCTGTTTTCCAACTTAAATTACTGGCTGCCAAGAGCATGCAACCAATGACATTCTAAAAACAGTTAGAAACCATATTTGTTCATTTTTCTATTCATGCCATGTGTATAATTTAGCATATTTCTGCATATGTTTATGTTTTTGTGTATTAATACATACTTTTTTTAAGGGCATTTTTATTTGTTTACATTGAAGAATTTTAATTCTGACTTGAGTCACCAATTGTAAAATATTGTTCTTTAAGCTAAATGCATATGTGTTACGAACTGCTCCGAGACTTGGGTTGAAGATCCAAATGCAGCTTTATTGGGACATCCAGAATCATAATCCATATAACAAGCAAAGGGTCAATTATAAAACAAGATCCAAGAAACACAAGCATAAAGGGTAATCCAGAACAATGGCTAGAGAATCAAAAACCAAGACACAGGAAACCAGGATATCACTCAAAGTTGCAGTGTAACACTAACACAAGACTTCGCAACGAATGACTGAAAACACTCGGCTTATTTAGGATCATGGGAACAATATGATTGGACTGACAGATATGCGACCATACTATATTACACTACACTATGCTAGATGACTTGCAACACTCTTAACCCAGCTAATGCATTCGGGTCCATTTTGACCCAGGAGTGGCATTCAAATTTCTTTAAAAATCCATCGTTTTTAGTGCGAAAATGAAATGTGTGAAGGCTGTCAAAATACAAAAATTTCTTGCAAAGAATTTCAATTCATAAAAGGTGGGAAATGTAGTAATAGCATTTTAAAAACATGGTAAACGGCCTTTCACACTGAACGCAATAACTCGGCGGAATGTTCGTCGCGATGGCGCTCCTGAATTAAAACAATAGATCCCTATGGAGCTTTTCACAACAAAGCGAGATTTCTTTTTCCGACAGTGTCGATTTTTTTTTCCCGCCGCCCCACGATGGAACGAGCCGTCCAATTAGATTTGAGAATTGAGAGCAACGTTTCAGATGAAACATGAAGCAAAATAGACATAATGATTACGACGATATGTTCTGTGTGTGTTTTTCATGCGGCTCCTGGTATTTTTTTAACCATGAACAAATGTTTGAAATTAAGAAATAAAAGCAGGTAGTGTTCAGTCCATTATAACACTTCAAATAATGCATGACTGCCTATTATATAATCAAAATGCACTTTAGATCACAATCGGAAGTATTGTAAGCCCTTGATTATGGTTCAAAGTGGGGTTTGAGCAAAAATATGAATAATACATTAATTGTGAAGTGTAGCTTGATGCTAATTGTACCTCTCATTACATTTTATGATGTGTTCTTGTAAGCATTATAGAAATTTTGTGTTTCTGGTGTAGTACCAAACTTAATTTAATGCTGTTTTGCCGCAAATGATCGTAAACAGAAAAAACGTCCAAATGCATAACCTGTGATGAAAAATGTGAATTAGCCGAAGGCGAGTTTGTCGTTTCGCGTTCGGTGTGAAAGCTCCATTCGTCAGCGATTCGCCTTAGTTACAATATGGATTTAGTTGAATAATATTAAGTTATGACTGTTTTACAAAGCTTACGTTCCACTGGGTCCAATGCTGGCTTTTTTAAGGGTGAATAATAAAGGTTCTTTACTGGCATCTATCGTTCCATGAAGAACCTTTAACATCCATGAAACATTTCCATTCCACAAAAGGATCATTATAGTGGAAAATGGTTCTTTAGATTAAAATCTTCTTCACACTAAAACAATGGTTCTTTTAAGAACTGTTCCCTGAAAGGTTCTTTGTGGAACCCAAAATGGTTCTTCTATGGAATCGCTGGGAAAAAACAAACAAAAAACCTTGTGGAACTTTAGAGTGTAGACATAAAACTTGAAACTTTTTCTTTTACGATGGCAGGTGGTGGTAAACAAGGCAGCCCTCATTGTGAACCAGCTGACGCGTAAGGAGGCGTCCCGGCGTGTGCTCATGCAGTCTCCTCAGATGGTGTCGGCTGTGGTGAGGGCCATGCAGAACACTGGAGATCTGGAGACGGCTCGCTGCGCTGCCAGCGTCCTGCACAGCCTGTCCCACCAGCGCGAGGGACTGCTAGCTATCTTCAAATCGGGTGGCATCCCCGCACTCGTGCGCATGCTCAGGTGAGTGTATGCACAAAAAGCATTTTCCTTCGGTAATGTGACATGTTTCCATATGAACCAGGATATGCGAAATGTTGTTCAGCATAACTTAACAGGTGAGGAAACACAGGTAGGTAATTGGAGAGTCTTACAGGGAGAACGCTGGAGGAATACGAGGAGAATTATTTTATGGCATCGGTGAAGTGGACTTATTGTAGAATTAAGAAAAGCTATCATGAGCATTGTAATGTTATAAGCGGATGTCATAACATATGTCAGTAGACCGGGACCGGTTCATTCATGAATTCGTAAGATCTTACCTTCATGCTTTGGAAATACCAACCGGAAGACAGAACACAATGAGGGCAGCGCTGAAAAGGGGCGTACATACGATTTCTAGAAACAGTAATGGTACTGAGATGCGCGTTTTTTGTCATGATTTGAGCCTTTAGAAACAAAATGTATGAGATAGTTGTTGTCAGATTTCATTGGTGACTTCAAATTTGAAATTAAATCGGACTCTTGGTGAACAGCTTTGGAGAATTCGATGTTTCCCCATTTAAATAGAGAGGAGCTGCACTTGCATGCCTGAAATAGCTGCTCGAGAGGCGTTCCAAAGATGGCCGCCGAGTGAAATAACTCGCCTTAAAGGGACTTTGACTATTTTAATAATTTCATTAAATATCCACATTGTAACAGTGCAAAGTGCAAACAGTGTAACTTGGGCAAAGACAAAGTTATGGTATTATGCAAAAAGATGGCAATTAATGAAACAATGCCATCTCAGAATATAAAATTTTACCAAAGGCTAATAAACATCACATTTTTTAGTCTTGGAAAAATTCAGATACCCTGTGTTCACTTATGTATTTCTAATATAAGAAAAATGGTGAATGACAGATGCTTAGTCGGTCTGATGCGTTTGTGTTTTAATTAGTCCCTTGACTGTTCATGGCCAGACACATGTTTTGGTTGAATAGTGGTAAACGTTTGATGGACACTCACAGTTCCTAAGAGAACCTCAGACGGACCATGCTCGATCATCAGTGGTATCAAGCCTGGACTAGCATAGAAATTCAGAAAAACTTTTCAGGAGGGAGCCATAGTCCTTCATAATCCTTCCTTTTTGGGTCCGGTCAACCTGACATTTTCTTTCCCAGTCGTGTTAGTCTTGGTGTGCACGTGCATTGTGGCGCACATTAACTTGTGCTCAATTTATCTCCTTTATAGTTTGTGAATGATGCCTAGAGCTAACCTGTGGTGCATTCTGATGAACACTGTGACTAAGCAATGCTAAAGCAGGACAATGTGTCTAGTTCTATCTGTCCATAAGAAAACCTCCACTACACCACCCTGTAATAGGGGCCATAGCAGAGCTGTATTTTAGAGATATATTTGGACTGTGATGGCAAATTTGCTCTGTCAGAAAGCCCATTTATAGCAGATGCTGAGATAATAGAGCGGAGCAGAATCTTTATGACCACACAACCAGGGCTGCTGTAACTTTGACACAGTATCAGCTTATTAAGTTTCATGGAGAGTCTCCTTGGTGCAGCCAGCCTGTATTGAAATGTCACGATCAAGGATGCCATGGTGAGATCTTAAAAATTGCTGCGTGTAACCACTGTAATAGAAGCACAGATCTGTAAAGGTGAGGCGTGTCATTTTTCTGATGAGAAAGCACACTTCCCTTTCAAGGGAACTCGAGCTGCGTCGAACGCTGCGGGAACGCCTCTGCGTTGTGCGTCATGAAGCACGTATGGAATCAGCCCAATGGAGAGATGAAACGTCATAGGCGGGTGACGTCATCGACCAGGAAACTATAAAGCACCCCAAAAACATAAGCGCAGTAGCTTCTGTGCCTTCAGTCGCGCTACATGTGAATCTGTCCCTGTGTGATATTGTTTGTCTTACATACCCTGCACCACACAAACAATTTATCCTATATATATATATATTGAGAGATTATGGCGGACGAACAGCAGTTTAGAAAGTGTGTTCCTCCCTGCTCGCGTTATTTAACGAGCGGGGATACACATGATCTTTGTGTTGTTTGTTTGGGAGTTCAGCATGCCCAGTTTGCTCTCGAGGGAGCAGACTGTGAGCATTGCGAGCGTTTGCCGTTAAGGACGCTCCGCTCCCGCCGATCGCTCTTTGAGGAGAGCGGTTCGGTGCGCGCTCCCCGCGGTTCGGGTCCCGCTTCTGCCGAGGCAGAGCGGCGGCGCTTATCGTGGGGATCGCAGATGGATCTCTCAGCGGGGGTTGAGACGGGCGCTGCCTTATCTCTCCCTTCACCTGTGAGATCCAGTGCCTCATGCCTGGGTTCGGAAGCACGCGCTGCGGTTTCTTCCGCTCGGGATGAGGCACCCGTACTACAGCTATCCAGTTCTGAGGAGCTGGATGTTGTTAGTGTGGAGGGAGAGACTGAGGATTCGCCACCTCACTCTCCCGAAAGTGATGAGCTTATGGAGGTTTTAACACGAGCTGTTGAAAAACTCAGTATTGAATGGCCAGTGATTAGACAGGAGTCTGTGTCAAAATCGAAACTTGATGAAAGATTTTTGCCCTCACGTGTTCAGCCTCCACGCCGGTGTCTGCCGTTCTTTCACGATCTCCACACTGAGGTGTCGAGATCGTGGAAGAAACCGGTTTCATATAGAATATTTAGTCCCCAGACATCAACATATTCAAATATAATGGGGGCTAGATCATATGGTTATGGCGCTTTGCCTCGCGTGGAAGAGACGCTCGCGAGCTATCTCTCCCCCGAGGCGGCGTCATCTTTTAAAACACCGGTATTACCCACCAAGCCCCTTAGAAATACATCTGCTTTGGTGGGTAAAGCGTATTCGGCTGCAGGTCAGGCTGCGTCATGTCTGCATACAATATCAATCTTGCAGGCATACCAGGCTGACCTGCTGAGGGACGTGAGTGAGAGTGAGGCAGTCAGTACTGACGTAGTTCGAGAACTGCGTCAGGCTGCTGATTTATCCCTGCGCGCCACCAGAGAATCGGCCAAGCTAGTGGGTCGATCTAGGGCAGCTCTGGTGGCCGCAGAAAGACATCTCTGGTTAAATCAGACAAATATGAAAGACAAAGAAAAAGCTTTTCTTTTAGATGCTCCTCTCTCTCCATCGGGGTTATTTGGCGAAGCTGTTAATTCTGTTATAGACAAATTCCAGGAAGAGAAAAAACAAGCTGCAGCTTTCAAAAAATTTCTCCCGTTAAAAATTCACGTCCCTGGGGCTGCTGGGCGGGAGCAGCCCCGGCCGTCTACAAGCTCATCCCATAGGGCGCAGCAGAAACAGAGTGTCGCGTCTCGTGCTCCCCCTGCTGGACAGTGGGCTCAGGCGCGGCACTCTCAGCCGAAGTCTTCTAGCAATAGACCTGATCTGAGGACAGTGATATTGTCTAAGAAGGCTTCGGCTAAGAAGAAGTCCTGACGCCGAGGCGTTCAGGATGCTGAGGGTGGTACCCACCGAGGCGGAAAGGAGTTCACCTCTCTTTACGGTGCCCATTCTTCCTCGGTGCCCTCAGGGGGCCGTTCTGCCAACCCCGCCTTCATGCCGGGGCGTAGGCGGTCCCAGCGAGCGTTTTCCCGAGGGACGCTCGCTCCCTCTGAATAAAAAAAAAAAAAGCAGAAGCAGAGTGTCGCGTCTCGTGCTCCCCCTGCTGGACAGTGGGCTCAGGCGCTGCACTCTCAGCCGAAGTCTTCTAGCAATAGACCTGATCTGAGGACAGTGATATTGTCTAAGAAGGCTTCGGCTAAGAAGAAGTCCTGACGCCGAGGCGTTCAGGATGCTGAGGGTGGTCCCCACCGAGGCGGAAAGGAGTTCACCTCTCTTTACGGTGCCCATTCTTCCTCGGTGCCCTCAGGGGGCCGTTCTGCCAACCCCACCTTCATGCCGGGGCGTAGGCGGTCCCAGCGAGCGTTTTCCCGAGGGACGCTCGCTCCCTCTGAGGAGGGTCTCACAGCAGTCAAACCAGTCGTTCCCTGCCGGTGCGCCGTTACAGGGCGCTGTGTTTGCTGCTCAAGTTACACCAGAGGCCAGTCTCGAGAGACTGGTACCCTTAGTAGATTTTCTGGCAGAGTGGAAAAGCCTTCCAAGAATATCTCATTGGGTCCTGCAGACAGTAGAAAAAGGATATGCTATCCAGTTCAGGTGTCGTCCACCAAAATTCAGAGGGGTTCTGCACACAGTGGTGGGCCCCGAGCAGGCTCTGGTAATGGAACAAGAGGTGAAAACGCTCCTCCAAAAGGAGGCTATAGAACGGGTTCCTCCTCCCAGTTTGGAGTCAGGTTATTACAGCCGATATTTCATCGTTCCAAAGAAGGATGGGGGGTTGCGTCCAATTTTAGACCTGCGCCTATTGAATCGCTCGGTAGGGAAGCTAAAATTCAAGATGCTCACTATCAAGCAGATCGTGTCTCAAATCAGATCCGAGGACTGGTTTGTCACGATAGACCTAAAGGACGCATACTTCCACATTTCCATCCTTCCACAACACAGGAAGTTCCTGAGGTTCGCCTTCGGGGGCGAAGCATACCAGTATCAGGTTCTTCCGTTCGGCCTAGCACTCTCTCCCCGAACTTTTACGAAATGCATGGATGCAGCTCTGGCACTGCTGCGGCTCCAGGGCGTCCGCATTTAAACTATATCGACGATTGGTTGATTCTGGCTCAATCGGAGCATCAGGCGATTCGGCATCGAGATGTCGTTCTCGCCCATATCAAAAAGTGGGGGTTGAGGCTCAACGCCAAAAAGAGTGTGATTTCTCCAGTACAGAGGACCACTTTTTCTGGGCGTGGTTTGGGATTCGACGACGATGCAGGCACATCTGTCTCCTGCTCGTATAGCTTCGATTCTCTCAGCCATCAAACAGGCAAAGCTAGGCCAGTCACTCACTGTGAAAAGATATCTGAGGATTCTGGGTCTCAGGGCAGCAGCATCCAACGTTATACCTTGCGGCCTGCTGTACGTGAGACCACTGCAGTGGTGGCTCAGGACCAAGGGGTTCTCCCCGAGGGGAAACCCGCTCCGCAAGATCAGGGTCACGTGACGGTGTCTCCGTGCTCTGGCTATGTGGAAAGAACCTTGGATCCTGTCCCTAGGTCCTGTGTTGGGGGCTCCGTCTCAAACACTAACGACGGGCACCTCTCTCACAGGCTGGGGGGCGATCATGAGTGGTCGCTCGGCCCAGGGTCTATGGCAGGACCATCATCTTCATTGGCACATAAATTGTCTAGAAATGATGGCAGTGTTTCAGGCTCTGAAACACTTCCTCCCAGACCTGAGAGGTCACCATGTTCTTGTCCGGTGAGACAACACATCGGTGGGCTCTCATATAAACCATCAGGAGGGTCTGCGTTCGCGCCCGTTATACAAGCCGGCTCGCCAGATCCTTCTATGGTCCCAGGGGAAGCTTCTTTCATTAAGGGCAATTTATATCCCTGGATATTTGAATCAGGGGGCAGACATCCTGCCGAGGCAGGGGCTGAGGCCCGGGGAGTGGAGACTCCACCCCGAGGTGGTGGAGCTCCTATGGAAACATTTCGGTCGTGCCGAGGCAGACCTATTTGCTTCCAGGGAAACATCACACTGCCATCTGTGGTTTTCCCTAAGTCCTCCAGCCCCTCTGGGGTTGGACACAATGGTACAGGAGTGGCCGAGGTCACGGCTGTACGCATTTCCCCCGATTGCTCTGCTCCCAGGAGTTCTGGAGAGGGTTCGCCGGGACGGGGTCAGTCTACTGTTGGTAGCCCCGTACTGGCCGGCCCGAGTTTGGTTTTCGGACCTAATTTCTCTCCTCTGGAGATTCCGTTGAGGAGGGACCTTCTCTCTCAGGCGAGCGGGTTGTTACTTCACCCCCGCCCAGATCTATGAAGGTTGTGGGCTTGGCTTTTGAGGGGCCCAGCTCATAGAGTCTGGTCTCTCAACCGAGGTTGTTGAGACCATTCTTCACTCCAGAGCTCCATCCACGAGGAAGCTTTATGCCTTGAAGTGGAAACTTTTCACTTCTTGGTGTGGAGAACACCTGCAGGACCCAGTTAACTGCCCAGTGGGTGCAGTGCTGGAGTTCCTGCAGGAGCGCTTCTCCACAGGGTTATCCCCCTCCACACTAAAGGTGTATGTGGCGGCACTAGCTGCTTACCACGTCCCTTTCAGTGGAGTTTCTCTTGGGAGACACCCGCTTGTAACTCGTTTCCTCCGTGGCACTTTGAGGCTGAGGCCAGCAGTTCGTACGAGGGTGCCGACCTGGGATCTGGCCATTGTATTGGAAGGTCTTTCCCTAGCTCCTTTTGAACCTATCGAAGAAGTTCCTGAGAAGTTTCTCACTTTTAAAACTATCTTTTTACTTGCTATCTCCTCATTAAAAAGAATCGGAGATTTGCAGGCTCTGTCCGTGTCACCCTCGTGCCTGGAATTTTCGCCTGGCATGGTTAAGGCTTTTCTGCATCCTAGACCAGGTTACGTTCCCAAGGTCCCTACTAATGTTGTTAGACCTACGGTTCTGCAGGCTTTCTGTCCTCCTCCATTTATGTCATCGGACCAGGAGAAACTTAATTTACTCTGCCCTGTTAGGGCGTTAGACGCTTATGTCCACAGAGCTGCCCTGTGGAGGAAATCAGAACAACTATTTGTATGTTTCGGGCCATCCAGGAAAGGGTGCCCTGCGTCTAAACAGAGAATGAGCAAGTGGGTGGTCGAGGCTATCTCACTTGCTTATGAGTCGGCTGGTCAGCCTTCACCTTTGGCTGTTCGAGCCCACTCTACTAGGAGTATGGCTGCTTCCAAAGTTCTATTATCGGGGGTTTCCCTGAGTGATGTTTGTGATGCGGCTGGATGGTCTTCACCGCATACTTTTATTAAGTTCTATGACCTAGACTTAAGTTCTACCCCTGGGGCACAAGTGCTCTCGTCCTCTGTGCGCTAGTTCTCACATGGCGGTCATTTGGTCCTATGGCGACGTGGGTATTCGCGTTCCCGCAGCGTTCGACGCAGCTCGAGTTCCCTTGAAAGGGAACGTCTCGGTTACGTATGTAACCCTAGTTCCCTGATAGGGAACGAGACGCTGCGTCGTTCCGCCATACTCCCGGCACTCCCGTTAGCGCTTCCTTCAGGCCTATCAGAAGCTACTGCGCTTATGTTTTTGGGGTGCTTTATAGTTTCCTGGTCGATGACGTCACCCGCCTATGACGTTTCATCTCTCCATTGGGCTGATTCCATACGTGCTTCATGACGCACAACGCAGAGGCGTTCCCGCAGCGTTCGACGCAGCGTCTCGTTCCCTATCAGGGAACTAGGGTTACATACGTAACCGAGACGTTTTCTCTTTCAGTTTAATATGCAGAGAGAGACAACTATAAGTAAGCCATTCGTAGGTTGATTTCTCTGAAAATGGTAAACTCTGTAGCTGATTTTGATTTTGTGTATTTATATATACATTACACACACAAAGTTCTGTCATGAAACTCTGGATGGCACAGGCTAATAGGTTCTTTAACTCAACCTGCTTGTAATCACATCGGCGATGAGCTCGCGGGCTCAACCTTCGAATACTTGGGTAGCATTTGCTCTTATGGTAGATGCGATTAATCGCGATTAATCGATTTGACAGCACTAATTTTAATAATATGACATAAAAAGCAAGTATGAAAATAGTTTAGTGAATTTTTCATATAATAGTCTATAATAATACTTAATTTAGAAATATTATTTATTTTAATTTATTCATTATTATTATTTTTTATTATTATTTTAATAATAATGTTCATATCCTTTCTTGCAACATTGGCTAGAGAAAATATAAACAATTAGCTTAAATAAAAGTAAATAATAATCAGATAATATTTTAGTAAGTCGTTTTTGTGCAGTGAATAATAATTTTATGTTAAAAGTTTACATATTTTTAAACCTTTTCATTTCTTTTACACAAAAAATGTAAGTATGTCAGTATACATTAAAATCTGCAGCTGCTTTTATATTTTAGGAAGAGTGTCCCTCACATCATATTTAGTGTTTATGGACATTACAATCTATTTGACCCATATGTTGTAAATATTCTATTCGTTCTTCAGTTCCCCTATGGAGTCGGTGCTGTTCTATGCCATTACCACGTTACACAACCTGTTACTGCACCAGGAGGGAGCCAAGATGGCGGTGCGTTTGGCCGATGGACTGCAAAGAATGGTCCCCCTTCTGAAAAAGTCCAACCCAAAGTTCCTGGCCATCACCACAGACTGCCTGCAGCTGCTCTCTTACGGCAATCAGGAGAGCAAGGTGTGTGTGTGCATTACAGCGCCCCCTGTGGCAACACTGAGAATGCATTGCCTTAGGAATTGAGTTTGTAGACTGAATGTGTCATAATCCATGCTGTTGTTCTCTCTTCACAGTTGATCATCCTGGCAAATGGTGGGCCAGAAAGTTTGGTGTTCATTATGAGAAACCACAACTATGAAAAGCTCCTATGGACCACCAGCAGAGTCCTGAAGGTGCTTTCTGTCTGTCCGAGCAACAAGCCGGCTATCGTTGACTCTGGTGAGTGTATGTGTGTGTAATGTTCTCTTTTTAACTATCTTTTGTCTTTGTTTCACTTTTGTATTTTTTTTCCTTTTATTCCTAGACCCTAGAGGAATATTATTATCTCTTTTCTTTCATTCCCGAGGACTGTTCTCTTGGGCGTTTTGTATAATTTCCCTATAATATCGCAATCTCCATCTCATTTTTTTTGTGTTTGGGGCTTTTTGCATCTTTTTTCCCCCCACTTCTTGATTAATGAATTTCCATGACTTTTCCATTCATTCGCGGTTATTAAAAGACATATTTATGAGATTGCTAGGGGCGATTTCCATTTGTTTGTCGTGTGCCAATTCTGTGAATAAAAACATTTGAACATTGAATTATACACTACAGTTCAAAAGTTTGGGGTCAGTATATTTATTAATGTATTTGAAAGAAGTCTCCTTTGCTCACCAAAGTTGCATTAATTGAATCAAAAATACAATAAAACAGTCACATTGTGAAATATTGTTACAGTTAAAATGTTCTATTTTATAGTATTTTAAAATGTAATTTATTACTGTGATGGTAAAGCTGTAGCATCAATTCTCCAGTTTTAAGTGTCACATGATCCTTCAGAAATATCAATGTTGGAAACAGCTTAATATTTTTGGGGAAACTGCAATAACTTTTTTTTCAGTATTCTTTTATGAATAGAAAGTTCAAATGAACAGCATTTATTTGAAATAGAAATCTTTTGGATTATTATATAAATCTATTTACCTCAATTTTGATAGACTGAATGCCTCCTTGATGAATAAAAGTATTAATTTCTTTAAAAAAAAAATTAAAAAATCATACTGACATCAAACCTTTGAATGGTATAGTGTATGTTTTGTGTGCAAAAGCTCCAAAAAAATACAAATGAGATTTGAATGCAGGTCAATAGATGATTTGTCTTTCTGAGCTTCTGTGCACGGCTTGACCAGAAATTTACTTTCTTTTTTATTACCATTCCATGACTTTCCCAAGTTTAGAAAAAACACTATTTGAAAAAATTCTCAGATGTTTTTTTATGATCATGCGAGACAATTGCCAGAATTGTTGGGGAAAGTAGGGAAATGGGATCGGGACACATTACGAGCCCAACTTGAACCTGCATCATCCACATGAGCACCATGCCTCAACATATCAGTAGCATGTGTGCAAACCACAACACTACAGTCCCAGCAATACATGATTTATATTTGATTCAGCCATTGAACTCAATTAAAATTTCCATTAAAACTAATGTTACATCTTTATGTTAAAACCCACCTTTGACCTACCTTTGTCAGTACATCTTCACAGCAGTCATGGATGTTACTTTATTAATTCTGACCTTTCAGCGAATTAATACTTAAATATACAACGGCAAAGGTTGTGGGACTCAAACATCTCGCCCTATCGCGTCTGCCAGGGCTGATCTCATAAAAGTCTTCACAGAACGGCGTGACTATGTCCTTTCCCATATGAAGCTTTGGCGCTCGTCTTGAGAAAGCGCTGAGGATCAGGTAGTTACAACACTGGATGAGAGGCAGTTTTCAAGGATGTCTCCTAATCTCCTTCCCTCTTTTTATCTTCCTAAGCCATGTGGCTTTTAGTTTATCTGCACCGACTCCAAAAGACATTTCTCTCCCCTTGGCAGACAATTGCTAATCCATGGAGAAATACAGCCTTCTTTTTAGAGCAGGTTGTGTAGCTGAATAGTTTTGTTCTTTTTTTTTTGTGTGGCTAAGTCCGATAAATATGGACTCTAAACCTTTTTTCTCTCCGTTTGGCAGGAGGTATGCAGGCCCTCGGCCAACATCTCACAGGTTCGAGTCAGCGTCTAACACAGAACTGCCTGTGGACCCTGAGGAATCTGTCTGATGCTGCAACCAAGCAGGTAATGGCGCTGTTCCACTCCGTAGATCGTGTGTTTGCTAGCACTGCTTGTTATTGTTGATCATACTTGGGGTTAGCGATTTTATTCTCTTAACCAGTGGTGAATTTCTCAACATGAATGACATCGTGTGGCTTATTGAGAAGAGCTGCTTTTCAAAGCAACTGGGATTTTTGCCTGATGGATGATGGATCAGGTGGAAACTCCCACAGATTTGCACTGAACAAGAGGCCAAAGCCATATGAGACCAGAGTATTGTACAATTTGACTTGGGCTTGCAAGGAACCATCCAGAACTAGGTTTGGGTAACGTTTGAATTTGAGCAATTCCAATTTATCTTATCGATTCCAATTCTTATAGGTACCCAGTTTCGATCCCAGTAAGGTACAAACATTTATATCAAACATATTTATTATGTGTCTTTTGGTAAAACGTTTTCTCACAGCTGATTTCCATGAACAAAAATCAGCGGCCTTCAAAAAAAATCAGCACCCTAAAGAACACTAACATTTTCCTATGGGTTTAACAAAAATACCACAGCAAAAAACAACTGGACTAACTCATATACATTTCGGAAATTAATATTAAATGGTAAATGGTAATCCTTAAGATTAATCCTTATTAAAGTTACAAAAGTTATTAAGTCAAGATCAGTGAGTGATTTTTCTTTTGTTCTTTGAAGGTTTATTAGGCTGCTGTCACTTTAAAGTCCCACTCCGATCATATTTTGAGCTATTTTTAAACATTCCCAGTGGTCTTTAAATTATGATTATGCCATTTTCAACCGAGGGGGAGGATCCCACTCCCGTCCCAGATCGCGATTTCAGTTGAGGGAAGCTATTTCAATTATTAAAAAAATATATATCTGCTCTGTTATTGCTTTGAAGAATAACTGCTGTTCCTCAAAGGAAATAAAGCTGAAATATGGAATTGGATTTATAATTACAGTTCTTTTTGAAATGAAAAACTGTTTATGTTTTTACTGTATTTCTTCACAAAGTGAAGCAAAATTACCCCAATTATCCTGAAGAGAAAATAAGTCGATCAAGAATCTAGGCTGAATGTGAAATGTCTTTTAAAAACAGATAATTAGTATATTTGCCTACTAATGAAATTACAATAGCATTTCATTATACAGTATTGCATTCAATTATTAAATATGCAAATGCTCCTAAGGATTTCAGCTCAGACAAAGCTTGAAAGACATGAAAAGGCTTTCATGTAGTCTGACGTGTTTTCCCTCTGTACTTTCTAATGCTTTTAAAGTTCAGGCGACTTGTGGTTTTTATAATTATTCCTCACCTCCACGCAATTTGTCCCTCATTACTGCTACTCAGAATTCAGTGGCCCAGAAAATACACAATTAATGATAACCAGGTTATCATTTTCGTCCTTATTATTAAATCCACAGAACAAAAACAACTATGAACAGACGCGTCCCCTTCTGCTCTTACGGAAAGTGTCTAGAATTTAAATGAAAGTGTCTAGAATTTAAATGTATGAATTTGAGCTCACGTCATTCCGGTGTCTGTCCGTCTAATCCTTCACACACCCGCGTTCTTTATTATCTCCTTCCTCCACTGCCTTTCCTCTTTCATTTGTTCCTTATCATGGTCATTATTTCATTTGTGATAATTAGCGGTTTGACTGTCTGATTCTTGAAATGTTTTTTTTTTTTTATGTGAATCTTTGCGCTGTTACTGTCACTGATCTTTTTTTATCCATGAAAACCCCCAAATCTCTGTTATAATGATGCACTTACAGAAGAAATGGACCCGTACGCATTAAAATACTTACTGTTTAAATATTATACCCCAAGATGTAACCAATATGTGTTAACATGATTTGTTTTGTGAAAAACATGATTTCTTTTGTGTGCAGTTATATCAAATATTACAACTTTGCTGACATGACGACATGATGGCATAAACCGTAAAACAACTGTAAGAATGATGGTTTAAACAGCTTTGCTGCTTAAATAATAGGTTTAACACAAGGCTTATTAGAAGTGCTTTCCTAACATTCTTTATAAAAATAACAAGGCACAAAATAATACGTTGCTGTCAATGGACCTACACAACTGATCAAAAGTTTGGTCGGTAAGATTTTTTAAAAATAAATGCAAAAAAAGGCAAATAAATTGATCAAAAGTGAGAGTAAATAAATGTATTATATAACAAATGAATGTAAATAATGCTGTTCTTTCTATTCATCAGAAAATCCTGAAAAAGTATCACTGTTTCCACAAAAATATTAAACAACACAACTGTTTTCAAAATTGATGATAATAATAGGAAATATTTCTTGAGCAGCAAATCAGCATGTTTGAATGATTTCTGGAGGATCATGTGACACTGAAGACTGCAGTAATGATGCTGAAGCTGCGCATCACAGGAATAAATTACATTTTAAAATAAATCAAATAAATGCAACCATGGTGAGCATAAGAGACTTTTTTCAAAAACATTAAAACACAAATCTTACTGACCATCCTTGAGTACAGTAGATTAGAGTACTTTTCTGGTTCATTAGGCATATCAAGCTCCAAATAATCCAAAAAGAAAGCCTAAAAGCACCATAAAAGTGGTTCATATGACTCATCCACTATATTGCAGGACTTCTGATGCTCTATGTCAGAAACGGACTGAAATTTAGGCAAGGCAAGGCAAGTTTATTTATATAGCACATTTCATATACAATGGTAATTCAAAGTGCTTTACATAGAAGACATTTAAAAAATCAAAAGAAATAACAATAATTAAAACAGTTTAGAATAAAGAAATTAAAATAATCAAAACAAATAAGAATAATTAAAACAGTTTAGAATAAAAAAATAAAATACAGTATACAGTAAAAACAGTCGGACGAACAGTGGCACAGTGCTCATTCAGTAAATGCACAGCTAAACAGATGTGTTTTGAGTCTGGATTTGAATGTGACTACTGTAGGAGCACATCTGATCTCCTCTGGAAGCTGGTTCCAGCTGCGGCTGGCATAATAGCTAAAAGCAGACTCTCCGTGCTTATAGTGAACCCTTGGTATTTCTAGCTGATGTGATCCTAATGATCTGAGTGATCTGTTTATATTCAGTGAGCATATCTGCAATGTATTTGGGTCCTAGGCCATGAAATGATTTATATACCAGTAATAATACTTTAAAATCAATCCTAAATGTAACTGGGAGCCAGTGTAAAGACCTGAGGACTGGTGTGATATGTTCATATTTTCTGGTTCTGCTCAGGATCCTGGCGGCAGCGTTCTGCATGAGCTGCAACTGTCTTATGGTCTTTTTAGGAAGGCCAGTGAGGAGTCCATTACAATAATCCACCCTGCTGGTGATGAAAGCATGCACAAGTTTCTCTAAGTCTTGACTTGAAACAAAGCATCTAATTCTTGCAATATTTTTCAGGTGATAGTACGCTGATTTAGTTATTGCTTTGACATGACTACTGAAACTAAGGTCTGACTCTAGAGACACACCAAGATTCCTGACTTGATTTTTAGTTGTTAGACCCCTAGCGTCAAAGTATGCATTCACCTTGAGAACTTCATCTTTGTTTCCAAACGCAATGACTTCAGTTTTGTCTTTGTTTAACTGAAGAAAGTTTTGGCACATCCAACTGTTTACTTCATCAATGCATTGGCACAGGGAGTCAATGGGGCTGTAGTCGTAAGGCGATAGGGCTAAGTAGAGCTGTGTGTCGTCTGCATAGCTGTGGTAAGAGAAATTTAAGTTATTTTAATTTGTTATTTACAGAAAATCCTGTGGTCACCTTTCACTTTAATTGAAACATTCTGCTATAAATGTCCTGAGAGAATAAAAGTTGTGGGAGAAAGAAGACCCTATATATAAAATATATTAAAATAGAAAGAAGTAAATGCAGCCTTGGTGAGCATAAGGGACGTCCTTCAAAAATCTTTACAGACCCCAAATGTATTTGAAATGTATTGAATTCTTGTTTCCTGTCGATACAGGAAGGTCTGGATGGTCTCCTGCATATCTTAGTGAGTCAGCTGGGCTCGGATGACGTGAACATGCTGACCTGCGCTACTGGCATCCTGTCAAACCTCACCTGCAACAACGCGCGCAACAAGGCCCTGGTCACTCAGAGCGGCGGGGTGGAGTCCCTGATTCACGCCGTGCTTCGAGCCGGAGAGAAGGAGGACGTGGCCGAGCCGGCGGTCTGTGCCCTGCGTCACCTCACGAGCCGCCACCCCGACGCAGAGCTGGCCCAGAATGCAGTTCGTCTGCATTACGGCATCCCCGCCATCACCAAGCTCTTGGGTCAGCCGCACTATTGGCCTGTGGTAAAGGTCTGTATGTGTGTGTGTGTGTGTGTGTGTGTCTGAATTGCTGCCAATTTGAAAGCCCTTCTTGGCGTTTGAATTGAAAGGTCAGATTTGAATCATCTGGGGGCAGGGCTTGCGTGGCTTTGATGTGGAAGAATGCTGAGACTTGCCTCTCTTGTTAAGCTGATTTGGTGCCGGATCTTAGTCACTGAGCGGCACTCCTACGCTCCTCCAGGGCTTCAGCATAATTTTGAGGACACTAGCCGGAACAATAAAAGAGCCCTCGAGCATCACATGCAAGGGATCTCTGCCATACATGGACTGAAAGCAGCAGAGCCTTGTATCAGGATGCCAGGGTAAAATACATTTGTGTTTCATGTAAGAAGTGTAATGGTAACACTTTACAATAAGGTTCATTTTTTAAACATTAGTTAATGTTTTATCTTACATGAACTAACCATGAGCAATACATTTGTTACTGTTTTCGCTCATCTTTGTTAACATTAGTTAATAAAAACATGGTTCATGGTTTTTTCATGTTAGTTCACACAGTGCATTTACTAATGTTAATAAGATCTGAATAAAGTATTAGTAAATGTTGAAATTAACATTAACAAAGATTAACAAATGCTGTATAAGTGCAGTTCATTATTAGTTAATGTTAACTAATGTAGTTAACTAATGTTGTTAACTAATAAACCTCATTGTAAAGTGTAATTATATAGAATGACAAAATAAAAAGATAGATCATCGTCTATCATAGTCATCGATTTTCACTTATTTATGGCGAATAAATAAATGAATAAATGAACTTTATGCAAATATTATAGCTCATCCAATCAGTTTGGGGCGAGACTCTTTGTATTGTGATTCACTACCGTTCAAAAGTTGGGTTGGTAAGATTTTTTGTTATTAATATATTCATGTTTTTATTCAGCAAGGATGCATTCAATTAAACAAAAGTGAAAACAAACACATTTATAATGTTATAAAAGATTTCTATTTCGAACATATGCTGTTCTTTCCATCAAAGAATCCTGAATAATAAGAAATGTTTCTTGAGCAGCAAATGAATGATTTCTGAAGGATCATGTGACACTGAAGACTGGAGTAATGATGCTGAAAACTCAGCTTTGACATCGCACGAATAAATTACATTTTTAAAATGTATTCAAATAGAAAACAGTTCCTTTCAATTGTATTCATTTCACTATATTACTTTTTTTTATTATATTTTTGGATCAAATAAATGCAGCCTTGGTGAGAATAAGAGACTTCTTTCAAAAACAACTCAAAACCTTACCGACACTAAACTTTTCCCCTCAATATTTGAATATGTGAAGAAAACAACTTCCTTTACTTCCATGAAAATGTCAGTCAGTTTTCCTTTGCACTTCTAAAATTAACCTCACGATTATATATCTTGTCAATGTCTCCATGCTAGTCAAAGCCCTTGAAGATTTGTCGAATCAGACGGTCGTATAGCGAGTGTAATTGTCTGTCCTCGGCTCTCTGATTTGTGGTGGGCCGGACTCTTGATTGTCTCTCTGTGAGCGCGGGCTCCCGGCACGCATGATCTCTCGCTTAATCGTATCAGACCATTGGAGCAGAAACCTGTGTGTGTGCTGTGATCGGTTCAGCACGTGTGTATCGATCCAGAAGAACGACAATGCCAGGCTTTTATTTTGCCTCACAGTCTGCATGCAGAAATTCCTAAAAAAAAATCAACCTGGCTTAATAGGAAGTCTATAAAGTGTTTACATTGATTTATTTTACTCCGATGTTTTGTGTTGCTCTCCGCTGTGGTGCACTCAGTGATTTGTTTCTGTATATGATGAGCTTACCAATATCACACCGCCACGTTTTCACATTTTCCCTGCCATTTGCTTTTTTAAAACGTAGATAGGCATTAATATATTCTGCAAACAAAAGTGTCCAATAAGATTAACGAGATGAAGTGAGAAGTATTGGGCTGCTAATGTAATCTCAACTGGCCTGTGTAAAAATCAAACCACTTTTATTTATTAGACTACTGATGGTACCATTTTATGCTATCATTTTAAACACTTTTCATAAGTGCTATTCATTTTTTTTTTTTACCTGTTAAACATTTTAAATGAATGCACCTTTAAGTAATTCAGTAATTCAGTGAACCATGAGAGACTACATTACAGTGATTTTACTAAGAAAGAAAAATACTGTTTATATACAGTATGTATACACATACACACACAGAGAAACATATAATATACATAAATATAATAATATATACACATATATTATGTAAACAAACTTTTATGTTAGACGCAATTAATCACAATCTATTTTGACAGCAGTATTTTTTTAATCTATTGATTTATTTATTTTAATTTAAAAAAATACTGCGAATGTTTTGTTTTGGAAGTGAGTTTGTATTCTCCATTTTTGAGCATTATAAAGCAATAAGAATTCTGTACTACAGTCGCTGCATTATAATCAATGTAATCAACAGTAATCTTGTGGCCTATTGCTTTTATAAAATTGCGGCAACAACAATATGATACTACTATGCAATAAAAAGTTGCATTCATGAAGAATCATAATCAAAATGATAATCAGAATGAATAATATTCTTAAATATAGCTATAGCCTTAAATATAGCTATAGTAATAAAGCTATAGCCTAACTGTTGTAGTAGTATGGACCAAATTTATCATTTATCTGACTCGTTTAGAGTCAGAACTATTCATTTTAAAATGCCTCTATGAAGAAACCAGACAGTTTCACAAACAAAATGTGCAAACCTTCTGTACACTTTGGCTGATGGCTTTGGTTGCACCCAGACAGGGTGGGGAAGACAGATCACTAATGCAACACACATGAATCCCCGATGTCTGGAATGCATTGCATCATGTTTCTTCCTCTTCCATTTGGAGAGGTTTCTGGCACTTGACGTGTCTTGCCGTCCCGGCCTGCAGAGATCCGCTCTATCAGCAGGCGTTCTCTAATCAGCAGAGGAACATTGTGGACTAATGATGCGTTGTGAAGGAGGCCGTAGGAAATTAAGCGTTTACGCAATGCTGTTTGTGCACAGATGATTAGGCAGAAGCAAAATGACTCCTCACGTAAACGCATGACATTTCCACTGAACTACATTGTGTAGTGACATGCAGGTGATTTCACCTACAAAGACTCGCGTGTGCATTGATGCATCCATAAACAGTTTTGCATGCACTTACATCAAGCATCTCAACCTAAACTTTGTATTCAGCTCAATTTTTTAATAAAAAAAAAACATTGTTGCGAGTAACATCGTTCAGTTGCTCATTGATGTCAGTGCGTGAGTTTCACTCGCCAGTCAGCACTTTGGGATTTACAAGAGTGAGTCACTTGTTCGAGATGATGACAGCTTTGAGGAATGGACTTACAGTGGAGCTGAACATTGAGGAATTCACTACAGTTGTGTTTAGATTTAGGTTATGACTCTTTGTAAAGGTATAGAGGTACAGAAGTGGGTCACGGTTCGTTGTGTTTAAGGGAATTTAACTAAACTCATGAGAAAGAAAAATCTTTTTAATATTGTTTTTCACAGACAGCAATAAGATTCATAGGAGAGAACATTTTGGGATTTGGAGAGATGTTCGCTTGCTTTTTTTGCCCTTGTTTCTCAGATTTTTCTCTACAACTGTGTTCAGCTTTACCAAGAAACCAAAGACTGCAATCAAAATCATGTACCTGAATATAAACTGATCAAATTCTTACAAAACCAAATTATGTTAGCTATGCGATCCCCGCTGTCAAAACAATCCCCGCTCTCAAGGATCCGCGAAAACAACTAAAAACACTGTGAGATTCATGCCAGGCCAGTAGTTGGCGATGTCAATTTGTAAAGAAACGCTACGTGCCTATATACTGAACACGTAATATGCATGTGCATGATGTCACCGTTTTCACAAATTCACATTTTGGTTGTTAATGATAATGGTATCATTTTCAAGAACTTTCCCTTTGAAACCGGATTTCACATGCTCACATTTTCAGGCTGCCAAAACGCAGTTGTCGTTTAAAAGAACAGCCAAAACGTATAAAAGGTTTTCCGTTTTTAGTTGAAAACTGTGTCGTGTAAACGAACCCTCAACTTTGCCAAGATACCAAAGACTGCAATCAAAATCACACATCTGAATATAAACTTATCCATATCTTCTAAAACCAAATTATCTGAGCTATTTATATATTTATTTATTTATTTCAGTTTTAGGCATTTTAAGAAAAAGTGTCAGCTAACAGTCATATTTAAACTATATATATATATATATATATATATATATATATATATATATATATATATATATATATATATATAAAAATTTCAAATGAAACAGAGCTATACTAGTATATATATATATATTTTTGGAAACCATTCTTAGCTTTGTCAAGATACCAAAGACTGCAATCAAAATCATGTATCTCAATAAAAACTCATCAAATCTCCCATCAAATTGATTCAAAACCAAAGTATGTGAGCTACTGTATGTGATCCTGTGTTTATTTATTCACTGGTTTTAGGCATTTTAAGAATTTTTTTTGGAAACCATTGCATTAATCCATTTGTGAGCAGAAGAAAACAATAAGAAAAAATGTTGCCAAGAATGTTATGAACAGTAGTTAATATGCTGTACATCTTTCACACTATAGGCCACAGTGGGCTTGATTCGCAACTTGGCCCTGTGCCCAGCCAATCAGGCGCCTCTGAGGGAATCTGGGACAATCCCTCGACTGGTCAACCTGCTTTTGAAAGCTCATCAGGAAACTCAAAGACACGGCTCGGGGGCCCAGCAGACCTATCAGGTGCATTTGAGGGTTTTTCTACCTGTGCATGGATTTTCCATATATCCTAGTTGGCCTCTTTATTCACCCTCACATATAGGCTGAGGCCTCCAAAGGGAGGTTAAAATACAATCCAATTAGCATCAAGGCCCCAGCATTTGGCATGGACCAGGTCCCTTTGGTGTTAGAGTTAATGTTTTCTTCTCACTTTCACTCGTTTTTTCACAGGATGGCGTGCGAATGGAGGAGATTGTGGAAGGCTGTACAGGCGCTTTGCATATACTGGCCAGAGATCCGATCAACCGAGGGGAAATCGCCAGCATGCAGACCATTCCTCTGTTTGTGCAAGTACTGAACCAACTTATGGCATTCCTGGCAGTGAATCTGGTTCATCTGTGTGTGTTGTGATGTGTGGGTGTTGTGGTGCGATGATGACCGCAGGATGTCTGGCTGCTGTTTGTTTTTGTGCATTTGTCCGTGTTTATATTGCACTACCAGTTTTGGGGAAGCTACAATTAAAGCTTTCGTTTAAACTATAGTCAAGTTACTCTTTGAAAAAATAGTTCTCTTAAAAAACGTCTATAAAAAACGAAATACCCTTAATGCATAACTATTAGATAATATAATTTATGATTTAATAAGAGTCAGCCTTTTCTGGCACAAAAAAATGAATAATTTTAATTGGGTCACAGTAATAAAGTTGAATATATTCACTTAAATACAACTAATTAAGCTTAATTTATATACTATAACTGAGTTGAAGCATAGTGATAAACAGTAGGTTTATCATTTTATCACTTAAAACTCATCTTTGATTACCGAAATGACATATTAAACGTTTTTTCCTTGAAAAAAAAAATGTCTTCATGCATTAAAATAACTTGAATTTTACACCCTTGCCTTATTTAGTATATGCGGTTCTACAAATATGCAAATGAGCCCCACCTCCACTCACCGGGGGCATGTTCAAGCTCAAACCGGTGCACAGCGTTTTGCAACCGTTTCCGGGTTGAACGACATGTTTCCAGCGATTTCAAACCGCGTTTTTGAGACGGTCTTTGGTTCACTGCAGTTTTAAGGAGAAAATAGTGTTGACTTATGACTTTGCACATGGTTTGTCTTGAATCATATTAAAAACACCACATAGACATGCATACTGTATAAACAACATTAAAAACCTGATTTTCACCACAGGGGGTCTTTAACAAAATATTTTGCTAAGTAACAAAACTAAAATGTCACAAAAGGACATATGGTTATATAAACTGACGAGCCAAAACATCATGACCATTCGCAGGTGAAGCGAATATCATTGATCATCATTGCAAATCTAGTGTGTAGAAAATGACACGCTTTGAATAAAGTGGGTGTGATAAGACAACAGTGAAACCCCTCTCATCCTTTGACTTCCTCTTTCCTGTTAGCTTCTGTACTCATACGTGGAGAACATAAAGCGCGTGTCCGCCGGTGTTTTGTGTGAACTTGCTCTGGATAAGCAGTCTGCTGAGATGATTGACGCAGAAGGAGCATCTGCACCTCTTATGGAGCTCCTGCACTCTCCCAATGAGGGGATTGGTGAGTGACGCCCATCGAGAGAAACTTTAATAGCACGCCTCATGACTAATCACATGTTGATAAAACACTGAAATGAGCCATATGTCATTGGACAGATCATAGTCTGTACAAACACAACATTACCACATTTGAAATTGTGCAAACCTTCCTCTTGATTTCACATCAGACTCCCAGTGGAAGCAAGATGATACTGAATATCTCAGTACTGAGATATTCTGTTTACTGTAGCCTACCTTACCAGCAGCTTTCGTAAACTGCCATAAACAGTCTCTCCTGTATCTGCTTGACAATGACAGTCTGCAATAGACAGAGACTGTCAGAGATGCAGCATGACTTTGGTGTCTTCAACACGTCAGATAAGGAGCAGAACACACGAGAAGCTTCAGCTTGCCACGTACTGTATCAAAAGGCTTTTAGTCTCACAAGGAGAAATTTTCACTTTTAGGAATAAATTTGATTAGTATTGTAACTTTATCTGGCCAGGAACCATCCATTTACATATAAGAAGGTATAAACATAAAATAAGTAATGCAGTTTTTTTTAGACATATTCCCTACACTTCAAAGATTTGGGATTGGTAAGATTTTTGTTTTTGAAGGAATTTTCTCATGCCCAGCGAGGCTGTATTTATTTGATCAAAAATACAGTAAAAAACAGTAATATTGTGAAATATTATTACATTTTAAAATAACTGTTTTCTATTCGAATATATTTTAAAATGTAATTTATTCCTGTGACTTAAAGCTGAATTTGCAGATAAGTCGCATTTTATCATTACATTTAGAAATATTGTAAAATACCAATGCATAACATAACTTATAATGGTGTTCATTTAAACAATATTTATTATAAAAGCCAAACCTTAACAAATTTATGAAACAAAAGTGACTGCATGGAGATGTAACTGTAGAGCTAGCTTTGAGAGCCTAAGATCCCACCCTCCCTTCAGAGCGCCTCCAAAGCCACGCCTCCTTCAAAACACATGAACACACACAGCAGGGAGCAAAACAAAAGCGTCACGAGAGACTGCGTTAAACTACCTCATGTCTCAAATAACATTACAATAATAATTAACATAACTTAAAGAGCACTGACCTGTTCCACCTGACTGCTGCAGATTCATATTGGCGTTGATAGTGCTGCCAATGAAACGCATAAATTCGAGTCACAAACCGCTCCAAGTATAACTTCACTGGTTTCCATCTCTTACAAATTACAGTAGTTATGGCGTGAACGCAGCATAAGCTGGTTGTTTTGGTTCAGGAGGACCTGTAAAAGATGGCTGCTGTTTCGCTTGCGGTGCTCTATGACTGACGTCTGTCTAACTCTATAGCATAAAACATGCTGATGATGTGTGATGTCTGCGCGAGCAGGGTGCGGAAGTATGGAAATACATGCGTTGACAGGCAGGTAGGACATCGTATCATTGAATTCGGTGATTGGACTAATGCAAATGATTGGACGAAGATTTTATGGTCCTACGCCTTCCACAGACGAGATATATAAATACATTTAGATCACTTAACTTAGTCATTGCTATCAGGATGTGAAGAGACTTTCAACCAGCATAACAAAAATGTTGGAACCAATCACCTACCCTGCTTTTAATGCATTATTTAAATTTTTCACCAGTCTCTCGCCAATTTTTCGCTCACACCATATTTGCATTCTGCTGCACTTGTAGTCCAGAAAGTATGGTAATAATAATATGTAAATAATGATCACATCTCTCATCATTGTCTTTTCCTCAGCCACCTATGCTGCGGCCGTTCTCTTCCGCATCTCTGAGGACAAGAGTTCAGACTACAGGAAGCGTGTGTCGGTGGAGCTCACACACTCCCTCTTCAAACACGACCCTGCAGCCTGGGAAATGGTGAATATATGTCTCACACTCTTGCACACTCTCAGATTACTGGACATTATTATTAATGAGATTATTTCGATTATGTATGCCATGTCAATTTTTAGCAATCGTAATGAAATAATCATATGGCATAACCTTTGAATTATTGAAAATAAATGCAAACCTGAATGGTTAATGCAGCCCTGGTATGAGTGTGCATTAGTTTAATTCAATGTTTCAGCGTCAATAATTTTTTTTTATTATACAGCTATTGTATAATGTTTTTAGGCTTATGTGTGATCAGAAAAAAAAATGGATTAAAAAAGTGGTGTTGGTTATGAAAGAACCGTCATTTCTTGGTAGATGCCACTTGGTTTGATATTTTGTATCTAATGCAATGACATTCAAATACTTTAATACTTTTTAGGCCACTGCGTACTACAGGAAAAGTTCATTAAAAATGTCAATTCTGTCATTATTTACTCGTGCATTTTTAAACGTGTAACTTTCTTTCTCCCAGGGAACACAAAAGGAGACATTTATAGCATGAATTATCCCTTTACTCAGCTTAATAAAACCAATAAATAAAACATAAAAAACAATTTTTAAAGAAAGAAAGCTTTTAGGAAAGCCACTTAAGCAAACACAGGACAGTCATTAAAATTTGTGAACGTTTATATTTTTTCAAACGTTATGCTCTTATGCTCACCAAGGCTGCATTTATTTGATCAAAAATACAGCATAAAAGAGTAATATTATGAAATATTATTACCGTTGAAAATAACTACATTTTAAAATGTCATTTATTCCAGCAGCTTCAGTGTCACATGATCCTTCAGAAATCTTTCTAATATGCTGATTTGCTGCTCAAGTATAATAGGTTTTAATATTTCAGTGGTATTTACCATATTTATTTTCTTTATGAAAGAAGCTTTTAATGAATATGTTTGCGCTCTTGTTCTCTCAGGCGCATGCTGCCATGCCACTCGACCCTGGATACATACCAGATGGTAAGTTGAGAGCACGTTCGACAGCCCAGCGCATTCACTCACTATCCGTCTGCTTTAGTACGCAACACCGCCGCAAATTGCCTATTTATCCAGCACATCTCGCAGCATTAGAGCGAAGAGCATTGAAATAAAATGCCACATGGCGAATGAGTAATGGCGTGCGTTTGCGTGTGAGAGAGGGGTCAAAGACGAAAAGATAAAGAGTGACAGTCACTGAATTTGCGTTGCTGTCAGTCCGTTCCGCAAAGTGACATAATGCTGTGTTCCTCCGTTGGGGAACATTAAGTCAGCGGTGGTCCGGCGTATGCGACGTGCTTTTCGCTCATTTGAGTTTCGCACAGATGACTCTAGTATAAGACTGGAGGACCTGTAAATATAAAACAACCTATTAAAAACACGGTTTGATCCGTTTATGTGGATATTTTACACACTGATGCTGTTGTTCAGCCATGAAGTCTGAAGCGCGTCCCATAGTTTGTAAACTAACTAAACTAACTAAAAGCACCTTGACAAAAATGCACTCAAGATGGAAGTCTAAAATAAATGTGTACGGTAAACATAATTCTTTAAATTATATTTAAAGTATTGAAGAAATGTCATGACTGTAAACTAATTCAGAATTCAAATGTAAGAATGATTCTGTTGAAATAATAATCATTTTAGGATGAATAATGAAGATGCTATTTCATTGAATGATTAAAAAAAGTCTATAAATTATAGTACATGTTAAAAATAAAAAAATTATAACACCAGCAAAAGCACGTGACCATTAGTGTAACACTACCTTTTCATAAAATGTATATTTTTTTTATTTATTTTTTATAATATTTTTATTGAAATTTTTTTTACAAAAAATATGAATTATATAATTTGAATACTTAAATATTACATTGCATGATTAAATGTGATAATTTTTTTATCTATTGTTTTAAAAAAATGATTTTATCAATTAACATGTTACATTAATTAGTAATTGTAGCTGTTTTCTACTAATTAAATATATTATGAGATACTTGAATATTGTCATTAGTATTATTAATACATTTATTAAAACTATTGAAATATGTTGTGTGTTTGTGTTTGCACATGACATACATATATATAATTATTTTAAATAAATAAATTCTATAGTATATAGTTTATATATATATTTAAATTATTTAATTATAAAAATAGATATTTATATATATTTTTTATTATTTTAATGTAAATAATTTAAATATATATTAATGATAGAGAAAAACAACTGAAATATTTTGTGTTTGCACATGATGACTATTACTTGAATATCTCTCTCTCTCTCTCTCTCTTTCTCTCTCTCTCTCTCTCTCTCTCTCTCTCTCTCTCAGATCTGGATGCAGTGTACCCTCCATATGGCTACTCTGATATACCCATGGATGGCCTCCCACTGGACGCCGAGCTACATGAGCAATACATGCCAGAAATGACCTATGACCCTCGACAGGTGTACCCAAATCCTCTTTAACAACACTGCCAGCAGGTTAGCTTGCACACGTCTCTACTTGTGGATTTACTCGACATTATCTCTGTCTTAAAGGAGAACTCCGGCGCAAAATGAACCTTTGGTCTAATAAAACATTGGTACCCAGTCAACCGTTCTCTGAGATTTGTTTTCATGATAATCGAATGTAAAGAGTTTTATCTCTAAAAACGGTTTAGCGTATAACGCTAGTAATGGGGGCATTTAATAAGTAAAAAGAAATCGCTAGTTAATACCACTAACAAGGCTCAAAATAGCCCCACACGAACACAGTAACATAATGAGGGTCCCTACATGCAAAACGAAGCATTGAGAACTTTGTAAGTGTACAGACCGTTTAATAAGAAGATATTTTATAAAGACAGTCCACTTCGTGTATACAGACAGGAGCCATCTTTGGAAAACAGTCTCGACTAGTCAAACCACGAACGCCATTCATTCATTTCAGAAGTTCACTGAACTTCATACAGTTCAGCTCACTTAGCACGTCGTTCGTGGTTTGACTAGTCGAGACTGTTTTCCAAAGATGGCTCCTGTCTGTATACACGAAGTGGACTGTCTTTATAAAATATCTTCTTATTAAACGGTCTGTACACTTACAAAGTTCTCAATGCTTCGTTTTGCATGTAGGGACCCTCATTATGTTACTGTGTTCGTGTGGGGCTATTTTGAGCCTTGTTAGTGGTATTAAATAGCGATTTCTTTTTACTTATTAAATGCCCCCATTACTAGCGTTATACGCTAAACAGTTTTTAGAGATAAAACTCTTTACATTCGATTATCATGAAAACAAATCTCAGAGAACGGTTGACTAGGTACCAATGTTTTATTAGACCAAAGGTTAATTTTGCGCCGGAGTTCTCCTTTAAGATTTTGAGCCATCGTTTACTTTTCTGAACATGTGATTCCTAAATAACATAAATCACAACAAAGATGTTCCTGTCAGTCTTCAGGTCAAATGAAGTGGGCGAAGGTGGAGACTACAAAACGCTTTGTTCCCTGCAAAAGACGTGGACCGGGGGGCCCGAACAGTGCAGTGCTCGAACGAAAGAAGAACAAAACACACGACTTGCTTTAGTTCACCACCGGTCTGTTTGTGATGTGAACTCTAAGCACTGCCTAACTCATCTTGTTATCTTGTGCTACTAACAGAGTGACGAAGCCTAAAAGTGTGGTGACGCGATAAGCATGTGATCATAACACGTACATTTTGTACTTTATATTGTTTGTCCAAAGATCTCCACTCAACTCCGTCCTAGAAATGTAGCATAGCTAGCTAGCGGCTCAGCCACACGAGGGTCCGTTTTCCTTTGCGTTCTGTGTATTTGTGATGCCGAGGCATTGCTACTGAGTAGGAAAAAAACAAAAGCAACAAAACATACATCTAAAAACAGAAACCTGTTTGTATTTTCACTATCTGTTGACGTGAGAAGCATTGATATGTTGTCCTGCCTGTCGTGCAAACCTCTTCTAACAGGTCAAAGGCAGGTTTTCTTCATTTTCTTGCAAAGTCTTCATACAAACTTTTGCATTCTGTTAAAGAGACAAACTGATATTCAGTTGTAAGGAAATGCTTGCGGCGTATGATTTCATGTAAAGATCATATGAATTTTAGGAGGCAATTATGGATGATGGATGGTAACTGTAAAGGGTTCATAATCATTATTCACAGCTATAATATTACCCTGTATATGGCTAACATATTTGGACACCAATAACTAATAAACCAGTTAAAAAAATTACCATATTAATGCCAATGGTTTTCAAAATAAAATTCTCAATAAGCACATACGAGTGTCCAGATATATTCGGCTGTACATGTTTTTTCTTCGTTTATTTTCTGTAAATTAGTTGGGTTTTCTTTTTTAATAAAAGGAAAACACTGCTATGAGACAAAAAAACATTGTAAATCAAACAATAGTAATAGGATTCATACATTTAGAAGTAATTCAATAAGTAATAATAATGTTACGATGTATGCCCACTTTTGTTCGAAATTTTAGAGAAATCAAATACAAAGTGACTCTAAAGTGATGTTTTGTTTTTCTTTCATTGCTATTAATGTAACAGGGTACATTTTTAAAAGGGGGAAGATGTCATCATTGAGAATTAGTTGTTTTTCTTGTACAACAATCAATAGCTTTGTTATTTTGATTATGCTCTGAAGTTATTGTATAATGCTGTTCATTAAGGCTGAACACATTATATCGTTTTACTAAGGAATGATAACCAACGTTCATAGTTTTCATAGTTAATCCCACCTTGCAATTTTAAGGCCCCATATAGTTATGCGTTCCAGTCTTTCAATTCAAAATGATTATTACACAGCTCTCTGAAACACTTTATTCTGATTGGTCGGTTGGTCTTGATGACCTCGTCAGGATTGGTTGACTGGTTGACTACATTATCCTGACTTGTTTACTCTAGAATATATTCGCTCTCTTTATATAACATCCCTTAGACTTTAAATATTTTTTATACAAATACTATATTGTTTTACATCATTGTACATATTGCACTTCTTGTTTTGAATGACATGCTGAAGTATATAGTCATAAGACTGATTATGATTCCCATATGCAAGGGATCTTGCTCATTTGCATTTATTTGAAAGGCATTACAATCTGTGTGAAGTGTGATTGCTGATTGATGAAATTGCAGTAATTGTCAAGCATTGTTCATTTACTGTAACTGTAGTGGAGAATTTTGCTTCATAACTACAAACCTGCCTGCCATCCGTTGGTATAAGGAACATGTCTGTGCCAAAAGTAGTTATATTGATAAAGACTATTCTGGTGTAGTTGCCCCTGTTATGCTCATTTTTTTAACAACATCTAACAGATTTATTGCGCATATTCAACCGCACTCCTGATGATGCTGTCGTCATAGAGTAAATCATTTCAACATTCCCATCTGCAAGAAAAAAAAAAAAACATGCACGGAATGTTAACAGGAAGTTACAGTGGATATGCATTTTTACTGAACATTTTTAGTTTGACGGTATTTTCTGTTTTCAAATAAATAAACTGAATTATATTAACTGTCTCAGCTAATTGACTTTTATTCAAGGTGAAGCAACTATAATCATGAATTTTAGCAGTACTATGAAGATAAAATGTTCTTGTGCCATAATAATTTGAATGACGACTCTTTGAGTGATCACGTAAGCACATTTGGCCAGAGGCCGATCATTGAGGTTGAGACAGGGAGGGACATTTACCTTCTTCATCAGCTTTGCATTCATTAAAGTCATAATTAAATATCTGAAAGTCAGTAAAAAAAGCTAATTATCCAAAAAACGCTCCAACCTTAAGCCTATTTGAGTACAGCATCTGTGAAACGTATTAGTAAATTAGGCCTATACATTTTCTTGTTCTGTCAGTACAATGTCTTTTGATATGTTTTAGCCTTTGCCATCCAAATTATAACTGTGCAGTCAATGGACATATGACAGACAGTAATAATGAATATATAGGCGAATAATCCATATAATTTCTTATAGCACCACCACGTGTCAGTTTAGGGCACTCCCGGGGTTTGAGTTGTTTTTTGTTTATCATTATCATAAAACAATGTATATTTCCTGAATTAAATACCAGTGTGCAGCTATACGAGAATCTTCCTTTATTGGTTTTATTGAGATTATTTTAAGAGACGAAGCAAAACTGCAACTGAACTTGACAGTTAATGATCATATGCATTTTGCAACCAGTTGACACAATGATGGGAAGATGATATCATGATAGGCACTTTCATTATGCAAATGATCTGCGGAAGGTGCTCCTCAATAGGACTGACTCCATTCAGACATTAGCCTGTTTTATATTGCACATTTAGCCAACGCAAGAAAACATCATATCATGACACACATAAATAACACACACGCACGCGCGCACACACAAACGCACACACAATAGAGCAAGTTTTGAAATGGAATGCCCAGTAAATCAGGACAGCATTAAAATAGTAAGTTATCCTTACATAAGTTTTCCGTCTTTCCAATATTTTTTGAAGTATTAAAAAAATTCTTACAAAATCATAATTAAAGGTTTTACATTTCTTCCATGAAATATGTGTGAATGAGATATTTACCCAACAAAATTACCATGTTCTGAAAACAAGAGGACTTAATGTTCACTGAAAGTAACATTTAGATTAAACATTTACACACAGAGTAGACAGATACAACACATTTTAATTAAGTAATCATGCTTTAAGATAAATTTATAATAAATTTTAGCGAAGAATGGTAAAACAATTATGCAACAAAAAAAAAAAACCTTGACAAAAAAAACATGGTTTAATAGAAACAATAACAGAATAATCACAAGTACGTCAAATGTTCTGCCTTAAGTTCTTTCATGTAACAAAAATACCCGCTTTTAAAATCAATGAACAGTATCATTACAGTCTGTGACGTAATTTCCGGTCAGAACGGGGGAGCAAATCAAGGCGATTGACGCGCGAGATCATATATGATGGGATCCCGGTTTGCGAAATCATCCAAGGACATTGCTGAAAAAAAGTAGGCACAAACATTGCATTACTTCATCACATAAACGCATCAAATCAATTTCGAACTAACGGAACATTTTCTTCACGCACCGTTGGAAACGTCTTGACGTGACGGACGCACCTGCCAAGCGCGAGGCCGAGCTAAGCTATGGCTAAACTCGAGCTAATTTACAATCAAATAGAAATGTAAATAAAGAACGAGACAAGCATTTATATCTCCTTTGACGACCGTCATTTGACCGATAGTCAACTAAATGAACTGAAAATAGTATACAAGTATGCTAGCGTAGACTGCAGGCCGTGTTGTTTACATAGACAATCAAGCTTCATCACTGTTACAATGGCTTCAACCATTTATTGTACAATAAACTGATAACTTTATTCTTGCCATCGTGGGCATGAGAATTACGGAGATCCTATATAAATGTATTTTTTTCCAGTAATAATAAGTGTAGTTCATACGGGTTTTATGTTCTTTTTTTCTAAAACAACAGACTAGCATCATCAGAAAAACGGATAAGAATCCGATAAGGTGAAGTCATCAGCTGTCAGATATGGACATCTCAGCTTGGACATTTTCTGCCCTGTGAACTTGGACAATGTATATGCACCGCTTTCCAGCAGTTATGAATGGGAACATGCTTATGAATCACATATTTCTGAACGTCAACGTAAATAGTTAAAAAAGTATGTAGAATATTCATTATGCAAAAGTGTATAGAAAACATGACCGGTTTGAGGTCGCATGTGCATTGCGTTGTGTTATATATTCTATTCTATTGTTAAAGGTTTGAGGTCAGTAAGATTTTTATTTTCAAAATCATTTATACTGTTATTCAGCAGGAATATGTGGATTTTAAATAGTGTATGTGGTAGTATGTGTGTCTGTGCGTTTATATATATATATATATATATATATATATATATATATATATATATATATATATATATATATATATATATATATATATACATATATACACACACACACACACACACACACACATTACTTGTTTTGTTTCATTAGGTAACTGTCTTCATGAAGCTTTAAGTGTCACACATTTAGCTGCAAACACCGGACACAGATCCAAGATGCCCATTCCTCCCCCTCCACCCCCAGGTGGACCCCCTCCTCCCCCCACCCTTAGCCAGGTAAGTAGTCTCTAGATGCCTGGTAACTTTACTGGGGACTGCAAATTCCAATATGCAAAAAATATTCACAGCGAGCACATCGCAAATTTCACCAGCCTCTGTGAACCCCTTGGAATACCTGGACGAAAAAGAAATACACTTTTTCCACAGGCAAACACAACCCCTCCTAAGCTGAACCGAGATGAAGCAAAGGGGCGAGGGGCATTGCTTTCTGAAATCTGCAAAGGGTCCAAGTTGAAGAAGGTTGGCGTTGTCAGTGACAGGAGTGCACCGATGATCGAGAGTAAGTGGAAAAACAGCTGTGAATAGCTTGACTTCTAGAGCTCAACATATTGATAGGCTTTTATCTTTCAAGTTTTTGTTTATGCACACATTAAACTTCAACAGTCAATGTATTTATGTACCTAAATGTATAGTTCACCCCAAATTTAAAAGGGTTAAATACTTAAGATGTGAGTTCTCATTTGTGGGTGAACTACTTACTCTACCGTTCAAAAGTTTGGGTTTTGTAAGATGAACAGTAGTGTAAGCTTTCAATGTGGTACATCATTGAATTGTTTTGTGTTTTTTCAGAGCCGAAAGGAAGCAGCGGAAGCGTGTCCAGCGGTGGAGGGTCTTCTGCACCGGTCCAGCCAGTGGGAGGGCTGTTTCAGGGTGGCGTCCCAAAATTGCGACCTGTAGGAGGTGTGTTGTCTGTTAAAAATCTATTTAAAGGAATAGCTCACCCAGAAATTGAAATTGTTTGCACACCCTTTGCTGTGTGCCATATGCTGTTGGTGCACAAAAGGAGAATTCGAAGGATCTTCGCTTACAATTAGGGATGGAACGATGTATTACTCTCTGTTTATGTTCATCCCTAATCCCCTGTCATGTTTCACACAAAACAAAACTCTGGAGCAGATACTAATGGCTAGTATGGCAGGGCCGATTAATACGAGTCTGCACATTTTCAGGACTCACAACCACAGTCAGCGACAGTATTAGAAATGGCCATGTCTATAACATTGGGAAGTTTTATCACAATTGATAGTGTGTTATTAAATAAACAAGTCCAATCGAGGAGTGAGTTCATCCATCAGATATTTTAAACAACCAATAAAGACTTTAAAGGGATACTCCACCCAAAAATGACAATTCTGTCATCATTTACTCACCCTCAAGTTGTTGGAAACCTGTATGAGTTTCTTTCTTCTGCTGAACACAAAGGACGATATTTTGAAGAACGATTGGAACTTTGGCACCATTGACTTCCATAGTATTTTTTTTTTTTCTACTATGGAAGTCAATGGTGCCAATGGTTCCAATCGTTCTTCAAAATATCCTCTTTTGTGTTCAGCAGAAGAAAGAAACTCATACAGGTTTCCAACAACTTGAGGGTGAGTAAATGATGACAGAATTTTCATTTTTGGGTGGAGTATCCCTTTAAATGCTTATTAACCTTTAAATGATTAGTAACCTCGAGCTGAGACTCGAATGCGGGTTAGCCTTGTGCACACTATGGCATATGACACCGTGTTGCCCACAAGACTATTGCTCCTACAGAACAGAATCTCTCTACCAATAGTGAAGATGTGGGTTTTAGTTACAATGAAATAAATGCTATTCTGTTTCAGTTTCTAAGCTATTTTATTGATAAATCACAAAACATATCATGGGTTGATGATACATTTCTGCATTACTGAATGTTTATATGTGCGCGTGATCTGCACGTGATGCGCAAGGTACTTTCTTTACGTGTGTGCGTTACAATGCAGCAGCGCAATAGTTTAACCGTCAATTAACTTACATTTATAATAAGCTGTTTAAAACGTGCCATTTTGAGCACCCAGATGGTATAATCAAACAGATCTTTTGGAGCGCTCTCGGAGTATGCATTTTTTTTTTTGTCATTCTAACTTTTGTAAACAGCTTGAATGTGAACTTCAAAGATTTCTTAATCTGTTGCACCCGTTATATGCCATGATCAGCGACTAGTCGACGTCAAGTTTAAAGCGTCATGGCAGAGCATTAAAGTCAACTAGTCTGTGCAACCCCTACTGTGGCTCTCACATTATATGACTTTGCAGAAATGTGCAGGTGTCAGTTCATTTATAGAATGGGGTTGTCACGCTCGTGAAAAACAAGCGCTGTATGAACGCAACCCTATGAATCGGCGCTGCCATACTAGCCATTAGCATCTGCTCTAGAGTTTTGTTCAGTATGAAACATGACAGGGGATTAGGGATGAACACAAACAGTGCGTAATCGATTACGTCGATGCGTCGTTCCAGCCCTACTTACAATTCATATCATTCAAGCTACAGTTTTTAAGACGTTTTGAAGTGCCCTACTTGAATCAGTTGTGCTGTGTTGCAGATGGTTCTGCAGTCAGGTCTGTGTTGCACCCTCCTAGCACTCGTTCTGCTGCCCCACGGCCACCCGGCAGTCACGATGACCCCGACAGTTCCTCTCAACAGGCCTCTCCTACAGAATCTGGCCGTTCCCAGAGACCGTCCCTGCCTGATCTTTCTCATTCCCCTGGTGGAGGCAGCAGCCCCTCTACAGGCATGAAGCACAGCTCTTCTGCCCCACCTCCGCCACCCCCAATGTCTCGGCGTGGAAACGCTCCTCCTGCCCCACAGCAGAAGGCCACAGCTGCCTCGTACAATAGAGAAAAGCCACTTCCACCGACTCCGGGTCAGCGAGGACCCTCTCCAGCACCGGTGCGTGAAAACGCACCACTTCCACCAGTGAAACCTCCTCCGTCACCTGTGAGCAACCGCTCATCTACTTCATCCTCCTCTTCCTCCCTGGCCCCGCCGCCACCCCCATACCGTCAGCAGTCTGTGGTTTCCAATGGCCCCTCCAGTCCTGTGAATGAAGCTGCCCCTGAACTTCCCCAGAGACACAACTCGCTCAGCAAGAAGCCTTCAGCGGGTGGACACACACCGACACGTGGGCACGCGCCTCCTCCCCCACCGTCACCCAGCCCACAGGCTGCCAGACCCCCTCCTCCAGCACGAGAGCCCCCAGGGCGAGGAGCAGGTGAGGTCTAGAGTCTGAGAAAACAGTTGCTGTGAGAAAGTCCTCTAATTGTAATTATGATTATCTACGTTTTCTACATCCTTTATCAGCCCCTCCAGTTCCTGGGCAGCCGTCACGGAATGGCCGGGATGCTCCGCCACCACCACCACCTCCGTATCGGACTCACGGTAGCACCTCAGATGTCCCGAGCCGAGGCAAGCCCCCTCCTCCCCCCTCCCGCACACCAGCCGGACCCCCGCCCCCTCCCCCGCCTATCCGCAATGGACACACTTCCATTTCCCGTTCCTTTGTAGGTGAGTCGTTCAAGCTCACTCTCAACCCACACCTGCAGTCTCACCCGCCCTCACATGGTCATTTCAACATGCTCCGTTCATCTAGAGAGGATGATGTTCTAGCGCTGCACTGGTCTCATAGGGCAAGTAATGGTTCCATCCTGTGCTCTGAAACTCTCTCACATTGGGCCTTCTTTATTTTTGAGCCCTGGTATTGTGCCACAGGTGATACAAAACACATCCACACTTTGTGTTAAACATGTTAAGCAGGTAAAAATATTCCGATTTATTTTCATATTTAAAAAAAAGTTACTCATTAGCAAGTTCACGGGTATCTGCAGTTGCAGAACAGCTGTTACTGAATAATCTCATATTCAGTGTATGTCGATGCTAATGATACCTGCATCAATAATCAGGCGTGATGGCTTTGAGACAATCTAGTGGGATTATCAGTACGGATGCACCAAAATGACGGCTACCAAAAATTTTCAGCCAAAACAGCTATTTTTGGCTTCGGGCAACATGACATCATGACTTTTGCGTAAACAGACACGCCACTTTCAAGTCAAGTGGCGTGTTATCTATACGCATTTTGAGCTATCCGCGTGTATCCACGTGTATGTCTACGCCATTAATGTCCAAGTGATTCCGCGTATATGTACACGCCATTAAATTTCCGAGCGAAACGAAGCAAAATGTAGATCTACATCTGGGGAGCGATATTTTTTTTCCCTACGATGGTAGGGGAAGACTCATAAATGCTATTAACCCCAGTGACGGGTAGGTTTAGGGACGGGGTGGAGGTAGGTCATATATTTATATATACAGTAATAACGTTAAGTCAACTGCGTTCATAAACACGCTGAAAAGCGATTGTGCGTGTTGATAGCACGCCAAAAATGGAAATACGAATTGGCGTGTCATACACACGCAATTTTATGAGATCAGTCTGCTTCGGGCCAAAATGCTTTTGGAGGGCCGAATCAGTGACCGAAACAGAAGTTTAATAAGCACTTCTTCTATGGCACATTTTGACGGTGTTCACTGTTTAGCATCTATTTCGTGCACACAACATGGATAAGCTACAACAGCTAAACTGTGTGGACAAGAGCTCTGGATTGACAATATTAATTTCTCGATTTTATTTGGTAATGATATGGTTTCTTGAATCTAAAATCTTTTAGTCTGTTGTTTTCTGTTGATGCGCTGCGTGAACAAAACTTCACTAAATATTTGAAGCCCGCCTGCCATCCAATAATCGCAAAATTCGGTCGGTTTCATTTCAAAATTCAATGTCATTCTTGAGCTCTTTTATATGGAGTGACAGATCACTGTAGCCTGTAGCACATGATCCTCACGTTTCTAGTTACAGCACGGAATAAACATGGGTGAACAAACACCAGAAGGAATGTTGAAAGACATTACAACTCACAGAAATAAATCCTATCTCATGTAATCGCTCCATCAGTGCTTTACCCGGTGAAAGACTTCAATGAAACGGCTTACAATGGCTACACAATGTCACTTAACATCAGATTTACCTCAAGAAAGCTATTCAATGTCCATAAACTCATTATTTAGCAAGAAAAAAATAACTTTAGAAAAGAGCATGTTGCTAAATATATGCGCTGTATATATTCAATTATATTTTTACTTGACTTGTTAATGGCTTCATTATTTAACGTATGTTTGTTTGAATAAATCTGTTATTCAAAGTTATTAAAAAGTTTATATAAAAACTGCCTTATGTACAATTGAAATGTTTTTACAACTCAGTTTTAGCTATTTGAGTGTTGATTATTAAATAAGTTAATAGATCATTCATTTATTATTTATTTTCGTTTTCGGCCAAGTGCATCGTGAATTTTTGGTTTCAGTCCTGAATTTTCATTACGATGCTTCCCTAGTTATCAGGCATGTGGTCACTCTTTCATATATCATCCATAATGTAATCCAGTGGTTTGTCATGCCCAATCTAATTGAGTATATATATATATATATATTTTAGACATTTAACGGACACTTTTATCTAGAGAAACTTACAAAAGGACTTTCCATCACATGAACAATTTTTTTATTCATTAAGGCCGTGACACACCAAGCTGACATCAAAGATCTAGAGGCGATGGAAGCTGACTGTTGTCGCCTCGCACCGGCTGCGCTTGAACACACTGAAAAGCCCACAGGCAACTGTCGGCCAGCATGTGCGTTCTGCGCCTGTAAGGAAATATCGGTCTATATCAGCAGGTATCAAACGTCTATATTCATGATTCAAAAAGGAAACCCAAGCCAGGACTGCAGATATAGAAACCGTGAACAAAGCAGCGCTTGCTTACCATTTTGAAACTCAGTCATGCTGATCACTTCTTCATTCCAGGTGGCTCATGTGAAAATATTTGTGTATTGGAATGCTCAGGTAAGATTACGTAAAATTAAAACGGCCTTCTGTCTCGTTCACTAAACTGAATGGTCAATCAGAGCGATCTCTCTCACCAACGGCCCCAGCGCTGATTCAACATGTGCAGCCGACGTGAGCCCTCACTGCAAACACTAACCCGGCAGCTTTGGTGTGTCACGGCCCTTGATGCAGTTGCTTTTATCCAAACTAAGTGACAATAAAATAAGGAAATATTTGGAGGCGGTTGAACATAAATGAGCCAACCGAATTGTTTGTGTTAAATGTTTTATTGAAAAAGCTGCTGTGAAAAGCTTTTCACATTTCTGCTACAGTTAAATACAATTTATACTATTAAAAAAATAATTATGAGATGACCTAGACTAGTACTACCATTCAAAAGTTTGGGGTTGGTAAGATTTGTAAAATGTATTGGAAAGAAGTATCTTATGCTCATCAAGGCTGCATATATTCAAGCAAAAGTAATATTACAATTTATAAAATTCTATTTTAAAATGAAATGTATTCCTGTGTTGGTAAAGCTGAATGTTCAGCATCATTACTCCGGTCTTCAGTATCACATGATCCTTCAGAAATCATTCTAATATGATGATATTTGTGCTCAAGAAACATTTCTTATTAATATCAATGTTGAAAACAGCTGTTCTGTGTAATATTTTTGTAGACGCCATGATACATCAAAATAACAGGATTTATTTGAAAGAAATATCTTGTTATAAATATCTCGTTACATAATAATTGCTGAATAAAACTTTTCAACATAAAAAAAAATAACAATCTTACTGACCCCAAACTTTTGAATGCTATTGTACATTATTTCAAATGTAAAGGGATACTGCTCACCAGGAGTCTGATCTCTCTCTGTTGATCTCTGAGTACCTTTTCATTTTCTTTTGTCTCTTTCAACAGATGATTTTGAGTCCAAGTATTCTTTTCATCCTCTGGATGACTTCCCTCCTCCAGAAGAGTATAGACACTTCACTAAAATATACCCAAGCAAAGCTAACAGAGGTAAGTCTCAGGAAAATGAACAGTTAGATCTAGCAGTTTGTTTCAGAACCACGCAGGCTACATGTAATGAATCCCTCAATGAGCATAAAGCCTCCTTTGATCTTGTGTGCTTTCATGAGCTTGTGTTCGTGAGTTGGTGAAGATGCACCAGACCTGCTGCATGCTTTTCATCTTCAGTTTGCTGAATTCATTTGCCTGATGTCTACAGGGAGGAATACAGTGATTGTGTGCTCTGAGCTTGGACTCATACGTGTGTCTGTTTGTTTGGCAGTAACGAGAGGAGCCCCTCCTTTGCCACCTGTTGGGAGGTAAACACTGTGACCAGTCGCTCGGGCTGCATCGGCGACGAGGGTTCTTCACACAGACCCATACGCTCATAAACAGACAATCTCACATGCACATCTAAAGACACAAAGCTTGCACCTTATTAACATCCATTCCCCCATCGGATAACATTCCTCTACATTCAAGCAAGCTCCATCGCATCACTTTTGTCCTGCGCGGAGGCTCGTCTTCACTCAGAAAGGAGTGCGATGAGGGAAAGGTTTGCATTCCACCATCAATAATGGCCCATTTTATTTTTCCCCTTGACATTTCACCTAGGTAGCACTGCACATTTGGTTTAATGTGCACAGAGAGCTAGCAGAGGTGTAATGGCGTCCGAGCCTGTATGTAGGTAATGCGTAGCACTTGAGATGGGAAGCGGAAAGCGTGTCCCTGGAAAATGTCTTAACTACCAAGTCATGTTCAATGTTTTGTTGTTCGTTTTCTCTCTCTCAGTCGCTACCCCATGTTATGCACTGTGAATAACGCGAGTCACATAGCTGAACTGAACTGTCAAAACTGCTACTGCTTTAGATGTTTTTTTCGTTTTTGTCTTGGTCGTGCCCCTTTTCAGGGAACAGCCATTACCTTTAAGTTCTCTCAGGGGGTTTGTTGGACTTCATTGCCCTCCGGCAAGTTGAAACAGGTCCAAAAGTGCCAACAGATGCTCTGCCATTAATAAATCAGCACGGCTCCTTCAGCTGTAAAACGGATCCTCCTTTGGGAACCAGTAGTTTTCAACCAGTTTTTATTTCAGGTTTGAAGTTGTCGTCCAGCAATACTCCTCCCATTTTTCACCTGCATTGTGAGTCCTGGCTTCCCTGTAATTTCCCTGTTACAGGACGGCACGGCTATGCGACTTTACGTTTGTGACCTGGTTGAAAGTGAAACTTGTCCACGAGCTGCCTACGGACTGGTTTTGCATCAAAGACTGCCTTTGAGCGAAAACCCCCAGCGTTTTAACCGTTACAGAACTTGATTAAGTTCAATGCATGCTGCTTTTCCGGACAGACCTCCAATATAAACGTTGAGTGTATTTGCATGTAAAGCTGCAACATTGCTCTATGTATTGCTTCATTTTCTTCAGTTTTTTTTTAACAGTGCATCTGCTGTTTGGATGACAGGACCATAACTAAGGGTACTGGAACGGTGGTCTTATACTGAATGGTATTGCTGCGGAAATGTGGTAACTAGTTATTTCAGAAGAGTCATGTTCAACTAATTGTACAATAAATGTTTGCAGTCAGCCTAGCCAAACATGCAAAGTCGAGACACATTAAGACCGGCACTAATGACGACATCCCGGTTCATCCAGATTTGGAGTATATTCAGTGTCGTTGTTAGATGTTCATGTTTATTTTTCAGAGAATAGTCTACATTTCAGTTCTGCAGAAGAGCTAATATCTCATATGTTGAGTGTAGATTAGATGGACTTTTTTAATGAACTTTTTTGCCCCTCTTTGTTCTTCTGCCTTACATTTGCTGATTAACATGTCGGTACGGGATTTTCAAAACGAATAAGAAATTAAGAAATGGTGTATTGACAAGTACAAAGGGAGATATGGTAGTGATAGTTATTAATCTATTTTTAAGTTGTAAAAAGCTTGTAATATAGTAAATCATTTCAGGCAATGAAGTCGTGGACTAATCGTTACTTGATGGTTTATCCTCATCCCTGAATATGGTTGAGGACGTTTTCTGAGACTAATAATTGTATTTAATCGCCTTCTGTCTGCTAACAGAGGTCAGTGTACATGTCTTTAGAGGAGCATAACTTACTCACATTGAGAGAGGATTGTCATTGTCATCATTCCATGCTTAACTAAAGCCGGTCCACACCTGTTGAAATAAAGCTGAGGATAAATGTGGTCAAAGAATGTGTCCGTGTCATTTGTCAGGAGCAGACTTTCATTTTTCAAAAACAGTTTTTTTTTTTAATTGTGTTTGTCTTCAACTGGTATAAAAAAAATCTTCTTTTGTATTCCACCTTAAAACATTTTTAAAAAAAAGTTAAGTAAACAACTAAGCTGATTTTTAGACAGTGATTTATAAGTAGCAATAGACAACTCATGTTATATTTACAGGTTTGATTAGATTGTGTTCTAAAATTCCAAAAATGGAATGACCTGCCTAACTCAACCTGAGCTGCTGTTGTCAAGATCATATCAACACTTGACCCATTAATACTTACACTTACTATTTTATATATATATATATATGTATGTGTGTATATATATTTAAATGTACTGTGCTAGATTAACTGGGACTAGTCACATCATTTGCATATTGTGGCCCTACCGTTGGTTTGTTCGCTTCTATTGCTCTTCTTATTTGCATAAAAATGTATGCTAAATAATTATATGAAATGTAGAAGCCAGGTGGTTCGTTCAGTTTAAAACTATTGGGAAATGAAGGTCCATTAAAGGATTAGTTCACTTTAAAATTAAAATTCTGTCGTCATGTACTCACCATCAAGTTGTTCCAAACCTGTATACATTTCTTTTTCTGTTAAACACAAAGGAAGATATTTCGAAGAATGTCGGTAACCAGACAGTTGATGGACCCCATTGACTTCCATGGTAGGAAAAATAAATACTACGGAAGTCAATGGGGTACATCAACTGTTTGGGACTTTGGGTGAGTAAATGATGACAGAATTTTCATTTTCAAGTGAATTAATCCTTTAAGGTCACAGCTTTGTCATGAAACTGGTTTGTATGATAAGTGAACCTGCTCTTTAGATAAGGAAATGAACACCTTTATTAAACACTATGGACAACGAAAACCAATTGGACTGGTTTCTTGAAGCATCGTTTGTTTATGCTACTTGGTAAACTAATGGTTTCCCTTTTCCATCTAATGTAGTAGTTAAAGAAATTCAGGCACTTTGATGCATTTGGATTTGATTGTCCAAATAGTTTTTGGGGCCACTAGGCATATATATCAATAATTGCTTATATATTTTGTTTTTAATATATATTTATGCTAAACTCTTTAGCCTTAAAAATCAAATGACAAAAACAATAGCACAAAGCTAACTGAAAGCCAAGTACACAGAATCAAACATCAGGACGGAAAAGATTCAACTGGATTTTGTTCAAGTAACAATGAAATCATTTCCTGGAATTTAACATAAATGGGGAAAACACCATCTTCGGTTTGTTCCTTGTTCATGGTCCTGACCTGGAGAGTCAGCGTTTAGCTCCAACACACCTGGCTGTAATATTCAACTAAACCAACTTTGATTAGTTGATTCATGTGCATTTAAGTCGATTTGGAACTAAACTCTACAGGACAGTGGCTCTTCAGAATCAGGATAATGAACAAAAGACCCTGTTCTGATGACGCCAATAAAAAATGTTTTGCTTTACATTAATTCAGCCGGAACAAGACACCGTAAAATGAATGAAACTTCTAGCTAGGTAACTATTTTGTAAGCCGTATTCCATGTTAAAGGTAACGAAATTAAAATATACCCTATTTACGTAAAGTTCCTGGTTAAGATTCTTTCTAAAGTTTCGGGATTTTGCAAACACAAAACGGCTCACAACTGGCCTAAATATGTTCACCTTGGTCCATTTATGTATATTTATATATAAAATTGCATCTTAGTAAAATGTGTCAACATTTAAACCGCTTTAAAGTTGTAGTTGTGTATTGTTTATGTCCAATGTTTTGTTAGAGATTCAAGTAAGTTACATATAAAAGTGTAATTGGCATTTTCTCTCAAAAAATCTTGTTGTGTCGTCATTGGTGCGCAATGAATCTTGGGATAGGCTAGGCTGCGAAGGATCCATCCATTCTATCCTTTTCAGCCCGCGGGAAACGAAGGACGCATTTGTAAGCCGCTGTAGTGGATTTTTCCCTAAACCCAACTAAATCTTGTCGCGTCTACAATTGACACTGAACAAAAAACCTGTCGCGTCTACAAATCGACACTGACCAAAACAGTCTGTTGCGTCTACAAATCGACACTGACTACTTTACTCTGGCTCTTCGCGTCTACCTCCGACAACTGGGCGAGTCTCTTACTCTAACTTACTTGTGTCCCTAAACTGACCTGCTGCCAGGGCCGGATTAAGAGTTCAGAGGGCCCTGGGCACAATGTCTTGTTAGGCAGGCCAAATGTATATTTTGTCCAAAGACATTTTAATATGGCATTTACAGTTTTACTGACTTAAAAGGAACTTTGTTGTACTATGCTGGAGTAAAGTTCATAAATAGTCGTTCTTTCCCATAGGAATTTGTAAAACTATGTTGGGTGGACCTCTGTGCCTCTAGGGGGGTTCGGGGGCATGCTCCCCCGCAAGAATTTTTTTTATATTTTAAGGTTAAATGCATCAATCTCGTGCTCTTTGAGAGATCAAAATTAAGAGTTTCAACCCATGAACTGCTCGTTGAACAAAGAAAAAGCATTGATTTGTACCAGGACAATAAAGAGGGCTCAAACATCTTTTTAGTTATGAGAGGCCAGTCTGCATTACATTATCAATGGTGTTTTAGGATGCCAAACAATTATTATAATAATGTAATAATGATTTATATAATTATTCCTATGACGTAAAATCCACATAGCCTATAAATGTACTATATACATGAAAATTAATATTTCAGAAGTATATTTTAGCCTACATTACACTATAATATAGGAAAATTAAAATACTTTTGTCCTAATTTCTTCACTTGCAAGAAATAAACCCTTGAGCTTTTATTTAGGAGAAAACACCATGCTGATCGCGTGAGCAAAGTGCACACATTTCTTTAAATCACCCAGCACAAACAGGATGCCTATTCTTAAAGTCTTGTGCTGTTTTATAAAGGCACAAAGCCATATCATGGTTTCGATTTTAGTTCTTTGGCAAAATATAACGCTAGGGACCTTTATGTTAGGTTATACATTTTATATCTCATATGTGTTGGGAAAAGGGAGAAGAGAGTTCGCCAAAAGGCAATTCGAACTCGGGTCGAGCGCATCAAAAGCTCTTTCACGCACTTAACGCTCTACGACCTACGCCACTGTAGCTATTTCGTGACGGGCGTCTTTGCTAGGCACTTAGTGCAAATATACGCTCCGTTATCTAAAATGTAAAAAAATAATTATTTCTTCCCCTCGCTTGGGCCCCAAGTGCCTCGAAACACTACCGGCCCACCAGGGAAACTCCCGACTCTCCCGATTGCCACTCCGCCCCTGGTGCCCAGGGCCCTTTCGATGTCGTGGGCCCCTGGGCAAGTGCCCAGTTGCCCTAATGGTTAATCCGGCCCTGCCTGCTGCGCAGCAGTAACATCAGACAGACTCCAGCAAATGTCTTTTAAATGCTTTTAATTACGGCCAGGAGAGTTCTCGAGCAATACTCCGAGAATCTCCCAAGTAAAAACAAGGCCGGTGGATCTCAGACAAATTCCATTGAGAATCCCACCGAAAACACGGAAACAGTTTTTATACAATAGGGAGGTATGGCATAATGACATTAATTTGATTGGTTATTCATTTACAGTCTCTTCTGTTACTAGAGAAGAATTTGTTTTAACGATTACTTCACTGATCACAAGTTCTAACTTAGTCATCTGTCTAGTCTCATTTCCCATATTTGTTATTTACACATAGTCAGGGGTTTGACACACACACGCACATTCATCTAAGGTACAGAATGTCTTAGAACATTGTTTCCGAGATTTAGCATGTTAAATAAGGTCAAATGTTAAAACATGTTTAGCTTAATATTCAGTTTAAATTTTCCACCACACCGCATTCGAAGGAGCCTTTGAATTGGGACAGCCTTCGTTGCGCCGCTGTAATGCATTTGGTCTTCAAATGCAGCCTTTGAACTGGGACACACACAGCTATGGGCTGTGTACAAAATCGCAGACTCTCTTAAGCAGGTTTGTGACGGGTGCGTTGCTCACCTCACGTTAATTCTATCATGATTTAAATTGTTTATTTTGAAGTTTAATTTAGCATGGTTTGTTACTTTATTTAAAATCCCTTAGCATTATAAATAAACACATGACAAGGTAACACGTTAAACAGTTTATTAAAGTTTGAATGTATGGAAGGGTGCACACTACTTATATTCTCTCTTTACTGTTTGATTTTACCTGAGTCCTGGATTCCTCTGGTCCATGAAGTGAACGGCCGCATTCCATGTGACGGCCAACAAAGGAAGAGGCGGGGCTTCAGCCTCCACTTTTGGGCTGTTCCAGAGGAAATTGGACTGTACCATTCTGATCCGATGAGGAGGGGGATTCCTTTTTATTATTTCATTCAGTTTAATTCTATTTTGTTTGTTTGAAGTAGTTTTGTATTGTGCTTCAAGTAGTTGATAAAATTATGTTTGGTATGATAGTGTATATTTTTAGTGAAATATTTGTTGTTAATTGGGGAAAGTTTTATTTTGATATTTACCTTTTCTTTTTGTTTGGTAGAGGCTAAGGGGTATATTTATCAGAGTGATTGTGTGAATGGTAGTCAGATTTTTGCCCAGCCATAGTAACAGCATGGTCTGCTGACCTTAGTGGTTTTGTTTGTTATTTTGTTTACCAGGGGTTATTTATTTATTTTTAGGCCGGTTTAATTTTGTTTGTTTCAGTTAACTTCCATCTTAAGTCTTTGATTTTTTTATATGGACTTTATTTTGGAAATTACTTTCATTGGATCTGCCCCTGTATGTAATTATTCTTTAGAAGAAATAAATCTTCTTATTTGTTCACGATCTGTCCTGCCTGTTCTTGGCCACGTCCTTACAAGGTTCTTATTTTGAAGAAGTAATTACTCCGTGGCCGCTAAAAAAGTATGTTCTATATAGTATGAGTGTGTGTGCATGAGTTTAATCCAGATGTACTACATTCACCTTGTTGCCACATCATGTGACCTGTGAAGTTGCGTGGCTACACTGCCATTCACGAATTCGCTCCCATGGCCTCATGGGATAGTAAAGTGTCCATCGAATGCGCACCAGAATCTCGCCGGAAGCAGCAAGTCATCCGGGTACTTTTTGCCTACTCGTTTATGAGTACTGTGAATTCAGGCATTCTTCTTTTGTCGCATGCTGTTTATCGCCTACTATATAGTAGGGAAGTATGCGATTTCGGCTGCAGCCATGGTGTGCGTTTCAATCAGCTGCCTAGTTCATTATTCAGAGCACTGATCAGGGAGTCGGACATTTTAAGGGCTGTCTCAATCGCGAAATCCTTCCAGTGCCCTTAAAGCTTCGCCCCCAAAAAAGTCCCACAACAGTGGAAAAAAAGGGAGCATTGATGCTCTCTATGTTCCCTTAACAAAATTTCTAAAATCATGCGAGTCAACTCAATAAACATGATGCACGATAAATGTTTTGAAAAAAAAAAAACCCAAATAAACCATTATTACATTTTATTTTAGCACAAACATACATCGCTAGACATGTGGTGAACAGAAAATAGCTAACATTTATAATTAATCTACGGCTGAAATGTTGCACATAGCTATATGTAACAATAATGTACTTTAAACATGAAAAATAAATGTCAGAAAATATGTTCTACTGTTGTTCGTAAATATGTTTTAAATCCATCTTCGTGTATTAGTAGTCTCAACTGTACAACAGGTTATGTTATAAGGACAGTGTTTGAGTCTGTGCTGAACTGCACAACTGAAGTATTAGTCCATTCATTGGCCAGTAGATCCTCTCTGTCGTTTGCCTATAGAATAAAACATAAGATATCAGCAAATCAACTCTCCACAGTCCCCAAAGTTTATTCTTTGTTACTGGTGTATAAATGAACAATTAAATTTTTTTTATTTCATAATTTTACTCTTTATTTACTTTAAGTAAACAATTGTTCATTTTTTACTAATACATTTGATATTGTTAAAGATTTATTTACATGGAGGTCTGTTGTTTTTTCTGTTGCTTCCTCTCTTGTGGCGGCCTTTTCTGAAATGTTCAGGAAAAAATAATACATATTAAAAAGTGTAGGCAACAGAAACATTTCAATAAAATACTGATTGACAAGTGAATGCTTATCGAACAATTAAGTGCATTATTTATTAAACGGCCTCATATAATAATAATCATAATAGATGTCTTACTATTCCATGACCACAATTTCCAAGAAACTCCAGATAACATAAATAATATAAGCACTGCTCCACACACTAGCACAATCACCCGAATAAGGTATCTGAAACAAAAAAGGGAATTGTTAAACTTATACCGAAGATGAGATATGTTACCAGCTAGAATCTAATGAATACTTTGAACAAACCTGCTTTCATAAGTGGGTGGGGGTGCAAATGTCATATCTTTAGATGATCCAGTAACTGTAGAGTTACTATCAACATATGGAGATGTTGATCTCCTGGTTAGTGGAGTCGTAACTGTACCACTGCTGTGAGAAGGGTTCTCTTTTGAGTTCTCTGTTGTGGTTAGATAGGATGAGGACTGTCTCGTAGAAGGAAACTGCTTTGGTGATGCTGTAGATGTCTGGCCAGGTTTTGCAGTCTGAATCAAAGTGCTTTCTGGTAATTTTGATTTTGTGGGTATAGGAGGTGGGATTGAATTATGGTTGTGTACATCCATAGCTGAAGTGAAGGATGGTGCTGTAAATAAAAAGGAGCAGGTCAGATTTGACACACAGTCTATTTTAAACGGATAACAGCAGTAATGTGTTGTTTTGCTTTACCAAGAAACTCATTATGAAAGTCTATGAAAGGTTGTTTGCACTGCCATTGTCTTTGAAGGAGAAGTGTGTCCTTCATTGAATGTTAAAATACTTTAACATGACGCAGTGGTCTGTATGCACCCAGGAAGTAAGCTGTTGGTTTACAGGACCCAGTTTCTCACCCCTACTTTCCTGTCTACACTTTTGGTGATTCCCAACAAAAGTCTTAAAGGGATAGTTCACCCAAAAATGTTGTCGTCATTTACTCACCCTCAAGTTGTTCTAAACCTGTATGAATTTCTTTCTTCTGCTGAACACAAAGGAAGATATTTTGAAGAATGCTGGTAACAAAAAAGTTGACGGTAGCCATTGACTTCCATAGTTGGAAAAAAATACTATGGAAGTCAATGGCTACCGTCAACTGTCTGGTTACCAGCATTCTTCAAATGACACACTTGACATTTTGGTTGGATTTTGTTGTAAATAAAGGTCCTCTATCCAATGTCAATAGTGTAGTGTTGAATGAAGCTCAGCTCAAAAACACAACAAACAAGCAGGTTTCGGTTGGTCCACGCAGCAAATTTGCCTGACCTGGAGACCCACTGTCCTGCAGAGTTTAGCTTCAACTCAAACACACCTGAATCAAGCTCTTCAGGATTGCTTGAAAAAAAAAAAAAGTAGAAGGTGTGCTGCTTTAGCTCACTTCACCTGCCTGTGATTTCTCAACAAATCCTGAAGACATTGATGCAGATGTGTTTGATTAGGCTTGGCACTAAAGAATCCAATGCAAGATCTACATGGCGAAATTTTTCACCCTCAGGTGAAATTCCAGATCGCATGGAATCCTATTAACTCTTCACTCCAGGATACATTTTCATTATTCGCTAAACGATATTTCACTAAACAAAGGTCGGGAGGAGCACGTTCAAATAATTAATCCAATTAACTCGTCATCAACAATCATCATGACTTGCCTATCCCATCAGCATGAGAGGACGCATATATATAGGCACTCGTTCGACTCACCTACATTCCTGTGTGTGTTTGCGAATTAAAATATTTTAAGAAATGGTGATTTAAGTTATTTTTTAAGATCTGAGGTCAATTATCCATTGTTGCTTTCATTATGGCTAAAACATTATATATTACAAATATATAAACCATTTTATATATAAACCATTTTATTTATAAACCATTTATATACAAATATATAAACTCAAATTAAACCATTTTATGTTGCAGAAAAAGAAACCCCTGTTGCTATATATGTGAACAACTGTTATTTAAAACTTACTTGTGTTGGCATCTGTAATGAGTCGCCTTGAATTTACATTGATATGAACAGGAGCCTGCACTTCCCCAGCCATACACCAAAACCAGCCTGCGTCTGTCCAAGTCAGTCCTGTCAGTGTCACTGTATAAACACCATCATTTGTATCGTTTATCTGTAGAGCTGCACCACGGGATGGCTCTAAATCTTGAGCCGTTTGACAAGAGCGCAAATCTCCACTTCTGCACCATTTTTTCTCCTCATCTATAAGTTTGTCACTGTAGAGACATTGGATGGTAACATTGCCGCCCTCTTCACCTGACACCCTATTGCTGGCCACTGACAGATCTGGAGTACCTGAAAACAATCAAATGGCAAAATCAATTACTCTTGGAACCATCAAATGTCTCATAGCATCGGTGCTAAAGCATCTCAAAAACATTTACCCTCAGTGACGGTTAGTTCTAGAGATGTTCTAACATTGGAACCTTGCTTCCTCACGGCACACCAATAGCGATTTGAATCACTTCTGCGTAGGTTCGTCATCGTCATGGTTGTTACCAGTTCATCTGGGCTGTTGTAAAAGCTGATGCCGGTTCCCTTCTCTTGGTTGGTAGGTCGCATTGTCAAGCAGGTTATCCAGTTTTTTCCTTTGCACCAGAACTTAGGAAGGTCCTTGTGCAGGAGATGGTAGTGACAGGGAATGGTGACAGATCCCCCACTTTGAGCTGTTATCTTCTTTACTGTCCATAGAGAGTTGGAACCTGTGAGTCATAAAATGATAATATACCTTAGAAAGATTTTATTTGGAACACAAAGAGGTTAAAAGGCCAGTTCACACTGCGCCAACTATGAAAGCGCTGTGCTGGTCGAAGTAGATTAGCTTTTAGGTCTGGTGTTCACACAGTACAAACTGCATCTAAACTTCTCTCTGCATTTTAAAAATGATTTTTGTCAGGTTGTCAAACTGCTGCAGATCACCAGCAGGGTCACCAAATCCAACAAGGCAGCATTAGAGTTTACCAAAATCATTTACAACCCTCTCCCTCACATAGAATGGCTTTAATGTTACCCAAATTGACTCCGGTGATGTCTAAACATCATTATTTTATATTTTTGAAAGCATGTTTCTCTGATGTGAACAGTTGCAGATACTAACAGGGTCACCAAATCCATTATTTAAGCTGCACAATGGCTTAAATGCTACGCATATTGTACCTCTAGTCACAAATACACAGATAGACACCTGTATATTGTCTGCTCGACCTTTATGTGGTTTCCAACCGCCATTGATTCAAATGATGAGGTAATAATAAAACTGTTCAGCGGAATTGAGAACTTGTGTGTGATCCTTCTATCCTTAATAACTGCAGTTTACAGTGTGCCAGAGTTTTAATAAGGAGGCTAAATGTGAACAAATAGCTGCTGCTGTGACCCAGTGACCTCATTTTTTATGTCAGTTTAATGTAATTTAAGTTCAAATGACTTGAACATCCAAGTTGATTGTACTGAAAAATTTAAGGCAGCAACTTTTTTTTAGTGATCTGAATTGCAGGTCAACTAACAAATTATAAAGGTGTTTAAGCGACAAAACACATTTTGGTAACACTTCCTTTTACAGTCCTGTTACCCATGTACATACCATGTACTTAGTATAGGAATTACAATTACTGGGTTATAACTAGGGACCAACCCTGAAACTACCCCTAACCCATGTACTTACCTTATATTAGCCAGTACTGTACTGTAAGTGAATGGTAATATTTGATTTCATTATATAGTTAACAGGTTTGGGAAAGTTTTGAATAAAAAAGGGAAATGAAATAAAACAAATACATCAGTCAAACAGCACTCACAAATAGGGGCATCATTAGTATACCATTAGGCCCCTATACCCCAAATACAAATGTCAGTAGGCCATTAGTATTGCCATATCACCCTGTAGCCCAAGACTGGTTGCCCACTGAAGCTAAGCAGGATTGAGCTTGGCTAATACCTGGATGGGAAACCTGCGTTCTGGCGCAATATGGCTGCCGTCGCATCATCCAGGTGGATGCTGCACATTGGTGGTGGTTGAGGAGATCAATTCAAATGACATAACTTTAGATACTTTTCTTCCTTGTTTTTCTAGCTAAACAATTCCTTGATATCATCAGTAAATTCTCAGTATCAGTAAGTTGTTCATTTTACCCAAGTTTTCAGGATGACTGCTCACTGGCTACGCTCCCCCTGTCAGTGTTTGCGATTGATAACAACATTTGTGAGTCTTGAAATATCCTGTTCTCTTCCATGTATGCCGTTACACAAAACTAGTTGTCCAGTACAGTTCCGTTCACACAGCAGATCTTCAGCAAAAATGCGGTTGTGAGTCCAGAAAATGTACAGGTGTGAGTTCGGTTGTAATGTGGTTGTCACCCCTGTAAACTCCAAAATAATTATTTGTGTGTAGCCAGTAGGCTTGTCAGTGAAGCTCTTGGAAGCCTGTGCATTAATTAATCGCAAATGCTTGTTTATATATAACAATTCTGATAAAAAAAAGTCAGAATTTACTATTTCCTTGGTGGAAACAAGCTTCCTTATTTCTGAGTGAATACACTGAATAAAAAGACCATGTCTGGTGAGAGGGAACATCGGAAATTCTTCTGTGTGATGTTTCGTAGTCGAGCATGACTACGAAAAAAAAATCACTTGCACGTCAGTGAATTGATGTTGAAATTTATTAACAATCGCTTAGACACATTTCTCATCACGGGGGGATCACGCTTTCTCAATATTCAGTTCACTAAGTTCACACAGTAACTTTTTTAAGTATTTTTTTTAATTACTGTAGAAATGTAACAATCTGCTGTCTTACTCATTTTTTTTTAATTATATTAGACTCTTTAACTGTAAAGTTCATCCTGATATAGTTTAGCTACAAACTAATGTATGCACTGATGAAGTACATAATTAATGCTGCTCATTTTAGTCATTGTATAATGTGCAACGTTCTTATATCAGATTTATCATTTTCAAAACATGTGAAAAAATGTTTCAAAAACATTAAAAATATATATTTTTTATGACTGACAAAGCAGAAATAGTCTTTTGAAAGAATCCTATTCCCTAGAATAATTTAAAGAACCAACACATGTTTAGTATACAAAATTGACTTATGTTTCCTAAAAGGACTTACCTTGAACTCCTAAAAGCAGCACTAGGGTACTCAGCAGAAAAGCCATGATTTAATCAGGGATTTTACAAAAACGATTAACCTTCCTCACATGTATCTTCGACTTGTATCTTAACCATTTGAAACAAACTTCCTTTTATAAACTATTGTGGATTTCAACATTTCCTGCAAGTCTCACATCCTTCTTTCCTCATGACCGTATACCCACCAATAAGGTGCACGCAGGGCCGGAGCTGGGGTTGTTGCTGTTGGATTAGGTTCCACCCCATTGAAATCATCACAACCTTTTTCCCCTCTACCGCCCTTGGGTACCCCCAAGCTCAATACCCAAGCCGGTATTTTTGTACCCCAGTATTCATGGTGTATAATTAAAATTTGTACAATAAATAATAACCGTACTTTGGTTTTGCAAAGACTGTACCATGTCAAGAAAACTGACTCATCTCACCAGAGCCAATCAGTGGTCAAACAGCACTCGTCAATGTCAAAATGACTGAGATGGCCAATTAAAATCCAAGGCGGCAGGCATTAGTTTACAGAAGCCAAGCATGAATTTCAGACCAGTGCTTCAGTTTAACGGTAAAAAAAGTGATATGTGAAATGTATGTACTGCAGCTAACTGTACGATACAGGGATGCAAACAAACTCACCCAGCGCTGTTTTTTAGCATATAAGGCATAAGATTAAGAATGAATGTGTGCTTATTCCGAATGTATTTAATGAACTTAGTTACACTTTCCCGGTATCCTTTCAGTAAATTCTCATATCATCCTCAGATGATCATGGTAAACCATGTGGCTTTGGCGTGTTTATAGATTGTAGGTAGGACAGTTGATATGGAAATTTTTATCATTCAGTTATCATTTACCATGTTCCATGTCATTCCATATCCAAATGCCAAATGGCGCCATGGAGGCTGGAAAAGGGCAGAAGAGGAAGCTTCCAGGGCGGTACCAGCAATACAGGTTCAGGAAACCAGGGAGGCAACGGTAGTTACAAGCTTCATGACACACCCTCCTTGGCCGTGTCTGGGAGAGCGGGCAGTTCTTGACAGAGGGAGAGGAGGGGATCTTCAGCCATTTTTGTCTTTGGGTTCTGCATTCTGTCATGGTTGGCTGTAGTCAATAGCCCACAAAGACAAGGAATCGTTGAAACAGTCTTTAATATGAAACTCACAAGGATACACAGGACCTCAATACATTGCAGATATGCTCACTGAATATAAACAGATCACTCAGATCATTAGGATCACATCAGCTAGAAATACCAAGGGTTCACTATAAGCACGGAGAGTCTGCTTTTAGCTATTATGCCAGCCGCAGCTGGAACCAGCTTCCAGAGGAGATCAGATGTGCTCCTACAGTAGTCACATTCAAATCCAGACTCAAAACACATCTGTTTAGCTGTGCATTTACTGAATGAGCACTGTGCCACTGTTCGTCCGACTGTTTTTACTGTATACTGTATTTTATTTTTTATTCTAAACTGTTTTAATTATTCTTATTTGCATAGCTGCCAACCTTTGAGTTTAGCGTGGCGTGAGACTTTTCTGACCGGGGCGGGGTGGGAGCAACACACAAGGTCTCTCGCTCACTTTCCCTCTCTGCCGTGCGCGCTCTACGCGGTTTGGAGCACAATCTCTGCTCTAGATTCCGGGATATTTTAACTAATTTGCGGCATAACTAGTCGATCACGAGTGGCTCTACAGGTAGATATATAGATAAACTCATCTTCCAGGCATTTGACCGACCAGGTTGACACTTCAGTGTGAGAATTTGGGGGTGTGGCGTGTGAGTGTGTGAGAGTTGGCAGCTCTGTATTTGTTTTGATTATTTTAATTTCTTCTTTGTAAAGCACTTTGAATTACCGTGTATGAAATGTGCTATATAAATAAACTTGCCTTGAAAGACAACCAACTTAAACACTCACGACAAACAATGCAGAACAAGAAACTAACTGAAACTGGCTTCATTAGACAGCAAACAAAATGAGAACCTAACTAGACACCTAAAGTGAGAACACTTGAGCTGCTTTTCCACCAAAATTACCCAGAACAATTTGTCCCACACTGTAAAAAAATTCTAGTGACTGGTCACATCTAAATTTTTCAATTGGCCTAACTGAATTTTTGTGAATTGAATTGTATTAATTGTGGCCAGTCTGTTAACATGGGCTCAAGCAGAATAATATGTGGAAAAATGTAGTTTATCAAACCGTGTTGTTGGTCCAATTAAATATTTGTAAATAAATTGTAGTAGCAATTGTTTCATTCTCACTGTCCCAAAAGAAAAATTTTAACACTTTACAATAAGGTTTCAACTTCGGAAAGACGTCGATAAAACAGTTTGTAAACAATGTCACATAATGGGTGTCTGAACTGTACAGTTTTAACCAATAAAAACAGCAATTGAATTTAATTAAATGCTGTTTCTATGGCGTTATTTTAATGAATGTCGAGAGCGCAACCAAGTAATGCGCGAGCACAAATCTCTCAACTCGCTGGCGGATTTCCTTCACTCTCGCACAAAACTGGACGCGCGTTCGCACTTTCATGATTGACTGACGATATAACACCGTACCTTTAAATTGAAAAGAAATTGCGGATTCGGGGGGACTATACGAGGGCGGATTAGAACGCCTGATCATTAGTTAGTAGTGTGTTGAAACTTGCACTTATAGTAAGAGGCAGGAGATTTCCGAAACACACTGAAAGTGGTTTACAAAACACTGGCCCAGCCGACCAATCAGATCGCAGTGCGCTTTTCAGAAGGAGGGGCTTCATTGAGAAAGGAACTAAACAGACCGTTACTGACAGACTGAGAAGAGAGGTGCTGCAACAATTTCAGAACCCAGAATCTCTGATTTGCTAAACAAAAGTTCCACCATTAGAATGTTACATTTAAATTGAATGCAGGTCGATATACTTTATGTATTGTAATATAGTAGCTGTAAGAATGAAACTATCACATTAAACACGAGAGACAAAGGGGCATTTGTTTCATGTGTATAATAACTTGGGGTGGGAGGTTAGGTGCGGTGTGTATGGACTGTGGGCACTAGGCACCCACCGGCAGAATCGGCACCTATGGTACCATACTGTTTCAACAATGGGTACAGTTGAGACAAAAATGCACCTTATGTTTATGAGCGAATTGTGGAAAATATAAACTACTTATGGATATTATTGATTTATGATATTTTAGTACACAAGCAAAGGAAATACCATGTGAAAAATCACTTCTTTTCATCATAGTTTTTGTGTAGTGATGAAAAAATCTAAGGTTGTCTCTATCCTACAACAGCTTTGCCTTTGGATATTTGTATAATGCAAACCGTCATAGTTTTGAAAACTCACTGGACCAGTGTGGCAAAGGACTCTCCAGAAGGACCTGCCTAACAATCGCGGATCATTCTGATAGTCTCGATTGTCCTAAGACAGGTAAGTCAAAGTATTTTTTTTCTGCTGATAGATAGTTACGTATGTGGATATATATGTGTAAAGTATACTAGCTATACTGATAAAAAAACAAACAATCTTTTTGGATCTTCTTTAAAGATCAAAAATATTATGACAAGTTAATGGATGGAAACAAGGAAGTTGTCAAAGAATATTTTACAACTTTATTTTTGCAGTGTACATTAAAATGTACCATGCAGATTAAATAATTACTTAATTAATGAAGTAGAAACGTATAAGACCAGCATATTTTTAAGGTTATTTCGATTTATAGGCTACATCAGACTAAACATTATGCAACAAAAAATAATTAAGTAAAAAAAAGAAAATAAACTATGATAAAATAGAATGTACATGTAAATTGCTGAGAAATACAATTGCTGTCATTTTAATGGGGTTTATATAACTTATCTTCAACCATTATGTCTGTTTGTTTCCTGTTAAAACCTTAAAGGGCACATGACATGGATTTTTTAAATGTATTATTTTAATAGGTTTCTTGAGGTTCACAGATAACGTATATGCTGTCAAATCGTGAATAATCACATCTAACCTAAAAGTTTGTTGTGTGTATATATGATTATATTATGTGTGTATATATATATATATTTTTTTTTTTTTTTATATATATTTTTTTTATATATAGGCCTATTGTATATATGTCTGTGAGTATATACTGTATATACACACACATATATATTTATACACATATACTGTGTATATATGTATATGTATATGTATATATATATATATATATATATATATATATATATATATATATATATATATATATTAAGGATGTGACAGTGAGGAAATTTTCCCACAGTTTAATCGACACGTAAGAAAGGGAGTGGGGTTCCCTCTTTTGCACCTTGCTTTTAAATCAGCCGCACAGGCATTCATAATGGTGCAGAGCAGAGGGTTTTCAATCAATGAACTGAAAACACTTGCTCTGCTCTGCACCACGTGGACACGCACCTTCGGCATTCGAATTAGGGTCAGTTCGGGGAAACACAATTAATCCTTTGCAGATTACCTATTAGCATTGGGTTTAAATCCAAAATATTGCCAATGGGCGCTTTTACATTTTGCTTTGAAACCAAATCTTCCGCCATCGTCTTGTCAGTCAGCTCCTCACTTCAGTGATAAATGAAATCTGACTCTGCTGCTGGGGTCTGTGCTGCGATTCTCGTTCGGCTCTCACACTGCATTGAGCAGATGCACTCAGTTTTTAATTTTAGTGTCTGTTCTCTGAACTAATAGATTTTTATTACTATAAAAAAATTAAAACGATGGTAGGGGTAACCCGGTAGTCTAATACATGTATGCCCATAGGCCTATTGTATATATACACATTACACACACATATTTATAAACTTGTATATTTTGATCAGCGTTTACCCTTACTTTTTTCTTGCGTACATGAACATGTTGCCAGTGTTGTGCCATTCACATTATTACCCCCCTCGTTGAAGTCACTACCTGATTGCCTAATCCGAACCCCACCCCCAATCATAACCCCTCCCCCACAACTAATCCTAAACCTACCAGCTTTTATAAGATGAACGAATCAATTCTCTGCATGAGAGGACTCAGACTGAAGCCCAGGGGCATGTTCAAGATCACAACGGTGCGCAACGTTTTGCTACGGTTTCCAGGTTGAACGTCATGTTTCCTGGAAACGGCGTGCACCGGTGTGCAACGGGGTTTGAGATGCGTTTTCTCTTGTTTGGTGGGCGTGTCAGAACTGCAGTCCAATCAGCAGCAACATGTAAATAAGGCACGCGGAATTAAAGTGAACTCACACAATGGGTTCAAATAAAGTATTTTACAAATGTGTTCGATGCAGCTCAGTTTACGCATCAACTGAGGATATTAGAAGACATGTTTGTCGTAAGTTTTATTGTAAAATATAGGATATCAGCATAATGATGTAGTTTATATTTTTAGCTTCATTGCAAGTGTATGACATTTGGTATAGAAATAAACAATGCATGTAAAGTGCTTTTCCTAAAAATGAGAAAGAAAATACAGGGTATTAATAAAACAGTATGAACAACAAATAAAGTCAGTATGTGAGGCTAAATAGATGTGTTTTAGTCTTTATTAGGTAAGATGTGCTTCTATTTCAGTTTCCACAAATCCCTTCACTCGATTGGGATGTTCTCTTGTGTTCTGGGCGGCAAGTGCAGTAACTGTAACATCGGGCATATTTTGTAGTATTAAACATATTTATACCGAGTTCATCAGGTTCCGAAAATTCTTCACAAAGAACACAAAAAGCCTTCTCAGTTGCCGTAGTTGCAACTCTTGCGTCATCACAACAGTGCGTTCAACGCGTCACCGTTTCTGTTTAAAAAACGTTCTGCAACGTTTTGTCGGCGCTGAACGCAGCCCAGTTGTTTAATTTTGCATGAGTGCCAGCGAATCACCATCGGCATGTTATCAGCGCGCTCTAAAAGTTTGATAAGATTTGGGTGAGCCGTTCCTATCGCGCCGCTGATGATAAAATGTGCAACCCACTTAAATGCACATATGAATTCTATTGAGAATGTAGTAAAACGCTACGGAGAAAGTCTAAAATGATCTAACTCAGCCATTAAAATATTTGATGAAAAGAGGCGAAAACATCATCCTGCACCAACTTAAATTAGAATTTAAATTTAATTTAAACTAATCATGACCATTTGGACTTACTTGATGTAGAATTTATAATAGATAATTGTTAGGGGATTATATTTCAACTGTGGCATGTTGTAGCTATAGTTTATATGTGTAAGCTACTATTTTTCATAACAAATGCTATATATAAAGAAAGAAAAAGTTAACATTGGCATTAGCATGGCAATAAGGAGACATCGAAGGTCTTACCTGTAATTATATCCTTATTATAACAAATGCTATAGTTAACAATAGTTACAAGAGCTATGTTACCTTTTCATAAGGCCAAGCACAAGTTAGAAAGAGCTTTAAAATATGGATCTTCTTGAATATTTGACTAAACAATTGGTTTCCCCAAGTGTAAAATGTGTTCTGCTAATAATGACAGAAATTAAGAAAAAACTGGCTTTCAGATATTCCACATTCCAACCCCCCAATGTTCAAAACAAAATTACGCCCTTGCAGCCATCAACACCAACTCGCTATTGCAGGAGAGTAAGTGTTTTGAAAAATCATTTACAGGCAAAGCTTTATGATATCATGTGATGCAGCTGCTGTCAGATTCAATACAGTTGGTTACTAGGATACTTCACTGTAAAAAAAAAAAGGTCAACTTAAAATAATAAGACAACTCATCGCAAGCTCTTTTTTGGAGTAAACTCCACTAACAGGTACCGAAGTCCACGCACCTCAAAAGATTACGTTAAAATCATAAGTTGCCACAACATAATCATAAGTTGCCACAACAAAATCTTCACATGATCAGTACACCTAAAAACACACCTGCGGCGCTGCTAATGTGCTGGCTCTGAACAGGGACGGACTGGGACTAAAAAACGGCCCTGGACTTTGACTAGGCCCGGCCCAAAGCAATCGGCGCGCGGAAACTCGACAACAACAACAATAGCGCCTGCCGCCTGGCATGAGTGTCACAAGACTTTAATTGTGGCTCATGAAACTATACTATCCAAATTATAGCTAACAGTATATTACACAATCTATTCCATGCTGTCTTAAAATGAATTTCTTACTTAATAATATTAATTAATTTATGGAGTAATTAATCTTAGCTACTGCACAAATAATAATACCACATCTAAATGAAAATAGGCTACACCATTACAAATGTAACTTCTGTATTCAAAATCTTCAAAGTTTGTAAGCATTAGTTGTAATGTTACCAACTTTTTTAAAAGTAAAAGCACAACATATTCCTTAATATTAGCTACTACTATTAAAATGTTGAAGTTTAGCTGTTTTAACTACTGTAATCATTAAAAATGTAGCAAGCTGAATATCACTTCCTAACATCATCCCGAGCAAGTAACTTGCAAAGTAATTTCTGATTAATTCGGTTCGGGAGTAGTAGAGATAAAAGCCCGCCCGCACTGACAATTGATTGGTTGGGTCCTTTCATGCGCACACTACCACACACACGCAAGGTCTCTAGCTCGCTCCCTCTCTCTGCCATGCGCGCGCTACGCATGCTTGCTCGCTCTAGATTCCGGGAGATTTTAACTAATTTGCGGGCATTAGGGAGCCGCTATCAATATGCGGGAGACTCCCGGAGACTTGAGATGTCTGTGACTGCGTGTGTGGCGGGCGGTGGGCCGGCCCGCCGGCCGTCCTGGAGTACCGGCCGTTCTGTGATTCTCCAGATCACACAGATGGCCAGTCCGCCCCTGGCTCTGAATCAGGGATGTAGTGGAGGCTAAACGCACGTAAACGTCGTTTGAGCACCTCCCAAAATTAGGAAATAGCAACCCACCTCCAAAGTGAGTTTATCCACCTCTAAATAGCCTATAGTTCCTAAGCCATTTTAAATTAAGCTTATGTCGTTTTAGTTTCATATTGTGCATTATTAGTTTCATAGGTCTTTCATATTGCGCTGCATTAGCTACTGTCAGTGTTGACCAATCTCTTGCGTAGCCAGCAGGAAGCAGCAGACTGCATCAGGCGGTAAACGTTTCTATGGTAACAGCGAGTTGGACCAATCAGAGGCGTCGCTGTTAAGCTTAGGATTGTAGTTTTTCTCCATAAGATTGCAGATAAAAACAGTTTTTTCTTGTAACAAGGTTGATTTCATACAGACCTTTAGCTTCTACAGAAGCAGAAACTTTCGTTTCACAACCACGTAGCTCTGGTCAGTCTACCTCAGATGCAGGGCCTGAATTTCATTTTGGAAAATGGGGGGGGGAATTTTTTATTTGAAGGGGGAGTTTAGACTTTTTTTTTATTACCTTTATCTCGCCAAAATGTATGCTCACTCATTGCATTTTTACAATGGGGTAATTTTGTTCACAACACAAGGAAGCTTGATTTCAATCTTTGAATTACATTGAAAAAAGTAGCACAAATAAATAAAATAGAATAAAGAAATACTACAGAGACGGAACAAAGTAATCAAATGTAAAATAACACTGGGTAGTATTTTAGTCCTGACTAAATTAAATACATGGCTAACTAATCCTGATTCCTTAAAATGAAAGCTATGTTTTGTTGTTTTGACAACCGAATTAATGACAGACACGTGGCTGCTGTCACTGTATGAGCTAATGCACGGATCCTGTTTTCATTATACGGTCACGTGCGATTTATGCTTATTTAAGACATAACCGACTGTGTTTAGAAGATACTCACCAAGACCGAAATTGACAATTTCCGCATGTTTTTGACTGTTAAAGCGATATAATCCACGATTTTGACTTTATAGATTTCAACCATATTATTCCTTCTTGAGTCTCTTTAACAAGAACTTAGATTAATGTATGAATTGAATAGTGATTGTGTGACCTATGATGAGGGAACAACCAGTGACCTAACCCTTGGCAGTACCATCAAATGATATATATATATATATAATTTTTTTTTTTTTTTTTTTTACAAAAATATCAACATACAAACTCTTGTAGGGAAAAGAGAATATACATGGGTATATACAAATGTTGTCAATATACAAAAGTATTAACCAAGCAGAAAACAATAAAAACAAACCAAAAAAAGGGGGGGATCAAATGATAGCCTATAGACCCACAAAATATGTTGATCCAGGACCATGTCTTACTTGGCAAAATCACGGTGACCATGCTATAGACCCCTTTTGCGCCGACGTCACAGTTACGTCACGGCGCTAACTGGAGGCAAAACAAACGGACAACTGGAGGCGGCCAATACAAACCAGCACATATTCGGCTACATTATAAGGAGCTTAAATTATTACTATTATTATTAAATGTCATCTTGTTGTGTTGTTTGGTGCAAGAATCAATGAAAAATGAATATGCTGTATCTGGAATTTTTATTTCTAGAAAATATTCACATCATTAACTTGGCACCGTAATGTCACTCTTTGACTTACATTGTCGTCTTCTCGGCGCTGGCTAGGCAGAATTGCGGATCGTACCACACAAGTCTTGTACATGACCAATCGGACCTTTCAATATGCTATTTTTGTGTTAGTAGTTTTATTTATTCAAATTACAATATGCAGTTTGTGTGTAAGTATATCATATAAATCATGCAATTCATTTAGTTAAGCATACAGTATTGTTTATACGTAATTCCTTTGCGCAGCTGCGCATTGCATGCGATCTCAGAATCAAATTTTGGCGGTTTTGTAGGCCTACAGCAAAGCTATGGATATAAGAAAGTGGTTTAAAGATTCGTCGTTGACAAAGACGACTTTGACCAACAACAACGTGTGTGGAGACGACTATGGAGCTAATGAGGTGGTAGGAATGGAGAATTTGTCTAATGAGACACAAGTTCACAGCGTAGACAGAGCAGCGGGTGTAATTTTGAATGGGCCTACTAGTGACTTATAGACACTTGTATAATAATAAAAATCGCTCCTTTGTGTCTTATGGTATCAGACTCGTGACTGGCTTGAATATAGTGTCAAAGCTGACGCAGCATTCTGCTTCCCATGTCGAGTGTTCAATAGTGCGCAGCTACATTGCTAAATTTTTATTGCAGTATGTTGTGCATTGCTTTTATTATTGTTGTGTTGTTGGTGGAAACCAGGAGTCGCAGAGTCAGCGTCTGCCCATCCCACATCTGCAGTGCGAAGATGGATTTTGTTGAAACTGATTTTATTTACCTGGTCACAGCCCTATAGTAGTGCCTTATTAACTGAATTGACCAGTTAAACTTAAGAACTTATAGGCTACATTATGACGCATATAGCCTACTATTTAATAAGGTTTTAAAAAATGCCCCAGGAAAGCAATTTATAGCGGAAATGTCACCTCTTTACTGCTGTCAACATTGTTTTTAGATAATTAATAATAATAATTCGTTACATTTATATAGCGCTTTTTCTGGGACCTCAAAGCGCTTCACATATGGTAGGGGGGAATCTCCTCAACCACCACCAATGTGCAGCATCCACCTGGATGATGCGACGGCAGCCATATTGCGCCAGAACGCCCACCACACACCAGCTTATTGGTGGAGAGGAGACAGAGTGATGAAGCCAATTAGTATATAGGGATGATTAGGAGGCCATGATAGACAGAGGCCAAGGGGCAAATTTGGCCAGGATGCCGGGGTTACACCCCTACTCTTTTTCGAAGGACATCATGGGATTTTTAATGACCACAGAGAGTCAGGACCTCGGTTTAACGTCTCATCCGAAGGACGGGATCGAGCGGGATAGATGATACATTAAAAATGCAGTTAGCTTCTGTAAACGGATCTACAATGCATGGCATAAAATGTGGTTAATAGTGGGTAATTTAGGCGAAATTAGGCACAACACCAGAATAAAGAGTAGACCTATGTATGGTAGGCCCAAATAGCTAAGTAAAGTTAATGGACATAAACCGTGAAATAAGATTTTGGCCATATTGCCCATCTCGAAGTCATTTATTTCCTGTGACACCTGTAAAGTCACGTCCACAAACCTCTTGCGTAGTGTTTCGTCTCACCACAAGGTGTCACTGTGGCCTCAAAGCTTCAGCACTGCCACTCTGAGCTCGATTGCTATGTCTGAGGTAAAACACGCCCCCCTCATTAGCATACAGAGCAATAAATGAATAAAAATATAAATGTACAAATAAATAAATGAATAAATGTATAAATAAATAAATGTAGACATAAATGCATATATACATAAATATAAGTGAAAATAAATACAAGTGGAAATAATTAAATGCATAAATAAATAAATGAATAAATAAATAAATGTGGAAAAATATATAATTATACATAAATAGGGAAATAAAAGTATAAATAGTCATTTATTTATTTATTCATTTTTAGTTTTTGTAGGTTTGGTCCTCCATAGACGTCAGATAATATACAACCCAGCACGCGCTTTGGCTAGCACTGAACGGAAGTAAACCTGAAACATAAAGCCTAATATGGTCTACTGTACTAAATTATAGGCAACACTAACATAACTTTGGGGCCTTTTCTACAATACCATTCATTAACCTTACTTAATGCATTATCTAACATCAACAAATTGAGTGAACAATATAGTTTTGCAACATGAATTAATGTTTGTGAATGTTATTTAATACAAACATTTGATTGTTCATGTTTGTACACTTCATTCATTGTGCATTAAATAATGTTAACAGATAAAACTTTTGATTTTAAAAATGTATCAGTCAATTTTAATAATACTTTTTCTGGGTTGTGACGTTTCATTTTTCCCCTATCAATTTCTACCTTATAGCTGAAAATTAACACAAAAGAAAAACATGAATAATCCTGTCTAAAATTATAAAATGAAGGTTTCTGTTTGTGACCAGTTCAAGGTGCTGCAATAATCATGCCTTGAATCTGTTGATGGTATGTCATATTTGTATGTCTCAAAATGTCCATTTCTATCCATAAAACTTGCCAGAAGTCATGGTTTAAGGGGTTATTTTAAAAAAATATTCTTCCGGAGGTGCGTGGTAGGGGAAGGTACCGCCTTTTTTGCTTCTAAATGGCAAGAAGGGCTCTCCTCCGATTGGTTATTTGATTTGGGTTAGTGTGTGTGTGTGTGTGTGTGTGAGATGGGTAGGTTTAGGGGTAGGGTTAGTGTGTGTGTGTGTGTGATGGGTAGGTTTAGGGGTCGGGTTAGTGTGTGTGTGTGTAATGGGTAGGTTTAAGGGTCGGGTTAGTGTGTGTGTGTGTGTGTGATGGGTAGGTTTAGAGGTTGTGTGTGTGTAGTGTGTGTATATATGTGTAACTTCCATAGACTGTAAAAAAATATGGACGTAGTGTCCGTGACGTCACCCGTAGGTTTTTGAAGAGTGTTTTTGAAGCCTAAAGTGGGCGGGGCCGGCCGTCGCCATCTTGGCAGCGCGTCACCTCTCATCACTCCCGGATAAAATAAAATGGGCTAAGAGGTGTGACGTGGGTGGAGCTGAGGTGCTAATGCTATATGCTACTGGCCTCGCGCTAAAGGGACAGCTGTTTGAAGAAGTAAAGCCAATAGTTAAAGTTAATGTTTTTGCCCTTCGAAATATTATAATAGTTAAAAGACGTAACTAAAAGTGAGACTGTGTATCGTGATGTATTATTATTCTGCTATGGCATGGCATCAGCATGGCATCGCACATCAAGTTCGTAAAGAGCTTTTGGCCACCTCTCAATTTCTCAAATGGGTTAAACCAAAGATATTATCTCAGAAGTTCAAGTAAATGCACTTGAAATCCGCGCTCATTCAAGGGTGTGCATCTAACTTAATGTTACTGCATGGACGGAGAGAAAGCACTGACACCTGCAGGATTTCATCTGACGGTACTTTTTATTTAAGACTAAAAAGTTAAATAAGCATATCTGCTCCGTGAGAACAACAGTACCGCATTATGAGTGTGGTCTCTATATCTATAGACGTTTTTAGCAATGAAATTGTCAGACAACCATTAACGTTAGTGCATGCGAGGAAAACAACTGGAAAAACAGCGCTGGTGGTTCTCTCCATACTCGACAACGACGGAATCCAACGGTGTGGGCGAAGGTATAATGCGTGTATTAAATTGTATGAAATAATCCCGAAAAAAGCACAAACACGGCAGAGATGGCAAGTACAGCAGCTGCTGGAATTAGCTGAGAGTGACGCTAACAGACAGCGGACAAACGGCCGCAATCCACCTGTCACTCAAGTGGCCACGCCCTTAATTATGCAGGCTTAATATAATTTAAACGGATGAGTTGTAAAAAAATTCACCCCCATCACAGTTGTCATGAAGGGCAAAATAAGCTATACAGACCAAAACCACTTTTTGCTCCAGGCTGTAAACATGTTTGTTTCTGCTGTAAATTTGGGCATTTTAACATGGGGGAGATGCAGATTTGACTCACTTCTGCAGTCAGCCTCAAGCGGTCAGTAGATGAATTGCAGTTTAATTCACTTCCGTGTTGGTTTCAAGAGAGAGATAGGGAGGTTGCCGTTTCACAGCCAAATCAAATAACCAATCGGAGGAGAGCCCTTCTAGCCAATCAGAGGTGAAAAAGGCAGTACCTTCCCCTACCATCCTAGGAAAAAAAATATCGCTCCCCGGACCCCCCGCGCGCGCCTTGGTAACAACATACGGCATGTGACAGCACCGCTGCTGGAAAAAATTCTAGGGGAACACTGTCAGTTAATTTGTTTCACCACTCTACAGGCAGGACCACTGTCGTAAGTTTATGACCGGTTGGCAGCAAAGGGAATTCGAGCCGTAGAAAGTCGGGTTGGACAAGCCCTCCGGACAATAGCCTATATCGACCATACCATGAAGTGCGCAAATGAAATGCAGAAATCAAATTTCGCATTTTTGTTAAACGGAAGAAAAGTTGTATGTCAATTATTTGATTTTCAATTAAATAAGCATTGTATATAAGGAAAATAAGTATGTATGTGAATATTTTTTCACCAGTCTAAAAACGGATTAAGAAGAAAGCATGTTTTTTAGTTTTTCAATTACGAGTTAAAAAAGGAAAAAGGAAAGGATGCAAAAGTACACAGACCTTTGTGGCTCTTAATTTCTTTTTATTAATTAAACACTTCAAACTTTTTTATAAATATAAGATTTGTATTAAATGTATATTCATTTAATCGAATTTAGAATCGAAATCAAAACGAGAATCAAAAGCGAATCAAATTCAAAGCTTGCAAATCGAAATCGAATCGAAACATCTGAATCGATTCCCAGCCCTACTTTTAAACTACATAACATTATGGCATTTGGAATGCAGGGAGTCACCACGAGAAAAAAAACCAAAATGTGCTGTGTATTTTGAGCTATTTGAGTTCCCATAGTTTGCTGTAGTTCTAGGCAGTGATTGATAATGTAGTTTTCCAGAGAACGCCGGCGCCAACACCGGTAACAAACAACGTGTTACAAGCGACACAGTAAACAACACAAAGAACAACATTCCCGTCAGTGTGTCGTTAATACATACCAGTGACTCTGCAGAAACGCTGCAGATTGAATAGGCAGGACACCGCTAGTTAACATTAGCAGTGGCAAGTGCGTGAAATCGGCAGCACTGGTAAATTAGATCAGGCCATCAGTTTGGGAAGAGCACAATACACATCATATATTAGTGATGTGACGTTCGACACCGAGGCTTCGAAGCTTGTATCAAAAAAACGAAACATCTCACATCACATGAACCACTAGCCTGGGAAAACCCAGACAACTTCCGGCAAATTTAGATCTGAAAGTTAGTCTGGCAAAGAGCTCATTCAAGCCCATTTCCAATCCGTCGAAATCGAGGCACCAATCAGAACCGCTGGGGCCGGCTTTACACGATGACGACAGCGTTGGGATTTTGATTAATGCCTACATTACAAAGATGGATGCCGCCGTCGAACATCACTCGTTCGAATCAGCTATCGCGTCTGTTTTAAGCGATTTGAACGTTTCCTTTTTGTTAAAAACCGAGTGTACAGGACATGTGAATGTCTTTTATCTATTCCACAAGTTTTGGCGCGTATCTTCTTGCCTTGTACTTACACTCGAAATCCATATAGTTCGTTTATCACTGTTTATTCCTTCAAATCAACAAAGAATCACGTTTCTTACATACAGCATAATCCTCTTGTGCAGCGATGTCTTCTCAACAACTTGTTTGAAGAGATACTATATTTATAAGGCAATTTATGCTATAATAAACGGTCAAAAGCTTTGTGTTCTCCCAACGATCTGCACTTATTGCATGAGCTTCAAACTTTTCTTACATATACTACAAAATGGACGTTACTGCACATGCGCAGAAAGAACAAATATAAAGCAAAGAAGTATATTCAACAGGAAATTACTAATTAACATAAATAATGATTGTATCAAATTTACATAATAAAAATATGAAAATATACATTTTGAAATATGAAATATGGCTCTTACATTTCCGGCCCCTAATTGACAGGCAGGCAGACTGACAATTACCTTTTCAACAAAAACAATGGAGCCATACTGAAACAATATTTATATTATACATCACTTTAGAAACTTTAAGTGCTCATTAACACTTTTGAACTATCAATTTCTTTGTGTGGCATAGAAACAGTCCTTGATGTTGAAGAGCATTTAACAGTCCATTTCACAGATAAGGCACAACTTATCAACAGGCCTTTCCAATGTATTGGTCTTAGTTTTAACCAACACACGTCTTACCAGTCCTTTGTTATCTGGAAACACTTTCATGATTCTTCCAATGACCCATGAATTTCTTGGTGAAGAGTCATCTATTATCAGGACGACATCGCCAACTGCAAGATTTTTCTTTACTTGGTTCCATTTTTGACGCTCCTGGAGTAAGGGCAAATATTCACGCACCCATCGCTTCCAGAATAGGTCAGCAAGATACTGGACTTGCTTCCACTTGCGCCGTGCATATACATCTTGTTTTTGGAAAAGTCCAGACGGTAAGGCTGGTTTCCTTTTCATTAATAACAGGTGGTTAGGTGTCAAGGGTTCAAGATCTGTTGGATCATCGGTTGTAATGGTAAGTGGTCTGTCATTTATTATTGCTTCCACTTCACACAGGAATGTATGCAAGCTCGCATCATTAAGTGTTTGTTCTTTCAGTACAGATCTCAAGATTTTTCTAACAGACCGTATCTGTCTTTCCCACACTCCACCGAAATGAGATCCAGAAGGTGGGTTGAATATCGATTGTATTCCTTTCTGCATGAGAGTGCTTTCGATTTTTGATTGATTCCATTGTTGAATGGCCTTACGCAGTTCAGTCTCAGCACCAATGAAATTAGTACCGTTGTCACTTCTCATGATTGACACCTGCCCTCTCCTGCACACAAAACGTCGGATGGCATTTAAACACGAGTCTGTGTCCAGCGTATGTGCAACTTCAATATGCACAGCTCTTGTTGTTAGGCAGGTAAACAATACGCCATATCTTTTGACATTACTTCTACCTTGTCTGACTTCAAACGGTCCAAAGTAGTCTACCCCAACATTGGTGAAGGGTGGTTGATCTGGAATTATTCTGTCGTGTGGCAGCTCTGACATCTTCTGCTCTACAGCCTTAGCTCTAATCTTTCTACATGTCACACATCTGGAGAGAAACTTTCTGACAATGGAGTTTGCAGAAGGAAGCCAGAATTCTTGTCGCAACTTTGAAAGAATATAGTTCCTTCCACAATGTCCAATTCTCTCATGAATGTCTCTTAAGATTAAAGTTGTGACATGTGAATGTTTGGGTATAATGACAGGATGCTTTACATGCTCAGGCATTGCAGATCTACCAAGACGACCTCCAACTCTCAGCAATCCATCCTGAAGTACTGGATCCAGTTTAGAAAGGCAACTGTTCTTTTTAACAGATGTATTAACTTTTTGCAATGAAGAAATTTCTTCCTTGAATACTTGACTTTGACTGAATTTGATGATTTCATTTTCAGCCCTTGTTAAGTCTTGCACTGTTAAAGCTTTGCAGTTTTCTGCTGTGGATTTTGTCTCACAACTCTGAACTTCTTTGTCTTTGGCTGTTTTTTTATTGCTGCGCTGTATAATTGTCTCCTTGAAACGAAGGATCCATGCCACAGCTCTCTTTAATTTGTACCAATCAGAGTAATAATTGATCAAATTGTCCACAGCATCTGTGCCATCCACTGCACACACAAGATTCACTGAAGCTAAGTGTTTAACCTCACTGTCATCCACTTTTGTTGATAGGTCATGATTTGTTTCAGGACACTTATTCTCTGGTTCTTTGAGAAAAGAAGGACAGTGGATCCAACCCGTGTTTTTCATGAACTTTTCACAAGTAAGTCCCCTGGATGCACAATCCGCCGGGTTCATTGAGGTGTTGATGTACCTCCACTGCTGTGGTCTGGTCGACTCTCTTATAACGGCAATCCTGTTGGCCACAAACGTTTTGAAACGCAAATCTTCATTGTCAATATATCTCAAAACAGTGGTACTATCAGTCCAAAATACAGATTCAAGCAATTCTAGTTCCAGTTCATCTTTCAGCATTTTGTCAGTGTTAACAGCAACAACTGCAGCAGTCAACTCCATACATGGAATGGTGGTCTGCTTCAACGGCGCCACGCGTGACCTCCCCATCATGAAGGCACAATGTGCGAGTCCATCAGTGTTTAACAATCTGAGGTATTACACAACTCCATATCCCACTTCGCTAGCATCTGAGAAGTGATGTAGTTGTGCGGAAGCTGAAACACCAAAATCAACAGGTTTTATACATCTTGACACACTGAAGTCAGTCAATTGATTTAGCCCTCGTAACCAGGCAATCCACTGTTCTGCACACTGTTCTGGAATGTCATCGTCCCATGCAAGCTTTTTTTTGCACAACTGCTGCATTAGAATCTTTGATGGCAATATGACAGGCGCGAGAAAGCCCAAGGGGTCATAGATGGAACTTGTAACTGACAGGATTCCTCTTCTTGTTACAGGTCTTTCCTTCAAACTGATTTTGAATTTGAACACATCTGAATTGACACACCATAACACTCCTAACGCTCTCTCAGCAGGAAGTGCATCCCGGCTCAAATCCAAGTCTCTTACATCTTCAACTCTTTCACCTTCCGGAACAGAGGCTAACAATACACGACTGTTGCTTGCCCACTTTGTAAGATGAAATCCTCCACTCGTACAAAGTTTTGTGAGATCATTGTACAAGGCAATTGCTTCAACATGACTTGAAACAGACTTTAAGCAGTCGTCTACATAAAAGTTCTTAAGAACTGTGTGAACTGCTTCAACAGATGACTTGCTACGATTTTCTTCTGCTGTCTTCCTAAGAGCAAAATTAGCTACACTTGGAGATGATTTTGCTCCAAAGAGATGGACAACCATCTTGTACTCTTCCAAGGTTCGATCTACATCTCCATCTGGCCACCATAAGAAGCGGAGCATGTCACTGTCTTTTTTAGGAACTCTCACCTGGTAATACATAGCTTCGACATCTGCCATCATGGCAACTGACTCTTGTCTGAAGCGGGTGAGCACTTCAATGAGTGAATTTGTCATGTCTGGACCCTGTAATAGCTCACTATTTAAAGACACTCCCTGGAAACTTGCAGCACAGTCAAACACCACCCTCAGCTTCTTCTTCTGAGGATGGTACACCCCATGGTGAGGTATATACCAGACTCGACCATCTTGACGACTTAAGTGTGATGAAGGCACCTTGACTGCGTAACCTTTGCTCAGCATGCCATTCATGAAGTTTTTGTACTCTTCATGAAAGGAGTGATTTTTTTGGAATTTCCTTTTGATATTTAACACTCGCTGGACAGCTGGACTTCGATTGTTAGGCATTTGGACAACCGTTTTCTTGATTGGAAGGTCAATGTAATAGTGACCATTAGAAAATTGCACTGAATTAGATACAGACTTCAAAAACTGGTGATCTATCTGTGATAATTCGGCTTTGTCATCGCAATTTCTTTCGGGAAAATCATGATTGTATTGTTGTATCAGCATTTGTTCCACACTCTCCAAGGAAATTCTGTTGACTGTAGCGCTTGTCTGTGCATAGCCATGCATGCTGTCTTCAGGTTCTCTAAGAGGTCCATTTAAAATCCATCCAAGAGCAGTCTTAACTGCATATGGCCCATTGTGCTTACTATTTATTACTCTCCATGGTTCCAGAAGCTTAAACTCCTTGTTCCCTATGAGGATCTCCACTCCAGCATCAATGTGAGGCAACTTCACTTCACTGAGGTACGGCCATTTGTCAACTTCGTGTTGCTGTGGAACGTTTTCCATTGAAACTGGTATGCTCTTTTGTGTAAACACTTTGGAAAGTTCAATGAAGTTGTTCTCTTCCAATCCACTCACTTCCAAGTCAGTGAGCATGTAACTTTCCACTCGTTTGCTTGAGTTCATGGTGCTTAGCATCATGTCAATCTTTCTGCCTTGGACATTCAACTGTCTTGCTAGTGCCTCAGTACAAAAGGTGGCAGAGCTGCCTGGGTCCACAAAGGCATACACTTCCACGCACTTATCATTTTTTTTTTTACTTTATCTTGACAGGCACTATTGTAAGAACACAGTCGTCTCCGGCCCCAGTACAGGCACTTGTCTCGTGACTAATTGTGGTGGGTAAAGTGGTAGCTTCAGTTCTATCAACTTTTACCATTTCCTTAAAAGGGAAATGTAAAGGGAAAGGTAGCTTTTCCACCTTTTGACCACAAGATGTCGTTAGTGTGCACCGTGTTGAAAAGCTTCGAGTTTACTTCCAATTTACGATACACTTGAGGGGAAAGTCTCGATTGCTTCACAAAGCTTCATTTCACCATCACTATCATATATGACAAATAACATCCAGTCGATTGTAAAAATTATTAATACATACCAGGGATTCTGCAAAAACGCTGAATTGAATGCAGCACTCCGCTACCGACTTCTCACCAGTTGCAGACACCTAACCATCGAGTAGCTAAAGTCTCAAACTGCGCACACGCTAACAAAAAACGTGACCTTCAATGAAAACTAAACGGATTTAGTCCGAACAAAACACTGTACGTTTTCAACATTTAAAGGCACACTATGCAAGAATTGTACCTTAATATAACAGCTTCAAAGTCATTTCAGGGAAAACAAACTCATAGTAGGGCGAATCATTCTGGTAGTAAAGCTTGGGGGGACGCCGCTGGAAAAACCAGCAATGCAAGTTTGAGAGGAGCGCCCCCGACAAATCTCGCGAGAATGACGACATGATTTACGGCAACGATGTCACACACATCAACAACATTTGAAGCACGAAGACACTTGCGCGCATTTCAGACGTGATACTCGACGATGGAAAAAGCTAAGAAAACGCGGTCGGAAGAGACTAGGAAAAGGAAAAGAGAATCTGACCGCGCGAGGAACCGGACAAGAGTCCCACTTGGTCGGGCTTTCACTCGTTGGCGCGAGCTAAAAAGCAGCACTGGATACAACAGTGATGCTGACCTGGCGATCTTGTTGATGGACTAGTAGGTAAATCTTTCTAAGTTTGTGTGCATTTTATTTTGTGATTTCACCGGAATGAATAGAGTCTCGCAACGGCGATAGATTGAAGAGCGCGTCCGAGTGAAGACTGCGCGCACAACAAGAGACACTATGTATCCATGACACTGATAGCAGCGGACACGAGTGCTCAGGTTGAGTTCAAAAACACATTCTAGCGCTAGATCTCTTTTATTTAAAGTCACACTATGCAAGATTTGTACCTTAATATAACAGCTTCAAAGGGGTATCAGGCCGTGAGTGCAGAGACCAGTCTATGGCAGACGCTCTTCGTGAGTGGCATTTACGACAGTAACGTTAAATACAAGTACTCCACAGCGACTCTAGGGGTCGCTGTTTGACAAAAACGGAATTCCTGCATAGTGTGACTTTAAGTAACGAATTTGTGGAATCGACTTAGTAGGCCTATGGTGTATGAACACTTCCAATAAAAATATTTCAGTTCATTTTACTGTTTTATGTTTATTTGGAGAACTTTCAGTAGTTGGCTTTCTTTCATCTTTGATAACTCTCCATTAGAATGGAAGCTTGTTTCGCCACAGAATAAAACTTTTAAAAGATAATTTCGACTTTTTATCTCACAATTGCGAGTTTACATCTCGCAATTCTGACTTTATTTCTCAGAATTGTGAGATATAAAGTCAGAATTGTGTGATATAAAGTCGCAATTGCGTGTTATAAAGTCAGAAATAAACTCACAATTCTGACTTTATAACAAGCAATTGAGACTTTATATCACACAGTTCTGACTTTATAACACACAATTGCGGAAATTCTCAGTATTGCGTTATAAAAGTTGCATTTGCGAGTTATAAAGTCAGAATTGCGCCATGTAAACTAGCAATTGTGAGAAAAAAGTCAGAATGGTGAGATAAAAAGCCGCAATTACCTTTTTTACCTTCTTGTAGTTCACACTGAGACAATAGCGGTTTCATTTTCTTGCACTTGCACTTTGAAAACCATTTTCAAAAGTTTGCTTTTTCCGGCCACAAATCTCTAGTCAAAATGAACCGCCAAAACGCATAAAAAGTTTCCCGTTTTCCCCCCAGTCTGTTTAAAAAGCATCTTTTTCTCTTTGTTTTGGCTTTCCATTCACACTGAGGGGCCGTTTACACTACACAGTTTTTAATTGTAAACGTAAAACACAACATTTAGCCAATGGGGTAATCCACCGGCCAGAAACTGAAGCCTCCCTGGGAGCCGCCATTGGCTAGCAAGCCTTCACCTGCTGTTAGCATTCCATAGACTCCCATTCATTTTGGCATCACTTTGACAGTGAATAACTTTACATCTGAGGCGTTTAAAGGGATACTCCACCATTTTTTCATGTTAAACTGTTATTGCCTTAACTAAGACGAGTTGATAAATACCTCTCTAGTCTCTGTGCGTGCACTCAATCGCTCTGGCGCGCGAGACACTTTGATAGCACTTAACTTAGTCCAGTTCATTCATTAGGATCCAAACAGAGAAGCGACCAAACACCTTCACGTTTTCCCTATTTAAATACAGTTACACAAGTAGTGTAACTCGACCAAGAATGGTGACACAAAATAAAACGTTGCGCTTTTCTTAGCGTGTAAAGTGGATAACTATAATGTATGGCGGAATACCACAGCAAGTGCTTGGGAGCACTTCGACTCGGCGCAGTAATATCATCACTCGTGAAAAGTCCCCTCCCTCTCCGGAGTGATGATATTGGTGCGCTGATTGGTATGCAATAAAAAATACCAAATATCAGGGAAGTAACAAATCACTGGATTGGTTAAAATAATGTTATAATAAACTTTTTTATTTATCTTTTGTGTTGAAATTGGGCTTAACCCTCTGGGGTCTAAGGTGTTTTTGGGGTCCTTGAGATGTTTTGACATGCCCTGACATTTGTGCTTTTTTTCAGTTGCTTATAAACATATTAATGGCACAGGTGTAATTACACTATTTAGCACAAACAGTGCTACCATAATATGTGAGCAACATGTATGTACATATTTGTATTTTTGAGAGAATATTGTTTATGCGTGGTTATTGAAAAAACTAAAAATTAAAGTTTCTGAAATAAGGCCACAAAACACATATTGATTATTTCTTCACAAGACTTTTGAAAATTGTATCACATAGCCTTGAATATTTGCTCCAAAACTATGTGAGAATCATCCTGACTACTCATTCAGATAAGACAATAAAGTATTTTTACATTTTTAATGACGTGTTTTGTGTCAGAAAGCTTTATGCGAGGAGGCGTGATCTCTCATTAATATGTATGCATTTCACACCCGAGAAAGACAAAGACCCTCCCATAATGGCCCTATTAGGTGCTATCAGGCCATATCATTATGAGGAGCCTTGCACAAAGAATGAGGAGATTTAAAAAAGAATGGCTTTTAGATTGTTTGGATTTATTTACAACACAACATAATCCAAAGATACACAACAAAGGACAAAAAAGCACATTAGTAAACACACTGATCTAAAGACATAGGCTTGAACAGTCACACAACTTTGTGCCATTGAAACAGTACATACCTGTCATTTCCAAGGTGTTTGATTTTTCATTTGACCATGTTCATGTACAGAGACTGTTGAATGTTGAAGTCAGCAGGACTCATCAGTGGCATCTCTCCCTGTAAAAAATGAAATAAAAAAAATAAACACCTTTGAACATGCTGATATCAAGAGAAACTATATGGCTGCACGACTTTGGGCATGCATTGTAGATTTTTCTGGTTAAAATTGCGATTTAATTATATATATATATATATACGTGTATATATATATATATATTTGGTCATATGGGGTGGGGGAAAAAATCGATATTGCAATATATTGTTGTGCTCTGTCGCAATAAATAATCGATACACTAACGCCCAATATCTATATTTTATTACAACACAAAATGATTAATTTACCCGTTGTCAGTGTCACTGTCACTACCCAATATCTACCATTCAGTTTGCGGGGGGCGCTGTTCAAGTAAATAGGGGTAAAGTGGCGCAAACAGCGGCCGGTGAAGAACACAAGTTAACTAACAACAACAGAGAATTGCAGAAAAAAAGAGAAGCGAGAAGAATGGCGGAAAACAGTGTTGCCAGACGTACGATAATTATCGTATTTGTACGATAATTTTGACCTCTGTACGATGTACGATCAATAATGAAAAACATTCCATAATGTACAATAATTTCAGAATTTTGTGACACTTCAATCGGAGGTCATCTATATTTCTATACTCATTGATCTAGCTGTGGATCTACGTCATGATTGTGAGGAGAAAGTGAAGGTGAGCACGGCAGAGAGGGAGCGAGAGACCTTGCGTGTGTTCCTCATGAAAGCTACACCCCCAGACGCAGATATATAATGAAAACCAACGCGTAGTCTATAGCGTAGAGGCTCCGGCGTAGGTCCGACACAGAATTATAAATCAGCCTAGAGTGAGGTGAAGTGGTCGAGCACAGGTGCAGCGACAAACGGGTGCGTTCCTGTGAAACTGTTGCGGTCATGCTCGCCTCACGCACGCGCCCGCGCGTTGCCGAAGTTGAATTGTCTAACTTTTTGTACACGACGCGCAGCACAAATCATTGGAAGAGAGACTGATCCTCGGCTCGCTGTTTGTGAGTTTCCAGAATCTAAATAGTTATCAGGACATCAACAGGAGGGAATTCACATGGCAGAGCATCCCCGCTAAACTAAACGCAGGCCTATCAGGTAAAGTTATGTATAATTTTAATTTAAGTTAAAAAGACTACAGCTGCGTAGCGCACAGAAGCCGTTTCCATGGTTACTATCCATAGAGCGCCCTGTCATTCACTCGCGGAGCGCTGTCTCCCTTTCTGTTCACCTGAGAGAACCTGACAAAGCCTCTCCTCTGCTTGTTTGGGTGGGTTATTTGCTGGCTGACCAACATCCCACCCCTCCTGTGATCATAGTTTGACTGTAGGCCTATGTGTATTCAGAGCCAGTGAGCAACGGACTTTCGAAATAATAATAATAAAAAAAACTGCTTTAACGCGCGATAAAAAAATTGTCGGCATTAATTAATAAATGCGTTAACGCGATAATAACGCGTTAACTTGCCCAGCACTAATATATATATATATATATATATATATATATATATATATATATATATATATATATATATATACACACACACACACACACAGTGCTTAGAATAAGTGAACACACCCATGCTAAAGTTGACTACCCTTCACATATGACCCGTTCATAGGTGCAAATTACCACTCCAGCACGTGATAGTGGGACAATTGTGGCACTTTTATAATATCAGATTTTTTTATTATTGTTTTTACGAACACTCAAGCCCCATATTTCGTGCTAAAAATGCTTATAGGCAGTATTTTTTATACCACCAACACTTTGCTTTTGATATAGCCTAGCTACTTGCTTCAGTGCTTTCAGATTCTTTTTAACTGTAAAAAATAAATTAAAAATAAATATACATTTATAAATTAAAGATGTCCTGTAAGTGCTCAGCAACACTGGATCGGCTTGCCACTGGTGTGCCGACGTTGGCCCAGCCGCGGAAAGCCGCCGGTGGCGTGCCACCCAAAAAACGCTGGCGGACCGACCGCATTTTCAGATTGGTCGTTTTGCCAATGTGCGCCGCCGGAGGTCCGACCGTGTCAAGCCGCTGACTTTGTGCCGCCCAAAAAACGCTGGTGGACCGCCAGGTCATTGTTAGCTGGGTATAGACATGGTTTTATTTCAGTTAGCCTAACTGAACATTTATACATAAATAATATATTGTATTTAGACAGTATCACATATTTTACCGGAGGCTGAAATATATTTCACTAAATCATTATATAACCTAAGCAGTTGTTCGCAAACAAAATAAATTACGCATAAGGCAGTATTTTAGCATGATAATCAGTGTCATAAACTAATCTCAAAACTGAGTGAAATATATGTTGTAGGTTAATATCACATTTAAAAAGTTTACACGAGCGTATAGGCCTACGTATATGGATATTGTGACTGTGAGGTAATCTTTCCTATGTCAAAAGCTAGCCAAAATTAGGCAAAATATAGTCTGAAAATTCATTTGAGCTCTATAATCAGAAAAGGAATTATATAACACTAACCAACTTACTCCGAACTTGTATCCTCGGCGGGGTCGTTCTTCAAAATGCAGCCGTTGGTCGTCCGAGTTTCAAATTCCTCTGAGGAAAAGGAGAATCCTTCCTCGCTGTCCAGAATCATCTGAAGGAGTAGCGTGCCATTCTCAAAACGCGATGAACTATCAGTGAATCTGATGAAGAAACGTGTTTTTATGCCATTGATCGCTGCTGGGCGTGTGCAATGCATAACGTTAGATCGCCTATTTACCATGTGAAAAGCTCTGGGGCCGTGGCGGCCTCGGCTCATTAAAGATAATGAAGGGAGAACGAAAAAACTGTACCTCTCCTTGGTTTCAAACTGAAAACATAAACTGGAAATATATATTTTTTAAAATAAATTACTTCATTTAAAAGAAGAGAATTTCAGCTTCATAAAGAGAAATCTCTCGTATCTCTGTGACAAGTATTGACAGAGTTACAGTTCATTTTTCAGACGCGTTTCAGAATGGGCCTCACTATCACTGACAGAGAGAAGGCAAAACGCGCATCATGTTTATTTGTCTTTATTTGACGAAAAGCACAACACTTTGTTTTTATTGTGAGTACCCACAAAAAAAATAGACACTTAACGGGATCTAATGATGTACAGCACTTATATGTAAAATCAAAATCAACAGAGTAATTTGAGTCTCTTTTGCACTGATAAGGAAAAAAGTGAGCTGGTATCACCGGCGATACCGCCGACCCCAGAGGGTTAAAGTGTATACACTTACCCTATAGACTCATTAAGAGTAAGTTTAGTGGTAGGGTTAGGCATTTGTTATGGTGGAGCTTATAGTTCCCTTTCGAACGGTCACTTCGTATTGCATAGCTATACGCAGTGGGGGGAAACTCCTTTTCCTCGATTTACTGAAGCCTTTATGTAAAGCGCATTTGCAGCTGCACAGCTAGAACACGAGCGTGTAGGGTATCTGCGTTGTCCGGATGACCCATTCAATTATTGTTGTCAAAATGCTCCTAACCTCTCAGACTCTGGTCCATAACTACGGCCTGGCACCGCAGAGTCTGAGTACTAATTGCCCCACTGACAACTTTGTGGCCCACAGACAACAACACACACAGGCAGTGGTCGAGCTTCAAAAGAATTCCGAGCCCCCTTTTGCGCGCCGCACGCATGCAGATTCACCCCAGAAGAGATTCCAACACACACACCCACACACACACATGAATCTTTCATTAAACTCCTCACATAAAGACTTTACCGAGATATAGTTGAGATGTTTTTAAGTGGACCTGCTTGCCCACGTCATAGTGGGATATCTGTGATTTTATCGTAGTATTAAATGAAACATAAGGATGTGTAATTATGCAGAAAGATGTATCTTTGTATTCCTATTATGTGTACATGTTTTGTTTGGTACCGTTTTAATTCTCTCGGTCCAATTGATTTGGTCAGATACAGAAGATTACAGTAAAGTGTATGATTCTATGTGCACCAGCTTTTTGGGATAGGAAGGACCAATTCTGCTTTTCTACACAAAAGCTTTGGTGCATGTCATTGGCCAGTTCGCTCCAGAGAGGCGTGGATTTCAGTTCCTTTAAGAGAACTGAACCTCCAATCTCTCTCGCTCTTACTCTCCTACCTCCCTTCGACGCTTCATCATGTGATCCTCTTCGTCCGTCGGGACGTCGTGTTCATGTGATGATACATCTTTTCTTTGTTTGTTTTCTTCAAGTTTTCTTTTATCTTTTCGAGGTTTCTGTTTCATTTTTTCTTGCGAGGAAAATGAACACAGCTGAACTCGACCGGCAACTGCACCTCAAAAGACATTCAAACTAACGCGCTTCGCCCGCTCTGGGAGACCACGTGAACGCGTGACGCGAGGACAGAGACACACACACACGATTTCGTTCTCAGCCACACGAGAAAGAATCATGCAAGTATCGTAATTCCAATCGATCTAAATGCTTTAAGATCTGTTTACCCCATTCAGGGGATTTGATCTTCGTGTCTCTCAAGGTGATGTTTGTGACTTTTGCCATGATCTCTCCAGATCTTCTCTCTCTCATCTCTCTCTCTCCTTGATCTCTCTCATTTCTCTCTCTCCCTTCTCTCCATGCATTCTCCTTCGTCGATGTTGTATTGTGTTTGTAAATACATGTATTCCTTGTAATGCTTAGCAACCGTATATGTAGTTCCCTTTCGTTGTCACTCCGAGTTCCGTCGGATGACGACGAATGGGGGTTTCGCTTAGAAAGCCTATCCGCTTCGAGTAATACAAAACGAGCCAATGGCAAAGAAATGCCATGGGTCTGCAGAATTTGCATGGAGCAGCTCCGCCCCACCTCGTGGGTATAAAGGGCGGAAATTCCAGCAAAGAAGTATGTTTTCGCTTCGGAGCCAAGAGTATCTCTTCACTCCACAGCCATTTCTGACTTCACTCTACGAGACGAGCCACTCTCTCCGGTGTAGGTGTGACGGCGATCTGCAGCGAGTTCACATTGCCTGCTGATCTGTGCAGTGATCTGCCAATGAGTGTATTTCTCCCTGCTCGCTTCAACATCGCGGAGTTTCTTCCTCCTCTCACAAAAAGAGCTCGCACGCGGCACGTCTTTTTAAAGACGGCTCGCCCGTGCATTTTTTGGTTGCGGTCGACTCATTTCCGATTTTGATGGGCACATTCTCTGCTCTGCGCTCTGTTGCGATGCTACTGTGTCCTCAGAGTGCTTCCTCTCGGCGCGATCCTAAGCACCCGTCCTAAGCCTGTAGTTTTTCGTCTACACTTGTGGCGAATTCCTATAGTGCTAAAGGACAGGCAGCCGCCTCACTGCATGCCATGGTCATTCTGCTGGTCTACCAGACCCAGATGCTCACGGACATGCACGAGGGCGGGACTGACCCAGGGCTCTTCAATGAGCTGCGCGCCGCCACTGACCTTGCTCTCCGAGCGACGAAAGTGGCCGTACGTTCTCTGGGTCAGGTGATGTACACCATTCTGTGGCTGAACCTGTCCGATGTGCAGGATGTCGGGCGGACCCATCTGCTTGACACCCCCATATCCCAGGTCGGCCTCTTCGGCGGTGCGGTTGAGGGCTTTGCCCAACAGTTCTCAACCGCCCACGAGCAGACTGAGGCTTATTCTGCCCCGACGGCCCCGCCGTCCGAGCTGATCCCTCAGTCTACCCACCGCCGAAGGCGCCCTCCTGCGGCTCCCACCCCGCCCGTTCACCCGGGCGGGCTCTGGAAGCAGCAGGGGGACGCCACAGCCCTCTCCAGCCCCGCCCCCCGCTATACGCCGGGTTAAGCGGCACTCTTGAGATGGGCTCCTCAGAGATGGGACTCAGTTCTTTCCAGGAGCTGGTAGCAGGGCCACTTCTTTCCCTGGTGGAGGGCCGGGGAAGAATCCTTATTCAGAAAGAACTGACTCTCCCGTTTCTGAGCACACAGAGTTCTCGGACGACACGGTGCGCCGCCCCCGGGCCGTGCATCCCTCGTCCTCCTCTGTCCCAGAGCCGGATGACAGTGCGCGCCGTCCCCGGACCGTGCCGCTCTCATCCTCCTCTGTCGCCAGACCCCTGGCAGAGCAGACCCCCGTGGAACGTTCGTCCTTCCCTGATCTCCTCTGTCAGGAGGCGGTCTATGACTGTGCCCCCACACTGGGCCGCTATGCCGTCCACGTCTGGGCCAGTCATACCGCCTCCCTGCCCCACCGACGGGAAGTCTGTGGTTCGCGTGACCCCGCTGGTACAGTTCTTGGAGCCGTTCATCTGCAGCCGCGGCAACGCCGCTCGGATTGCTTCATATGAGACCGCTTCAGCTGTGGCTTCGCGACCGAGTCCCGAGGTGGGCATGGCATCACGGCACCTTCCGAGTACCAGTTACTCCGACCTGCCGTCAGACCTTCACCCCGTGGTCGAACCTCAGTTTTCTACGGGCCGGAGTGCTTCTGGAACGAGCTTCGCGGCATGTTGTTGTAACGACAGATGCCTCTGCCACGGGCTGGGGCGCCATGTGCAACGGACGTGCTGCCGCGGGCTCCTGGACAAGACCCCACCGCTTATGGCACGTCAATTGCCTCGAGTTGCTGGCGGTACAGCTCGCCCTGCGCCGCTTCCGAGCCGTGCTCAGGGGCCAGCATGTACTAGTCCGTTCAGACAATACCGCGACTGTAGCGTACATCAACCATCAGGGTGGTCTGCGCTCCCGCCGTATGTCGCAACTCGCCCGCCACCTCCTCTTATGGAGTCAGAAGTATCTGAGGTCGCTTCGTGCCATTTATATTCCTGGAGCCCTGAACTGTGCAGACCAGCTCTCACAGTTTCAGCCCCTCCCTGGAGAATGGCGACTCCATCCCCAGTCGGTTCAGCTGATTTGGGACCAGTTCGGGGACGCACAGATAGATCTGTTTGCCTCTCACGACTCGACCCATTGCGCCCAGTTTTATTTCCTGACCGAGGGCACGCTCGGCACGAATGCACTGGCGCACAGCTGGCCGCTGGGCCGCTGGGCCGCAAATATGCGTTTCCCTAAGTGAGCCTTCTTGCCAGGGAGGACGAGGAGCAGGTCATTTTGGTCGCGCCTTACTGGCCCGCCAGGACCTGGTTCCCCGAACTTGTACTCCTCGCGACAGCACCTCCTTGGTCGGAACGACCTCCTTTCTCAGGGATGGGGCACCCTATGGCACCCTCGTCCCGATCTTTGGAACCTCCACGTGTGGCTCCTGGACGGGACGAGGCAGGTTTGAGTACCCTACCACCAGCGGTGGTGGCTACCATCACTTCTGCTAGAGCTTCGTCCACGAGACACCTCTACGCGTTGAAGTGGAACCTCTTCGTCAGCTGGTGTTCTTCTCATCGAGAAGACCCCCGGAGATGTTCGATCGGTGTTGTGCTTTCCTTTCTTCAAGATGGGTTGGAGCGAAGGCTGTCTCCCTCCACCCTCAAGGTCTATGTCGCCGCTATTGCCGCACAGCACGACCTTATAGAAGGTAAGTCCGTAGGGAAGCACGACCTGATCGTCAGGTTCCTGAGAAGAGCGAGGAGACTGAATCCTCCTCGCCCTCCTCTCGTACCCTCTTGGGACCTCGCAGTGGTGCTAACTGCCCTGCGGAGTGCTCCCTTCGAGCCTTTGCAGTCGGTCGAGCTTAACTTCCTGTCAATGAAGACAGCGCTTCTGACTGCATTGGCCTCCATTAAGAGGGTAGGGGACCTGCACGCATTCTCCGTTAACGAAGCGTGCCTGGAATTCGGGCCGGCTTACTCTCACGTGATCCTGAGACCCCGGCCTGGATATGTGCCCGAGGTTCCTACCACTCCCTTCCGGGACCAGGTGGTGAACCTGCAAGCGCTGCCCCCGGAGGAGGCAGACCCAGCCTTGGCACTGCTCTGTCCAGTACGTGCTCTCCGCATCTATGTAGACAGGACGCAGTGTTTCAGGTCCTCAGACCAGCTCTTTGTCTGTTATGGTGGGAGACTGAAGGGAAAGGCTCTCTCCAAGCAAAGGTTGTCTCACTGGTTAGTGGACGCCATTGCTTTGGCTTACCAACAGCAAGGTCGACCGTGCCCCCTTGGTGCGACAGCCC